>BRZM01000132.1:356836-976392 GCA_033238685.1 Lates japonicus
ATGTCCACCAAACAATCAACATGTGCTGTAGAATAGACAGTATAACCCGATTTGAGAGTACGTTGTGTTTAAATTTGTGTGAAAAGGGTTTGCAGAGGATACTGCTCAAGACCTAACTTTTTTTTTTTGGTTGGTTAAGTCAGATTCTGTGGCCTCTGAACCATGACATGACTCTCCCAACTGTGGTAGCAGCAGCCACACAAGTATAGAAAGCATAGGTGTATAGATTTGTGCCTCTAATACGAAGGTATGTAACATTATTAAATCTCAACAAGCTCAGGTGGAGAGACAACATTAAACATGAACAGAGATTTATTCCTCACCTGTGAGTAAATGCAACCCGAGTCAGTGTGAAGAAAATAAAGAACAATCACACCCCACAGAACTACAACAAAAATTCTCATACTGTTTTTATTCTTTTTATACAACAGCTCATGCTCTACCTGAGAAACAGCAGAAGAATTCAGGCTGCTGTGCTGATGAACATATTTCCTAAATTTTATAAATGAGCTGCTCAGTTTGTGGCGTAAAGACTCAAGTAGGCCTTTGCTTGTGAATTGCCTTATTCATTTTTGTTCTGTCAGTCAAGTGTTGAGGAAACCATGGACTTTTCATGTCATTTTCGCTGTCGCCTTCAACTAGTACATCCTCTGTATTCACTTTTGTTCAGGACACGGCGCACAGAGATTGAATTGGAAACATGCCCTTGGAGCATGAATCCTGTAAAGAAGAAATAACCGAGTTTTAATCATGACTCAACTTTTATTGAAGTATTTCTTATTAACAGCTGCCCACTCCGTTACTCAAGTCAACTGAACTGAATGGTAGAGCAGTCGCCCCACCAATCTGGAAGAGGTCGGTGGTTCGATTCAGCTCTCCAGTCTGCATGCGAAGTATCCTTGGGCAAGATACTGAACTAAGTGCCTCTGATGTGTGCTGAATGTGTGTGTCTGTTTATAGAAACCATTGTATAGAACATGTGCTTTGAGTGGTCGAGAAGACTAGAAAAGTGCTATAAGTACGAATCCATTTACCATTTAATTTACTGTTTACATACGTATATAACATTCACCAAAGCTCTTGGCATTCGTTGTTCTCACAGTATGCAACTAGCGAAGAAAAATGAGAAATCAGAGTGAATTAGCTTGTGATTATGTGAACACACACAGACATAAAAGAAACACTGATACAATGAATCTGCATCTGTCCTGAAGTGATGCTACCTGTTGCCAAGGTGGAGGACTGAATAACGTGTTTCGTTAGCATGGAGCACTGTTAGCTAAGGTGATATGTTAGCAGGAGTAGCAGGCAAATATATTTAGAGTAACTTGTAACGTGTCACACTCCTTCATGCTCTGCTAGTATCATTAATTTTTATGGACTCTTAAATCTCAAGCACATAAATGGCAGGATACATCTAATTTTATTTTAGTCATCAAGTGTCCTTTAAATACCACTATAGCTGTTGAAAGCTAATCTGTGACTCTTACAGTGGAAAATGGTGTAGAATCTACTCCCCATACCCCCACAGACCAGAATTATAATATGTTGATTGCTCAGTCCAATGTGAATAAATACTGCATTATGAATTTTAAACTGAAGATTTAATATCTGTAACACTTTCTTAAAGTGCATGGCACCGTTTCACTCTTACAGTATGGGCAGCAGATTCAGGTAGACAGATTAATGTGAGGCTGCTCAATGAGGAAACAAGCCAGAGAGCGAGAAAGTCAGTCATTTGTTTGCTGGCAGAGTACCGCAGCCTCAGTCAGTCTTCTTACCATCATCGCTGCCTCACTTTCAGCTGCAAACCATCCCATTACACACTGAAGGTCATGATCTGATAAAGCCACTAGAATCACACGTTTTCTCTGAGAGCAGTGATGCAATCCCAAAACCAACATATGGACACTCTCCACACCTGTGACAAAAAGCCAATGAGATTTCCCACTGTTATGATTTTTGAAGCCTAAATACAATTAAGTAAAAATCTAATGTTAGGCTATAAACAAACTACACCATTACATACCTTTCTTCATAGAAAGTCAGTGATAGCATGAAAGATTGTCAGTATAAACACAAGGCTGTAAAGGTGGAATGCTGAGTTGTATTCTGCATTAGGATGTTGATAACCCCTGTAGTCTCATTTAGCCACTTGTTAGCAACCACCCATTTTAAGACGTGTAAAAGCTTTAAAAAATCAGTGGGGTATTTTCTGACAGATTTTATGTCATAGAATAAAATATGAAAATGTCTTGAGCTTGTGTTAAAACCACAGACCTTATTTCAAGCATCAAACTAAAGACCCATTCAAAAAACCCCATTGTCTTTGGGACGAGGGAGCCATAAGTGCTAAAATGCTAATTTCTCTCACTACTCTATTACAAAGACAATTGGTGACAGAGGCACAGCACTGGTGGAGCCCAATGTGAATTCTGACACAGCTCCTCATTATGGGTAAACTGAATGGCTTTGTGGTAATGGCCCCAGTACTCCATAATCCTGCAGGAGCCCCCACAAAATAGCTCAAAGGACATGGTGATAAACCTCAAGTCCACAAAACTCACTGAATTGGTACTCCACTGCCCTTGCGAGGGTAAGGAAAAAGCTGGTTCACTGTTCTGCAGCAAGGATGGAATCAATAATGCTTCTCCTGTATTTGTGGATGGACCACCAGCCAGTCTCTTTTCTAGTACCCTGGTTGGAACACACACACTCTGGTCCCCTTAAAAAATGGGAACCTTAACTCCATCAACCAGACCATACAACCTGCCTCCAGCTTCTATAAGACACTGTTGTGTTTCTGTCAAGACAGCCTCACAGTGTTCAGAGCCATCAGTATCTCAAGTCATATCTCACCTCAGAGACCTCTGCTGGAGAAATGCACAAGGCAACCTCCTCTATGGAGGATGTATCAGTCAGAGTGGAGTGTATGGTCTGTATTACTATGCCAAGTGCCTAATTTTCACCAGGAAGTCTAATAAGAGTGCAATAGGAAATACAGATATATTGATCAGCAAAAGAGAGGTGTCGTGCAGATAATTAGTTGAGGACCTCCTCCATTAATTTGTATGTGGAAGTTACATATTCTTTCGCATAGCATGTAGTGTAAGAGAACTTTGGTTAGGTAGTACTAGTACTTGTAGTCATCCATGGTTGGGTAACAAACAGTTTAGTCCTCAAGTGTGTCATGATGTTTTACTACAAATAGCTTTAAAACATTACTATAAGAAATTAGTATGACATTAATAAAATGATCACTTAAATGAAGAAATATCTGATCAACATATAATTGTGAATCTGATTAACCATGCATTGCCAATCTAGATTTTGATACTCTTTGCTTTAGATTCAGTTGCCACTTTAGTGCTATGTTTCAGTACTCAGCCTTAAGTTAGAGCGTAGCTTTATGTGGGAATAGCAGGTGTAAACTGATCCTTTTTTCCAGCACACAGTAACATTAAATGTTCATCACTCAGCAAGCCTTCTGTCACTGATGTGATAACCCTTAACCTTAGTAAAAAGTGATGGGGACCATATATCCCATTTTAACTGTAAAATCCTGCATTTGCAAATGGCTTTTGGATAATATAAAAACCAAGGTGCAGTCAAAAAGATATCATTCAAAAAGTGAGCAGTGATGGCATTTTCCTCATACTGCATTTGGACATTTACAGCCTAATTTAACAGGGAAATTTGAGGCTTCCGATAGATATATTCTCACTAAGTCCTCTCCTCTCACTTTAAAGGCTTTTTGCTGCAAATAGGTCTGCCTGTGGCACGGTGCACCTGATTTTTTAATCTGGAGCCAGCCACAGTTAGGGCTGGCATTTTTCTTGATGAGATATGAAACTGCGGCTCAGAGGGGGAATCGACAGAGTGTTCAGTGGAATAACGAATGATGATGCGTCACTCCCTGGCTCCCACTCCATGACAGAGGAGAGGAGGAGGGGTGAGCGGCAGAGACACGAGACAGAGGGAGAGAGAAGGAGAGCAGACAGAGGTAGGAGGTAAACAGACGAAGCAGGCGTATGGTTAGAACATACATGCAACTGTCAGCTCCTCCTGCCCTAATTCAGCTCTGATGAAAAAAAACACCAGTTTGTTTTTAGTCACAAAGGCCCCAGTTCATACCTGCCAGCTCTAAGTACAAGTGTGAATGCACCCAAGATGCATCACTCAAATTCTTTTAGCCATGTGAATGTGAATGTGTCCTGGGCAACACTGAAGGACTGCCTACTCAACTGATGTCCTCTGTGTAAGTGGACGTACAAACTCATTCATACTCACTCAGTTGGTTCTCAAAGTTTACAGTTTGTCCCAACTTTAAATAAAATAATCATTTTGTGATATACTTGTGTTATAGTGTTAATTCTGAAACAATAAATGATGCTAGTGGGCATAAGTGAACTACAAAAACAGCACATCCTGTGTATCATTTTAGACCCACTATTTCTTCATCTATAGTTTTAATAGTTAGCCAAGTCATGCTAATGCACTTAATCTGACATAAACATAAAGTATGTTTTTATCAGTGTATAATCACCTAAAACTAATAATTGTAAAATTAATATCTACATAAAGAGCAGGTCCTCTTCTATGGAGTCCGCCATGTTGCGCCGCTATGGTTCTATAGTAGCCCAGAACGGACAACAAACCTTTCATGCGTTTTTACGTTGATGCTACAGCTTGTATATGGAAGATGATGAAGAGGAAGAGGAGAAAAGCAGAGAGCACATGTCAGCTATTACCTATAGTTTTACAGACTGAAAGCTAAATACAATATCTAAATATAGCTATATAAATAAACATCTTCATTTAACAGACTAGTTGATATGGTCTTGATGCCATTTTATATCACCTGAGAATAATGATAATTTTTATTCAATGATTCTGCAAAACACAGAGTCACATTCAGTGACAATGTTTTTTTTTTTTTTTTTTTTTAAGTACAATATCTGAATTGCAACCATGATGCGGTTAAGGTTAGTGATAGGACATTTTTTTTCACAGTTTTATATCTAATATAACCCAGTGATATACAGAAATACATGCATTCAGTAGTAAGAGGTTAGTATATATGTAATATTGTGGTAAATGTTCTTTATATACTGTGTGTAGAATATTTTTCCATATTGACACATCCTTGAAAGGCATGTATCAAGTGCTTTTAAAACATCACTACCAAAGTGATGCGACATAGGGAGAGTGAGAAAAGTGTAGTGTGTCCTATTCAGAATGATTTTATGAAAATGTTCCCTACAGCAAAGCAAATATATTACAAGATGTGATTTAATGTGATATTCAGAATGCCAGGGGCAGAGTAGAGAAAGCCTCATGTCCCTCACTGAACACTACAGTTCACTGGCCTCACAGGTGAGTAATGTGGTGTCGCCACTGCTGTCTGAGCTGACCAAAAGTGAAAGAAAAAGCACTGTTCTCTTTTCCATGGAGAGCAGAGACATTTTTCATAACTCCAAAGTAACACTGTTGATGAGACAGGAGATTTTACCAAAGGTGTGCTCGGCAGCCTGAATAAGATTAATGAAACATGAAAGTGAGCTAGTTCATGCTCACACTGATAGGGAGGGAGAGAGGCAGAGAGAACTAGTTCTTCCCCTGTCATTAATCATACAAGGCATTACACCTGGGGAGGCCTTAATAACACAGATATTCAAATCAGGTACAATTAAGACATGAACTTTTCTATCTGAATGTTAAATTGGCCCATTACAACCCCGACAAAGCTCACCATATTCACCCCTTACCTTTATCAAATACACACCAGCCCATAGATTCTTAAAGGCATATCTGTGAATTAAGGTTTTCATGTGGAAATGTTAAATATGCTGTAGTTAAGAGTTTGAGGTCACTTTTTAGTGCCCATTGACCATTTCTACACTGCTCTTCCCAGAGACTGCACTCAGTCCCTACCTCTGCTGTGTGTTTCTTTTGTGTTGATTCTACTCAGCCATGATGTGCCTGCTGTCAGAGTGTGTTTCCTCCAAATTCCTTCCTCCATGGCTGTGGATTTTGACAGAACTGGTTTCGATACAATTGTTTTTCACTGTCTGAAGTCCTGGTTGCACAGACTGAGTCCTTGGCAGCATTCCTGCCGCCTCTCTGCCATGATTCCTATAGCAGTATGACAGTGTGTCTACACAGGAGTCGTAGCGTGGGCAGCGCATAAGAAGACCGGCAGCAGCAGCTTCAGTGCTCTGTCTGTGTATACACAGGATGTGTGCAGGTACAGTACTAAGGTTGGGCCACCAGCGTTTTGGCAGTGCTCAGAGCCCAACACATCACTGTCACTGTAGTTATATGCGTAAAATGGAAGACGATAGTTTAAAAAGATGCTTATAGGTGAAACACAAGCTGTAATGGGCCTGTGTACACAGTCGGATTGTTTAAAATAGAAGCTTTTCTTTTCCGTCAGATGTGTGTGAGATGGATGACTGAAAAATGGCAAAATGAAGCAATGACATTTGTCATTCGTTGACATTTACTGTCACCAGAACATTTGGTTTTAGTGGCACCAGTGTGGATACAAGTTTCTTTTAGCATCTGTGGTCCTGGCAATGGAGCTGATGGAGCCTACACACTTAGATGTCTACAGAAGTATGAGGAAGTGGGCAAAAGAGCTGCCACTTGAACCTTGGTGCCGCTTCTACCTGCTTCTCTGCCAATTATTCCCATAAGTGTACGAGGAAGTTAGAAAAAGGAAATGCATTTGTACACATTTGCTCCCCCAGCATCAGTCTTTGGTGGCACTGGTCTGGATATGAAACCTTCTCAGTGTTTGGGGTCCTCTCTGGACACACCAGAGCCTTGCCAGCACTCCAAAATACCCTTCTGCTGATCCCCTCAGGGATATCAGTGAGTGCAGATAAAGAGGCATTCTGCAGGTGTGGCTAAAAAAGAATTTGAAGAATTTGTGGTGGAATTGCTGGACCTGCATGACCTATGGTGCCAACCATTTTCTCTTTTTTTCTCTCTTTTTTTAACTGAGGTTTCTGAAATTCTTGGTTTTAGACGTTTTGAGCCCCATTGAAGGAAATCTCTGTTAGATGTCTAAGACAACCTTGGATATTGACGTTCCAACCTAGTTCTCACAGAACAGATTTACTACTGTTAAAAGCCTAAGTATGCTTTAGAAGAGGAGCTTGTTGGATTGTCTAACAGCGTCTGAAACCCACTTTCTGAAAGCAGAACTGGGGGAGGCAAATTGTTGGACTTTTCCAAAACATATAATCTAAGAGTCAGGAACGCTTCATGCAGTGATTAACCAGGTGTGCCGAAGCAAGGAAGAAGACAGTGTTTGAACTCTGTCTCAAGCTTTCTTCTTTGATTCTTCATACAACTGTTTCCATATATAGCCATTTCTAACCAAATGCAACATAATGAATCTCTTTGAGGGTGCACCCTTATAATTCATTGCATTGAGACTATGACGACGTGCAAAAGAGAAGTGCATTAGCTCTTGGAGTAACATCAAGGAGGCAATAGAATGGAAAGGAATGGAGCAGGTTACAGGCTTTTCACCCTCCTTTCGAGTGTGGCCATTGAGCAGGTATACACTTTTGCCCTTAGAGGCTAGCCCTCTAAGTAACTGTTCCACTGGATTTAGTGTTTCATAGTGTTGATCCCAGTATTCTCATCTCAAGTGCTGTATGAGCCTTGATGGACCTGCAGTTATCCAGTGCTTTTTGCTCCTCTTACTTGTGGTGTCCCTCAGGGCTTTTGCATTTGGCATTTGCCATTTACATGCTCCCACTGCGACAGATTATTAGTAGGTTTGTTCGCATTTCTTACCATTGTTCTGCAGAAAATCAGCAGGCCTGTCCTATAAACCCAGTTTAATCCAGATGCAGTTGCTGCCACCTAAATTCAGTTTCACAGTTTAGCTTTGCAAGACTAGATGGACAACAACATTCACTCATTTTGTTTGTGAGAGAAAGGAAGTACTTTTTATTGAAACTTAATCTCCATTCAGCATCACTCAGCGTACTTAATCATGTTTACAGAATCTAAAAGTAATTTTGATAAGAATTCAAAGCTTGCCATGTTGCTCTGTGGCTCCTGCTTTTTTCTACCTCGGAAATACACTATATCATTCAAGCCTAAATAAATCATCAATGAATAAAACCGCAGCTGAATGAATTTTGCAGTGGGTCTCTTATGTAAAACCACATAGCTCAGTTCTCCCCAAAACCAGAAACTTAGAATAAATCTGTATTTGAAAGGACTGTTCCAAAGGAAGGGATTCCTTTCAGGTGTACTCTAGGTCTTGTTGGTCACGCTCATCCTGCACAGACCTTGTCTTCTCAGTTCCCAATTTAGGCCTCCTGCTTTCCCTCATTCCCATCCCTTCGTCTTTCTTTAGCTTCAAGGATGAGCTGTGATGACAGAGGAATCAAGACAGGGCTCACGACATTCTCAGTCAAAAATTATTATGAAGTGACATTCCATGCGCTCCCTAGTTGTATTAGCTGTCAGTGGGTGACAGGTAATACAGATAATGCTCAGATAATATAATTTACTGTTGTAATGGAGGCTGTATTTCTCAGTAAAGCTGTCACTTCTCTCTCATTTGAATTCATCTCCAACTGTAGAGTGGCATGTAAAAATATAATCATTATTATTTAAAAAAAAAATAATTTCAATGTTTACTTCTAACACAAAATGTCACACTAAATATAAAATGCAATCTGTAATGAAGTAATGCAAATTAAGTGTAGTAGAAAGAAAAATAAATTATCTTACCTGTTCCATTTTTAGCATAAACAAACACATACATAGGTGTTTAAACACAGATATCACTCACTGAGGTCATATCATTATTTAGTAAACTGAATAGATGAAAAAAAAGATATTGTATCATTGTTAATATAAGAAGATTTATTTTCAGTAATCTCTACATACCTTTATCCATATAACTAATAAATGTTTATACAATAGCTCTACGACACCATTTGTCTGTAGATTAGAAGTTAATAAATCTTGATCTGTGGTATTAAAATGCTAATGCAAATGCTAATTAAAACCAATATATATGCCACGCCATATACTTCTTATAGGATGTGATATATGTATCTCATGTTCCCATTGATCACAGATACAAAGCAGGCTTATTTATGATGGTACATGTGAATGCACATCTGTCCAAGTGTCACAGGATTGGGCACAGCATTGCATTCAAGGCACTAATCAGTGAACCTCAAAGGGGAATGTTGACCATTTAACAAAAACATAATTATCACACATCCATTTAACTATAATGTAATGATTTTCTGAATTAAGTCATTTTTTACTGGCCTGTTTCACTGTCATAATAGTTTTATTACAAATCATTTTCAAACCACACAGTTTGGTGGAGGAGCAGTAAATTAAAGAAAGCATGAGCTGAGAAATGAGAAAAAGTTAGAAAAGGTTCTCACACAGGCTTGATAGAGTCAGTGAATTCCCTTTTGACCACAGGAGCTTTGGATGTGCAGATAATGATGCTGCAACAACACGGCAACTATAATTTAGGACCTGCCCCACCCCCATGCTTTTATTGGCTTTCATCCCTCAGAAACCATCAGGGGTTTACAAGGATTCACATAATAAAGAATCAGTGCTCTGATCCAAAAAGAAAAAAAAAAAAAGAAAAAAAAACCTTTGCTACTTCGAAGCTGCTGTCTGTGGACTCCCAATCATTCATTTATCATTTTAGCCATTTAATTTTTCTCCAGTTTGATGGTTTATTGTGCCACATGTCCAGGGTCACACATAGAGCAGATACATCTCCAGTGATGGAGAGACTTTGAAAATGATGCAAGGTGCCTTAAAAGGTTTCCGCAGCACGTTGAAAAACAGTCCCGAGAGGTTTCAGACGGTGCTCAGGCTGAGAGATTCACTTTGTGTTTTTTTCCTACTCCCTAGAATATTCAAGATGGTTAGTTTTTGAAAATAAACTCAGACAAAATATTATGGGTTGGTGAATGGTTTAAAGTGCAGTGATGGCCGAGTTGATTTAAAACCACTTAGCCCACACTCTGCAGCCCTCTGCATTCCTCTTATCTACTGTAGCGTATAACTTGCTCAACTTGCATCCGGATACACAGCTCGGTCCCTCCTCCCTGTTTGTATTTTCCTGGCTGGATACTTTATCACCACTGACTTCAAATGTGTGGGTTAAGCCTGCTGCAGGGTCCTCCTTAGATCACCAGCAAAGCAAAGGGAGGCAGGGTGGCTGTAAGATTTGCAGACATTCATTTTGGCTCAATGGTGATTTTTTTGATTAAGTCCTTGGGCTGTCCATGGGCTTTTTCTTTGAGCCAATTGCAATCTCTTTACACACAGCACAGCGGTAACTTATCTCCTAATGAAAATGTGCTCAGTAATAGCTGCCTCTGTTGTGATTGCATTGTGTCAGTCAGTAAACATGTCAGGCTGTGTTTCTCTCGCACCAGTTTCACAAAGAACCTTTTAAGCTGAAAGTCGCACCAGTCGACTCCAAACATTGCACAGATTTAACTTTACACTCATTTCATTGATTCATTTTTGTCGTAAAAAAGTCATGATGATATAATTCAAAGTAATGCAATGGGAAACACTTGAGTTTCTTATGTTCAAATACACATACAATAAATCAAAATACTGTTTTCTGCCGCAATGTCAAAATGCAAAAAGTAGGAATGATCTGCCATTTCAAATGAAAATGAAAAATACAGCATCTGTGGTGAGTTCAGAGCAGTCAGAGTGGTCATGGCAAAAATTAAAAACAAATGAAAAAAAACAGTATTTTAAAAAAGCTGTGGGAAATACACTGATGTTACTTTCTTTCTGAGAGCTTTTATAACACTCTAGAGGTATTTCCAGGAGAACAGCAGTTAGACACAGTGACTACCTGTCTTGTGAGGTTTGGTGCTATTGTGCTTTTGCTAATAAAACCATATCATCCCACACTACAGCCAGCGAAGCTGCACAGAAGTACAGAGTGGATATTTGTTCATCAGGAAGGTTTTATGCTGTGTCTTTCATTCGCATTATGTACAAATTAGATGGAACATGTTAAGCAGTTAGCTTGTTGTTAAGTGTATTTACAAACTGTGGACTAGCAAGAGTTAAACTAGGTGTTTCCTCCTACATCTTTATGCTTACTGTAACGAGGCTAACCAGTGGCAGGCTGTGCATTCCACACATAGGCCTTCACTGGTGTCCTACCTCAATTAATCCACCTCTTAATACCATCATGATGATGCCACTGCCATAGAAACCATTAACAATATACAGAAACACAGTATAACAGAACTTTACATCACAGACAGACATGTCATGAGGCCAGAATAAATGCCATTACTGAAGCAATGGTGTAAAAACCCATTAATACAATTGAATAGGTCTCCAAACACAGCTGCTCCACACACATCATCTCCAGCAGAAGCAGCAATATTAACTAATAAATGACAAAAAAACGTAAACAATAAAATATACTGTTGGTAAAATGTATTTTACTCACCGAAACTGCTGGTTATTTGTAGACAAATAAAAAAGCTGCTTCTGTAGAGCGGACATTCTCAGCTCTAAAGTGAATTAAAACATATGTGAGAAATTCAACTGGGCATACTCGACCTTCAGCATTAGCCTTCATGGTGATAGAAAAGGACTTATTGTTGGAACTGAGACGCACAGATAATAGAGCCATTGAAATCTTCCTCCTCCTTCAGCGACTGTGGGTTGAAAAAACAGCTATTAAATCTATTCATGTTTTAGCTTGCGATAGTAGCTATATATGCAGTTTGCTAGCTCTGATCAGTATGCTCTCTGATCATCCCATCAAATGACATGAAAATGTCAATGTTAGCGTAGGCCTGTTAGATGACCCCTGGTCTCAAAATCTGATTGGTTAAAGGATCCGCGAAGCAACAGGTTCATTGCCATTTATTTTAAATTACAGGAGCTTGCACTGTTGAATCTGAAGGCCTCAAGGCAGATTTCTGTTAATTTGACAGCACAGGGCTGAAATCTGATTGGATAAAAGCTCTAACATAAACAGATTGTATTGAAAGCAGCGAAACCAAGAGGAAAGCTGTGAGATGGAGAGAATAGATTACTGGGAACAATGTAATACATATAGTACTAATGAAAAAGAAACATATATAAAAATATTGTTCAGTGATTGTGAGAAAAGGCCTTGCCGGACCTGACAGCCCACCACTGCTAACCACATTCTGACTCCAAAACATGAGGCTGATATTGATTTTCTCAAACACCTCCTGCAGCGCAGTCCACTCCATCCAAATGCTCAGAGTGTTTCAGATACTTTCACAAAAATATGGTTAAATACATTCGTTGCAAACAGGTAGCGGTTAGTAGCTGTGATTTGCTGCCATTTCATGTTCTGGAGAAGGTATTTCCAGTAAGAAGAGGAGAAGGAAGAAAATATTATTCTGGCTGTTACTGTAGGCCTGAAAAATGAATTGACTGCTGGACTTTACAGGCACATTTTTTCTTCTGTGCCTTTCATCCTGTGCATATTCAACTTATTCTATCCAGAGATAACTGTATTTCTAATGTCTGCAAAGTAAATCTACCAACAAATCACATAAGAAGTGATTTATTAATATGTTTTCTTCAGTCTCATAGTAATCCAGTGACAGTCTTTACAGCCATGGTTACATGTCTAGTAGCTAATGCAGCACAACTTTACTGGCGAATAACTATAACTATATTTTAAGGTGAATCCTACATCCAACTGACTGCATTACATTATACTTTCTGTTCACTCATCACTCAAAGAATTATAAGACCTGTAGTTCCAAAACACGGCACATTTATCCCAAATAGAAATAAGAAAAAGCCAACTTATCCCGAAGAGGACAGGTGAGTTGAACAAAGGCCTGATAATGGTGCGTTCCACTTACATTTGAGGTTGGACCTTGGAACTTGGTACTGGGAGTGACGTCAACTCTGAGTTAACGACTGATTTTAATATAAACACTTTAGAACGTTCTTGAAACACTTCTCAAATTGAACTGTTCGAGAAAAAAGATTCAGAACTGTTTCAGACATATCCCGGACTAGCCATTGTCATTGCTAACTACTGTTAGCAATATCAGTTACTAATATATATATTATACAGGGGGTGTTAATTCCGACCTCCGAGTACAACTGGAACGTACCATTAAACCTATAGTTCAAAGGGGTGTGATGGGAATCACTGAAACACCACACACCATTCATGTCGTCGTGTACTGTCTGAAGTTATGAATGTTCTTGCCTTTTAGAAACCATCTTTGGCAGATTCTGCCTCTGCTTGTCTTGAATCGTAACAGCGTGATGGTTGGTTGGCAAGGTTGTGTATATATCAGAGTTCTCTTTTATTTATTTTAAGGATTTGTGTGTCAGGTATTAGGTGAAGGCCAGAAGCGAAAACATTTCAATCAGCTCAGTTTCTTTACTTTTGATCTCTCTACTTGCCCTTTGAGTAGTATCTGACTCTTTGTAGAGGTCAGTGGATACTTGATTTGTCAAGGTAGTTATCAGTGCGCTAATAATATGGTAAGAATTCCATAACAGACATTCCTAGCATTTTCTTCTCAACACCTATCTGATGCAGATCTGTCATTTGTCTGTTTAGTTGTTTATCCAGCCAGTCATTAGAACTTGACAAAGGCAAAGGCAAAGGCCTCAGAATCAACCTTGAACCGTTTAGGCTGTATTTGTGACCTTTGAGATACGATGCTAAACACACACGCACACAGACACTTGCACCTCCTGTTCTTGTCCTCCATTGAAAGGGTCCGTCCATCATCAACACTGGCTTTATTTCAGCTCTCCACAACAGAAATGATGAAATGTTACACATCCCTCGCTCAGGCTGCCCCAGGCTCTGGGATCATTTGGAAGATGTGGTGGGCAATATGTCACTGTCGCTTATTCACTCGCCACTGCACGCAGGACACAAACGCATGCATGATGCACACGCACGTACAATTTTCCCTCAGTGTAACATATTATTGGAGTGTGTTCATATGTGTGTTTGACATATATGGGGGTGCGTCAGCTTGTTAACGTTTCACATCATGTCTCAGCTGTAATAACAATCAGATTTTATTGCTACTGTTGTCTCATATGTTGTCCTCTCATGGCTCTGTTGGGAGCAGAAGCAGCAGCATCTCTGAGTAAAGCACAAGCCTTTTACACACAGTGAGCAAGTCAATCATAAGAGACTTAGAAGGGGATGTATTGTATATGTATGTAATACATCTTGTTATGTGCGTAGATTGCACAAATACCTGCCCCATGAAATGTACTGTATAACAGTAAAATGAGAGCACTGCCACAGGGAACGTATATTTTATTCTGTTACATTACAGTACATCCTTTATTTGAGCAGAAGTAGCAATGTCACCTTGTAAAAATACTTGTATTAAAAGTCCTGCATTTATTTTTCACTGAAGTCCAGAACGGCAAAATAGTTAGTATTAAAAGAAAAAATACTTACCATACCATACCATACCATACATATAACCCTTTCAGTGTCTTAGTTTATTGTTAGTGAATTGTTATTATTGTAGACACACATGAATGTGTGAGCAATATTTGAGTATTGCAGCTAACTGAGATTGAGCAAAGTTTCCGATTTTTAATGCGCAATATACAACAAAACTGTTTGCACTCCTCTGCAACATCACTCTAATGTTAATTAATTCAAAATGTTTATTTGATTTTTTTTTTGGCATTTCTTCTTTATTTCAATAGTGACAGTGGAAAGACAGGATGACATGCACCAAAAAGCCTTGATAGGTGGTATACACTCTACCAGATGAGCTGGGACTGTGCCCCACAGTGGTTTTATTTTTAAGTTGAAGTGAGGAATTAGTTAGATGGATTATAGTGAAAATACAGGCTCCAAACTACATCCTCACTGCAACAAAAGTGAGTACACCTGTGAAGACTGCATGAGCAAAGTTATAGAATAATCTGTGAATACTACAGCGTCTTCAGTTTAGGCTCCAAGACTTCATAAAGATGGAGAGGGAACAAGAGCTTCAGCTCACAGCTACAGCAACAGGAAGAGCCATATCCCCAATAACAGAGGGCACAGTTACTGTCCTTGCAACACAGCTCACTGTTTACACAACCTTACACTGAAAAACAGACAGGGTCAGTGCTTCTGACTTGGCATAAAGACCACTGCTCACAAAACTGTAAAAGATTCAACTTTGACAAATGATATGAAAAGAAGCCTGATGAATGTTGGCAGTACATTCTTTGGTCAGATGAAAGCATTGTAAATTTGTTTGGATCAGACGGGGTCCAGCATGTTTGGTGTGGGCCTGGCCAGGACCACCACAGCAACCCCAAACACACCGCAATAAATCACAGAATCACAGAGTTTATAACAACTCTTGAAGTAACAGAAAAACTCTGGAGTATTTGGTTAAAGATCAATTAGTCAAACATTCTTGTTCTGCAGAAGAGTTGGCTCCATTCTTTCTGAGCTTTGGCTAAAAACAAATAACATTTTGTTCTGTTAGATAGGGAATGTTAAGTCTTTTGTAATGACTGAACATTTTAGTCATACTGACCAGGGGTGTTCCTCTGTTATGTAATGTAGTAGAGGTATGAGGTTCCATGGGATGGAATGATTAAAGTGACATCCAGCTACCCAAGTCCAAAACTTAAGTCAGTGCATTTTACTATCTCTGATTGTTTTCATTTATACGGGGGGTCAGGTTCTGATAGTAGGTTGTATGTTGGATATGATGCCCATTTGGCAGAATACCTGCATAAGTCCAGAGAAAATATATAGGTATCAGGTTCTCATAAGTTGTTGCTGTTGCAGCTGTGGCTCAGGAGGTAGAGCGGTCGCCCACCAATCGTAAGGTCGGTGGTTCGATCCCCGGCTCCTCCAGTCTGCATGCCGAAGTATCCTTGGGCAAGATACTAAACCCTGATTTGCCGATATGTGATCGGTGTGTGAATGTGTATGTGTAAGCACTTTGTGTGTTTAGAACAATTGCTGTGTGAATGGGTGAATGTGACCTGTAGTGTAAAGCGCTTTGAGTGGTCGATAAGACTAGAAAAGCGCTGTATAAAGTGACACTGGTGGCAGAATGTATCAGCTTTAGTTAATTAACATAAATTTCTTTATACCTGTGTGGCAATTCATCTCCACAGAACTGATGTAGTTGATTGTGTCACGTCACTTTCAGTCACCCAAATCTCCCACTTTCATATTCTCAATAGTTAGCCAAATACGGAACCACAAAAAGCTGAAAACAACAACTAAAATAATAAGACATCAGTGTTGTTTACTGCACAGCAAATGCATATTGATGGTTTCTCTGGTGGACATTGTCACCATGACAGATTCAATCCACAGCCATGTTAAGTTGTCAGGCAGGCAGACTGTCAGAGTGCAGGTGACACATTGCCTTCACCTCCGTGTCACATGCTGACAAAGTCGCTAAGTTGGACAAGCCACAAGTCAAGCAGGGCAGATCTGTCTGTTGATGGTGTAATTCAGTGGAAAAGCTTCTGCTCCGCACATTGTTTTCTCAGTGCTGTAACAGTGATCCAGACACTCGACACCAGAAAAGAACATCATTAGAGAGAGCGCGAATGCTGACTCTGCTGCAGTCACCAGTCACAGCTATGTTTATGCTTTTAGTTCTTTCTGTACATTCATTCTTTAAGTATGAATAAATTAATAATGGGTTAAAATGCAAATGAAAACGACTTGAACTGAGGGCTGTATAAGTTCATATTTGCAATATTTTTGAGGCAGAATAAAGGAAACTCTCAGAAAGAAGAAGAAAACTCGGTTGCAATTTATTGTCTTTGTCACTCGTTTCACGTCAGTTACAGGTACATGTTGTGTATTCATATTAATACAGGATGCCATAAATAGCCGTCAGTAATGGTCATATTATTGATATGCACACAGCAAAATAAGGCCGTGTCTACACATCCTTATATTTAACTGTGGGAATGGAGATGAGGCTTGTGCACATGTGGGCAGTTGCAACAACAAGGAGAGCTCTATGTTTATGCCTCTCACTGTTTACAGCACAAATTAGTCTCATTTGTCTTTAACACTTTTTTCTATAGATTCCTCACAATAACAAAGAAGGCAACACCTCCTATCCCAAGCCTTCAGTTGAGCAAATTTGATTTTGTACTTTGATTTTTAGAATTTGAAACATCATAGCACATTGATCGGATTGATTCAAAGTAGTAAATATGATTATTTAAATCGTATAACACTGACAAAAAGATATTTCAAGAATATGAAACTTTACCTTATCTTGTTTTGACTTGAAGTATCAACATCCATGTAATTCCTACCGTATGTTTTGAGCTCTGAAATCCCCACTGCTTCCTCTTTAATTTCACTTTTATACAATCAATAAAGTAGTTCCCATTCCTTCACTTAGCATTTAACATAGCAGATCACTGAGCCTCCATCACGTCGTATTAAAGGTGCTATTCTACAGTATGAAAAAACAATTAATTGAAATTATGTGAGATTTCCAAGGGAGTTCTATCAGAGGTTCAGCTATAACTATGGAGCTGTGATTGTCTGCTTTCATTAAAATGTTGACTCATCTCTATACATCAAACATATAAATGTACAGAAATATACATAACACAGCACCATGAGAGCCCTCAGGGTAAAATCCCATGTCTGATCTTTGCCCATAAAGAAATTATCTTTCTGATTATGAGTGCCTGTGAGCCCAGCTGAAATGTAGCATGACTCCACTCAATCAGGCTCCTCTCATGGGCAGCCGTTCATTGTAGAAGCGTCCTTATCGAGCTGCTGTCCACAGCCAGCGGCGCTGTTTGCAGCCAAACAAGGCCTGGACTCTCTCCAAATCACAGCACGCAGGCATTGGCTGCTGTCATCTCACCACAACACACTCCTCTAAAGGGCCTGACTGCCTCAGTGTTAGTGGGCCGGTTGTTTTTGAGACAATAGCAAAGGTGTGTGTATGTGTATGCACATCAAACACACACAGTTCTCAACTCCTCACCCCACATCCCCCTGTCCTGTCTCATTCACCAGCACTGATTCGGTACACAGTGAATCCAGATTGTGCTAGCTCTGATGAATCTTGCATGTGTTTGGGTGGTGGCCTGAGGACAGGTTGTAAATCTTCCATGGCACCTTTTGAAGAGGGGACGCAGGACGTGCTGCTTCTCCTCACAGTTTCAGCCAGAGGGAAGTAAAGTCAGGAGTGTTCACTGTGCACCAACTTTGAAGGCATCATTCTGTATGTCTGAAACAGAACTGGTATATCAGTCCTTCTTTCTTTGAGACAAGGAAAAAAAACTGAAATGTGTGTTTTTTGTTTTATGACAGTGCCTCTGTCATATGCCATGTGGAATGCAGTCATTGCTTTGCTCACACCCTAAATAATCTAACAATTGGTTATTCAGTCCATATTCTGTTCCCTCAAATTGCTCTCCTTGGCTTTGCATAAGCTCTTCATGTTGCTGGTGTTAGAATTTTGCTATGATCAGCCATGGACATTTTTGTCATTGTCTTCAGTCTTTGTGCAAAGCCTGAGGAGGCACTCAGCGATGTATGTTCTAGGTCCTCCGGGTCACTCGGTTGTGTAGTCCAGTTTTAAAAGTCACAGTTTCTTTTTGGAGGGGAGAGGTGTTGTTTTGATCAGCAGCCCAGCAGCACAGGCCCGCTATTTCAGTTTCCACACCCTGCCTTCCTGAGAGTTGTGTCATCAGTTTGAAGGTGTGCGCACATTTAAAGATGAATGATGAATGATGGCTGCTGAATGCTGACAGCATCTACACTGAATTAAGAAAATTAGATTGGGCTGTAAATGAAGTCTGGGCCTCATATAAATGGTAAATACTGCCTGTGCTGTGTTACATCAAGTCATTTTCCTCCTAACTTATTGAGGCAGTGTGTCTGTGTCGCAACTAAGAATTATTGTCATGATCCATAAATCTGCCTATTATTTTTTGATGAATATTTCCTCTGAAAACGTCAGAAAATAGTGAAAAATTGCCATTGCAGTTTCTGGGAGTGCAAGGTGACATCCTTAAATGTCTTCATTAGTCTGACTAAAGCACAAAGATTTACACAGATGCGAAACTGGGAAAAACTAGATGTGAGTTACTCTGAGAAACTAGAAACAGAGCATGTTTGGCAGGTTTACCTCATAAATGATGTGAACAATTAATTAAATCAAAGCGGTTTAAAAAAAACAAAACCTGATGAATCAGTCAGTCAGTCAAGAGTAATCATTATTCTGTTTTTAACTCACAGGTTACAGTGTACACCATATCTGTTAATACTGCTTCCTTTGTATTATTGTCAAGAAAAAGGGAAGATATGTGCAGCTTTACAGGAGCAGAAGCAGTGAAATAAACATCAAAACAGCCCTCAGCAGTGCTAATGTTTGACCTTCAGTCAACACAAATAGTGATTTTTTTCCCCATTTTTTCCTGTCTACATCAGTGAGTGTAGTTTCTCTGATGTACTATGAATTTGGGTTATGACTGTTTATGTTGGCATGAAAAGGCGGTTAAATTCTTTTCTCCCTCTAAAACGTTAGTAAAGTGAGTTTCAGTGGATTTACCTCGTTACATTTTTATGAGGCTTTGTTGCTCTGTGGCTGGGTGTTTAACAAGCAGAACACCTCCTCTTTGTGTGACAGCCACTGTCAGGAAATGGTTTTGGGCCACAGTCAGCAGTCCTCAGCTATTGATGCTGCTGTGGTTTCTGACTGCGGTCAGCTGAGGTAGTAATGTGTGCACTTAACTGTATTCTCTCACAACAACACTTGTTTACCAAATGGACTAGCTGTGTTTTCACAAGTCAAATCTCTGTTATTCATATAAATTCAAATGTAATTTCGCCACATAAAAACATCTCTGTAAGCCAGATCACAAATCTGATTACAATCCATCTTGCTTTTTTCCATGTTACATTCAAATCAGGGTAAGCCCTACTGCAACCCACAGGGTGGTGGTGACACACAGTCAGTGGTGAACCTAGACTCTGGGGGTCCCCAGTGCATTTGGCCAATTCAGTCAAAAAATGCAGTTGGTCAAACGTCATGATCGCTTATTAAAAGTTAATAACTAACATGATAATGTTGCAGTGTTGCCCACAAATTGAGAATTTATTTGTGGTGACAGAGACTCATTCAGACTAGAGGGAGAGAGAGAGAGTCAACCCATATTAATTTTTGTAGCTACAATTTACAGATGTCCCCTAAACGCCTCACATCAGTAGATGCAGCTTTTGGTCAGGTGTGAAAGTATGCAGGGTATGAACTCATGACTTCCCTTTATCGCTGTTCCCACAGCTATTTTTGTGTGTACAACTGTGTGTAATATTGCGAATGCCTTCAAGGGGAGGCTGTTTGAAAGGGTGTGCTGTTATCACAACTGCACAATTAATTGCATCTAAATTTCAAAGACAAGCGAAAGACACGAGTTGTTGCAGAGAGACGGGGGGAGGCGGTGGAGTGGAGCCAGGTGGAGAGCATGAGGGCAGACTTTCTGTTCCCTCTTCAAGGATCTCAATTCAGAACATTTCTGCCTGTAGATGTGGTCAGATCAAACACTGTCTGGCCTTGTTGGGATCAGATGAGTGCTACACACAGCATGGTACCTCCGCTGTGTGATTGCAGTTTAGTTGTCCTAGCTTAACAGTTTGTCTCATAGTGTTTTAAACTTCTGATAAACCTTTAAACTCATGATTCCACACAATTGTGCATGTCTTAGAGAGATAGCTGCATTTACACCTTCCCGAGATCTGGATAGACTGTGTCTTAGCTGTTGGGTTTTAGTCCATGCAGTGTATGTGCATCTCAGTTCATGCATATACTTGGTACAGACACATAGCAATACAGCAATACAGCACGTTTGAAGCAGATTAAAGGGTCATTTCGCCAGCTCATTGGGTAATTACTAGTTTTAATTGCTCCCAGTCAAGGGAATTAGCAAGGGCCCTCCGTTGTGCACTCTCAGTGTTTCCGCCGTCATTGTTCAACATCCTCTAGTTTCAGGCTTAGTGACATCACAGAAGTCAATTAGGGTTTAAAGAGACTCGAGGAGGCCTCTTTGTTCTACCTGAGCATTAGAGTTGAGACGAACAAAGGTCCTTAAGGCTTTCTCTGAGACTTAGCTTTTGGTTGCTTCTGTAGAGCTTTAGACTCATTGTATGGCTGTTTCCTTTATTCTCACTGAAGTGCTTTTTCTAACCACAAAGTTAAAGCCGTGTGTTAACCCAATAATGAATTCACTATCCAGTGTTGTTAATAAAAAAGGAAGCAAAGAGGCATTTCAAATTCAAGTTAAGGGCACTTTGTGGCACCATTAATGCTAAAACAATGGTCCTAGAGCTTGTAATGAAATATGTTCACCAGTGGCCACTTTGGCAACCAAAGAGTGTTTAATGCTAAATTCTCACAATACCATCTCTGCTCTGACCTGTGTCTTCAAACCAACCAATCAAAATACAGCATGAATAGACTAAGAATACTGATGTGACATTGTAAGCGCCCGTAGCATCTATCTATTGTAAGCACTGTTTTTGTATCATTGGAAAAAAAAAAAAAAAAAGCCAAAGCTTGTCAATGTGTTTTTCAAGAGTGTGGCCCACATTGGTGACATAAATTGATGTCTCCACTTACATAACTATATACAGTCACAGTGCCAGTGTAGCTTGCTATGTCATTAGTAGTTCTGTTGTAGCTTGCAATGACTTCATTTAAGTTCTACTTCATCTCTCAGTGACAACTAACAAAGCCCTTATTGACAAATCTTGCCCCTCTGCAGCCATCTTGGCAATGACCTTGGGCAGTTATTTTAGGACAGCAAAACCAGGCTCCCATTTAATGAATGGCGAGAGATAATTCACTTTCATTGGTAACTGGGACGTAAAAACTAAAACTACAAACTATAAAAACTACATGTACAGAATCACTAGTCAAATCTGAGAATAAGCGCTTAAAAGGTTAAAAGGTTTAGTGATCCTTTTCCCCACAGGTATACTTTTACTAAGCATATGCAAGGTTTCATGACAGCAACCTCTTTTTTGGAGCACTGTGACATGACGCCGTCAGCTCATCCCACCAGAACGTTTCAGCAAATGCCAGAATTTATGTCTGAATGAATACAGTCGATGTTTTGATATGCTCCTCTCCCATGTTTATTCAAAGTCTGTCTGCACCCACTGCTGCCATCAGCTGAAACTGTCATTGATGTTAACTGTGTGCTTGCTTGGAGTTGGCTTGACATGTTTCTCAAATTGGCAGATGATTGGTTGTTTCGGGGGAAGGCGGGACATGTGTCACACAACCGCCATCTTTGTTGTTGCAGGCTATTCTATTCAGAATTCTCTAAGTGGTTTGTCTCTCCCTCAGAACATCTCTGATGTAAGTTACTGTGCCATCAATAGTTCTGCTATTGCTCACAGTGGCATCATCAGCATTCTACTCTGTTAGACAGTGGCAGAGTCACAGAGTTATGACTTCACAAGTGTCCTACCGTACACAGTAACATTAGAACAGTTCACCTTTAACAGTGAGTGACATTATTGTGTTTGGACTGTAGTCTCAGTGACATCGTTAGACTTTGACTATAGCCCTCAATGGCATCACAAGTGTTCTGTATCTCACAATGACATCACTAGGACTCTACTACAGATCTCAGCGAAATAACAAAGTTTAACTGATCACAATTACATCACTATTGTTCTAATGTAATGATAAATTAAAGGAAAAACCACCATAAAGCGACTTAGTAAGGTGTTGGGCAATGACAAGCTGCTAAAACAGCCTCAGTGGTTCTTGGCACTGATTCTCCAAGTCTCTGAACTCTACTTGGTGTTTTGATGATGGTGGTGGAGAGAACTGTCTAAAACATCATTCAAAAACCTCCCGTATGTTTTCAACCGGGTTGAGGTCCAGTGACTGCAAAGGTCGTAGCATATGATTCATATTATTTTCATTCTCAGCAAACTATTCAATGACCCCTGCCTTGTCATCCCGTTAATTTTAATCTAACTCCTGGTCAGGATTTCAGACAAGTTCTTGCACACCATAAAGTCTTAATGACGGGTGCGGAGGATCTGTACCTTAACTCACTTTATCAAAACAACATTTTGGTCAGACCTTCATCAGGCAAATTTAATAGGAAATATGAATTGTATGTACAGTATGAATTTTGTCTGAAAAAAATTCAAACTGCTTTTTTAAAAAACATTCTAGTTCTCCCGTCCATATTCTCCCACTACAAATGTTTTCAGCTGTTGTACTGCAGGACAATGACTACCATTGTACAGCAAAGAGGCGTCTCATGAGCACCTTGCTCACAGATGCCACCTGTTGGTTGTTAGTACACACAACTCCTGGGTGTTATAATTAAAACGCAAATGAACTTAAGTGCCACCCTGCTGATACTGTGGTAATGATGCCACACTGGGCTGCTATTGTTCCTGGGGGTTAGTGGCAAAAGAAAATGAGAGATATCTGCATATTGGTTTTGCAGTTGTTACACCAGCCTGACTGTTTGAGGCACATCATTTCACTGCATCTAATCTGTACAAGTGGCTTTGGTTTATTTGATTGACTTTTACACCTACACAGTTACCTGAGTAGCTGTATGGGTATTAACTGTTCCTCCTAACCCTCAGAGCACTGAGCCTCTGCACATTCCCTCTTCCTGTCTGCACACTTCTGAATATGATTATTGGATACCGCAAACTGATTAACCTCCTAGTGAAGGTTCAGCCATATTAATTTACTGCAGCTGCAGATTGTCCTTGTTGAACGTGTGAACAGATAAGTATTTCAAATGCCAATTAGCCGTGATTTTCATATTTATATTTGGCTTGGCATGTTACAGTAACAGAGGTCAGCCTCACAAATGACGTCCATTCATCCAAAGACATGAATAGAGAGAATTGAGTGCAGTAGCAACTTGTTTAAAAAATAACTTCACACAGAGACAGAGAGTTTTCTTTGACTCCTGAGTGGATAATTTAGCTTCACCACCAACCACAGGCTCAGACAAGGATTCTGAAAGACAATCAAATCACTGAGACAGGCTAACCACATGTAATGATGTCATATTTAATGCAGCACTTTAACCACATGTTTACTGTGGGCCAGTATACCCAATATGACAGGAAGTAAAGGTGAACACTATGTACTTTCAAAAGCGGCCATGACAAATTCGTACTGTGCTTCAAAGAAAAAATAAATCTCAAATTTGTGTTGCTTCTCAATGTTTGTTTTCAAGAGTGCAGTTGGCTCATTGTTACCCCTTGTGGTCACTGAGAGGAAAAACACCCCAACAGCTACGGTCCTCATCAACCCCAAGTACTTGTGTGTGTTGCCTCGCTCCATCCTCTGGGGACAGTAAGGAGCCCGTTAGGGTTTGGCTCACCAGAATGAGGTGAAGAAGAAGCTGTGCTCTCAAAAAAGGACATGGACAAGCAACGGGAGAAAAGCTTTTAGACAATATTTTTCAGTTTTACAAGAGTAAAGACATGAGTGGTGAAGGCTGATTGGTTTGTTTGGTAAATTTACACCTGGTTAACCTCCCTGCCTCCAATGCAGAGCAGTCCACAGCTGTTTCATTAAGCTTCTCTTTGGCTGGCACCTGCCCGAACAGTTGTGGATTTGTGTCCTCTGATCACCTGAAAGCTCCTCTGAACCAACACTAGAATAGTATTTGAACCTAATTGCAACACCCCAACCTTTTGTGAGTGCAACACCAACCATCTTCTTTTAAAAAGGAAATAACAGACTGAAACATATTTTCAAATCACTTTTCAAATAGAGCAGGTCTAGACTGCATTCCTTATTTTATTTACAAAGAGAGACCCAACCATTCTCACCATGAGCAGCACTAGGCGAATTTCCTTTAAAGAGGCAGAAACCTCGAGCAGAACCAGACTCAGGGTGGGTGGCTATCTAATACTAGCAGTAATACTAAAAGTAGTACTCTAAATATAACAGCAGATGTAATTTTGATGATGAATTGATCTTTAAAACCAAAATAAAAGTCATATCTTTCACTGGTGAACATATACCAGACTTGTAATTGTTCTGTGATAGACTGGTGAACGTTCTAATGCCTGATATTATGAGATTTGAGGCATATCATATTTCAGGCTGTCAACAAAACCTGAACATCATTTAAATATTTCCCTGTATTATGTCCCATATTACAAGTGTGACTTCAATTGCGTCCAGCCTCTTGATATGCACAACACCTCAAATCAGTTTGGGAGTGAAAAAACATCTCTCATGCAATGACTGAAAATACAAACAAAGCCAATGAAGTGGGGCTATGGGGGGCACCGTTCTTCAAATTGAAGATTAAATGGATATTTCACTTGGCAGAGGTACCAGTACTCCTCTGAGGAATGTCAGGTTCATGACATTGAAAATGGAAATGGTGTTCCTGTTTCCCATTTTCCTGTGTTTGTTTTTGGTTTCAGCTCTGCGGCATCTACAGGGGTGAAATCCTGTAGACCTAATAGGCTTATAGGATAATATCACTTTGTTTTCCTCTCTCTTGTCCTTGCTCAGTGCTTGGTGTTTGAAGACGCTCCCAACGGAGTGAAGGCAGGACTGGCTGCAGGGATGCAGGTGGTGATGATTCCTGATGACAACCTGGACCCCAGCCTTACCCAGGAGGCCATGCTGCGACTCAGGAGCATGGAGGAGTTTCGGCCACAGCTCTTCGGCCTGCCAGCATACGACTGAGCCAGAAACCAAATTGAAAACCACACTGTATGATTCAGTCTTTGTGTCTTACTTGAATCTCGTTCTTAGAAGGAAACAGTGGTGATTGAGTTGAAAAATAAGATGATTGTCATCCTGCATGCCTTACATGTTGTGTGTGAAGTTAAATAGTTTTCTGACAGATGAGATATAACATCTCTGAACAAGACCTCAAAGCCATTAGATCTCCTGCCAGTTTATTAGTGACTCCTTTGTTAAAGCTTTCTCGATATATTGCACTCAACCATCGATGAGTCTGGATATTTCATAGTTGAGGTTTTTAGATATTTGCACTCTAAACTTCTGCCACTATCCTACTACAACAATTGGGTGCTGTGTAAAACATTAAAAACTTATTCAACAAAAATCATAACTGAGGGTGAAGGTTAAGGTTAGTAAGGGTAAGTCCATCCATCCAATACCACTTATCCTTTAGGGGCTATAGGGAGCTGGAGCCAATCCCAAGTTGCCAACCACTGCACCACTGTGCTGCCCAGTAAGGCTAAGTAAGATAGTCAATAGTGAGATCTGTACAACATCCAGAGAAACACGGATACTGTGCCTACAGAGATAAATTGTAATTGAACTTTTCAAATGTAATACTTAATACTGCATGTAGCACAATATAAATTGTATTCATCGTCGTTGTACTGGGCTGGAGGCAGAGAAGTCAGAGATCTTGACGAATGGGGACACCAAACTGAAATACGTCCTCTGTATGTTCAGCAAGTGCAGTTCATTTATTTAGCTGTTGTCCCTTGCATTTTGCCACAAAAATCAAACCTCAGATCATGTACTGTATCTGCTCAGAGCCTCTGTCTTCATAAGGCTCCACTCTTATTGGCTGTCCTGCGCTGTCATTTACAAATGTGCGTTTCCAAGTGAAGCAAGAGTCAGTGACTGACTTTTTCCATTTACACTGTGGTGCTTAAAATGATGATTAACACAGTGATCTTGTATTTTTCAGTGCTTTGCATTTTTTTCATTGAGTCAGTCACAAAACACACCAGGACATTAAAAGAGTTGATTTGATTTGAAGGTTTTTTATGTGATGGTTATGTTAGCATTTGAGTGACTGTGGATGTGTGCTTCAGACCCTCAAATGCATTTATTAAGACATTTCTCTCTCCGACTGTGCCAACAGCCTGCAGCTAGTGCATGTCATGTGTTGCAAATAGATACACACTGCCCAGTGAGGTCAGTGATGGATAAAATAAAGCGAAATATAGCTTCAGGTCTTGGAAAGGGTTCAGATCTCAAATGTTACGGGACCAGTCAGGTTCAGTCTGGTTCAGAGCTTACAGGTTTGGGCCCATATCTTGGGAACAGAACAAATCAATGTTTTGTCCTTGAATAATGCTGCATGTCATAGCACAGTAACCATTTCTGGCTGGTCATTTGGACGTCAATTCAAAGACACTTACTGGTCAAAGCAGGCAGCTCTCGAACACACTCAGTGGATCAGTTTTGAATTGCCAAAGACACTCCTCTTCTCCTCAGTGTAATCCAGTAAAGAGGCTGCAAGTTGTCTTTACTCTTTCATCTGTGCTCATGTCTGCCTCTGCACTTACTACAGTTCACGTGTACCTCGTCCTCTTGCCGAGGCTTTGACAGAGGGCCTACTGGAGGAGCCTGGTGCCGCGGCTCCCTCAGGCTGCAGAAATAGGATTTCACTGCACTCCCATCCAGCTTCTCCTCCATGCCTTCCTGGCCCTTCATCCTCAAGGAGCGGGGGGGGGGGTAATCTCCTCAGCTGTTTTTTTCTTTTCCCGCTCACACACTCATTTGTCTGTAGTTTTACATATCATTCACCCTCTCCTGGCCTGAGGTATGGTTCATTTCTTTCTTTTATCTCTCTCTCTCTCTTTCTGTGTGCATGTGTGTGTTTGCCTCACAGTTTTACCACACTGATTAAAATGTTAAAAGGAATGTTGGTATTTTAATTTAGATTGAAATTGAAGGCTGAATGAAAATAACACCAGATCAGACGTCAAAATGACCTCATCCACATGATTTCAGATTTAATCAGGTCATAGTTTATTTTCAGACATATGTACAGCAGCTGTGCTGCTTTATTTTAATTTCTTTGAGAGATTAATAGAAGTCATATAGCTTTAGTAAACTTGTCACGTACAGTTCCCTGGCTGTACAATCAGATCAGGACCAGTTCTAAACAATCACTGCAGGATTTTACTGTGGTGCTGCTGAAAGACACACATCAGATAGAAGACAAGGCCTCTTCCTGTTTATGGCTTCATATCAAAGACTCACATTTTACAGAAAAGGGCAACATAAAAGAAAAATGACCTGAAATCATTATTCAGTAATAGACAGTAGTCAGTGTCACAAAGTGCGGTAGATTAAAGGTGAGATGAGAGCTGTGGCAAAATGTTACTGTCCACACCCCACTGCAGCTCAACAAATAAATTACCTATGACCTCTGGATTCCTGGTATTTGTCTGAGCCAGGCTGCTTTGTAAGAAAACAGAACATATAATGTCTTTGGAAAGACTTGAGTGGAGGCACATTTGCCCTGAGTGGTATGTGTATGAGCATGTAAAGTGAGTTGAAAGTGCACTGTAAAAAATAAAAAATAAAAAATTATATATATATATATATATATATATATATATATATATATATAACTAAAACACTGCAAATCTGGCAACAAGGGTGCCAGAAAAATAATACACAATAATATACAGTAGAATATTGTGACACTGAGAAACTAAAATAACAATTACTGGTCGCACCACAAATACACTGTACAGCTCTTATTTTGCAATAATTGTCATTTAAACATTAAAAAACACATCACTATTTGTAAAAAATACAGATATTTTGCTGTTGATATCATTTACAGTTTCATCTTGTTTTTTAAAAATTGCGTGTAAACGTTTTTTCACATGATTTTACAAAACATGATTTGCAATTTGACAAAAACACAAAAAACATTTTTACAAAATTGCAGTTAAATTTTTTTTTAAATATTAATTTTACAGTGTAAAAATATAGTTTATTCTCAGTCTTTATGAATGTACATGAATCCAAAAACTAGAAGAAAACTGGAGGAATACAACCAGCAGTATTGGTGAGTTGAGTCAGCCAGAACATACCAGCAGCAACAACTAACCTCTTTACAGTCCATATTAGATAAGCTCAATTATTCTTGAATTAAATGTCTGTTTCCAGACACTGTAAAAGACTTGAAGTGACTTTAATGTGGGCTCTGCTGCCATTGAACGTATTTACTAAGGTCTGTGTCTCTCTTATGATTGATTGAGTATTGGAAAGTGCATGTTGTCTACAGCAGTGTCACTAATGCCTTTCTGCATGTAGTTTTCTTTGAAATTGAAATCCAGCCTGTGAAGAGTGTTGTCGAGGCTGGCATCTTTCCTCTCATTTGTGCATGCACTGACCCATTTCAAGATAATGGTTTCCAGCTGGGGGCAAAAATCTTTTTTTTTTTTTCAGACTAGCTTTTCGTCAGACTTGAAACAGCTACCTTTAGGTCTTTTGAAGAGGTGACTGTACAGTGGGTCAGACATTCAAATGCCCTCACATAACTCTGTTTTCTCTATAACATACCTGTTATAAAATCCACAACAGCACTTGAGGCTATGCCCTATATACTTATTTCCTACAAATAAAAAAATAAATACATTTGTGTTCTTTCCCATCTCTGCCAGTCAGTCTTCGCTTTTATTCTAGCCACAAACCTTTTCAACTTTAATTCTGCCCGTGAGTGAAGAGGGCAGGAGAGAGAAGGGGAGTGGCAGCAGAGATAGCTCCCTGACATGTTTCCCAGGCCCCTGTCCTCGTCTGTGTTTGCGACTGATAGGCGAGAGTGGCTGTGGGACACATTCATCTTCAATGTCAGGTTTTATATCCGGATTTTATCAGCGCTCAGACAAGCAGCTCCTCTACAGGCGAAGTAGAAAAACACTAGACGCCAGGGAGAGACATTGTATAGATGACCTCATTTTAAACATTAACGCTTTATTTATTTTGGTCTTAAGGGACTGCCAAACAGTCCCTTCAACTAAATGTGGAAAGAAGAGGACGGAGAAGCTCATCAGATAATGCAGACAGGCCTCTTTCTGTACATTTTCTTCAATCTTGTCTCAGACGTGCTGCATCAAAAGATACTGACTGAATGTCATATCTTTGAGGAGGTGGGGAAGCAGTATTTGTATTTTCCTTCAGGAGATTTGGAAAGAAAAGTCATCACCTTACTGAAGGAAATGAGGGATTATATATACAGGGGCTTCTGTATTATAGTCAGGAAATCCATTGAAGCAACAGTGACTTAAGTATTTTAATTGATTTGTCTGACAGAAATGGTCATAATCCAAAAGTTTGCATCTGAATACTCAGCAGTAGTTCTGGAAATACCAGCTTCTTTGTGTTAATAGTCTTAAGAAAATCCTCCTTTTTCTTTTAAAGACTTGGCCAAAACAAATAACTCCACTCTGTACAAGGTGGCAGAACTTTAGATAGATTTCTCTATTCTCGACGCTAAGCAAAAGCATATCTCAAGTCTGCATATCTCCAAAGCACAGGCCATGGCTGAATTGCCAAGAAGGGTAGAGCACAGAAGAATGCCAACATCTGATGGAAGTAGTTCTGCTGGATGCCATTTTGTATTCTGCTGCCAAAGTGTGCAACCTCAACTTGAACCAAACGGGATTTTATGGAGATGAACATATCGAAGGCCTCTGACCGCGAGAAGCACTTTGCCTGTTATGAGATAGGATGCAGACACTGTGCTTTCTGCACTTGCTCGGAGACTCAATGCTTCCTTAGTGATGCAAATAGGCCTCATGTTTTATTCAGCTCCGAGTGATGAGAGAATAAATTTGATTACAGAAGCAGGTGATAGTGAGGACAATGTTGGGAAACAGATTTGAGAACGCAGAGAGGAGTTTAATGTACAATTAAGACCAGACAATATCAAATTATTATGTTTTGCAATAATGCTTTGTGGAATTAAACAGTTACTTCTTTGTTGTCTTTTGGTATCTTAGGGGTTTGATATCATCGAATAATGAGGATTTATCAAGATGTTTTTGTTTTATATTTGGACCAGACACATTGTAGTAATGTGCCCAAACCATACACCACCACTGAAACACATAGAGGTGGGGTGAAAACGAGTTCTTCAATGAGGGTAGAGCCTTACTGGGACGGTGTGTTGCACACAGAGGTTCAACCCCACCCAGTGTCCAACTGAAAGGTAGAAGACAAATGACAAGATGGCACCTAGGCAGTCCACTTGGGTTTTCTGATTCCAAATTAGTGGGCGTTGTCCCATGTTGGGTCAAAAGACCAGTTGCGTCACAGCCATCTTCAGGTCGTTGTCGGAGGCTAATCAGGAGGTTCTGTGACCCACCTCTGCAGTGGATGGTCTGGAGGGTTGAGGAGTTTAGGGGCTCATAGTAGTGAGGGATCAGTCGTAGGATTTAGAAAAAAACATTAACCTGCAGCAAAACACTGCATTAAACAACCAAGAAACCATAATCCCTAACCCTAACCCAGGTCCAAATTATATAACTTCTAATTAGTTCAGGTAGGCTTAGTAAAGAATTGTGTTTTGTTTTGAGCCAAATGAAGAGCACAAGAAAAATGACATATTGCTGCTCGTCTTGTTGCTTATTAATTGATAGATCATGACGCTGCTGCAAGTGTTGGTGTTCTTTTTCTATTTGGACTTGTTTGGTTCAGGTTTAATGATTACTGCCTCTGGGTTCCTTCATCCCTTTCAAAGAAAAAAATATTTATGCATGTTGGATTCAGGTAAGATTTCTAACCCAAAAATGGCCCAATCTGATACATGTGAGTGGGTCAGGAATATATGAGCGTCTTGCATGACAGCGTCAGTGTGGTCTTAGCCCATGTCTTCCAGTGGTGGATAACTAATCACAGTGCCCCAACAGTTAAAACTTTTGAGATGCTTTTGTCTCCTCTTACCTGACTCCACAGTTGGAGACATTCTACATCCTGTAAATCTTTCTCTGGCCACTATCTCTTCAGTGGATTGGCACAATATTTTATACAGACATCCATGGTTCCCAAATGATGAATCCTGACCTCTTTAGTAGTATTGCCATGAAATATGGTCCAGACATCCACATTCCCTTCAGGATGAATTGTAACTTTGATGAACCCTTCACTTTTCATACAGCACCATCATCAGGTCAAAATGTCACTTCGTCCAGAACTTTGGTTTATGACCTGCAAAACTAATGAGTATCATTTTCTCATAAAAATATATTTTCTATGCAACAAAACTGCAATAGCAAAAACTGTTGTGAAGGAAATATAACCGCAACTGTAAATTGATGTGTAGGATATAAGCTTATCTTGTTAATGTATGTATTTGACAAATTGCAAATACATTGATGCTGAAAATGTGAAAATATTGACAGACCGAATACCTGATCTTGCAGCACAATATCCACCTGTAGTGACTCCAGCATTATTAAATAGTTTTCTGGTTCTGTTTAGACTTTTGCAGCTCCTGGTTCAGGTGTAGAGAAAGATCCTGTTCTGGTTTAACACAGTAAAAGTTCAGAGTGACTTCAGATACAACCTGTTACCACCACCTTTCCCTGACCTTAACCAAAGAGCTTTAGTTGTTTTTTTGATGTGAGCAGCTGTGCGTTTTGTTTGCTTCCACCCCAGCCACCTCGCTGTGCCTCTGCTGCTGTTATTAAATGTAGCACTGTATTCATTCAGAAAATATGTTGCCTCTAAACATAATCCAGCCAGTGATTGTGTTTCCTACAAAACATATTTGCTGTTACAGTTAAGTTGTATAGAAATGTAATTTCTAGGAGACAGAGTTTTTCTCCAGGCAACCCAGGAGCCCACTTTTATTTATTGCGTTTACTAAAATTACCCCATCAAACATTAATAATATTGTATGCTTTTAATTTGAGCCTGCACTGGTCTGATGAATTATTAATGGTGGGAATTGATTCCGGACTTAATTTTTAATCACATCTATATCACAATCACATCTATCTATTCCACCTTGCTTTCCACTTGTTTGACACAGCCAGCGTTAATCTGGCAAGGGAATAGTCATTTTGGTATGCCTCAGCAGACGTTCTGCCTCAGCTGCGATATCACACTTTGGCACATCACCGCTGTTCTCTCAAAGATTCTTTGCTGTGGAAGGCTCGACAAGAGTCAATAGTGATCTTATGCAGAGAGGAAAATGTAAAGTAAAAGGGAGCCCATCAATACTTTACGCAGGCTTTCCTGCGAAGAAGAACAGTGACAAACGAGCTAACAGAGCATCAGCATCTCATTTCCACGGTCCTCACATTCTCTTCAGTCTTCTCTGTTTCTTTTTATCTCTCCATGTTAATCTTCTCCTCTTTTGAGGCATACACTGTGTGGCTTAAAGCTTCTATTGGAACCAGTAGAATGTGTGCGAATAAGTGTTCCACAAAATGCCTCTTCCATCCCCGTACATCAGTAGAGCACCATGAGGATGGCAGCTGTGCAGCCTTCCACTTTACAGAGACACCTCCCTGTTACAGCTGCAATGAAAGGAAATTAAATATAAATGTATACAGTTGACGGAATACCACAGTTTCAAGAAAAGCAAATGATGCATTAAAGGTCATCTGGGTTCAATAAAAAAGTGCCCCACGCTTCACAGTGAACACATCAGGAGAGCCAGTCACCCTTGAGTTCCTGAATTATGTATGTGGGCATCAGAGGTGATATGGGCATGGTTTTTGTTTTACAGTAGAATCTGCCTAAATAAGCAGTGTGTCAGCCCAGTTTTCATCTCCAGTTAAAGCGAGAGACCCCAGCTATGAGCCATAGTTACAACATTATTAAATCAGCACTCAGCACTCATGGGTCAGACCACACCCACCTTTGACCTCAGCCTTCATCTTGATCTCAGCTACACACCTGTGGAATTTTACCTGCTGACACTCGCTGCAGCAGGTACCTCCAGGTCCACACACACACACACAGTCAAGCTGTATCCTCTAACATTGGAGACAACAGGTGGATTACTTTCATACTTAAGTGAATGTCTGCAGCTCTGTGAGGCTGTACACAAACACAACAATGCTTTAAATGGTCACAACAGCATGCTAACGTGTCAAATTTGAAGGTGAGGGATGATGGGTACTGTTTGATGTGTATGTGCTTCACTCAGCCAGTGTTAATTTTGACACCTGATTTTTATTTTGTAATAGTTTTAGTCTTCTGACTAAGAAGAATAAGATGCATCAGTTTTAGCCAATTTCAGTAATTTGATATTTGTTGGTTTTAGTGCAGTTTTAGTTACTGACATGTCCGTCTCATTTCTGTCAAATAATTTTATGTCTTCAGTGCTATCTGTTGCCATCTGTTTTGTACAGTTACCATGGTTACAGTTGTTACAAATGTCTATCACGAGGTGCCCATGTCACTCTGCCCTGCAGTAACACACAGACTGACTCACTTCAGTCAATCATTATCATGTCCATACTCTGTGTATTTGAACAGAACCGCTCTCTCTAATCTAATCTAGGACAGTTGTTGCTGCTAACCCCGGAGTGACTGCAGCTACCTGCACTGCTCACTGCAGAGCAGTGAGTCATTCAGAAACTGGAGTTTAGTTTGAGAGGAGATGCTGTGTTGTCGGAGAACTTCAACTGAGATACTTCTTCAGCGAACATCAGGGAATATGTACATCAGCCGACTGAAAGTAACATTAACGTCACATGCAAACATCTGTAAAACACTAAATCATCACGGTTTTCAGCAGTCACCTCCAAACTGTCCCAGGACCTTGCCATCGGGGAGTGCTGTTGCCATGGGGGGGCTGTGCTTGGTCTACAGTAATGTTTAGGTGGGTGGTATTATAATGTTATAATATAATATATAATGTAATGTTATAGCTAATCGGTGTATACTTGTTCTGTTCTGCCCCACTCATTATTACCAGAGACTTTATACAGAATATGTTATTACCCAACCAAATACATGAACTAAAAAGTGCACCATACATCTAAATTCAGCACTGACTGGTGTATATGTGTATTAGTCAGTGTGTTGTTGTCAAGGCTGTTGCTAGCCTTATGAGTCATAGGCAAAGTGTTATAGGCTGTGACACTGGCAGTTCGTTCTCACCGTACCTGTCAGTATGCTAACAGTTAGCTGTCATGCTGAAGAGACAGACATTTGCAGAACACACATCTGTTCATATCAAAATCCTGTATTCATTTTCTGTTACATCCCTCTGTTATTAGTAATAATCCCCAAATTGATTGACATTACAGCAACCAGTTTACAATGTTCATACCCCTACAGTGCGAAAGGCTGGAAAACACTGTCATATTTACAGCAGGATTAATATCAAATCATATGACACATGACCAAGTCTCCTCCTACTTAACCAACAGGGGACCCTTCCTCTACAAGCTCTTGTTGTAAAGCAGCCTTTAATGACCCAAGCTCCAGGTATCCCTTGGGATCCTAATGGGCAATGAGGAATGCCCCTTGTCCCTCCATTTAAATGGTCCCATCAGTACTCTGCTGAGTGGCCAGGAAAGGCCACTCAGAGCTCTGTCAGTCGCTCTGAGAGCCCGGCTCTGATAAGGCGCTGAGCGGCAGGTCTGCGCTCTGGGGGCCGGCCGGGTCGATACAAGTGTTTCTTTCCCGGCCGTCACCTGCCAAGACATCAATAGCACTCAAACCATGGCAACACACCGCATTAAACAACCCCAGCTGTTTGTTCTATAAGCTCCCTTTGGAATGACTTTCAAGCAGCAGTGGCAGCTTAATTTCATCCATATTTCTTATAGACTGTTATTGGACAGCTGGGCAGGATGAGCGAGGTGAGCAAAAGATGACAACACTCGGACTAAAGAGTTGTGTCTCTAGTGGAAGTCAGCTCTTCAATTTACAGTGACCTCCAGCTGTCCACGTACAGTACATGAAGGACCTATTAAACTGTTGGGATGTAGACCTGCTGTCAGGCTGCTGGACTGAGACATGATTGGAGTCAAGGCGGGGAGAGAGTCCAAAATAACTGGATCTGAGTTTCACTATCACTTTTTAACCCATAAACACACACCTGCATGCATATACCGTACTATACTATACCCTGACAAATGAAATGAATGAATAACAGCCTGTCTGACTTATTTGTTTTTAGCAATGTTGTGGCGTAAAAAAGGATGTGCGCAGCAGTGATGTAGAAAACACATTTCTACAATTTTATAATACAGTATATCAGGCCATTTTCACTATTCTGAAAAATGACTGCTTCGCATTGTACACCCCTGCTCGGCTCTGCCAGTGACCATGATAGATACTCCAGTGAGAAATATCAGCTAGATAACACAGACCACACAAAGTTAGCTCCACAGGTAGAAAGAACTGCTGTGTGGCCAAAAAACATCAATTGTCCACATGGGCTAAGAGCACAGACACCTCCTCACACATGAGCTGCAGTTACATCATAACTGGATGTAGTAATTATGACAGGAGTCAGGTGACATAGTATAATGAGCAACAAAGTGAGCAAAGTCAATTGTTGTTATTGTAGCCATGACGACAGGTGTCCAGCAGGCCTGCAGCTAGATATACTGTATAACAGGTGTCTTACATTAATTCAGAAACTTGTATTAGACATGACCACAGTGTAAGTCAAGTCATATAGAGCCAAATCACAACAGGGGACTTTTCATATAGAGCAGATCTAGACCATACTCTTTATATTGTTATTTACAGAGGCCCAACAGTTAAAGGTAAATAGGCTGAGCTTCACTGCTGATGAACTGTATTAGTACAAGATTTAAACAGTAGTATTGATGAGTAAGAATCATAAAAAGAGACTCTGTTTTTCACCTGTTTTTTTCCCCCCTCTGGAAAATTACAAGGATAACAATGTGACATATTTTATATCCAAAGCCATCAGTCTGCTCCTCTGTTAGCTGTCACTGAGCGCGCACTCAAACTCCAAATGCACATCTAACACAGAGCCTGGCAAGTGTGAGTGATATTCTTTAAAAATCCATGAACACACAGTAGCAGAGTGAACTCTCTTATCTTTAGAATGGCTGTTTATTCTGCAGTTTCAATGATAAAACCATGTATAGCCCTTGTAAAATCCAGAGCCATGGCTGTGATTTGGAGTCACTGGAGTCACATGACATGGAAGCTGGAAGCTGTTGAAAAAAACACAGAATTTTCCATAAATATAACAATATGAATATAAATAATAAAAAATAAAAAAGCATTAAAGTCCAGCGGATCCTGACTCAATGTCTGTTGAATATCCAACTTAAAACTAACTTCACCGTGGTTCTAGATAACTAGTCATCTAACACAGTTAATGTTAGCCAGAGGGCTCATTTACTCTCACTCTGCTGTGAGGATTCGATGGAGAAACTAAGCTTTTGGGAGAAACTCACCCAGGCATGTTTTGCCATAGTGGATCTAACTTCACAGACATAAAGGACGCCTTCTCATCTCTGATCACCCCACCCTACCCCCCACAAAGAACTGTTGCAAAATTTGCACAGATATGTCACTTTGTGATGAGTGAGAGAGCATGTTTTTGTAAAGCTGCAGTGACCAATTAGCCGTCAGGTGTCTGGTAAATGCTAATTGCACCTGGGCACACATTAGATACTGTATGTGCATATGTATTGTAGTATTGTAGTACACTGATCATCCACACCATTAAACCACTGACAGAGGAAGTAAATAACATTGATCATCTTGTTACAGTCCAGTGTTCTGCTGGGGAACCTTGGGTCCTGACATTCATCTGGATGTTACTTTGACACATACCACCCACCTTATCATTGTTGCAAGTACAGGACCTGATTGGTCAGAGCTGTTTTGGCAGCATGAGGGGGACGCACACAATATTAGGTTTTAATGTTGTGGCTGATCAGTAGATTTTACATGATTAAAAGTCTAAACACACTGTGACTAAAAACTGAAAATGATTTTAAAAAAACAAAATAAAACTGAATGTAATAATTTAACTAAGTTTAAAAATGAATTAATATCAACTTTTAGTGTGGGTGGGGGGGGGGTCTTTTAATCAAATGCGCCTGGTGAAGGTGACAAAACAAGGTGCTTAGTGAGTCAGTGATGTGTGACTTTTGTCACCCGGGTGCAAATTGACACTCCAACAAAATAAATATGAGTAAATGTTGGATGGCAAGTCTGAAGCTCGCATTGTACTTCTGTAAATATTGATCTACACATGTTTTTTCTGTGACTTCATAACACGACTGCGTGAATATTTTTTCAAGTTCACATTTTTTCAACAAGCTCTCACATTCTGCAACATATTTAACTTCATAACACTTCATTGTATTTCACTATGGACAGTATGATGAGCATCTTACGCACAAATAATACTCTGGGATTTTACTCATATCCTCTGAATTAGAATTAGAGGAGTTAGAAAACTGAGACTTGAAGTTTGAATTAGAGTTAAAAGGGAATCTATCGTGTAGTATCCATGTCCTGAGGAAGCACATTTATTTGTGAGACACACCAGCCAACATACTGATACCATGGATCATGGACCATAGATTATTTATAACATACTTCAAGGAATAGATGAGTCCCTTGATCATCTTCTTGACTCTTATCTGAACCAAGCAGCAGAGGAGAATCACAAGGCTTTTGTAAATGTGAAACAAGGTCTCTGCAGTGGCTGTGGTCCACTCCAAACTTATTTTAGGACAGGAGGGTCAGACGTGATCGGGCGTGAGCCAAACGCAGCATGTGGGGGTGTGTAGCACGGTAGTGATGGAGCAGTGCTGAAGAGGTAGATGGAGCAGGGAGAGGTCCATGGAGACAGTGAGGTGCACCTGCTGCTAATTAACCTGTGTATGTACTCTGTATGTATGTCAGCAGGTGCAGAACAAACAGAGTCACAGCGTGAAAGCTGCAGACACCAGACTGCTGGCAGCAGGAGGTTCTGGCCTAAAAACACTGTTTGTTCATTTATAGACAATTGGATGATCCCCAAAGGAGGAGGATAGAGTTTCAGCACTGATGGCACACACTTTAAATTATACAGGGTTTGCTTTGCTTTGTGACAGATAAAACAAAGACAGAAATGGAAGCAAATCTCCAGAGTCTCCGCTACAATAAAAGCCTGAGCAGTGTTTAAGACTTTATGTTGGATGGCCAAACTTTTAGTTACCCATTTCCCAGTTGGCTGGAAAAAACTGGGTGGCAGAAAAGAATAAAAAGCCCGTCTTCTCTCACTTCTCCTTTTTGGAGCACTACTTTAGTCTATGGGGAAATTCATGATATATAAATAAGTGATCTTTCCATTGCTTGTTTAAGCCACTATGTGTAGAACTAGAAAATTTGATGCCCCCCAGTGCAGGTATCATAAACAACACTGGCAGATGGGAATACAAGCATGCAGTTTTCACTGAGTTTATTAAAGTTTTCTAAAAGTTTGTAAGATGATAAAATCAAATTGCCTTTATTTGAAACGTGGCAAATAATGCTGGTGACTTGCCCTTCATTCTAAAACTAAAAAACAGACAGATAAGGAAGGACACTGAGCAACTTGCAGGTGGTGCCAACAGATAGGACCCGAGCCACACAACCTCTTCTCCACCACGAAGACCTGGAGAGAGGAGAGATACGCAAACACACAAGAGGCAAAACCGACCACATCATTCACATGTCTGGGAGAAGGAAACAAACACAAAGAAGGAGAGAAAGACAAGGAGGAGGCTGAGACTCAACATCTGGACTGAGGCACTGACAGCCAGGAGAGAGAGAGGTCCCAGGATGGCTGATGAACAGAGAGCCTGAGGAAAGGAGAAAATAGAGGGACAGAGAGGGAGAGAGAGAGATAGGCACACAGCCTGGACACTCGTGCTTGAGGGAAAACAGGGTTAGAGAGATGCAGTGGTTTTCAGAAAGTTTATGGTAATATTGTCAGGACCACATTAACTATATTGTACGTACTAGGTTTAATGAACACATTGAGACTGAGACCCTCCGGCGGGAGAGTGGTAACAGATACCAGACCTGAAGTCATCAGAGAATAAGCCACTAACTAAAAGTTAAGGTGTAAAGATGAGTTATAAGGTTGGAGTTAAAAGCCTCAACAGAGTCAGACAGTCTGATGTCAGCAGGGAGGTTGTTCTAGAAGAGGGGGGCCTGATAGAAAATGCTCTGCAGCTCACAGGGACAGACAGAAGCCCTGTATTCTGAGATTGAAGAACACAGGAAGGAATATAAGGTTTAAGGAGAGTATATATGGTATAAAGGAGCCTTCACATTTAAGATTTTGGATTGTATTAGAAACACATTACAGTCTGATCTGACCAGTGTAGTGAGGTCAGATTCTCTGGATTTAGTTAGAATTCTAGCTGCTGAACCATTTAGTTTTTTGTACTGTCATATTTCAAACACTTGTTGAGAGTTACTGTGAAACTGATGTCTATGTTGGGTCGGGCCAACCACCAGCATCTCAGTTTTTTTTAGGAGCAGGAAAATGTCTGTCTGCTTTTCTCATCAGGCAAGCAGAACTCTGACTTGATCACTTGAGAACGTCCATCCATTTTTTCAGGAAGATACAGCGGAGTATCATCAACATAGCAGAAGAAATTAATTCCATGACTGTGAATAATTTGGCCGAAAGGTGAAATATAAAGAGAGAAAAGCAGAAGGCAAAGAAACTGTTTGGGATTCAACATAATGCTCAACTGGTTCTTAAGAAAGCTGGAGACGAAGAACTAATTTTGTATCTAATCTCACCTATGTTATCTATTTTCTGCAGAAAAGATTGCAAGCCATAAAGGGCGAGCAGTAGAGAGCTCTGGAATTGAAATCTAGGTTTATGCATGTTGTTACTGATTTGGTGAAAGAAATATGCTGCTCTAGCAGTGGACAGAGCACATTTGTTCAGTACACAGTGGAAGCAGAAGATTTCCAGTTTAGATTTTTACCATTTCCACTCTGCTGCAGGTCTATTTAAGAGCACATGTTTCTTCAGTAAACCAGGGTGTTAGATCTCTTTGACTGTCTAGTTTTAGTAGAAATTGCTAACTAGACAGAGCTGCGTTCAGTTCCCTGGTACAATTCTCAACAGGGCCCACTGCTGCAGTGAAAGGAGCGAGGACCACCAGCAATCATTCACTTAGAGCAGTTAAAGTTGACAGACCAGTGTGTCGAGTGGTAAATACATCAGCACCTATAACAAGATGACAGGCTAGTATTGTGTCAGTTTTGATAGAAAGTGATTTGACAGCCAGAGAAACAATCAGAGTGGAATGGAAAAAACTGTGATTATCATTGGAGGGATTCTCTTTTCAAGGATTATATCAAGTACCTGTATTACCAGTGGTGGGGACGAAAAATTCTTTGTAACTCATTTATTCAGGGAACTTTTGAATAGTTGTGTGGCTTGTGGGGGTGGGGCAGCATCATCCTGCATCATTGGTGCTTTCAGACATGGATTACAATGTTGCTAAAGCTAGTGGTTTCTCCATATGTGATGCCAGCACTTTACACTCATGCCAGAACTTCTGGCCCCAGGTAGACAGTAAACAGTGGCTGATAATGCTATTCTAATGCATCTTATTAACTGGGAACACCATTATGTTTCAAGTATATGCACAATATGGGACGCCAAATGTGCATATACTTGTGCAAAAGTTTTTTTCCTCCTGCCTAATCAATACACAGATACTCACTGTCACATCAGCACAGTTAGAGAAAATCACACAAAGTGATTTGCAGAAGTAAACACTTTGTGAAGCTACTTGATAAACTGGTAATGGGGTTAGTGGGACACTACACTGGTTAAACAACTAACAGAGCCAGAGGAAAGTCAGTCACCTTCTCTGCTTTTTGATTTCAACCTTTGAAAATATCTAAAAGCTGTTTTGTCACTGTTGACCTTTGTGTATTCTAATTTTTGAAGTGCTCACTTACCTGGAGTGGTGTAAACAGTGTGTGTTTACTGTCGGTCAGAGAAGGCATGACTCAGCACACAATGCTCATGACAAATTCACCAAACACTGAGGAAAGAGAAGATGGTGTGCGCGTGTAGTGAGAGCTGTGTTTGCATCAGTGCTGCAGCATCACTTTAATTATGAATTACTGAAATGATGAATTACTCATATCTCCTGGTGCTTTGGAGCTAATGCATTGATTATAGGCCAGGGAGATGGAGGAGGAAACTGAGACAAGAGATGTCACATTAAAGGAACATTATAAAGCTATTTAACCTTAAACTAACAGCTACAAAATTATTTTGATCGTTTTCTGACTTGCAATAGGGAGAACGGAGCCTCATTCCCACTGCGAACACCTGTTGATGTACTGTGTAAATTGGATCGAGTGGGTCTGATCTCCTGTTAGAAGTACGTAACACTTAACAGTACTACATCACACACCAGCAACTGTAGGTCTGCAGCTAGCTATAAGAAGAAGTTCTGTATTCTCAATACAGACACCATAGCAGAGGCGAAAAGATTTAAGAGGACATTGACGCAAGATGCTAAGACGCTAAGGACTGAGAAAGAGGCCGGACAAAAAGTCTCTGACTCTCAGTCTCCCAGTCCCTGTCAAAGTTGTATGTCACAGAAGTGTAAAAGTTAATTGCACTCTGAAATTGTAGGGGCACCCAGACACAAAAAATACTAGTCCTTGCATAATACGGCTTTAATGCACACATTTATAGATTTAATGACTACTATCACTGTTACTACTGATGCCTTGCACCTCCATCCACTACAGTGCCCATCAACACCAAACTCAAAACTAAGCTACTTTAGTCCTGTATACTGTATTGATTGTCATTTATCCCTAAAAGAATGTAATACATAGTTAGAATTCATATATAATATGCATGTATAGTATTGGGAGGCGTAGCTTGTTTGAGTGATTCTACATTCTGAAGCCCTTCTAACCTTTGAGGAGAGGGAACCAGGGACAGCACAAAATGAAACCTGGGGATGGGATGGTGGGAGGCTGCAGACACACACACTCAGAGTGTTTTCACATGTTTTCACTTAAGCTGTGAGTCACTCAAACTACAATAGTCTACAATCAGTCCAAAGACTTGGGAGATTTCTAAACCCTTGTAACTTCAAGAGGCCATAGAGGACGTAAACAGGAAGTAGTAGTGGTGTAAAGTAGGATTAGAAAGTTTGGGATGTTCTCTGGTCTACATAGGGTTTATATCTGAAGGTACTGCAGCTGTGTAAATAGATTTTTTCTGTAATAACATTCAGTCAAATGACTACAGTACATGTAATGATAGTATTGTTTGCAGTGACAAACCAACAGAGTTTTTACCTGACTCTATAGCTTTACTCAGCTTATTAGCCTCTTTTTACTCAGTATTTTGGTTTTAGTCCCTCAAACTCTGCTTTCATCACCCTGGTTTACAGCAGCAGCTGTTTCAGAGCAAAAGCTGTAAAGAGCCACTGTCCTCTACCTGCTCAGCAGCAAACAGCAGACAGACACAGTTAGAAAGCAGCTGGTGAACATAGTGCCGCATTTAGCAGATAAACAGCAAGATGGTTTTCTGAGCTCACGGAGGCCAGAAATAGAGCTAAAAGGAATGTAAATATTGAACTTAACGCAGTCAGGTCCATTTATAACCCACAGTGTTTGACATCCATTAATGTATTCAGTAATCAATCCCAAATTTGGGGAGTATATTAAGATACTTTAAAGGTACAAATGAAGCACACCACAGCTACACATTAGTGATAGTATCTAAATTTTAATGAATTAATTTAAATTTAAATCAAAAACTGGAGATTTCCTATTAATTAATCTAATCATTTAGCCCAAATCTGGATTAGATGCGACAGTTTGTCCAGTCACTGACTTTGTAAGTAACCAAAATTTTAACAATGCAATGTTTCTTCGGGTTCGTCTGATGAAGAGTCTGCTCATAAAAGGTTTAGTTTTTGCTGTTTTACATTCCTGGACAATTTAAGGGATCTTCAAACGTCAATTAATCTTCACTTCTCAACTGATTTACATTTACACAATCTGTAATAAAATGTCTGCAGCTTGATCCTCAGACCCTGACAAGCTTAAAATGTTGACAAAAATATTCAGATAAATGTTGATCTTTGTCTTAGTGATTTTTGTTGAATTAAAGCCACATTTATTAATTTCATTTAAACCCGGTTTAAAGTAGAGATGGCAGTAACAGAAACCAACCTAAGGCTGCTATTTTATAGAAGGATTTATTCTGAATTTCCTGGCATACATGGTTAAATATAGTGGATTGGGGTAGTAGTGGAACGACAGCCAATTACAAATCCCCTGTGTGTGCCCTGAGGAGGTACAGTAAATCGTATCCTTAGAAAATGGAATTATTACAGGATCAAATTAAAGTCAAGTCCCCAACAGGCTGACATTTCCCTGGGTTTTTTGCTGTTTGGTGGCCCCTGAGGGGAATCTGCCATCCTGTCCCAGGACCCTCCTACCATATCAGATTCCAAATCCTCTGGGAGTTGAAGCAGAATGGAGCGCTTATGCCCGCCCACTTCCCTTTTAAACCAAGCAGGGGCAGTTATAGGACAGGCCACTTCCAGACTGGCTTTTTATGAGACATCAGAAGAATTAGGGCTGGTAAAAAAAATCCTGTATTCCCTAATTTCCCCCTCATTAATTAGACAGGATCTGTGCTCATCAAAGGGATCCTGCACTGAAGCCTCTTGGTGGGGAAGTTGGCCAGAGAAGAGAGGAGCTGGTTCTAGCCTCTGGACATTATTGACCTATGAGTGAAATGGGTTGGCCCCAGTGCATATTCTGAAGCCAGAGAAATGGTGCAATCAGGTTTGATAAGACTAGAGAGAAAGAAATAATATTATAGATGTATTCAGCAGGAGAACTATTATATTTCATTGTTCACTCTTTTTAGAAGGGTTTGTTCACCTTTTTGGTTTGCATAGACACAGATTCCACTGATCAGTATTAAAGCTGCATGAATATATTATGTTGAATATATTTTATTCACAAAGTTTTCTGTCACTGTGATTTGACTGATTACATATTTGTGTGGTATTATAAATTGTTTGTGCCTTAAGGTGTACTCTGCATTTTTGCCTCATCTTGAAGCACTGTCTTGAAAATGGCATCAGTGTCAAAATCTGGTTTAGTTGTCTAAATATCCCAGTTGATATTTCAGTTGTTCAGAGCCCTTCACATTCTGCACTTTATTGTGCTGTAGATTTAATTTTAAATGGATAAAACAGCTCATTAATCTACACTGAACAAGCCATATAACCCATGGTTATACAATTTATGAAAATTTGGAAAATGTATTAAAAATCCAAAACTGAAATCTCTCATTTACAGAAGTATTCAGAGCCTTTGCTGTGGTACACTGGACTGTGGTATGGTGAATCCTATTTACTTTAAATATCCTTGAGATGTATCTATGACTAGTGCTGGTACTAGGGTGTACCCCACCTATCGCCCAATGCCAGTTGGGATTGGGTCCAGTCCCCCCATAATCCTTACGGATAAGCAGTATATATATTGAATTGGATGGATGTGTGGATGTATCTACAACTTGACTGGAGTCCACCTGGCAAATCAAATAAGGTTATAGGAAACTGAAAGCTTATTCAAAGTGAAGACTGCAATCCATTTACAGTTAAATGTATAACACAATGGAGTGTGCAAAAAATGAAGGGTTCTGAATACTTACAGAAGCCACTGTACTAATTTGGGAAATCTGGGGCCCATGACTCATTTTTGCCTCAGGGCCTTGAAGTGGATTAATCTGACCCACTGGTGAGCTCTGATATCAGGAAATTGTTGTAGGCATTTGAAGAAATGACCACTGTTGTTGTTTTTCTAGAGAGGAGAGTCTCAACCTTTCTGTTCACTCTTACCACACTGACAGCTCAGGAGTGGAGTGTGCAGTGCCCTGTAGGAACACAAGTATAACCGTAAACTCTGTTGAACTTTGTATCTTCAGCTGGAGCACTGCTCATGGATAACAGTCTTATTTCCACTCAGATTTTTGCAGCAAGAAAATACCATGTATTTGCTGAGGCAGCTGTTGTGATAATTGGCCTTTTAGAATCAGTTGGCCGTTCAGTGGAGAGATATTGATTTCATAATCACTGCTGTACTTCTGTCTCTGACCTCTACTGTACATAAGGAAGGCCAAGTCGCTATGTTTCCAAGAGCATAATTAGAATGGATCTAATATCTTTTTTATATGCGCCCACGGCTCAACTGTAGCATGCTGCAGCCTCCCCCCCCCTCCAGCCAGACCTTTATTTACCCGAGTAGGCCTGCTGCATTTTGATAAGAGCCTCTGTCTGGAAGAATTAATGTAATGCCTACCCAAGGACAGGGGTTTCAATTAGGGAGCAGGACAAATTCGAAAGGGATGAATTCAAGCAAAATGCAGCAGCACCTCATCCTGAACATGAGAAGAATATAGAATCCTCCACACTTCTGAAGCCTCATGCTTATTTCTGCTTCACTGATTAGCTGTGTACACATCCACATTCGGAGCATCATCCCCATGCAAAGCATTCGTCCTCTTTTAGCTTGATGGACTGTCAGTGCGTACAGACTGCCGCTCATTTGTGCACATTACCCACTTATTCTTTCTGTGAGAGCTTCAAAGTATTGCTGAATGCAGAAAAGTCCACACAGCCAAACAAACTTGTGATGCATCTGTAGCAGTTAGCTCTTTCATTTTTTAAAGAAGTTGAACTTTGGGCTGGCAGAGAGGGGGCTTGTGTTGCTCCTGACGGATGATGCCAGGCTTTACTCATGAATTCTAAATCACCTCCAGCTAATTAATGTGCAAAGGCCACGCTACAGTCAGATATTCTATGTAAGAGCCATGGACCAGTTTAGAAAGGAGAAGGCTGAAAGTAGCGACTGCACAACAAGAAATGTAGAGTTATAAAATCTCTCATCAGGAGCCCTCCTCTCCTTCTTTCCTTTCTTATTATGTCTTCTTATCCTCTTCTCACATCATCATCATCCCACCTAACTTCTTTTTTTCTCATCTCATGCCTTTCCCTGTCTCCTCCTCCTCCCTTCTCAATCTTCTTTTCCTCCCCTTTATTCTCTCTTGTTCCTTTCCTTCCTTTCCTCACTCCTCCCCCCTTTCCTTCTCCTCCTTACCTCTGAGCCCTCTTGTCTTCTGTTTTCTTCTTTTCACTTCTCTTTTTTCCTCTTATTAGCTTCCTTACCTTTTCTTCCCCCTTCTCTTTATTTTTTCTATTTCTTTTCTCATCTCCCCTTATCATTCATCTTCCTTCTCCCTTCTTGAACTCTCCTCTCTCTTCACCCCCTCCTCTCTTCTCCTCTCCTTTCATTGCCTCAACTCTCCACTCCCATCTCTTCTGACCTTTTTTCACTCCTCTCTCCCTCATTCGTACTCCCATTCTCCTCCCCCTTTTCTCTTTGCCTTCATCATCCTCTCCTCTCCTCGTCTATTTTTTCTTCACCTCCCTGTCTTTTCCCTTTCTTTTTTCTCACCTTGTGCCCTCCTCTTTCCTCTAGTTTATTTTCCTCATCCCTTATTCTCTCGCCCTTATATCCTCTCCTTCCCTCCTCTTTGTTCTCCTCCTCTCCTCCAACCTGCCATCTTTCTTTTTCTCTTGTGCCCCCACCTGTCTTCTTCACCCTCCTCCTCCCTTCTCTCTGTGGTTTCTTTCCAAATCATCTTTGCCCACCTTCTCCTTTACCCCTTCTTCTCATTTCTTGACCTCTATTCTATCTCCACCCTTCCTTTTCCCCCATTTTATATCATTTCCTCTCATGCTGTAACTGCATTTTCTCAGCTATCCTCTAAGGACAAACCAGTCCTCCAAAGTTCTTGAACACAAACCCAGTGACTCTGAGATGTAGCATGACTTAAAGATCAATCTCCCCTCCATATGAAATTATAGTAAAATGAATGAGAACAGTATCCAGAGAATTTATACATGAGACAACATTGGAAATTCATTCTAATCTTGGATGTTCCCTTAACATGAGAGACTGTAACCTTAATAAATGACTGCTTAATCTGCTACAAGTCTTGTATAAATGGTTCCAGAGTTTTTGTTTCCTCTCTTTTTAGTCCACATCTGTTGTCTTAAAGGATCAGCAAGGACAATGAATTAAAAGCCAAAAGTTTATATTCATCAGCGTATGTAGGATTTGCTGGTGTGATAGATTGATTTTATTAAAAAGCTGTTAATGAAATAAATTCATGATGAACCAATTTAAAAACAGTTAATAAAATTAGATTTTTTAAAATAGTGTAAAGAGATAATTAATTTATAAATAGATTAGCTATAAATGTAAAATCATTTCATAATCCATAATGTAATTCATAATTCATAGTGAAGGGGTTAAAATGTTTATGTTATGTGAAAGAGGTTAATATGGTTGAAAATGGTTATGAATGTACCTGTCAGTTGAGCTGATCTACCTGTTGAACCTGTGGAAAGATGATCGTGAGGGCGGAAGTGGGAGCCCTCGTCCACGATGCTTCACTCTCAATGAAGCTGCCACAGAGGGAGCGTTGTGTCGGAGCATCTTTGTTGATATTTCTCCCTTTTCAGGGATGTTGTGTGTAGATATGCTCTAGAACTTTGAATGCTTTATTAACCGTTTGGTGTGTGTGTGTGTATTAATTCACTAATCTCATTTTGAGTGTTTTCGGAGCGTTATTTTAATGTTTAAACTCTTGGATGATGGATTGCTGCAGTAGATAGCTTAACTCCGTCCTCCCGCTAGGAGGCGCTACGCAGCACCTCGTTAATCATATGAAGCATATGGTGTGTATTTTCATATGCTGAGCAGTAACAGACACGTAGAGCAGGATGTTGTTAGTGTGTGTGTTCTACTAATTATTACTGAATTTGTGAGTTCATTTCAAAGCAGTTGCACAAGAAACAGTAAAATGAGATAAGAGGTAAGGACTGTGACAAATACTTAGGAGGAAGATATTTTACATATACTTTGTTTATTTAAAATGCATTTAATTGTATAATAGTTTACCAGTTAAGGGGAAAATGTTTAAAAGGGTTGTTAAAGGAGGAAAATAACTATAAACTAATAAAACTAGTTGTACATTGTTATATTCATGTTTGAAGAATAGTGTAACTTTGTAAATACCTTTTGAACAATTACACTCAATGAAGTTGCCAGAGAGGCTCTCACTCTGTCTTTCAATTCAATACAATTCAGTGTGCTTTATTAGCATGAATGTCAGCTGAACAATATTGTGAAAGCGTCAAGGATAATACAATTCTATAATGAAATTATGAGAGTGTGTGTGTGTTTCCGTATGTATAAGAGGCTATGTTACATTCAGTGATGTTATTTTAATTGTATCCAGATGTCAGTCTGTGACATGCAGTCACAGTTAACTTTGCCACATGTCCCTCTCCTAATAGATCTGTTGCTTGTCACTGCCATACAGCCATGTGAAGTTTGAGATTAACAAGTCAAATTTCTTGAAATATTCTACTGATAATGTTATATTTGTCACATTTTAAGGAGGAAGTGCATCTCTGTCTCTACCTCACCTGTTGTGCAGAGACAGGCCAGGGCTACTCGTGTCATCCTTTCTCTATGATTCGAGTTCGAATAATGATCACTGAGTTTGTATTTGGTCAGAATCTGTCTTTGCTTCACATCTCTGACAGTAAAAATATACTCTGCCCATTTATAATCATGATTTAGGACCTCATAGCAATTAAGTTTGAGTTTTAGAGTTAGATTCATCCAATGTGTCAGACTTACAAAAAAGTCTCTTGGAGCCGTAGCTTAAACCCGACAGTTATAGAATAGGACATTTTAATATAGCCACAGTAACTTCAGACACAACCTGTTTATTTACATTTAACCTAAACCACCATCTTACTGTAACCTTAGCCAAAGTGCTTTTGTTGCCTAAATCACAGACAAAACAGTTGTGTTTGTGTGCTTACCATCTACCCCAGCCACCTCCATTCATTCAGAATTCATTCAGAACTCTCCTTCTGAGCATAACCCAGCCAGTGGTTGTGTTGCTACCAAACAGTTTATGAACGTTATTTCTAAGAGACTGACTTGGTTTCTTACATGCTTACGATGTAAACATCTTTATGTTTATGTTAGCATGCTGCCATGCAAAATAGCCAACACAAAGTGCATCCTACTGAGAGGAATGTTGTTAGTTTTGGAGGTATTCAGTCATAAACCACAGTAATAAACCAGTGAAAATTTGATCTGATGATGATGCTAGATGAAGGCTCACAGGCTCACCAAAAATATGACACTTCATCCTGAGGACGACTTAAATGTCGACATCAAATTTCATGGCAATACATATGATAGTTAGAATTGCCCAATATCACCATCACTACAGCCCCTCTGCTAGTGTGGCTAACATTACAAGAATGTTGTGTTGGTACAAAACCTTCTGAATTTCTTTGACTCTCCAGTTATATATGAGCTTTGTTTTGATTTTAGTTCCAGTTTCTTTTCTGATTTTGTGTTTCTGGCTGACCTACTTTCAGATTTGACAAATGCCCAATCAGAATAACCATGTGTTTAGTGCTTGATTGTTGTGTTTCTTTTCCCTGTGATTTTTGTGGATTACCCTTAATTTGTTTTCAGTTTACTTGAAATTAACATAAAGCTGGAACATTGCATCAAAACACAACTGGATCATCAAAACACAAAGCTGCTCTTGTGGATCCACTCATTTGGGGCATTTTTTATTATTATCTGCAACTCCATGAAAAATGGACAACTCTGAAATAGGCTGCTTGTAAAGAATCAGATGTTCCTGTCATCTTTGTGTTGTACATGCTCATTTAGTTTGAGTTCCACCATACTGTACTGTACTTGTAACTTGGCTGGCTTAGCCTACATACTAACAACCTTATAAATAAACATTGCATTATATAATGGAGTAGCGGGCTATTCTTGACCATCATCTTTGTGAGAAAGTAGATACAGGGATGAGAGAATGCTGTTTTAAATCTACACAGTCAAAAATGTAATTTTAATGCACATCATCAAACAAACATGATTCATATAAATTTTTACCCCAGAAATCATCACATTTGGCCCTCTCTGGTCAGACTTTCCATTCATACTGAATTCTCCTTGCTGCTGCTGCTTATATTTAATTGAAAGGTAGATTAAAGTTTAAAATCTACATTTGGTACATTGTTGCACTGGCTTTTTTCTTTCGCAGAGGGACTTGCCAGACAGTTTAAAGTTGGCAGAGCAGAGCATTCAGACCCCGAGAGGGCACGGGTTGAATCTGTGGCTTTGACTGGAGATCCACTAAATGCTGTCAGAAAGCTACACTGTAACACCAACAGTGCTCACACAAAGTGCCTCTTGAGTCCCTTATACAACTTTTGGATATTCCCGTCTTTTAAATTGCCATGTGTTCTCATCAGGAAGTTTTGCTCCTCTGCGGAAAGTCCTGCTATGATTTTGCTGATTTTGCTGGAGCAGTGTCTCCTTTAGACAATGTTTTGAATATTTTATAGTGTGTTCAGTATATCACCACCAAGAATACTGGCTGAGGATTTGTCAGTATACCGAACTTTGTAAGTTCATGTGATAGATGCTGATGTATGTAACTTTTCAGCTGTAAGCAGGATAACTATTTTTAGATGACAACACAGGTGCCAAATTTATTTATTTTTTTGGACAGCATAAATCTATTATGAAGTCTAGATCAGACAGCGAGGTCAGTCAAACCTGTCATCTGTTACTTTGAATGTACAACCGGTTAGGTCAGTCTATCAGCATGCAGTGAAGACTTCCTGAGTTCACATCTTTGGAAGGAAGAGAAAAAAAGAAAAGATTCTTGAAACCAACAGAGCCACATCATCTGCAAGGACTGACACAATTCTGAGGTTCCCAAACCACACCATTTCTTCATCTCAGGTGCACCTTGAGATTCTGTCCATGGAAATCACAAACAAGATCAGGGACAGGTTTCTCCATTGCCATACATGTGAGCACTGAAGTCCCCCAGCACAACTATAAAGTCTCGAGTTGGAACCCTTACCAGACACTCCAAGAAGGCCAGGTACTCTGAGCTGATCCCAGAGAGTGGTGGGTCTATGAAGTGGCTGCTCCATGTCACTCATTCGGGCTGAGCCTGCACAGGCCCCATGGTTGGAAGCCTGGCCACCAGATGCTCACTGGCAAGCTCCCATCCCAGGTCCAGGAGGGAGTGCTGGTTTTCCTATCCCAGGTGTGGTAGTGCAGCCTTGAATATGACATGGGCAGCCACTTCATAGACCCACCACTCTCTGAGATCAGCTCAGGTACCTGGCCTTCTTGATGTCGTGAGGGTTTCCAGCTCGGACTTTATGTTGTGCTTGAGAGAACACTCAGTGCTTTCACATGTAATGGAGGCTGTCCTGATCTTGTTGTGATCTCAGGTGAAAATGGTGTTAATTGAGAACCTCAAGTCGATCCTGCAGATGTCTGTTGGTTTCAGGAATCTTTCTTTCTCTTCCTTCCAGATCGAACTCCGTCTCACTGCAGCCTTCGATAACCGGTTGTGCATTCAAGTAACAGATGAGCAGGTTTGACGACCTCGCTATCTGATCTAACCATAATAGATTATCTGTCCAAAAATAAATAAATTGGCGCCTGTTGTCAAATACAAAAATAGTTATCCTGCAACTGGTGCATGCGGCCGGCATCTGTCACGTGAGACGTTCATTATGCTGACGATCTCGGCCGGTAACTGATGCTGAACTGCGCTGAAATGTTCGGGCGATGATGCAAAGAGACGCTATCCAACAAAATCGACGTCATGGCGGAGACTTTCAGGAAACGAAACTTTCACGATGAGCATGACGGTGGACGAATATCGAAGTTAACGTAAAGAAACTCAGGCGCTATATTGACGCGGTGATGTTACGATGTTTCTGGCGGCATTCGAGTCGGTTCGAAGTCTGAGCTCTTTCTGCTCTGCCAGCTTTCGCTGTCTGACGAAGTCCTCTGCCAGCCTTTCGCAAATGTGAATTACTGGCACAATCGCTTTCGGTGAAATATGGCGGCGGCAGCAGAAAATTCGTATGAATGGAAGGCAAATGTTCTGGTAAATATGCGAATCATGTTTGTTTGATATTTTTCGACTATCGCGTTCGCGCGTCTCATCCTGTATCTCACAGATGATATGCCTAATGCGTGTTGTTTATGGGTTGTTGATAATGTGGTACAAGCCAGCAAGTTAAGTAGTACAATATGGTGGAACTCAAACTAAATGATGGTCTTCTGTTCAGATGACGGGAACATCTGATTCTTTACAAACTGACTATTTGAGATTGGCTGGGTGCGAATGCTAATCAGTGGATCACAAGGCAGCTTTGTGTTTTGATGATCGGTTGACGGGCGTGATATTCAGCTTTATGTTCGCGTGAGCTGAGAGCAGAATTAAGGGTAATCCACGGAGAAAAAACACCCAACAATCAGCACTAAACTTGTGGTTATTCTGATTGGGCATTGTCGAAAATCTGGTGAATCGCCCGAAACGTCAGAAAGAAAACTGGAACTAAAATCAAAACGAAAATATGCTGGCGGATGAAATTCAGAAGGTTTATGCGCAACATTCTTGTAATGGCACGCGCGGAAAGGGGCTGGCGGGCAATTCAACTTATCATAACGCTCGTGCCGAAATTTGATGTCGACGTTGAATAGTCTCAGAGATGATGTCTGTTTTGATGATATGATCTGGCATCTGTCGTCGATCATTTTCACTGTTTATTGCTGTGGTTTATGACTGAACCTCAAGGCAACGACGTTCTCTCGACCGGATCGCGCCCCGTGGCTATTTTCCGTGGCGGCTGTGTGACATGAACGTAAAGATGTTTGCATCGGCGCGGCGTGAGGCAGGTCGACTCTTAAATAACGTTCGTAAACTGTTTATTAACGGCTGACCACTGGCTGAGTTCGGCGGAGAGGGATGCGAATGGTGCAGATGAATGGTGAGTAATGAGCACACCAGGCACGGCTGTTTTGTCTGTGTTGAGCAGCAACGGGTGATGGATGGTCAAATCAACAATGTTTCGGGTTGTGCCAGTTACTGATGACTTCAAAATGTCTGTTCGGCTGTCGGGGTTAACCACCGGCAAGAAACACAGCAAGTCTGACACTGAATGATCTAACTCTGAAACTCAAACTTATTGCTGGCAGTCTCGTCATGGGCGGGTCTCTTTGCGTAGATTGACTGGGCGGGTCTGACCAGTAACTCGGTGATCGTTATTCGAACTCGATGAAGAAAGGATGACGCAACAACTGACTGTGGTGAGACGGAGAGATGCACTCTCGCACAAATGTTGACAAACCTGGCATTATCGTCAGAACTATTTCAAAGTTGTTTCGGTGTCTCAAACTGCGTAACTGCTTACAACCAACGTGGCGCTTCAGATCTGTGGGAGGTAATGTTGCGGATAACTGTTGACTGCGTAATGCGAACGACGTCAGACTACAGTGGCTGCGTCGCGAATAACATAACCTCTTATGCGGAGGAAACACACGCTCATCGAACTCGTTATGAGGCCAGCGGTATCGCTTGACCGCTTTCTGTGTGTTCGGCGTTCATGGCGCGCTGGTGAATGAAAGACAGGCTCTGTTTAACTTCGATGATGTGTTCAGGCTGTTTAAAGTACCTGTCTTCGACATGAATGCTATTTCGCGCAACAATTTGATGGTTGGATATTTTCATCATTTTGACAACCGCGCAAACGTTTTCGCAACGGTAAACTGACAACCGGTGAAATGCGTTTTTCGACAAACAAAGTATGTAGTATCTTCCTCCTAGTGTTGTCTCGTCTATCTCATTTGCTGTTCTTCAACCAGCTGCTGAGGAAACTCGAACAAGTTCGACGACGGTGAACGCACGCTGGCAACGTCGCAACTCTGTTGCGCTCGGCAGCAATGCGCGCCGTATGCTTTCGTATGACGGTGTGGCGCCTCTGGCGGACGGGTTGGCACCATCTGCTGCGGCGTCCATCTCAGGTTGGGCGCATTAAGGCGGCGCTCGGCGCTCAGGCGGTGGTGTGCACGCAGGCAGGCAATGCGTTCGGATATCTGCGCATCCTGAGGAGGCTGTCGACAAGAGATGCTCCGTTGGCTGTGGCGGCTGCGTGGTGAAACGTCGTGCGAGGGCTTCCCGCCTCGCCTGCGATCGTCTTTCACGGGTTCGGCTGAGCCAGATCGGCTCGGCGACGGGCATTCATAACCATTTTTTCAACCATGTTAACGCTCTTTCTGTAACGTTTAACCCCTTCGCTGTGATTATGGTGTACGTTATGGATTAATGAAATGATTTACATTTATAACAATGTTGTAAATTAATTGTCTTGCGCTATTTAAAAATCTGGTACAACCAACTGTTAAATTGGTTCATCGTTACATTAACAACAACAAAGGTCGTCGCGCCGGCGCAAATCACGCCGCGATGATGGGCACGGCACAGTGGTGCTGGGCTCTTTGAACGGCAGATGGACTAAAGAGGAAACAAACAGACCATTGCTGAAGACAGCAAATTAACGTCGTTGTGGGTTACGATCTCATCGTTGAGGAGGCATCGGGTGTTCAATGTTGTCTCATAATTCTATGACACTGCAGCATGGCTTTCAAAACAGTCGGCTGTCATGTAAAGTATATGTCATTTGTAGTAAATTGGTTAAAACATGCAAAACCACTCAGTTTCTTTAAGACCAGTGTAAGTATGACTCACAGCCACCTACTGAAACTTCAACAGCCACTATTAATCACCTGGCAGCAGGAATGGGCAATAAAAGAACTGTATCAATTGTGAATCTGTCATCGACTTTGCTAATCGTTTTTGATAAATGGTTGTGTGGATAAAGAGAACAGATTTATAGCAGTTAATTACTTTTATTGTTTAATCTCTGCTAAGCCAAAAAGCTTGTGTCTTACTCATTTCAAACCTGAGTCAGGCTCTGTCTGACTAATGATATAAATCTTTCCTTAAATGGGAGAATATGTGATAAAGCATAAATTATATAGTATATATGTAACGCATATATGCATGTTTTCAAATAGAAACCCCAGACAAATTAGCCAGTGTGGCTTTAATTCTAACATTTAAACCCTCTTTGATCTTATCAGCAGGTAATAAAGAAACTGAGCTCCCATTTCAAATCTAACAAACCATGATGGTTACACAAGTGTGATCTCATCCCACACACAGCTGACACTGATTGGCAGCTGGAAGCCATTTTCCATTTAATCAAAAACTAATCAAAACTCTTGCAAAGCTGCTGAGTAAATAGGTAACAAGCCTGCCTGGGTCCTTTATTCATCTGCATGTTACTCTGACACGTGCCACCCACCATAACATTGTGGTAGACCAAGCACACCCCCCTCCAGCAGAGGCCTCATCCAGCAGGACAGTGCTCCCACCACACCACAAAAACTGCTCAGAAATAGTTCTAGGAACACAACAAAGAGCCCACGGTGTTGACCTGGCCTCCAAACCCCCCAGATCCCAATCTTATCCAGCATCTGTGGGACCTGCCTTATATTGTGTAGGTCCCCCTCGTGCTGCCAAAACAGCTCTGAGCTTGGGGGCATGGACATGGGACCTCTGGGGGTGTCCTGTGTTTTCTGGCATTGGGACATTAGCAGGGGATCCTTTGGATAAAAGAAGAACTAGCTGCATATTCAGTGCAAATTGGTGGATATGAGATAAAGACATGTTGGCAGTCACTGATTGGTCGCTCTCTAGTGTTCAGGATAATGAAACAATTGAATGCTTTGCGAGTTAATGCAGCACTGTAACGCAGGCAGTCCCTGGACGCTCTCTGAAACAGTCTTCGACAGACAAATTAGCTGCAGATTGCTCTGTGCAAACAGAAAGAAAAGACCAGAAACAGCAGTGTCTCTCAGTGGAAATTTCAGGCCTACTGTAATGTACCTTCGTTTGTATGCATTAACATCACAGTGCTTTACTATGCCATGAATGTGCTCAGCATCACAAGCAGGACCACCTCATGTTTCTACTGATACAGACTGAAACTTCTCATGTATGTTAATATACACACATATTGTCCCTTGCAGGAATTCTTAGTGTGAGGCAGGAGGGTTGTGGTGCATTTAGAAAACTTTGAAACAGTGCTGCCAGCATTAATATGTTCCATAGTATCAGAATCAGAAGATTCAGAATCAGAATCAGACTTTATTGCCAAGTAAGTTTGCACGTACAAGGAATTTGTCTTGGTATATCGGTGCTAAAGAACAGGGATAGTAAACAAAGACAGATATAGAGAAGTAGAAGTAAGGCTAAGGAGTAGAAAGAGCAAAAAGCAAAAACTATATTTACAAGGAACATAAATATACATAATAAAAATGTAAAGTGTAGAGTGCAAATGTTTGAAGGTGGCAGTGATTGTCCGGAGAGATGTGTGTTAATGTAACGCAATGTGACTAGGTGTGTCTATAACGTTAATGTAACATGTAGTGGGGGGTGGGGGGATTATAGTCTGTGACAGTCTGTGTGTGTGTGTTGGGGGGGGGGGGCTAGATCTTGTTGAGGAGCCCAGTTGCAGACGGGAAGAAACTGTTCTTGTGGCGTGAGGTCTTGGTTTTGATGGACCACAACCTCCTGCCAGAAGGGAGTGTCCTGAAGAGTTTGTGACCAGGATGGGAGGGATCGGCCATGATCTTTCCTGCCCGCCTCAGGGTCCTGGAGGTGTACAGGTCCTGGAGAGGAGGCAGTGGTCTGATGTTTGAAGCCTAAATACAATCTCCAGAAGTAAAAAGCTAATGTTAGGCTATAAACCAACTACACCACGATCACATGACCTCCACCACTAAGATTATATCCATTATCTGTTCTGCTTATCTGTAGGGGTCTATCCCAGCTGACACTGGGTGAGAGGCGGGTTACACCCTGGACAGATCGCCAGTCCATTGCAGGGCTAACACATACAGACAAACAACCATTCACACTCACATTCACACCTACAGTCAATTTAGAGTCACCAATTAACCTAACCTGCATGTCTTTGGACTGTGGGAGGAAGCTGGAGTACCCGTCTTGTAATTTAATTGAGCTCTGATCTCTTCTACAAAAGCCTTTCTTCTTAGGAGGTTAGTGATAGTTTGCAAGAGTGTGAGTATAAACCTGGCTGTAAAGGTGGACTGATGAGTAGATCAGTTTTTACATCAACCTCTGTAGTCTCATTAAGCCACTTGTTAGCAACCACCTTTTTTAAGACACGTAAAAAAAATCACAAGTGGGGTATTTTCTGTCGTATTTTATATTGTAGAGTAAAACATGAAAATGTCTTGAGCTTGTGTGAAAACCACAGACCTAATGTCAGGCATTTAACCAAAAATCAATTCAAAAAACCCCATTGACTTTGGGATGGGGGAACTGGTAGTGCCAAAATGTTAACTTACTTACTTTAGGGATTTAGGACTCACTCCTGTATCACTCTATTTAGTAAGCAGCTCCAGAGCAAAAGAAAACATAACTGTATACAACTGCTTCACAAGCTGTGGGACCATAAACTGAACATGGTGTGTAAAATCAGTGGACTCCTCTTTGAGAAAGAAATTGCATCAATCACTGTCTTGTGCTCAGTGACACTGTCTGTCATCACTGTCTTGTATTATGTTTTGTAGAAGCAGAGCTGTTACAGCAGGAGGCCTTGAACAGGAATGGACAGCCTCACTTCAGCAGGTTCAGCAGCATCTCAAGGTAAACTTCTTCCAGAGCTTTTGATCGTATCACAAGGGGTTCAACAGATAGGGGCTGCTCAGCTGTTTGTTTTTATAACACAAACTCATTTTGTCGTGTGGGTATGAAGACTTATTGGTTATGGAGCTCTTTTAGCTCAGCATTTTTGTGAGATGTCGTGTCCGCAGCATGCGTTCCAGTGCACACACTGCACTTTATGTTTCACTCTACTTTCCTCCGCATCTGTCTTCTCTCTGCACTGAGGGCTGAAATCTTTAATCACAAGATTCTAATGTCATCACAAACCTCACTCTCTGCCTTGTTCTTGTTGATGATACAGTAAGCGTGGTGTAAGGTTTATGTATCATCCCTAAACTCATCTAAGAGGAGGTGCACATATGTGGCAGCAGTAAAAGTTACCTGCTGTTTCTTGTGAATGGGGAAGATTAGTGAGGGGCTCAAGAAGCTAGCAGAGAGAGGAAAATATTCTTGGTCTGCTATAAAAGTAAGACTGAAACTCAGAAGGAATAAGAGGAAGAAGCAGGACGAGTCAAAAATTAGATTTCATGTTCAAGTTCATCACCATCATGTAAGGTAATCAGCCACACTGCCATGCTCAGACTGTGAGGGTCAAAGGTCATCGCAGTCTTAACATCAGAGCAAATCATACCCTTGCCCACTAGTCGTTCCTTGAGGCAACCACTCGCCAAACAGACTTGTGTCTCTGGACACAAATACAAAATACTACAGTAGTTTATAATTTACTAGATATACATTATTTAGTTCGTATTTTAATCATAAAATTCGGTCATAAAATAGCTCAGATTAACTTACTGGTGCTGGCATAACTATCAAAGTAGGTTGTGTTTAGGTGAAATATAACAAGATTACTTCAAACTTTCAACAAGTACAAATGCTTGCAGGTGGAAAGAGTGAGTCTCCTTAGAAGGAACCCTTTTAAGTTGAGCCTTTATTGCTTTGGCTCTCCAATATTCTCAGCAGGTTTACGACGACTCACAGACCTGCCTTCTAAACATATGTGGACTAATAACCCTCCACGCTGCAGGCCAGAACACAACTAGCTTTGAGAGTTAAGAGTCCTTCAAAAAAAATTAATTCATATAGGCCAAAATGATGCTGCTAAAAAATACACAGCAGAGGGAAAAACATCTCTGTGGGCCTGGGTGAATACTAAGCAGTCCATCTCCAGTCTCTGCATTTCCTTTGTATAGAAAGTGATGGGGTCAGTGCAGACTGCTTTGAACCATTACACAGTCTAGTTTTAACAGTCAGGTAAATCCCACTGAGGCTCAGATCAAAGTGTCAGATGACAGCACTTTCTTTAGGCTGTGCTGCAGTGTTGAGCAGCAGCCAAATGTTCCACTTGTTCCCGAGTGCACATATTTGGATCTGAGATATTTTGTCTACTGTAAACAGATAAGATTAGCTATCTTACCTCTCATTTTTCTTGGCCCATTATCTGGAGATCACAGCTTAATTATCTCATTATGCAAACATAACACTCAGTGCTCAAATTTAGTCTTTTTGAGTTTTTAGGGTTTTTTCCCTTCTCCTGGATTTAATTATAATGTTATCTTCAGACATCAGATATAGTTTTCTCACGCTCAAGACTTCAATGTCCCATTATCAGGATTCATTAAGTCATGGTCTATCGGGTTTCATCAAGTTTGAGAGATGAAAAATTAGAGACCAAAGACACACAACCAGCATTTATTGAAATAATGAGACGTGATCATCAAATTTGATATCTCAAGACAACAACAACATTTCATTGTTTTCTTGACATGCAAGTTATGGCTATTAAATGACAAGGCTAATGCTGTAATACAATTTTATTGAACACACTTATGCTTTAACACATCGCTGCATTCGGGTCTTCCACTGATCAAAGCAGTGCAGCACAAATTTGATCTCAGGAAAAAGGAAAAAGTCACACGGTGCTAGATCAGGTGAACAGAGAGGGTGATCAGGCACTGTGATTTGTTTTTGGGCCAGAAACTGCTTTTCCTTATGATCAGCAGTCACAAGTTTTGGGACAACTTTGGTACACACTTTTGTCATGTTTAAATTTTCATGCTAAATTTGCTGAACTGTCTCTTTACCAATGAAGATGTTTTCAGAAGTTTTTGATGTGCATGGGCGCCCAGAACGTTCATCGTCTTGGACATCCTCTCTGCCTTCACTAAATCTTTTGTGCCATTCACACACACGTGCACGTGACATGCAGTGTTCCCCATATATAGACAAAAAGATTCAGCTGCTGTTTTGTTCAGTTTCACCAAAAATTTAAAGTTAATGCGTTGCTCAACTTTTAAGCTAATCGTTTTCCAACGCCTTGGCAAAACTACGTGCAGTGAACTAAAGCTGTTTATTGGAAACTTACAGCAGTTGTGTGTGAATACCCAGCCTTTAATATATAACACTCAGTGTGACTGTGAACCATGTGGTTTTACTGTCATAAGCGCAGTCTCATTATTTAAACGCAATACCTCATAATACCCCTGTATTTTGGACCGTGAGCCATAACAGGGACTAAAAGTCTGGATATCTGGACCTCTGCTGCACTGATTTTGATCATTCTTCTTTTTAGTGCTCCAACTTTGTGCAATGTCATTACAAAAAATAAAGCTCATCACATTTCACTGTGCTTTCTATTTCTTTATTCACAGATATATTTTTTTTTAAATCAGTGATTTTGCTTGTTTTCTTGTGTTGTAGCGCATTTGCAATATTTTCTGAGCCAGCATACAGAACAATTCTTTTAACAACAGATTTGATATTCATGACCACTTACTTGTGTGTATGTAGTGTAAGAAACTGCATCTGACTGACCGGCCCTTATTTATCAAACATCGAAACCACTGCAGATCTGAGCGCAGAAATCTTCTTACTACAGAGCTCACGTGTGATTCATGAAGCGTTTGTATCTCGCGAGCATAAGGCTTGGTTTATATTTCTGCGTAGGGTTGACGCAGAGTCTGTGCTGTGGCTACGCAGAACCTACGCCAAAGCAACAGCACCGATGGGTGAAAACAATCATCATTTAAATATCATGCCTGTCACAGCCTCACTGTGATCAGTGGGTTCCTAGTGTTTCCTGTTTTGCCTGTTTCCCCTGCTCCCTCTTATGTCTCCTCCCCCCGTCTGTCTTTGTGTCTGTGTTTGGTAGAGGCGGGGCACACCTGTTGGAGAGTTGACATACCTGTCACGCATCAGCTGCTGTATAAATACCCCTGGTTGAACCTCCACTCCTTGCCCTCACCCATAGTGGTAACTCAGGCTGTTTTACCTCCAGTGAATCAACTAGCGAATACTCTACTGCATTTTTTCCCTTCGCCTCAAGCAGCTTGTTTCCTTAGTGGTTTTCTCTTTGTCTGCAGACCACTCCGGCTCTTCACTGGCTGCTCCCCCATCTCTGCCTACCTGTCTCCTGCATGCAGCTGTCTGGTTCTCTTCTGGTGTGATTCTCCAGAGAAGCTTCCCGATCCATCCCTTGCCACCAGACAAGCTCACATCTGTTTGGGTTTTTTTGGGTTTTTTTTTTTTTTTAGACTAATATTGCCATTAAAGACTCTTAACTTGAGAGACTGTGTTGCGTGTGCTTGAGTTTGCACTGGGGGGGGGTCCTAGCTAATTCCGAAATTGTGACGCCACTGTACTGTATATTATACACTGATCAGCCACAACATTAAAACCACTTGCATAATATTGTGTAGCCAACCCCTTGTGCTGCTAAAACAGCTCTGACCCTTTCAGGGCATGTGGTGTATGGCATTGGGATATTGGCAGCGGATCCTTTTGGTCCTGTGGGTTGCAGGGTGGGGCCTCCAACATCTGGCTTGTTCTGGTGCATCCCACAGATGTTCAATCAGATTTGGATCTGGAGGATTTGGAGGCCAGGTCAACACCTTGGGCTCTTTGTCGTGTTCCTTGACCCATTTCTGAGCTGTTTTTGTGGCGTGGTGGGAGCACCGTCCTGCTGGGGGAGACCCCTGCCATTGGGGAGTGTGTTTGCCATGGGGAGGTGTGCTTGGTCTACAACAATGTTAAATTGGGTGGCATGTATCAAAGTAACATCCAGATGAATATCAGACCCCAAGGTTTCCCAGGAGAACTTTGACTGTAAAGAGATGATTAATGTTATCCACTTCACCTGTCAGTGGTTTCAATGTTGTGGCTGATCAGTGTATATATACATTGATAATTTATAGTTGTAATGGTGCATTGTACAACCAAGAAGACGAACTTCTCAAGAGATTGAAACACTGAGCTCTGTCCATGTCAATTAAATAAAGAAATGACTAACCACACGGTTACAGAGTTGATAAATCCAATAATTTCTAATGATGTTTCAGATCAGTCAGAGCCAGGCGCCAATGGAGTTCAGCCTTAGGTTTCACAAACGGACCCAGAGCCAGTCTCACAGAGCCAGCTATCATTCATTGCTTCTAAAATGTAAAGTCCTGCCTCCCTCATATAGCCCCCCGATGAGGCTGTGCTGAGAATGGCTTTCTGGGCACAGGTTCATCTGGCTGTTTATCTGAAAATAAAATGGCACCCTGTTGTCCTGTGCAATATTGTGTAGCACCCCACAGGCCAAAATGAAGTCACAGACCTTCTCTAGCATGTGCAGTTAAGTTCCCACTGCTGATCCAAGAGAGACGCACATGGGTACAATCAATCACACCAATCACGTTAGGAAAACCCAGCAGACTCATGAAATCCTCTCTTAATCACGGTTTGCTGAGCTTCATTTTATGGAAATTTGATGTACTCTGCTGATGTTTGGCTGTGACACACCGGACCTATCCCTGATCCCCCACCTGCACTGGCACAGGTATGACATTTGAGTGTCAGGTTTCTCTCCTGAATCAGTTAGCCTGTAGCCTGTCTGTCTGCATGTCTGCACTGATTCTGAGACTTGATAAATGAGGGCCACTGTAACTCGTGGAGTTTCCTACCAGCTGCTGTATCCAAATATGGACAAACAGGGTGAAGCCACCACCGTGTGTTAATTCAGGGGAATAGGATGCTCTGCTCTGCTGCAGCCACACTCTATGATATGGCCTGGTAATTTGGGTGTAGTGTTATATAAATCATGGCTGGTGCAGCAAGTGAAGCTTCACCCACACTAATGGCAAAAAAGAGAACAACTCAAAGGGATGAAAGGGAGAGAGAGAGAGAGAAAGAAAGATAGGACACAGAGCAGCTCTCCATCTCTCATCTGCTGTTCACATCATGTTGCTCTGTGTGTGCTTGTGTTGTTCCTTATTTAAAGGAGGACATCCAACACTGACTGTTTAATGACAATCTCTTGTGCTTTTTTGCAGTTAAATGTCACACTAAACTGAAAAGAAGGAGAAAAGAGGTCTGGAGATTCATCAGAAATTCTCTGAGAGGGCAGCTGACAGCTGAGCAGGGCACTGAGGCACAATGTAACTGCTAATTCTAGCTTATAAGCTCTTTTTTTTATCACAGGTGCTGACTAGCTAATTAGCTAACTAGCTTGCAAACAGACATTAGCACAGGGTTGCCAACTCTCTCACTCCTGGCGCGTGACATGCTTTCACTCTCAATCTCACGCTGCCTGAACAGTTCTCATGCCAAAACCAGATGAACCGGCGATCGTATTTTAGTTGGTTATCTACCATGTTGATAGACAGCTGCTCAAGCTTACAGCCGGCAAGTACCAGCCAATCACAGCACAGTAGGGCGGGAGCTGAATGAAAGTGACTATGACATATATTGATTATGGATTAATTAATGAACGAACCCAGGGCTTACAAACTAACATTATATAATATTTGTATGAATAAATGCTCTGCAAGGTACAGAGTAAATTGAAATTGCTTTAGAATAGAAGAATAGGCTTTATTGTCATTGTACAGTAAAGTGCAGCAAAGTGCACTGTAGAAAATATAGGCAAAAAAAGATACAAAAATACAAATATATACAAAAAAGATACAAAATTTACACAATAATACAAATGTACACAATGCAGTAGAAAAGTAAAACTGTAAAACAAGAAAATAGAAAAATAGAAACAATTGGTTTTAAATTGTACCCTACAGGTACCCAAAGTTGGCAACCCTGCATTAGCAGCGCAGTGGAGACATTAGTTTGAAAGCTGATGTGGACTGTGTAAACTCTGTCACAGTTAGCCAATGACGCAGCTGTGCCAATTACTTTTATATACAGAAGCACAGAAATGATTTCATTGGCTACATTAAGACTGGTTTGTGTCTAAACAGACAGAGAAATAACGGCTCCTTCTCTGAAATATGCACGGACATGCCTGGTTCTAAATATCTGAATCACTGGCCACAGCTCAGATTTTTTTTCAGTGATGTTCGCTGATGGCTGTTTCCCTGGTTGGAAAAACATTTGATAAATCAGAGCATTGTAGGAGGGATTAAGAATGAGACTCATTAGTCATGAGAACGTATTCTATTTCAGCATTCAGGTAACGCTGGCAGAATGGGAAAAATGGGAAAACCTCCCATCAATCTGATTTGTGTTCACATATTTTTCTGGGATGGTTAGTCCCACTGCTAGCGTTAGAATTACATCATCTGAACAGATTAAATTAGCCTCTTTTGCTGTGTTAGAGTAGTCCCCCAGATGCCTTCAGACTTTCTGGCCTCCCCCAGTCACCTGATCTCTGAACCACCTGCATGACATGGACACACCTAGCAGCTAAATACAGTCAACTTATTTCCTCACTCAACATCCACATTAAGAACAATGAACCTGATTCTAATTACAGGGAAAATAGGAATTTTCTTGAAAAAAAATTGCTCCATACATACTTTTTCATTTAATGTTCAGCTGAACTGCTGTGCACTGACTAAAAGACTTTGAGGGTTACACAAGCAATTTGTTGGAATGGAATAATTGAAAGAATACCAATTAAATAAGTCTCCATTTCCCCTATAATTGTAACCAAATTACATAGTTCTTTCTAATAGGAAAAAACATGAGGACATTATTGACTAACTATAGAGCCATGTCATGAAGCATTACATTAATGCAACAGAAAGTAGTAGATGTACTCAGCAGGTAACTGTCACTCTCTCTGTTGTTTATCAGTGTCATTGATTTGTATTAGTGCGTGAGTTGTGGTTCCACAGTGGAGGTCGGCAGTGTAGTGCTGTAAACCGTGCATCATCCTCCTCCAGCAGACCCCTTCCTGCTTTTTAAAAAATGCCTAAAAAGCTCTCGAAACAGTTGGACGGGGGTGGAAAACAGCATTTGCATGGAGAGGCAGTGAAAATGAACTCAAGGCCAACTGTAAAATCAGAAGGAGTTTCCATCACTCATGCTAATGAGAAGGCACCCAGAGTGCAAACCTCCGTAAAAGCTGAACTATTGCTGAACTGGAATTCCACAGCATCATTTCTTTCTTAGATTTAACTTAATTTGCCTTCTTGACCCTGAAAATACACCCTGAGGATCTGACCACTCTGAGAGCTTCAGAGTTAAGACTAAAATGGGATATTTTTGGTGCAGATGCAGAAACAGATTACAGCCCACACTCTAAAGCCATTTCCCCTGTCTCCCTAAATTTTGACAGAAGGAAACAAACACAAATCTAGATGAAGAATTTCTCACAAGTTATACGATATTTCCCCCTCAAAAAGACTGTCTTCCCAAAAAGAGTGACAACATCAGTGCTCCAAAATCGTTTACTTTCAAGTGACAGTGCCATCTAGTGGTCTCAGAGGGAAGTAAGGAAGATGCAGTGAATAGTTAGCGTAGCAATGAAGGTGCCCTAACCATAGTGAAGTTGTCACTTTGACCCAAACCACAATGTTTTCACAGCTTTAACAAAATGCATATTTGAACCTAAACCACAATCCTTTCATAAGATGTTGTTGTGTCTAACCCCAACCAAACCTTAACCATAGTGCTGTTAAGTCATAAAACTGATTACTGCTTTGTTGGCCTTTCCATAACATCGCATTCCTTAACCTCTACAGCTATTAAGAGTCATAATTCACATGGTCATTAGACCTCATCAGGAAAATACAGACAATGGTCATGAACATCAAATGCTGTCACTTTCCTTGTGTCACTGATCAGTATCTGCATTCATGAGCCATACTGTTGGAAAATCTAACGTGGTTGGAAATGAAAAGAGTCAATTTACAGCCTAAGGGATCAAAGGAGCGATTTGTACGTTTTCTATGTTGCTGAATGTTGTTTCCTGTCAGGAGTGGGTGGTGGTGATGGTTGCTGCTGAGAGCTTCATCCATCTTTGCTTTTGCAATACAGGAAGTTAGATTATGCCATATGAGCAGTGCTACTTCAGGGCAGTCTGGACACTACAGTGAGTGACCAGCCGGGCTGAGGCTAGCTGGCTGAGGCTAGCTGGTTAGCTTAGAGAGGATTGCTTTTTCTTAAATGCTGCTTTCATCCCAGACTGCTGTGAAGTATTTTGTCTGACACTTTCTTACAGCAAACTGTTGGTGAACCTTTAGAAACCTTGATCTCATAGATCACCCTGTGGTTTGTTGCTGGGCTTCCTTTGTTAACTTTGTTAACCTTTGTCAGGGGGAAACAGATACTAAACTGCTCACGAAGGCACCCCTAGCTGACAGGCATGGAAACAACACTCCTCTTTCACTACTGTTTGATATTACTTTTCTGTTTGAATAAAACATTAAAAGTGAATTACCAGACTGTTTCTGGTATCCTGTGTATTCTAATGTAGCTCATATTCTTTGGGACTATAGGAAATTATTGGGGTGGGAGGGAGACTGAACCTTGTTTCTCTGTTAATAACTAAATGAGAATAAAGAAGAAAAAATGATTGTAATTTAACTGTAATGTTTTGTGAACAATATTTTTTTTTTATAGCCACTGATGCATGCATTACAGGTGAAATAATCAATTGCCAAATTATGGTGAAAGTAACAAAGTGAAGAAAACCTCCGGTCACTGATTATTACAGCCAGTGAGTTGCTGAACCCAGCACAGGCAGCTGCAGCTCTGTGGCTGCATCTGCATCATCATTTGAGCATTGCAGCAGTTTTTAGTCAAATCACGGTATAGATGAAAACCAGACCGGATATTACCTTGAGACTGTTTCATCAACTGCTGTTTTCAGGGACACAATTTAACTTCTAACACCATATGGATGAGTCCTTAAAGTGCTCAGAGGAAGTGCCAGTTTGAACATCCACAGTCCCTTGACATCTCCATCTGCTGATGAGGATCATGCTGTACGATCAAAAGGTCCAGAACAGCTTCTAAACAGACCTTAAGGTGAGCTTGTTTTGTCAAGGTCAAGAATGAGCTCTAAAATTCACAATCACGTGGTGTTATAGCCTGATACGTTCAAGATAAGATATTTTAGTCGCATAAACAAACATGTTGGTAACAGCTGAGCACAGGGACACCACCAGTAAAAACACAATTTAATCCATGGTTTTATATAAATATAGAAAGACAGTATGTTTATATTCTTGCTTGGAACCAACTCCTGTTTATTGTAGATCTACGCCTCCATTTGCAGAGAATAAACAGATTAAATCATAACAATTAGATCAGTTAAATATTATCCTGATGTTGTTCAGACCTACTAATTGTAGAATACACCAACCCCTCCTGTGTATCAGGCACCAACAGCATCACTTTTATTCACTGAAGGAGGAGTAAGAGCCAGGTGTTGAACACATGTCCTCGTGGGTATTATTGCTGCAGTGCTCATCTGATTTCCCCACACACACTTTGACCTTCAGGCTTAAATGAACTGGAAGCATCGAAAGTTAACTGAGGCAGAATAAATAGAATCAAAGGAGTATTGTGACAAGATGATTGTTGAAGGAATCATACCTTTTTCATTACAATACCAGAGACAACACAGGCAGGTTCTAGCCAATCAGCAATCACGCAGGATTACTTCTCTGCCAAACAAATAATCCATCTTAATCCAACATGGCAGCTGTGTGACTGTGGCCTCCCACCCTGCCACTTACTGTCCAACAGATAGAGCTCTAATGCAGCTATAATGAACATTTGACATAGTTTCTTTCCTCACTCTGCTGACTCACACAGCCTGGAGACATGCGTGATTACACAAACTAATGCCCACAGCTTATGATTTTATGTGATTAAACAAAATTCCTAAAAGCAGACAGTGAGAGCTGCAGCATCCGCACCGCCTGCCAGCGACTAATGGGCTCTGTGCGACTGTAGCCAGTGAGCAGAGTGCTGCGAGGCAGGGCCCGCTTTTTACAGGTCAAGGTCATGGACTCATTTTGGTCTCGATAGCCCAGCTTTGCATTGTGGGGTTTCTTTCAGCTCTGTGCTGTGAGCGATCAGTGAGGTACCCTGGGTGTTTCTCTAACTGCTGTTCCCTTGTTTCAGGAGGCAGTGAACTACAGAGGGAGTCCCAGAGTAGAAAATTTCCCCTCTACACTGAAACAGTCATCTCACATCTCATCATATGTGAGCTGGAATGTTTGTTGCATAGATCCATGTTTGTTTGCTTCTCAGACTCTTCCCTGCCTAGTCACAATTCCTATTGTATGTCACATAATGTAAATTATAACAACTACAATAAATAACTATATTTTAACCCCTCCTAACATTTAGCAATATATGCAATTAATTAATGGTTTATAAAATATAATGTAGATATAAAAACATTTTTGAGTTATTTTTAATGTTATTTATTATTTGTCTTATATTTCTTGTGTTTCTAGTGTTTTTCTGTTTCTGTTTGATTTTGGTGCTTCTGGTTTCTTCTCTTTCCCTCGTGTTCCTTGTCCACTACTTCCTGTTTTATTTTGAGGTCACTTGTCACTTGTCCTGCATCAGTTAATTATATCCCCTGTGTATATATAGTCCTGTGTCTCACCTGTTAAGTTTATCTGGCTTGTGTATTGTCTGCGTCCTGTTCCTCTTACGTCCCCTTACGTCTTGTCCCTGTACTCTCATGGTTTATGGATTTTTAACTTATTAATCATTTATATATTGTTTATAAATGATAAAGTGTAGTGGTCGCATAACTTCAGTTTGACATGTACACAGTAATCTGAGGGACAATGGCCTTTTCCAAAGTGATTCCAGTCACTACTACTGTCAACCTGAGCTGTGGAATTATCACCCGCCACGTCTTATTCTCTCAGCTGATGTGTTATAGTTTATCATTTAATGCAATGGCTCAACTGTTGGATGGAAATCTGACACATAATATAGATTTTTATGTTGTCCCTCATGAATAAATGACTGAAGTTTATTAAAATACAATAACATAAAAGGCAAACAGAGATAAACTGCTTACATAAAACCACACAGCAGTCTGTTCTTAGGGCTGAACCACAGTGAGTTTGCATTGCATCGAAAGACTATACTGACAATAGTTGCAGTAATACAGTACACACATTGCTACCAAGGAATAGCTCAGTCTCTACAATCTCCTTCTCCTAACACTGTCTTTGTCGTTCTTCACCTGACTCCCTCCTCTGCTCCCATCATCAGTCGCTTTATGGTAAAATGTAACTATGGATCATAATAAGCTGCTTGCACAGACAACCTGTGGGTTCGTTTTTTTTTTTTTACAGCAGTGACCTGATAAGTAGGTCAAATTCAATTTGTGAGGATTGACAGTAATCCTAACCACGATGATGATGCGACGTCATGCCGACATATTTCCAGCAGCCGCGACGTTTAATTTAGAAAGTTCAGCTAAAACCTGAGCTACATGTGTCACAGGTTTGAAGAGTAGAAAAGGCAGACATGCACTTTTTTTTTTCCCTTGTCAGTAACCTCAGTGGACCATGATGCAATGCAGCCAAAAGACGCTTCAAGTTAGGAGCATGGCATTTGTCATAGACACACACTCACAACAGACTCACTGCAACATCAGACTGTTTATATGCCAACTCTCCTTTGACTTTTAAGAGCAACTTGTTTAGATGTGTTCTCTGGAAACATAGGACAGTAGAATAAGATCCTGAGGTAAACCACACTACCCACTGACATTATACACTGGATTTCCTTTGTAGTCAGATTGAATTGTCAGTAAACTGGATGGATTTATGTTCTATGACTTTAAACTTTATATATTTATGACACTGATAGACATAAATCTATTTTTCACAAGGGCTTCTTCCAAGTCAATACACCTGTTCATCTCTCCATCTGATGCTCCGATTAAAGCCAATTAAGTGTTTCTAGACATGCTGAGAGTTTGTCAGGTGAATCTGATGCAATGGCACAGAAAATAAAGCAAAATAAAGAAATGAATGGCAACAAGGCTCATATGATTGGACAGAGAAGAAGGGGATTGCTACAGGACAGCTCTGTGACAGGCTGAGCTGCACTTAAACCAAATTCACTTCTCACTCAGATACACTAATTACACTCAAACTGATTACATACTTTGATTAAAATGTACAACAAACACCAGCTGCAGCACTGAAATACGTGCTTCACCTTAGACTGCATGATATCCTGTGCATATTGTGATCCACGATACCCCATCTGTCTGTCTGCCAGTTCACTATGGCAGCTGCCATTTACGATTTGGATCAAAAGCCCAGTTGGTCAGCGGATCGCCTGGAAATTTCCACGGTCTAAGGTCGGGGACAAACTGTAGGGCAACATCAATCCAAATTCATGAGACTCACGGGTGACATGGGACGTCTGCAAGGTGCACGTCTCTGTTTGAGAAGCAAGGATCACTGGCAGGTCAAGGAGAGGGAAGGGTGGAAATATCAGTGCAAAAACAGACAGTGGAAAAATAAAAAAGAGGAGAAAAAAGGGAAAGGAAGATGACGAATATGAGGGTAAATGAAAAATTTAGCCAGTTTAAAACGTCTTAGCATTTATCATTTCATATTTGTACATATTCGTTGCTGCTTCATCAGGTTCACCTGTAAATTAGAAAGACAGATCACAGCGTGATAGAGGACTCAAAGCTCCAGAGGAGATCAGAAAATGAGTTTTCTTACTAAAATATAATCAAATAAACAGGGGAAATTAGAAATAAAGGCCTTACTCTGATCTATTTCGCTTTCAAATAAAGGTCTCCTTATCTCTGGAACTGACGTAAATAAACATGTAATCCAAGATAAACCTCAAAATAAATAATTAAATTATTGGAATTGGAGAATCATAAAAGAAAATTTAAGTCATGCAGAAATCCAAATCATTAACATTAGAGGAAAACCTCTAGATAAATGAATACCAAGGGGGTTTAAGTTGGTCAAGTTGGTTTTTGCATGGCCTGTGTTTCAGCATTTGAATTTGATTCAGGACAACAACAGCAGCTGTGTGTGCCTTCTACCCATGTACAGAAACACTGAGAGCTCTGCTATCACTGGTCATTAATTTCATTACTGTATGTGTTGCGGTGTCATTGTGTTGCCATTGTGAGTGATTCACAAAAAAGCTATTTGTTGTCCAAGGCTGCTACTGTCAGCTTTGCCTAAACTGCCATGAGAAAATTACTTTTCATGTACAGTCTGGTAATGTTTTTCAAGCTAAATTGTATTTTGTTATTTTTGACAAAGTGGTGTGTATCCAGAATCAGACTGCTCTGGTATTATGCGTGTTAAAAACCTTAGAAAAAAAGAACGAAAAAAAACCATTTGTCGTTCACAACTTTAAGGAAGAAGGAAACTCTGACAGTTGTAGCAGACTATACTATGTATTTAACTGTGGAGCGGCATGGTGGTACAGTGGTTCTGGGTTCGAGCCCCGGTTTGCCCAGGGCTTTTTCTGCGTGGGTTCTCCAGCTTTTTCCCACACTGCAAAGATGTGCAGGTTAGGTTAATTGGTGACTCTAAATTGCCCGTAGGTGTGAATGTGAGTGCAAATGGTTGTTTGCCTGTATGTGTTGGCCTTGCAATGGACTGGCGATCTGTCCAGGGTATACCCCACTGAATAGAGAGGACTTATTCATATTAGAAACTGTACTTTTTTAAATTGTCTGATTTCAAATATATCTTAAGCATATCTGATCAGGTGATTTTGCTGCACCATGAGTTCACTGAGGAAAATTTCTAACCTTTGGTGTGATGAAAATGACATTAACTCGGCTCAGTTCATTTTAGTAAGCACCCTCCCCTGTTTCAGTAGAATTCATCATTCAATAATATTCTAGTGCATTTCCACAGCACTAATTCCATCTGTCATATTCAGCACTCTGCTGCTCTGTCTCACTGATTTTCAACATTTATACTGTTCTCACTCGCTGATAAATTCCAGTCACTCCACTTTGTTTTGTTTTGTGTTTCATATTAAATCTCTCAGTGACACAATGGCCATAACCCCTCCTCCTTTCCTGTCAGGATTTTACTGTGAAACAACAGTTTCATCGTCTCAGTTTCATATGACTTGATTGTTGTACTATACAGTGTTATACAGTTTGCGAGGATAAATATATAACAGTTAAAGCAGAATTCAGAGGTGTGTTTTTACTCCATCATACAGTATTTACAGACACACTGTGAGTTTAGTTTAGAGGAAGATAAATTTATCCACTTACTTCTAGATTGTGCATGTCCCCCTGCTGGATACACCCCCTCATATATTTACAGAGACGCCAGTTCCATTACTGGAGTTCCATTACCTGGGCAGCAGTGGCTCAGCAGTTAGAGCTACGTTTGTCCAAGGCTGGTGGTTCAGTCCCCAGCTCCCCTTGTTCACATGTGGAGTGTGTTTGAGTGAGACACTGAACCCAGTTTGCTCCCAGCGGCCGTCTGCATGGCAGCTTGCTGTATATATATACTATATAAATGCAGTCCATTTATCATAATGGCAGCCATGAGTGGCTCTGTCTTAATATATGGCTGCTTTTGCATATTTATTTATTTTTTGTGACTGTTGATGCTAGATCACCTGCTGTTAGTCATGTCTTTCCCCATGAAAGCAAAATCTGGGTACCAAAAAAGAAGAGAGAAGAAGACAGAAAGGGAAGAGCAAGAAAACAAAACAGCCTTTGATGACTTTTTTTTTTTCAAAAGAAAAGTGAGCACAGCTAACACAGTTTAAGAATAGCTGAAGCTCATATCAGCAGTTGTTCAGATTGAAGGCAGTCAGCCAGGATTCTAGCTCGAAGCATATGTGCTTCGTATAACATAAAATAATCAGTATCATAAATTAATCAGCATCACAGCCACAGTGTCATATGACATATCAACATTACCAACGCTCAACATCATGAACCACATGGCCCTCAGTCACACAGAGTGGAGCAGCAGCAGGTTCTTCATCATCTCCTAATAATGTTACTGAGAACATGAGACAAGGTGAGCTCATATAGTGGCGACTAAAACTTACTCCAATCAATCATTTGTAGCAGTTTCTACTGAGAGGAGCTTAGCAACACTAAAATGAAGTTGCCTGTTATATTGTATGATACTCATATCAATCCTGGAGGTGGCCCACACAGACTTCTTCTTAGTGCTATACATTCATGCTGAACCATACATTCAGGAATCTGTAGTCACCTCACTGCTAATGCTTCATCAGAGCTAGCTCGCTTGCCAATTATCACATCATTTTCCTTTACCACAGTAGCTTATGGATGCAGCTCACAACATTTCTTACAGCATGTGTACAGCAAACAGCCTCCTGAATCCACAGGCTGGTCTCTGGGTCTCTCACTGACACCACCCCTGAGGAGCTCCAGCTCGACGTGTTGGAGGAGAATAACCTCGGAGATCTGACTCAGTGTTTCGTGTTTGGAACCTGCCCAATGTGAGGGAGGTGCTGGATAATGAGAGGGAGGAGGACTTGGTGGACATGGAATCAGAATGATTCCTCCTTGGTTCCCCAATCCTCATTTCCCCTAGTTTGTCCACTGCTAAGGGTGAGAGTGAGGCTGCCAAGCAGGGGTTGACAATAGCACCCGCCCACTCGCCAAATGTGTGTAGAATTCAGCAGTGGTGGGTAGCACAATCACTCTTACTAGTCACTTTGGTGGGTGGCGTATCGTAGTGTTCTCAAAAGACAACTTAAGTAATAAATCCATTGCATTGGTGACACCATGATACCACAGCTCCCATTTTTTACACGCCAGTAACCAGCAGCTTGAAGAAGATCCATGATGTGGTGGCATATAACAGGTATAAACAAACCAGGAGAGCAAGGAGGGTGTATTGTGCAAAAATGAATATACTTGCAGGAGAGGACTCCGTCATCAGACTGCACTTCTGACTTTCAGACGTCTGGGGTCGACGTCTGGCCATCTATAATTTTGCAAGACTTGCAGGAGCTTTTCTTGCACTTAACGTAACAAGTTTGATCACAGACTGACATTCTCAGACCTGGAGACTAAAGTTCTACCTTTGCAGAGTGTCCTGGGTCGTTGCCTGTTTACAAAGCCTGAATTCTTGAATTGATCATTATGGTAATTTCATGGGAAGAGTCTAAAATGACTGAATGTTGCTCCTGTACAGATTATGGTTAAAAAAGGATGGAGAGGGAAGCTATCTGCTTCCGTCTATTGCATCAACACAGAGACCACTGTATGTCAAAAATCCAATAAAGGCAGACAAACTGCACTTGTTGCTAAGTATTCACTGAAGAGACCTCGTCCTCATCTTCACACGTCAACACCAGAGAGCTGGCTGCTCCTGAAGAATCCCATCGTCATGCCTCAGCGGCCTCTTTACTGCCTTTATGTATCTGTTTGCTACCCCGAGGCGACAGGAATCGTCTGTGCTTAAACACAGAGGAAGAGAGGAGTCCTCGCTGTCTCAGATCTCCCCCCCTCTCCCCTCCCCTGTCTCTGTCTCTCTGCATGCGGTTACTGCCACTGTTTGTCTAAATCATCAGAGGCGAGCTTGTCCTCTGTGAAGTATGAAACGCCACACTTCTTGCCCTCATCTTGTGGTGCTGCTGTAAGTCTACAGGTCTGACAGTGTCTTCATTCTGCAAGAGACCGCGCGGCCACACACCCTGTCCATTCACACACACTCTATCCACGGCTGGATTTACTCTGGGCTTTGTCTCCACACAGTTTAGATCTGATGCAGCTGCACACAGTGACAGTTGACTAAAAATGCTTGTATCCATATTTTCCATTAAAAGCAGTTATATAATTTCCTCTGTGGCTCTGGGGGAAAATAATCCTAATGATGTCATCGTGATGTCATCAGGGGTGCCTTAGCTTAGGCTTGGCAACTACACATTTGTAACATAAAGCCAGTGTTACAAATACGGGTTTTCAAAAGATGCCTGTGTTTACAAAGAGGGAAAATATTCTGTTGAGTTGCATGATGGGAAATGTAGGATCCAGCATTTTTGAAGCTTAATTCACACAAAAGACTAAACCTAGCAACTTTTTGGACAAACCTTAGCTACTTTCTGTAGAAGACAGTCATCAATATTGCTCTGTGAGCGTGAGTCTGGGCTTTCCCTCCACAGGTGGTGTCTTTAACTCATGTTTGGTGATTCTGTCAGACTATGAGAGGAAGGGAGAAGACGACATCATGAATATGCTAATTAGCATATTGCATCATCTAGTGACATTTAGCAACTTTTAGAGCAGCCTTTAGCTACTTTCCATTGTGAGTAGTTGTTTACAGCTTTCCACAGCTTTCGACAATGTCCTCCATTTCTCACACTGACTGTACATGGTGGAGAACACCTTTAGACGAACAATCTGTGATTTAGATGTGAACTGTAGTTTAATTTGTAAGCACACAAATTAAACAAGACTGAATTTGATTTGTTGAGAAACACAAAGCCCAAATGTGTGTGCGTCTGTGGTCAATAAAATTACAGACTGCACCTTTAAAGTGACAAATAATTAAATAATTTCTGATCAACTTCAACAGCAAATTAGCAGACAGCTAAGCCAGTTCTATTCATTGATAATAACAATGAGATGTGCACCTTTAAATTTGACCACTGTTTCACATAACGTTTGAATTTTGTTGCTGAAATATGTTTTGATGTCATATTTAGTCACATAAAAACGGAGGTGGCTGTTTTGAACTTCTGAGTTAACTGAACTGGCACTGAAAAATCTCTTTAGTTTCTTGATTCGTTTTTAGAATTTTTTTTAGAAAATACACAAATTTATGAGAATAAGTTTGAACAGCTGCAGCTCTAGCTGTACTGTTGCCAGTCAGATCTCAAAAAGGACCAGTTCTAATCTATTGATATAAAATCTATGGCTAATGTGCATTATATACATGACAAGTAATGTGCAGGAATGGTTGAAGTGACTACCTATCTTTTTCATGGTTTACTTTGACTAAGAGAGGAGACCCTGGGATTGTTCTTGAAAACATGTAGTAAAAAGACCTCTAAATATCATCATCATCATCTAGTAACTTAAATTAGGAAAAATATCCATGTGAAAGATTTAATACCAAATACAAGATGAATATTTACAACAGAATTTGAGTGCTTAAATGAAGAATCATTTGAAATAACAAGACTTGAAGTCTCAGTTCTGACTGTGATAACTAGACTAATCATTTTAACCTGGCCTGAAACTGACAAATTAATTACTTCATTACACTAAAAGAAAAACATGTTTTTAATAAAAAAAATAATAAAATTGCCACGTGTTATTACATTTTACACTAACAATCTGGAATACAACCAGTGGCAGTTCCATCATGCAGCATGCATGTTAATACAGAGGGAGAAAGGTCAGATGTGTCACATTCAGAGGACCAGTGCCACAGATTGCAGGTGGATCTGTAATCCTGCTGAACATTTGATTTGGCTTCACCCAGGCAGCAGTGTCATCCCCTCATCAGCCTCATGAAAGTCACCCAGTCAATCTGGGCCGAGCCGCTGACTGAAGCTGATATATACTTCAGAGGGGTGGAGGATACCCCCGACCGCTGAGGGTTATGATGTGGGGAGAGGGAATAAATGATGACGATATCAAAGAGAGGCCTGCTTTCTGTGCGGCTCTCAGCCTGTCTCGTCCTCAGGCTCTGACTCCACTGTTCAGTCCTGCTCTGAGCTTGTTTTCACTGGCATGATGATGAGAAACACATTCATGCTGATTTGAAATGAACTTGACCTTGATATCACAGGGAAGCCTATTGAAACTTTCTGTGTCTTAGCATCCTTTTCCAGCCTTTTATCATTATCTAAATTTAAATGTAGACTGTTGAAGGGAGAGGATATCATCTGTGAATTATGAATGTGCTTGTCCTTGCTTTCTTGAAATCAGATGAGGGTGAACTGCATGCATAGGCCTATATCTATAAATTGACTCTTAGACTTAAAAAGCAAATGTTATTACAGGGGTTGGGAGAGATGAAGAAGACTTGAAGGATGTATAGAGAATGTTTCATTAATAACATTCAGTGTTGAGCAAAATAATGTCCTGTGTCCAAGTGCATCATTGAGCATCCTAATGTCCTGGAACCCCAAATCAATTTCAGGTACTTTAAATGAAAATCCAAGCTGTACAATGGTAGGTGATACAGCTGTATGCTAGAAAGGCTGATTTCACCTTACAGTGCAGTGCAAACATTTGCACTGACCTATATTTACCCTCTCCTGTAAAGTGACCTATTGTGGCCGTGCAAATACTGACTGTTGTCTCTCAGAGGCAGAAAGTAGCATGACTTTGTCAAGTGAAGAGGTCGGGGTAAATTGTTAGCTCTCTCTCTCTCTCTCACACACACACACACACACGCACACACACACACTCAACAGTCATACAACAGTCTGCATCTGGCATTTCTTGTTAGTATACTCTAAATGAAAGACGGCACATAGCATTTAAAATCTGAAATATGAGCTTACTCTTATGCCATGTGTGTGTAGATATGCTCAGGAAAGGTAAATAGGTTCTTAAGTGAAAAAACAGACTTGATGCTTATGCAGCAGATGCCAGCAGTAACAGTCACGAGCAGTGGACCTGTGTTCTGACCACTGCCGGGTGCAAATTTGTGATTTTACCATGGAGCAGAAGCAGCATCATGTGTCTGTCAACAGACATGGGGATGACCTAACCTTCATGTGAGGATCATCACCACTGACGAGACTTGGGTCTCAGATACCAATCAGCAGTCTCCAAGATGTAGAGGTGCGTCAGGTCAGGAGTGCGATGGATGGCGTCTGATGGAGGACATTCGACGCAAACAACCTGAACGCTGGCCTGATGGCGACTGGGTGCTCTATTGCAGCAACGCATCTGCTCACTGTAAGTTTTTTTGGCCACGTCAACACAATCGTCGCTCACCACCTGCCTGACTTGCTGAAGCGTGACTTCTTTCTCTTCCCAAAATTAAATTTAAGCTGAACAGTCACAGTTTTGACACAGCAGAATAGTGGCGTATCACTAATCCAAAGGGGATGGCACCAAAATTTAAATCAAGTACAATTTTTCCTTGTTGTAGGCACAGTCTCAGAACTTTCTGATTGCATTACGTCACGTAGTCAATGGACCTGTGTTCTGACCACGGGCGGGTGCACATTTGTGATGGAGCACAAGCAGCATCATGTTGAAGTCTGCAAAGATCTCTGTCAATACACATGGGACGACCTAACCTTCATGTGAGGATCATCACCGGTGATGAGACTTGGGTCTAAGATACCAATCAGAAGTTTCCAAGACGTAGAGGTGCGTCAGGTCAGGAGCGCGACCAAGAGCATGCTTGTTGTTTTCTTCGACATTTGCGAGACAGTGGAAGAGTCGCGTATCACTATTTCAAGGGGGATGGCTTGAAAATTTTAATCAGGTACAATTTTTCCTTGATGTAGGCACAGTCTCAGAACTTTCTGATCGCACCTCATATTCATTATTATTATGAAAATGAAGCTACTGTCAACAAAATACAAGGGTTAAAAACCAATTCTAAGAAATTAATTCATTTGTGTGAGATACCCTGGGGCCTTCTATTGCGTTGATGTGTTATTGTTATTGTGTGGCCCTAAATGGACAGCATGTAATAGACAACTACTGTGCTACATACATGGGCGTATTTACCAAAACTATGACAAGAGTTGGAAAAAAGGAGTTTTCCTTGACATCATTGTAAAGTAAAGTATTCCTTGTGTTTCTGTGGTATAGCTCAGAGGGACCCTTGGGAGGCCCAGGACCCCGGTTTGAAAAGCAGCCGGTGCCATGTTCCACGCTCCATGCCAGAGCTGCCACAACACAGCGGCTGCTTAAGGGTGATGGAGAGAATGCGGCAATCCATTGGCTGCAGGCTTAGTAAATTTCAGTCGGTGTAGTCCAATGGCAAGCTAGAGGGGATATTCATCTGACAGGTCAGCGAGGCACCGAGCAGGCAGCTGTTTGCTGATCTGTCCAAACCATATGCACACACATGACTAACAGGTAGAAACAGCAGGAGCTCTGTAACATGTTGATTTTGCTATGAGGGACTATCCACTATTGATACAGTTTATTTCACACGAGCAGAGCCACTAGAGCTGTGAAGGAGGGATTATTGTACAGTGAGACGTCCTGCTGTGTGTCAGTCCCACACACACCCATTACTCCATTATCCCTTTGTTGTGTGTACATCTGCTTCAGTAACCAACATAAATGATAATAATAGTGGTAAAGAAATAGTAAAATGAATCTGACCAATCTGTTATTCTCTATCACAGCAGCATGTTCAGCTCTGTCTGATGTACTTTGTACTCTGTGTTAATATTATTCTTTACTAAATCATGTTGCATTGGTATCTTGAGCTTTCACTCCAGGCCTTTCACTTGTTTGACTTGCGTTATACCGTGTGCACAGACTCTTAGGGAACAGGGGCGAAAATAAATAAGGGGCACCTCTTCAGGGAGGGCAGAACAGCTCAACAGTCTGAAATAAATCTGGCCACTGTTTGACTTGAGATTATTCTGCCTTCATGCTGGGGCACCCTCCGATCAAAGGAAGTAAATACGGGAATAGGGCCGGGATGCTCAAGTCTTATTTTCTCTTGGTATCTATTAGGTGTTGACCTCCAGATGTTGCAAGTATTTTGAGTTTTCCAGGACTGGGTCTTGCTTACCTTTAAGGCCACAGAGTGCAGGACACACTATATATCCGCAACAGTGTAAATTATATAATATGCTTCATTGTCTTCTCAAAATAATCAGCTACAGGGTACATAAAGCTAAGATAACTTAAGAAATCAAATCAAGTGTTTTCACTTAACTTACTGTGATCATTGTGTATTTTTTGTATTGTATTGAAAAAAAATTTTTTTAAATCAAAATCTCACACAATGCAATGTCCACAAAAAGTGGTTTGATCACATAAGAGCCGGGGTGTTAAAGCCCTCAGAAGTTCGAAGTATAGCCTCCCACTGCATTATGGGACTGCTGACATTGAAACATGGCTTCACATTTTTTTTCAACAGTTGTCGCCTCTTTTTCTTTTATTACCATGCGTTTAAGGTGCCGAGCTGCAGTAGAACTGACTGAACTCGGCTTACTAAGGATTTTCATTTGAGTTTTTTAAGCGCTCACCAGTCGGATAACAGTTGTCCATGTTAACCACACACCGGGGAGGATAGCGCCGCAGATGGCTGTCTTGGTTCTTAGCTCTCTTGTGATTTCACTTTTGTTTGTTCATTTGTTCCATGTTCTGCAACTCCAACACCATTACTTTCACCAGAGAAGAACTGCTGAACATTTCACAGTCCACACAAAACAAATGTGGAAAGTTTCGCAGGCAGGGAAAACATGGTGTGTGTGCTGGTGAACTAAAAACAGTGAGTTTGAACATTTCTCCCATCTATTCACAAAATGGACAAACTGTGGCTCATCAGACAACAAACTTGGTGAGTCCACCCTGGACAGCTCATTAGAGCTGCCTGGTTTTCATCTCTACCAAGCCGACTGTGAGCAATCAGGGAAAACAAGAGAGTTGAATCTTCTTAAACTGAGATTGGTGTACAGAGGTCACTGTGTTAGGGAAAACAAACTCCAAACTCTCATCATAAACTGTACACCTTTTTATTCTCTTCTTTTATTGTGGTTGGTGTTAACATCCCTCCTCAGGACTGTGTTAGTGAAGCATTACAACACCTGGCTGACCAGATAACCAGCCTCCCCCAAAGTGCAGACGACATATTAAATGTCCAGGGATGAAAATACATCGGACCACTGCTATACCATGTTAAAGGAACTGTCACATCGTTCTTCATGCAGCTTTGGGACTCTCTGATCACTGTCTGGTTCTTCATCTCCCAACTTACAAGCAGAAATCTGCAAAGCTTGCGGTCAAGACTGTGAGGAGATGGACCAGCTGGACCAACAGGCCTGCTTTGACTGCACTGACTGGAGGGTTTCTGAGGCTACATCAGTTTTTGTGAGGACATGTGTACGCTGGACACTTTAGACTTTCTCCACTTCCAACAACAACAAGCCCCGGTTTCCAGCTGAACTCATGCAGCTCCATCAGACCAAGGAGGAGGCCCTACAGAAGCAGGAAGAGAACCCTGTGCAACCAGGCCAAAAACACACTGACACAAGGAGGTCAGAGTGGCAAAGAGAAGCCACACTGAAAAACAGGTTCTGAGCTGTGTCAGCGTGGAGAGGCCTGCAGGACATCACCAGCTAGACTGTGGAGAACCACCATCTTCACCTCCTGAAGTCATCTCACTCCTCCCTAATGACCCCCTCCCACACACACACACACACACCCACCCCACACCTGCAGCCAGGACCCGTTAGGAGGATGTGTGCCAGACAGGAGTTCAGGAAAGAGCTAAGCTAGAGAAAATCAGATCCAGCACTCGGACAGTCCCCCAGTGATGTGTACTCCTCCCACTGTTCTTGTCACTCCACAAAACTCCTTACCTTTGCAGATGACACAAACCCTCGTACCCCAGACACAGCCTGTTCCAACTCCTGCCCTCTGGCAGGTGCTACAGATGACTCTACACCAAAACAAAGCACCCACTTACCTATAATAATATTTTATCTTTGCTTTCAACTCACATTATACTATAACATGTGTATATCATCCATCACTTGTTAAATATAAATAGAAGCAGGCTGTATCAGAATCACTGCGATCCGTACACTGTGTACCCCGCCTCTCGCCCCCACTGGATTGTACCTAATCTCTGTCATATCTTTACATTGATTTATCTTTTGTCCTTGTTTTTTCTGCGTGTCCATGGGAAACTGGGGTCACATTCTTTGTGTCAATCCGTCAAGATGGACACATATACAGGTTGTTGCAAGTCAACTCTTAAATCAAGATTTTTCTTTCTTTAGTAGCTACTTAAGCCGCTGTAAGTGACATTGATGGGACAAATATATCAGTCACTTTTGATTGGTTAGGACTAAAATAACCCTCCCTCCTACGCTGAAGATGATTTGCGTAAACATGGTGTTGCCATGAGAAAATTAACTGGCGCCTCAGTCTCATTCATGAGGTTAGAAATGTATTCAAATGGCTGCTGAAACTGATTTGTCATTGCTGAGGTGCAAGCATGGAGGCTCTTGTTATTTCTGGGAGACATCATTAGATGAAATGACGGGAGAGCTAATGCACTACTTGCAAGGTGGATCAGCATTTAACTGGCTGGACTGCTTGTGTTTCTGGGCATGCTCCTAAAACATACCGTTGGAGACCCTAAACTGCCCATAGGGTGTAATCGTGAGTGTCTTTTACCCAGTGCAAGTTAGGAAAGGTTCCAGCCATAGAAGCCTTGGAATGGATGGAGATGGATGGCTGCTTCTTAGGCTGGGTTATGGGTGAAATGAATTAGTTCATAGAGTGTCATCTGACCACATCTAAAGGCACAAGTGTTGTTTCAGATGCTGTTTGACAACACAAGCACTTTGAAATTATAAAGGGCAACTTGCAGGTTGATGATGTAGAAACTAGATTTTCATTTAAAAAAAAAAAAAAATTATATTTACACTACAGTGGCTTCTGGAGCCGTTTTTGTGAGAGAATTTTGCTTCCGCATCGAAAAACGACAAACCGGAAGTGATGTAACATAGGGGAGTCCGGCCAAGTTAGAGCAAGTTTAATATTAATAAATATATTTATATGCACACAGCAGAGCACAGTTGTAGAATTATGAGCCTGCTGAGCTTTCAAGAGACCAGGAACAGACCGGAGTCAGGAGAAATAACGGCCGCAGGAGAGAGACTGAGCTGTGGCGTGAGGAGAACGAGTGGACTAGGCAGGTGTCTCGGTGAGTGAACGGCGTTAGCTAACGGCGGCTAACGATGGCTAACGCTGCGTCCACAACAGTAGAAAGTTTACTATCACATATCAGGCTATAACAAAACTAATACTTGTCACTTGACACTTCACACTTGTTTCCTGTTGTTGAAATCGCGATGCTGACTGAGTTGGAAGTTAGCAAACATTAGAAAACCGCTGCTAACAGTGCGCCTGGTGCAGCATCTGAGTGGATCACAGGAACCGCTCCAGCAATAAGTCTCACACGGTTCTGGGCTCTACATCCCATCTTTATTATATCACCGGAAACATAATCCTCCTGCTGCACAGACCGTGTTTTTAGTCAGGAGTTAGCAGTGAAGTCTCCTCATCTGCACAAAACGCAGCTATGCAGGAAAGCTAGCACAGTCTCTTTTTCTGACTGGAAAATAGTGTAATGTTTTTAGCTCAGCTCACTAGCAGAGGACTCTCTCTTTTGCATGCTGTTGTTTTTCAGACATGCATGCTTTATGGAGGAGTGTGTTCCCACTTAGTGTTAGTATACTGTGTATTCTACTAATCTGAAAAGATTAATCAGTGTAAATATTTGTGGGCCTGGCAGTAATTTGAAGTAGCTTCAGTACATGATGCTTTAGAGGCTTTTCTATCCTGACAATTAAACACACGTGGTGTAAAAAATGCAAAAACATACACACAAACACAACTTATATGTTGAGTATATACAGTATTTATATACGCAGCTAATTATCAGTTGCAGTGGTTCAAAGTGTCTGTGACATTTTATAGTTAAGAGGACAGGTTGCCTCTGACAGGATCATTTTATAATGATTGAAATGCAAATGACAGTGAGCACCTTCATTGGTATTCATAAGACTTATCTCCTATAATCATTAAGAGTGAGAATAATGTTCACAATCTCCTGTGTGCTTCTGCCAAGGAGAGGCGCGGAGCACGCTCTGTATTCAGCCCGAGCCATCTGAAGGACGGTTTATCATAAAATGCCACATGATTATAAATACTGTACACTGTCGATTTATCACAGAAACATTTACAAGCACATAACCTCAGTGAACAATGAGCAACAATTTCACCTGTGCGAAGCGCTGCTGCATTCACCCCTTTTACTGTTTGATAATGTGTATGCTGCCATGTGAGGTGGCTGCATTCTCCATATCATAGTACATTTTATCATTATATAAACACTCTTGTTGGCAAACAGCCAGTGATGAACAGCCTGTGGTTGTACACAAACACCAAGGAAGTGTCTGCTCAAGGACCTATATCTCCTGCTGCTAGGATATCTATATGCAGCCAGTGGTAGAGGCTACAAAATGTCCCTCCTTGAATTTATATATTATGATATAGCAGCATATGTATGAAATACACTAAATTAAGCTGTTAAATAAATCAGCAGACAAGTGTTTTGTCCTTGTGTTTTTAGAACACTTAATATAAGCATTTAGGAGTGTCGAGAAAATCAGTGTTCCTTATTAATATGCAAATATGTTTAATGTAATCAGCGCAAAGACGAAGAAGCTTCAGGGTAAATATGGAGATTTATTATATTTTATTCTTGAGTTGCTATGTTCAGTAACCTACAGTAACCCTGAATGGTGACACTGGATGTGAATTTACTGTAGTTTCATGACAGAGGAAGACAGGGGCATCCTGGGTATTAGGGTGTTAGTAACATGGGGCTGTATATATTCTACTATAAAAGATCAATTATGGTGGTTTTCAGTATTTTTCTTACTGTCAACAAAAGCCATGAGAATTTGACCCAATTCAAAGTTTAACATGAAATGGTTGACTTTTAGAGGGGACAACTGGGTAAACATATAATTAATACGATCCTATATTTTCAATGTCCTGTACACATTTTGTACCCATCAGTGTTCTCTGGGGATAATTTGACCCAAGGGTGTTTTAGCTGTACAAAACATAGAAGAAGTATCAATATTTTACACGTGTGTTTTGGATGATATTGAGATTACATGCAATTTTAAGATCTTCAAAAAGCCTCCCTCTGCTTTAGGGCCCTAATCTACCTAACCATACCTGTAGTAGTACGAGAAAACGTAACAGCCAGGAGAACTTGATGAAGGAACATGTCATCCACTGTAACAGTGTTGCTCACTGATGTGTTAGTCTTTGGATTGTAACACTGATGTGTTAGTCTTTGGAGCTCTGCGGCTCTGCGGCTCAGAGGAATAAGATACATCAGGCTTTTAGACACACACAATACAAGTTTGAAGGGACATTCATTGTTGGTTTGGCTCTGTACATGTGGTTTGTAGACAATAAGAAAGTTATAAAATATGTCCAAAAAACCCAAACACTCTCACACTCAGTATTTAATTTGTAGATTCCATATATTTACATTTGACTACTTGGGGACTAACAAAGTAAATATATAAAGGATTATATTCAGAATTTTGTTCATTGCAGGGAGGCTGGATTACCAACTGGTGAAAGTGGGCAACTGCCCCAGACCCTCAGGGGATTTTGGTTTGTCATAATTAAATTAGTTGCAAATGTGTTTGTTAATACTGTATGCGCCACTAAATCACATTATAAACTACTAAAGCACATTCTGAACTCTAGACTAACAAAGGCCTTCAGGCAATGGCCTTTATGGCCTTTGTTATTCTAGTATACACACTACTGTTCTTGCATGGTGCATTTCACTACATAAATTATTACCTCAATTTGTGCTTAACCAACTTACCACAAACTAATGACTTCATAATTATCAAAGGGCCGTAAGAGCAGTGACCTTTATTTCTAACAGTATAAATAATAAGAAAATTAAAGGTCTTCCCAACAGAAGTTGAGACCTTCTATCAGTCAAAGTCTAACAAATCATAGATTATCACAGGTCTGGACTCTTGGTTCTTTATTCTCCAACATAAAGTTTCATTGACGATTGAAGAATAATCCACACTTTCATTACTTCTTGATTAGAGTACTGCCACGGCACTTTCCAGAAATTCTAACTGACCTGTTTACTGACTCAAGAGGAAAAGAAAAGAAAAGAAAAGAAAAGAAAGACCATGAGAGAGGGGATTCATTGAGGGAGCTTATGACCTCATTATTTCTAAAATCAGAGCTGAAGACTTCCCATACAGTAGTATAATATCACCCAAAGACTGATCCAAATGACTTCAACATGTCAGCAGTACATGTGTGTTTATGTGAAAATTCAGCAGTCATACTGACTCTTACTTCACAGTCAGTTTAATCAATACATGTGCAGCTCTGTCCCAGAGCTGGTGACACTCCATGGAGCTGCTCCATTAACAGTGTATCAGAGCGTGACTTGGTGGACTCACACCATGTTTGCTCGAGTTCCTACGACTCAGCGGCCTTTATTCACAATAACACGTGAGTCAAATGTCCTCTGAGCTCCGTCACAGCTTCCGCAGAGACACTCTCCCTGCCAACATTGATCAGAATATAGTCTTGATTAGACTCTTGTTTACATCCTTGGTCAAATTAATTTGGAAAAAGTGAACAAAAAATCATGTGATGACTGTGTGTCTGCATTTATCAAGTCAATCAGAATTCCTCCCAAGAATCACACATGAAGTCAGAGTTGGACTAAAACCAGCTCTACACCAGAGATATTTATTAGGGGTGTAACGATACATTAACCTACATCGATACATTGATTCAATGATTAATGAGCCCACAGCATCGATCTAAGATGAAAGCATCCATCAGGCACCATACATTTTGTAATATCCCTCACCAAGCAAGCATGGAGACGTCAGCTGGTTTTGTCAACTTTTATTAAGCGCCATAACACAGGCTGATGTGGGCTGTAGCCAACGCTGACAAAAATAACAGAAACCTCAGTTTTTCTGTGAGCTAGCCACTACCTACACGACTCACTTTAAGCCCCTTTTTCTACAGAAAGCCCACCTCCCAGCCGATTACAGGCAGCTGACATGACAGACAGGCTTCACCGCATCTAAGCCAACAATATGTTCATTAATCCTGGAATCAGGTGGCTGGTAACAGGTATATTTGAGATTGACTATGGCTGACTTCGTTTGACTTGATGGTCAACTGGAACTGCTGCTGACTCCTGGGGTGGAGTATAAAAAGACTGCAGTCACATTTTAGGCACTTCCCCTGGCGTGACTGAGCGACAGCATTTGTTTTTTACCAGTTGTTCATGCAGTTCATCAAATATATCCAACTCGCTGTGGAAAAAGTAGAAGTAGAAAAAGTGTTCCCCTCAACATGTCAGGCTGTTTTTAAACCTGTAGGCTTGTACATTCTCAGCCAATGATATGTTTTAAACATTTCAGGGCAGAAAAGGATGGAGAAGAGAAATAAGAAAGGATGAAAACATCTAGGGCGACGTGTTCGGGTGTATGAGGGGAAAGTTAAATATGGAATACCTGCTAGTGCAACACAGATCACTTTTTTAAAATCAGTTTTATTGAGAACCATAGACTGAAATGCCAGGAGAGCGAAAAGAGGTCAAATATGAAGGATAAAAAATATGACCCATAAGGGCATTACTTCCTCTACAATAACAAACTCTTCAACTAAACTGATGATCAGCGTCTATCTGGAAATGCAAATTATAGTGTTGGTGCACAGATGTAAAACATGAGCTCTCAGAGGAAGGAGATCAAATGAATTAGATCAGCTTTGGAGGAGATAATGAATCTCAAGTTCTCAGAATAAATCACACTACATGTCAGTGAAGGCTTCAGTCAATCAGGACAAAGTTCTGTTGTCACAGAGGTGGCTCCAAGCCGGTCCAGCTGGAGGAAGGCAACTGCAGAAAACTGCAGGTGCCTTGTTCCCACGAGATTTTAAAGTCATGTGACATGGTGACGTTGCACAGCGCCAGCGAAAGCTAACTAGCATGCAGTGTTTTAAACCCAGCTTCAACACAACAGTCTGAATACTGTTTCTTCACTAACCCAACACCAGCATAACTTATAACATCCCAGACGATTATTTGTAAAACGTGGCTTTATTTTGAAATTCCCCTGGCATGTGCTTCTCCACCTGAGCATGCACACTTCTAAAAAAAATGTCAGTGGTGCCATGGCAAGCAGCCACAAAAAGTCAATGAAGGCATTGTTTCCACTCTGAGGAATAAATCAGCGGTCTGGAAACATTTTGGACCAGACAGGAAAAAAGGCGGGTCAACTGCGCGTAAGCAACGCCACCTCGAGGATCCAAAAAAACAAAACGGAAAAAAAAACACAACATTGACCCCTATAATAACAGCAAGAACAATAACAAGTCAGATGTTGTCTCATCACCAGTTGTGACCAGCTTTTTCCCACAAAAAATAAACCTCAGCTCCTGCAGTTATATATTTCATTTGCAAACACATGGGGCCTTCCAGTGTTGTAGAGAGCGAAGGTTTTCATTTAAATGTCTGGTCGTATCAATGGCTGGCTTCTAAACTGAGTCCAATCAAAATCGTATCGTATCGTGATGAAACATGTGATTTACACCCCTATTATTTATGAGGCTTCCTGTACTTACAGTTGCACTTTCAGAGAGGAGAAGCAGATGTTTATTCTGATATCTTTCACCTTTTAGTTGTGGTTTGTATTAGACAATGTAAAAGAACAAAATGCAGAAAATAAAACTTTCTTCTGGTAGTGTATAATCAAATAATATAGGTATCTTGGTCAAATACAGAAAAATATAATATTAAAATTAAGATAGAGTGTGTATCTCTCAGTGATATTTCCCAATAAACCTTTTGCACTACTGTAGGTAAACAGCAGCAAGATAAATGTAAGCCATGTAGGTGATAGATTCAGCTGTGTGACATATCTTAGTCAGCCCTATCCACTCACATCACTTTATGGCCTATGATAGTGACACATTTTGCATATATAGTGAAATATATCTGAGGGCTGCAAAGCACATCTTAGAGGAGAATATGGAATGTTGTCTTTTCCACTGTCCAAAAAAGGAGTAAATGAAACTAAGAATTTCATGGATGCTTGTTTGTAGTGGATTCTCTAAGGCACTGTGAGAGAACAAAGATTTATTACTGCAGAAACTGCTGCTTGTCACAGACCTAAATCATCACTGTATTTTAATATGATGAGATGCATCAACCCTGAAAACCATGTGTAGCCGATCACAGGTGCTGCCAGCTGAATATCACAAATAGCATATTATTTATCGCAGAGGGATCACGATGTCATGCATGTGTCCTGGGCCATCACCACTATGTGCTGATTTTGGTGGAATGTCATAAAACTCTGGCCTCAAAAAAGTCTGTTCAGTTTATTCTTAACTATTTCAGCTTGCAGTGTATTCTGGGTATTCTCTTTTCAAACTGAAAGACTTTTTCCAGTGGACTGTTCTCCCTCTTTCACTCCAGCAGACTAGTTTCTGACAGTTACAAGGATATTTTCCTAGGAAATGCAGAGACGAGAGTAACAGTAGCAGGTATTTAAGAAACTATTTTCCTCTCAAAAATATTTTTAAGGGTTTGTTTACCGCAGTCTTGAAAAATGCCTTCTCTTCTTGTTGCCAGCTCCACAGGATTGTTAGCAAAGCAGAAATTTTGAGACATTTTTACCTCAGCTTTTGCCAGTTGTCAGCAGGTGTCATTGATTGTTACCATGGAAACACTGCTGCTTAGTTCTGAGATGAGCCTGAGGGTAGGATGGCAAAATTTAAAAAAGGGTTGGTACACCCAATGTGCAATGTGTTACCTCTTTCAATACTCATACATACATTAATCTTTAAAAACAACTCACAAATATCTAGTTTCAAAAGGCTCAGTAATTAAACAATCAAACAAACGGGGGAACAGTTCATCTCTTGGGGACTATTTTCAGTGGCGGATTAATCCACATTTGGTGCTTTAGTGAGTATTTGGGACAGCAGGACGGTGTGTGTGGAACTGAGTCAAACTAAACTACAGTGTGTGTATTGATGGTGATGAAGGAACATGTCACTCAGTGGAACAGTGTAGATCGCTGATGTGTTTGTAATAGTTTTTGGAAACAATGGAGCTCTGTGGCTCAGAGGGAGAAGATATATCAGGCTTTGATGCACAAATAGTAGTTGGACACATTCACTGTTGGTTTGATTCTGCACATGGAATTTGCTGACAAGAGGATAAATATACAATATATCCAGACTTAAACTTACAAATAATTTGGTCTTTTGATTTTTGTAACTGTCTTATTTGTTGTAGACTAGTCCAGCAGCTTAGTGGTACCCTGCTGAGTCCAGAACAAATAAAGCTGGGGTTACATTCAGTTTTTCATCAAAACTGTGTGTTTGAGGCCTAATAAACGTGTGCATGAGTTTACAGAGCCAATGTTTGGAGTATTTTGAAACCTTCAATTTTTACATCTATGTTTGCTACCTGGCAGCCATTTTCTTCTTGGCCTTTTGCTGGCACATTGCTGTGTATTTTGGCCCACTGAGGCCACCATAAGTGAAACAGCAGAAATGTTTCTCACATCACTGTTTGCTTAATGTGGACCCCGGCGCATAATATTGTCCATTATACACAGACAGATTTCTATGTAAAGCATTTTGGTCAACACCTGTTGATTTAATATGTCCTGTTCAAAGACAGTGTAATCAGATGCTGGGGTTTTGCAGCCAATATTGCCATTCTAACTAATGACAGCGATGGTATTATAGGATGCACATTGTGTATGTGGGCGGCACGGTGGTGCAGTGGTTAGCACTGTCGCCTCACAGCAAGAAGGTTCAATTGTGACTCTAAATGCGAATGGTTGCTTGTCCCTATATGTTGTCCCTGTGATGGACTGGCAATCCATACAGGTTGTTCCCCCGTCTCTCGCTCCAATGGCAGCTGGGATAGGCTCCAGCAACCCCCCGCGATCCTTAATGGATAAGCGGTATAGATAATGGATGGACGTATGGATGGACATTGTGTATGTAGGGTTGTTTATGCTGCATAAACCTGCCAGGGGCCATACAGTATAAACACAGTGTTCATGCATATGGTTTACATCCACTCTGCTTTAATATCATATCATCATGTATGTACTGTAGCAGCTTGACTAAATTGCAGTTGTATTTGGGGTCCAACACCTGCATGTCAATCATCAGGGTCTGGCACAGAGCCTCACACTCACCTTGTGCAGCCTCATTCCTACTACATACTAATGCATAATAAAGCTTGGGGTGATAGTAAATTCTGCTCAGTTCCTAGTTCTGGTATGTTGCCACCCTAATACACAACACTGTGTTAAGGTGGATTTTCAACAGCGTCTGTACAGCCATGTTCTTGTCTCTGAGCTAATGGGTTCCCAAGCAGACAGGCCTATATGACAGATCCTTGCAGCTGTAGTCAGGAACAGCTTGAATCCTTTCTGTTCTGTTTCACTAATCCTTGTTTAAAAAAACTGTTTAGTTTAAAAGTTTTGCTTGCAAAGATTGGCGTGTACTTTGGCTCTATTAGCAGAATTCAACTCATTTATTCATGCAGCCTTTTCATTTATATTTGATATCAGAAAGGAGTCAGTGCCGGTCAGCGTGAGATTTAATAATTGATTTGACCTAACGTTGAGTGGCACACAGTGTTTTTTGAGTGAAAGGGTAATTAATCAACATTTTGTATTGGAGCAGTTAGTCATGAGATTTTCGTCAATCAAACCACTTAAAATATATTAAAAAAATATGTAATAAAAGTCTAAAGACCTGGGGGCAGTGGAATGAGGTGAGAGCTCCAACAGGAAATTGAATTAACGGCTTGCATGCCATCTGGTTTTGACACAAATGTCCATGAGACGCCTCCAAGCCCACAGAACAGATTTCTAATTCAAAAGGTCTTTCAAAAACTCCCCCACAGAGGAGCCTGAGAATTAACTGTCATCCAATTATTTCAACCAATCTCAAGACCTCAGCAGGGCTTCACTAGATTTTGAAATCATTTTTCCAAAACCCACAAAAATTTAGTTTTAATTGTCAGTCTTTACAGGTTAATGTTGAAAATGAAGACATAATCCACTTGCTTTTCTATGGCTACAGCTGCAGCATAGAATGCCACAAGGTAGCAGTTCAAAACTTCTGTGAAGCTGTTCCTAGGCACAGTGCTACTTGTACGCTAAATGCTAAGATCAGCATGATAACAGTGACAATGCTATCATGCTGATGTTTAGTATAGTAGATTGTTTACCATGTTCATCTTTTTACTTCAAGGTGTAAGCATGCTAATGTTTGCTAATCAGCTATAAACACATCGTATAGCTGAGACTGTTCCACTTATTCATTGTGACTTAACTTAAGGCAGCAAACAGTCTTACTGTTGTGCATGATTTTTCTCTTTATGGTGTCAAATCCAAAATGCTTCTGTTTTACACAGATTATTTATTTAGCACAGCTTGCTAGTGTCCTTCATTTTGCATTAATGAAGAGAACAATAGGCTAGTTCGCTGTGGGCAACAGGGCTGCAATACTTCAGTCATTGTGCATTTTTCCAAAAACCACCTGCTGAACTTATACACCGTAATCTCTGAACATAGAAGTTCCTTCTTGATAGTGTGATGTGGTTAAATTCTGAAAATCTAGTCAGCAAACTCTTAAATTGAGATTAATTAATCACATTAGAGACATGACTGAAATTTTAAAGTTAACCGTAAATATTTAATTGACAGTAATGGAGTCACCTAAAGTCTGTTAGATTCATGATTTATCATTTTCGATTTATCCTCTATGGGACCATGAATGTGGACCAACAAAACCATCCCAATGTATCTACAAACACTCCAGGATTACAGGATTTGATGCTATGGGTGACCAAACCCTTGGTGCACAGCTAATCACTGCTGAGGCTAGAAGTAGCAATAGTGTATGTGGCTAAATCTGGTATTGAATTTTTTGTTTTTTTCTTTTTTCTTTCAGGATTTCCCATCACGCTGGAGCCCAGGTAACCAAAGACCATCCTAAGTTCTCTCCTGTTCTGGACCAGGGAGTCATACAGCAGCAGTCATTCTCCATGCAGGCTCTCAGGATGGGGAGCTTTGAGAAAGCAGCTTTGTTTGGCTGGGGCTCTCTCTCTCAGCTTGCAGCCTGAGGAGAAGGAAGCATCTCGGTGGAGGGGCAGGGGGTGCGCCAAGGATCCGAGGTTGGACCATAACCACGACCTGCCAGGCTCAGGCTCAGCACAGCAGGAGCATGTCAGCGCCCAGAGGCCCTTCATGGATGTGTCGCTTCACAGCCAAGGCCAACATATTGCTGTGGATAGGGCTGACGTCCATCTGTGTATCCACTATTCAGGCCCAGCAGCACCCAGTGGTCACCACCAATCATGGAAAATTGCGGGGAGTGAAGGTTACATTACCCAATGAAATCCTGGGACCAGTGGAACAGTATTTGGGGATCCCGTATGCATTGGCACCAACAGGGGAGCGGAGGTTCCAGCCACCGGAGCCACCCATGTCCTGGCCGGGCATCAGGAATGCTACTCAGTTTGCTCCGGTTTGTCCTCAGTTCTTAGAGGACCGCTTTTTACTCAATGACATGCTCCCTGTGTGGTTCACCGCCAACTTGGATACACTGGTAACCTATGTGCAGGAGCAGAGTGAGGACTGCCTTTACCTGAACATCTACGTCCCCACAGAAGATGGTAGGTCAAATGACTCTTTCTATCTTGTCCTTCCTCCTGTATGTCTTTGTGTTGTTCCCTCTTGTATTTTACACTTGCTTGTGCAGGTCTGTCCTGACAGTCTCTCAATTTTTTACTCACAAGAAATGGTACATTACTTCTTTCGTGAGATTGAACTTAAAATGAATATCGCTGCTTGAAGAAACACTCACTGATTTTTGTTGGCACCCACTAGTGCTGGAACAAAATCATGGTGTGTTTCTTTAATATAATATGATCATTGAAGTAATTTTAACACAGCTTGACATATCTGCCCTTCTACACAAGGCTGGTCTGCCCCCACTTCACTGTGTGACATTTAGAGGTGATTTGATTAATTGTTAAAATTTTGTGGGGAATATCAACCTCTGAAATTCAACATAAACTGTTTTTTTTTTTTTGGCACATTTCCATTTTTGATAGACAGCGGTCCAGAAGTGAACAGGTGACACTAGTGATATGTTATCTGACAGCCACCAGGACACCTCAGCTGTGGCATTTTTATCTAATCTTGAGTCTTGTGGAGGTGCCCTGTGCCGGTTTTATGGTTTTATCATTTCAATTGGTATCATGTTTAGATCCTACATTCAGTAAATCCTTAAATAACAGCCAGTGGTAATAGCTGCATGACCAGCATAAAAAAAAAAAAGGTCAGCCAGGAATACAGGCTGTGAAAACACAGAAAAGTGGAATTACCTGATCTCAGATAGCTCACATAGTAAATTGAGCTTAATGTACATTTCCACAGCATTAAGTCCTTCAGTATAACATAGAGCAGAGTGGTGAGTTTAGTGGTACTCATCACTCGGCTGCTCAGAGTTTCTCTTTTTAATACTGCTTTCATTCACTCATTATTTTCACTCAAGTGTGGTTAAGTTACCATCAGTGAAACTCAATTTGTCCTACAGATGTTTCAAATTAAAAGCTAACCAGGAACAGGACAGATTATGCACTTTAAGCAGGCTTTTAATGTGAAACACCAGTACAGCAAGTGTCAAATTTCATCAAGGATGACTTAATTACATTTTCAAAAAATGTCAAAATAAAAGCACCTGGAAAGAGCTAGAGATGGAAAACAGTATTTTTGTTAGTGAAGAGAAAGACGGTGACTATGAAAGCACAGAATTTTTAGTTTTCTCAAAAAAGACATATGAAAGTGATAAAAAGTCATAATTTATTTTACAAAAGTCGACGAGGTTTTGTAAACTGCTGTAGATGTGACATAAGCTCTGAAATGTTTCTGTATGTGACTGCGGCTGTCAGCAGACATTCTACACCTCCAATCTAAAAGTGGGAATGTTGTGACAGTGGATGGTGCTGCAGGAGGCCGTTGAGTCTTTTCTTGTGGAGTTTCAGTCAGCACCACCCGGCCTGCAGCGATCACTGTCACTGCTGCTGCTACAGTAGTTAAGAAACTCATCAGCTCAGACTGGGCAAATGTTGACTTAAGAAAAAACTTAAGACTTGAGACACAAACTTAAATTAATTCATCATTTAAATTGGTTAATCCACCCATTTTCTGCTACTTATCTGGGTCCAGGGTGCATTCTTTAATTAATTCTAAGATTAGGATTTATTGTCATGTAATACTGGGGAGTATCATATGTGGTGTAATAATAACAGGTTGTCCAACAGGCCTGTTTTATGTATAAACCAGTTTCAGATTAAGACCTGGTTCTCTTTTCAGCTGAGCTCATTAAAGTCCTGGGCCACTATTGGAGAATTTATGGTATTTCTTAATAAACATGGAATCACGGGAACAGGACAGTATTCCAGAATAGCACTTGGTTTCTGTATTTCTGTATTGCATTGTTATTCCTTTGATCAGCCAATTACAGTATTTAAAATTTGATAAAATAACATTCTATAACAGCACTATATGGTATTTGAAATGATAACACATTATTTTTGATAGTCAACCATCATATTTTAGTTAAATATTTCTACTATTCTGTTGAAGTACAGCTAAGAAATAAATTGCAACAACACACAAAATGATATATCCTGTGCTCTAATCTGAGAAAAAATATTAGAAATCAAATTTACATTTTATATATTTTTTGGGTCAGTGGTACCTATGCAAAAAATCACTTTGACATGACTGAGCTCTTTTCATTCCAGATTTTAGTGAGTGTTTACTGGACAAACTATACAACTATATTTGAGTATACAAACTATACACTGAAATTCTAAAGTGTACAAAATGTAGATATCAGGGGCAAGCTTCTGCATGATTTTTAGAATGCATTTTTATTTTCTTTTACAGTGAGTAATGTGTCATAACCTCTCATGATGAACATAATGGTTAAGTCAAACTTGCTTCCTTGTAATCTTCGAAGTTCACTTGATTTTGCCAGCAGTCTAATCAGTTAACAATGGTTTGGCCTGAAGAGAGGAAAAGCAGAGCCTCTCGTCAAAGTGCTGAGGGCTCTGCCCGTCCTCGCTGCTTTGTACTGTGACTGATAAGAGTGTTGTTAACTAAGAGCTGTGTACATTCTTTCAAAAAAGAGGCACACTTTGTAAGGTTCTCTATTGCTCTCAGGTTGAAGGCTCATCCATAATGGCTTGTTTTCTGCTCTCCGATGTTTGAGTGAGCGCTTGTGACTTGGAGTGGGTGTGACGCTTTTACCAGCCGAGGACTTTACCCACTCAGCAGCCACGTATGGGGCTCGGTGTATGTTCTGTAAAGCACTGTGTGTTGAACATAACCCAGAGTGGTTGGAGGTCTGGGGGGGGCAGCAGCAGGCTGTTTTAGGAAGCAGCAGGACAGTGAACGTGCTCTGGAAGGATAGAAACAAGACACTGTGTGTCTGGCTGAGATCTGACAACCTAAAGTAACTTAGCTTGAGTTCTTGAGTACATGGTAGATTAAAAAGATGCAGTAGAGGGATAATCTCACACTTAAAGTCAAAAATACAGGGCTTTCTCAAATGATTTTATTCCAAAAAAAAAGGGGGGGGGGGGGGGGGGGGGGGGGGGGGGGGGGGGGGGGGCAGGCGCAGCAGGCTGTTTTAGGAAGCAGCAGGACAGTGTGAACGGCCTCTGGAAGGATAGTGAAACACATTAACGTGTGTGTCTGGCTGAGATCTTTGACAACTCTGTGCTAAATTTAGTTTGAGTTCTTGAGTACATGGTAGATTAAAAAGATGCAGTAGAGGGATAATCTCACAATCCTGTGTCGGTGCACATACAGGGGCTTTTCTCAAATGATTTTGTATCTCCAAAAAAAAAAAAAAAAAAAAGTTATTGTACTCCACTGGGTACAATAAATCAGTGCACAGCAATCCTGCATGTATAATGAAATTTGTTTACCTGCCTGCTTTATGTGCATTTTTCTTCTACAATAACTAATAGTAGCAGTAGCCAGAAATAGGGTTTTTCCATGAGCCTGGGTCATTCCACTTTAGCCATCCGTGCCAAGCTATGCGTTGACGACAAACATTTCCATTACAGCCTCACAGCAGAGGACAGAGCTGTGCTGCTGTGGTCCTGCAGAGCCAGCCACAGCCAACCCATCATGGTCTCCTCCCTGGTCTTGTGCAGCTGTGCGGCTGCACCATTGACTAGAGTTTTTATCGTGTTGTTCTTCAATAAGAGCAGGTCTAGTTAACTAGATATGAACAAGAATAGATAAGTCACACATTCCACTCATATATCCGTGGACATTGTTACTGTATTTTTATTTACATTAAATTACTGTCTCTCTCCACAGTAAACAGAAAACTTACAGCATAATATGATACAAAAACACATCAATACAAAAAAAGGGGAAGAAATGTATAGCCTAACACTGTAACAGAAGCCGGAGTGCTGCACTAAAGACTCCATCTCACTGGATGTCCTGTTGCTCCGTCTGTCTGGCCGTAGATTTTCATTGACATCACACCTGATATTTCCCCTTTTGATGCTGCAGGGGAAAAAATCCTCTTGCATGCTGCAACCATCCCCTACAATGTTCTGCTTTTATGTCACCACAAGCAGCATCTGTTGCAGTAAGCACAGCACAAGACATTTGGTCTTGAGACTAACACACACAGTGTAGCACAGTTTACATTAAGCTGCACTCAGTGACCAGCCTCTGCCATTGTCAGGCCATGGTTAATTACATGGCCTACGGTTGTGGCCCATAATTCATCTGGGACAGCTCTGTGTCTTTGCTCTCTTCTGCCTCTTTCTCTATTCTGCTGTCTTCCCCTCACTTCACCACTACAGATCCTTACTCCTCTTCCTTGAGCAGGCAGTTGCCCCTGTTCATTATTTACCATGTTCAAAAATTGTACTTATTCTGTTCTGCTCAGGCTCTATAATTAGGTTTGGCAAAATCCATACTCATGAACAGCAGCTGTCAGTTAACTTGACAGAATATGTGAGAAACTCCCCATTAGTTAGTGAAGTTCAAGTTTCAACCTGGCAATTGACAGGCAATCATATTAGTACAATGGTATTTATATGACATACAGTATCTTGAATGGGCTATTGTGCCTTACACTTATGGCTTACACAGTGAAAGAATTTTGGAGAGTTTTAGAGAATACAGCTATTCAACTAAGAAGCAACATAGTTTTCCTCAGCAAGATCCAGTTGCTAATTGTAGATAATTGCACAGACGTGCCAAAACAATTGCAATTTGTTTAAAACAATGAGAAATTCAGATCTGTTGTGAACATGTATCCAGTGGTTTGCACATGATAAATATTTATTATCAGTTGAGAATTGTGTCAAAGCAGTTTTAGGACCACTGTAATAAAGCAAAAGCATGTACAGCATCATTTCATGTTTTGTTGTAGGGTGCATCACTTTTAAAGAATAGCCAGATTCTCCAGTAGTGGCTACATTTATCTCAGTGACAGAGAGGACACAGGCTTATATTAGAGGCAAAGACTTTATTTCAAATTTTCCCACTCAACATTCAATATCGGACTTGTAATCTGAAAGTCTGCAGGAAGTTTTGTTTCAGTGACAGCTTTGTGTGACGACAGTAACATTTAAGAAAAACAGAATTTGTGTTGAAAGCAGATAGTGTTCTCAGTTGTTCTACTGATGGAGCCAGTGCCATGGAAATATTACTGAGCGTGTGTTGTTGCTTGTTCAAGTGGATGGGTCCAAATGGGGGTGTGGTGTGGTGGAGACTGTAAGTGCCTGCACTTTTCTATGCTTCATTGGATGACAGTACTTTAGGTAATAAGCTAAAATTATTGTATTTTGTGTGTTTGTTGGTAGAGATTGTGAGCAGAGTTTGCTCTATACATCAGCAATTTTTTTGTGTTGCACTTGAGATGCAGAAGTAACTATGTGAAGTTGTGCTGTTGGTTTCCTCTCCAACATTTGATATTTCCTGTTTAGAATCAGCAACTCTTTTGCTCGTCAATTATTCGTTTCAGCCATTTTTCAATGAAAAACACTGATGCTTGACAATTTTCTATGTCATTATGTTATAATTCACTGGTTCTCTTTGGGTTTTGGAATCAAATCCTAACATATATGTCTACTCATCATTATCATTATCAAACCATCAGTCATATCGTAGAATCAGTGAGGGCAAGCGATGTACTATGGTCCTTGTTTTTTTGATTATTCATTATCAATTAATCTGCTTCTTGTTAAATTCACTGATCAATATATGTAGAAGGTCTATAAAACCTCACAAAATAGTTTTAAAAAAAATGTCCATCACAAGTTCCCAGAGTCCAAAATTCAAATATCTTGATTTGTTTACCAGTCCCAAACCCAAAGATAATCAGCTTTCCATCATTTATTTCATGTCTGACAAGGTGGATCCATCAAAGTATGGGCATTTTAGTTTGGTTTAATGACTTAATGAATATCAACAGTCACCGCCTCAATCCATGTCTTTTCTCTGCCTCAAAACTATCTACCATTTCTAATGGAAATATTTCATGTATGGTTGTCGTCACATGAAAACATCACACAGTGTGTCCTCAATGCCATCTATCCAGCAACTTCCAAAATAGACTGTTGTTCAGCATGACCACTATGACTTTATCCATTTATCCAACAGGGTTTTGAAAGGTTTTCATCAGACCAGGCATTGTGAAACATGATGCACTACATTAGTCCAGGCAGCACTATGTCTCTAAGCTATTTTTAATGGATTTTTGAAAGCAACGGGAGCCTGTGTGTGTTTGGAGGTAAGGTGTACCTGTAGGAAAACACACCGCAATGGCTTCAGACTGCACATGAAAAACCATCCAAATTGGAGTTACAAGGTTTCTGCCTAGACAAAAGAAAATGTGAGGCTTGCTCAACATCCCAGGCTTGTTAAATGGACCAAACAGTACTTTGTAGGTGTAGATAATGTACTGCATTCCATTTTTCTATCACATTATTTCCTGTTATTGCAAATAGAGAAACAAAAGTGTGAGGAGCGATGGATAAAAGAGTCATAATAATATGTCTCTGCAGTCTGCGCTCAGTGGGGAGTGACATGTCTATCCCAGTTAGAGCTCCCCTCGCTGCCCATCATCTTTATATCCCCCAAGCTGGCCTTTTCAGAAATCCGGTGTAATGTCAAAATATCCTGCCAGCCGAGGATCAGGGACAGATTTATAGTTTTACTGCACCTCAAGTGGGTTGACAGATTAAGCGACGCCTATTCTTTGTCATCTGATTTGAAGTTGAAAGAGGAAATCCACTATGGCCTGGTATGGGCACGCTCAAATGACTGTATTGTCACAGCCTTTTAGATTTCCTGCTCAATCCATTGGCTGAGCAGACAAGGTGCTGGCTGTGCAGCTGAAATGCCCAAGAGCTCTTTTCATCCGTGCGCATAAAGAGAGAAAGAAGAGAATATGGATGAAGTGTGGAAGTAGAGAAAGAGGGGCTAGTTTTAAATGTGTATGTGTGGCGTTGAGGCAGTAAAGCTGGCTTTATCAGCCTCTGCAGTAGCAGCAGACTGACTGGGGAGGTGGCATGCAGCTGTATAGTGAATTAATCAGAGTGAAGATGTTTCCTCGGGGGGCTTTCTCAGAGAGAGAGAGACAATACCATGGCTGCCTCGCCTCCATTTTTTTAATTGTCGACATTGCATGCATTAGTCCTGTTTTACTGCTCAACGCTCTGCTCAAATGTAAGACCCTGTCTGTTGTTAAAGCTGCCTGTTCCCTTCATATGCCCTTCCACAGGCACTACCAGCAGCTTAATGTTTCAGCACCAGCCATGATTTATTCCAAGCTTCCAAACCAAAAGACATTTTTCAGCTTTTTGCGCAGCGTTGGAGCAAGCTGTTCCTTAAATTAAAATACTCTTTGCAGCACTTTATAGGACGAAGATAAAATGAGGTAAACCGAGGAAAACAGAGAGAGAGGAACGAGCTCTAAGGCTGCATTTTCCGAGTCACTGCTGTTCGGTTTTATTTACTTGCATCTTGATGCCAAACGCATCAAGTGATTATGTAATTTTGTAGGGTGTAATGTCAGCACTTTCACTTTATTTGGTATAGCCTGCAGTCCAAATCTGTGCTGCACTCAGTCACAGTCTGCCTGATGTGTTAGGAAATAGAGCCAACGAAACATCAACTTTGAATTTCAATGCTGAATTTCTAATATCTATTTTTTATAGTTTTATAGGTTTTGTTGCTATAATAGTATATACTATTAGTGGTTTAATACAAACTTGGCACAAAAGGCCAAACAGCATTAGGTCAGGGTGGTTAGTAGAGGTTAGTAGTGAGAGCAGAGAGAGAACTGATGCTTAAGATCGTGGTATCATAACCATGGCAGAACCGTAAAAAAGACCAACTTTGTCATCAGATCACTTTAGAAATGCAAAACAATGTCAAAGGCACCCAGCACTGATTTCTGAATGATATTTAGAGCCAGCCTCAGTGACCTACAGCTGAACACACTTCAGATTCAGCTGTTTTTTTATTTTTTATTTTTTACTTCATCTCTGTACCCATTAACCACATTTGTCAAATGAGAGTCATTTATATATGAAACAAGTAAATTCTAATATGACAAATTAGGGTATGTACCAGTGATGATTTCCTAGATGCTAGTTTTGTACTTCAGATGCTAATGCTGTAGCGTAAAGTGAATGTTTCTACCAGGAAATTACAGAGAAACAGAAAACTTGAGCGAAGTCCACAGCAGATCCCATCAGTACAGCTGCCATTACAGAAGTTATTGCATGAATTGATAAAAACACACCTAGATGCATCCAGGTTCACTGCAATTATTCCTAGCTGCACAGAAAGCCTTTAATTAGTTTGGTTACATAATGAATTAAAGTGCGTGCTCATAGCAACTTTACAACCTGCAGTGGTGGTGCTTTGTGGGCTTTTGTGCCCTGAGTTCTGCCTTTCAGGAGGCCACGCACAGCTTGAGAGAAAGATGTTTAATCATAATATTCTCCCCAGAAAACACTCCAGTTGAAGGCGAATAAAGATTAATTAGCGTTATTTATCAGCATCAGGACTCTAGAATGGAAAGTAAAAAGGAATTTTACATCCCAAATATAGGACAATTAACTTCTGATTAACTTTGGACCATTGCGATCTGTCTTATTTCAAAATTTGGTCTTCACATGCTAGGTGCACTAGCTGTAAGGTTAGTTGCATACAAGTAAACAGAGCACACTACTAAGATTTTCAACAAGCGGAGGGCGTTGCCCCACGGTCCTGTCTTTGTCAAGTGCTTCTCGCATGTGGTCAAACGCTCAAATTTCCTTCAAGACTTTGACTTGTCCTCAGATTCAAGAGTCATGTGTTAAAATGGAATTGCAGCCACAGTCTGGCAACTTTCAGGTGAATGAAGACATGCTGCCACCTTTCGAAAAATGGACTCCTTTGTGACTCTTGCCAGTGTCTACGTACTCACCCAACCTACTTGATATTGTTAAAAGCATTTTAACTAATACCAGAGCTGTGATCTTCTGGCCTTCTTTTCAGCACTAAGTGGCCCTGCAGTGCTCAAAGTGCCTCTGAAAGAAGCTGCCATTCTCTGTTTCTTACACAAGGCTTTATGACGACCAGTCATATGCAGAGAGAGGCAGAAGGAAATGACTTCAGGCTGGGTCACAACACGGCAGAGAGACGGGGAAGTGGTGTCTGTGTACACTCCCCTTCTCTCACTCTACTCAGTGCTTCATCAAAAGCGACAGATAAAACAACAGTCAGGATGCGACATTTGGAGTCTGTGATCTTGTGACATGCAGCGCTTGGTTGACATCAGGCTGTCTTCAAGGTAGCCCTGGAAAAATACAGGATGTTACACGACACTGAAGGATCCAGATCACCGTGGAAACTGTTAGGACACCTTTTCACTTCTGGTTTTCTTTAAGAGCATGTTAGCTAGTGTGATTAAACCAAGGTTCTGTAGCATACTTCTTACAGTTCTTTCTCTTATTTAAATGCTTTGCTTTTCTTCATCTTTAACTGAAAAATGAAAAAAAAGAAAAAAGCAACCCCCCCAAAAAAAGTTTACAGTCTATAGTTCTGTCAGGCCAATGTGTAATTCATAGCAACAACTGCTCTTTTGATAGTATATTTTATTTTATTTTATTAGTTAATCAACTTTTATCCCCATAGATATCCATTCTTTAAAACCTAGCTCTTGTATACACTACAAACTCAACTCAAATTTCAAAATCCTCAGTATTGCACACTGATCAATTATACTTGCTAACTATGGTGAGTTAAATACCTTAATGCATTTAAGTGAAGCCTTCGTTAACTCCAGTTGCACCTATAGTCAGCCAATGCATTCAGGTCAATTCGTTTTCATATTGTCATGCCACAAAATCAATCCGCATCAGTGCTTGTAACAATTGCAGTGCAAGTGCATTCTGGGTGTATATACTGGAACATGGTTTATATACTAAAACCACTGTGAAATATTGATTTCATAAGGCTGTGGGTGTGTATATTCATCTATATGTGTGTATTCTGATTCTGAGGGGCTTGCATGTGTGTTGTGCATTTCTCTGTGTGTGTGTTTGTGTGTGACCAGCCTGAGCAGATGTGGGCGTTCATGCTCGGCTGGGTTACCCTGACATGGCACTAGCCCATGTTTGTGCAGCTTGCTCTCTCAGTGAGCAGCTATATTGTGCAAACACTTCACCATCCAGGCCATGCTGCCACATTATGTGCCTGTTGAGAGCTATTCTCCACTATTTGCTGATCAGTGAATGCTACAGCACACATCATGGAGGTAATATTACAATGAGATGAGGAGATGAGACAGTCAGGACTATTGGGCAGCATTGGTAACTGGCCCCATTTTTTCAGCAAAAACTCTTATTTGTATCATGTCTGCTTCATTTCATTACAGTGAAGCTGCACTTGCAGCAATAAGACTTTTATTTCTCCCATTTTAAAGACAAACTCTATGGTTTTGTGAGCACAATAATATTATCAAAAACAGCAAATTTCCTCCAAGCTCACTGTTAATGTGTCATAACTCAACACAGTTCACAGATTTGAGTTTCAACCCTGAGCTGCCAGAGGACACATTTGAATCTGCGGGTGTTTCAAAAATGTTGGCAAATGTTCTGTCTTTCTAAGAGTAGATGTTCAGATTGATGTCAGTTTCACAGCTGTGTGTTGAATAGAAAACTTAAATGAGGACATAGTTAGCCTAGGTTAGCATAAGGACTGAAGGGGGCTTCCTGAAGCTGGTTTTGGTACCTCTGTGCCAGTACAGGGTCCTAAAGCTGCACTCGCTGACCAAACCTGGCAACCCACATAATGCTGCACAGAAGTACTGATTGGGTAAGCCATTACTCACTCAGGTGCATTTTAAAACATGGGACAACAGAATAACTTGATCTTCCATCTCCCTCTCAGAGAAAAAACTATAATTCCAGGGAGGGAAACATGCAAGGAAACCCCACATGAACTTTATTCCTAACAGTGTGAAAATGACTGCAACAGAGTTTAGACCCTCATATTGGGACATACCAGACACTGGGACTACAGCAAGACCAGACAAAGCGGACTTGGGGCCCTGCAGACCCTTTGGCACCCTGACCTCAGTATAGAATTAAGGCTGTTGAAAGCTGCTGTGTCTCAAATGTTGCTGTTAGCTCAGCTTGTTGGCTGCTCTTCATGTTTATCTGGCACGCCACCAGCTGGCAGGGCAACAAGTCCCTCAACCTAAACAACCATACAGGTTCTCTTGTCCCTACCCTCAGATACCACCCACAGGAGCATGGCAGCAGCAGGTCGTTATGGTAACAGTAATAAATGTGGTTAAGGTTGTGTCATGGGTAAAAGCAACAGGGACTTCCTGGTTTCACATGAGAAAGTGAGACTGACCCATCCATTCACCCCAGCCTCCCTCTAATTTGGAGTTTGTAGCTCTTTATACTACATCACCCAACTTCTTCCTTTGCCCCCAACATAATTAATATGGCCAAAAATTTTTATATAACTATGGTTCATAATAAGCTGCTGCTCAAATCACCTATGGGCTGTTTTTTTTAAGGAGGACAGTCTTAGCAGGGAGATCTACAATTACAGGATGTGTATCCACAGCTAATGTCCATTACTGCGGTAAATCACAGTCCCTTAGGTCCAAAATTTGTTGATATTTGTTGACATGTCTCCCTTTCCTTTACTGGTATGTCTTCATGCAAATACATCAAATACATACACCTCTCTCCAGAAACAGTGTTGCTGTTGTTCTGGAAAACTCACAGAAAACACTGACTTCAGGGACCATTTGAGGCTCATTACATCAGCACATACAGTACGTATTTGTGGTTATTTGCACATGATTTGTGCTTTTGGACTATATGCTACAGCTATAATGTGAACTGAGTAAAAATGCAACATGTTGTTTTCACACTTCACACTTTTATATAGATTAAACAAACCAGATAAAGTGTGTTAAAGACTGAGCTTTAGAGGACAGAGCCAGGCTAGCGTTTCACCTGTTTCCTTTTTTCAATGCTAAGCTAAGCTAATCAGGTGCTGGTTGTCGCTTCATATTTAGCATACATACATAAGAGTGGTATCAATCTACTCATCTAAGTCTGAGAAAAAAAGCGAATGAGTTTGTTTCCCAAAACAGATTTATAGTACAAAAAAAGTGTGCAATTTTGATTGAAGTGACGATAACTTGAAATGGTACATAAATCAAAAATATGGACAAATTAATAAATAATAAAACAATTTTCTGTGTACATACATATTTAGAAAGGAGGAGCATTAATTAGTTCAGCAACAAGTTAGCTAAAAGTGGAAGATACAGTGTTCATCATGTCAAGTTTGACCATGAGAATGAATGATATTGTGACACACAGTCATTGTTACTTTGTTTTAATGTGGTTTAACTTAAGAACCATCATTAAAATGTGACTAAATGAAAAATCCAAGGCTCCTGAGAAACATAAGCCCTTCATGCCTGACTGATGCACCTGCTTTGCTGCAGCACACTGTACAGTTAATGAGAGTGTGGCAGATTTGTTTCAGCTGATGGAACTGTTGGGTCACAAATTGCTGTTTTGGCCCTGCCAGGCTGTTGTTGTGCTCCTTGTTAGTCAAAGACACTTCATCACACCACAGCCTGGTCATCGCACTGTGAATCTGCTTGCACTTTCCTCACACAGCACCCTGACCTTTTTAATGCATTTTTTTTGTCTTTTTTGGCTCAAAACAGTTTTTTTCTTTTTTCTCTTTTTTTTCTTTTTAAATGTTTCCCCTTATTCTACTTTTCTCCTCAACACCAGGGGCCAACTCAAACAGACAAGGCGCAGATTTCAACAGTAATGGTGGCCATAATAAAGGTATTTTTCTATCTTTTTTCCCCTTTTTGACCAACAAAATAAAAGCCTGACACTTGTGCATGACAGCAGACCTACAGACCTCTTTTTTAATCAATTTAATTTGACCCCTGTTCCTTCCCCTCTATTTTAAGTCCCCTTGAAGTGCATCTTAGTGCACTCCTCCTTAATTTTTGTGTCAGCCTCTTTCCTCTTTGGAGTCATGTAAAACAGGATCTTGCAAAAGGGCACCTCTAAACAGGAAGGAGGTCCCAGTAATCTGTTTCTCACCTGTTTTTGCCAGCTCAAAAGTGATTGGAATTCTGCTCTGCATGTTAGTTTGCCTCCTCTGATGAATTAAATTTTTAAAATGATCATGTCTCTCTCTTCCCTCTCTGCATTCCCTTTTTTCTTCCTCCATTGCTCGGTGAAGCATGAGCACTAACCCATGTTGTTTTGACAGTGGAAATTTGTTCATCAGTGGCACGCAAAAAATCTCTGCCACGCGTTTTTTTCTTTGGTCTATTAACATCTCACTCCTCTGCATGATAATAACCGAATAGTGCAGTCTCTCTTTTCTTTTCTGTGCTGGGTTATCTATGGGGACTGACAGATGACTGGAGGTGAAAAAGCCACAGGAGACATTTCAGTTAAAGGACACCATTTGTCTTCCGGGGGCCAGACATGCAAGTGCCAGAAAAAGCAGTGACATTTCTGAATCACATTATTATGGGCGGTTGTTCAGTTTTTACGGATGTTGCTCTAGAGAGTGATATTTGACATAATCCTCACCGTGCATTCTTCTGCATGAGTTAGCATTAGCCAAGCAGCTCTGTGTCTGAGTGTAGACTTGAAGCCAGTCTTTCAAACTGAGAGTTTTAATGTTTTGCTTCATTTTTGGCCAGATCATTTCAAATTCACCAAATCCAAGAAAATGTAAAGAGACAACATATGAATACAACATCTAAGGGAAAAATACAGTACTCACATTGATTACTTATGAAACAGCTGATGAATGGAAATTTAAATTCTATCCACAAGAAACAACTTTTCATATCATCAGATACAGAACAGAACATCACTGTTGAAGTTAATACAATATGCAGGTAACTCTTCAGCCGTTTTCACATATGAATTTATAGATCCAGACCTAGATCCAGATTTAGTCCAGACATTTCCTGGCGTTGTCACATGCAGCACATAACAGGAGATTTTTCATGTAAGAAATATGTGTTCCAAGACTGCGCCAATAACAAGTAAGAGCCGTATCTGATTTCAATTTTGCTGCAATCCCCTTTGAAACAGTTACCTTTTGCAGTGATAAACCACTTCCAGTGCTCCTGCCATATTTGGAATGTTCCCCGGAAGTCCCGTTCTGTAATTGCATCAAGCACCATCTGTGACTTGCGCTGGATCTCCTTCACTGTGTCAAAACTGTGACCCCTCAACCTGATTTTCATTTTGGGAAGAGGAGGAAGTTGCAGGGAGTGAAGATTGTAATGTGACCTCATAGGATTGTGTACAAAGACCAGGGCACTCTCGGGACATTCATCTAACATTTCTATGCATTTTAAGCCCTTTGCATGTCATTTAATATCCTTTTGGTTGAGTTAGGGGGCAGGGTAGGGTTAGGGGTTAAAAAACGGGGGATGAAATGACATATGAAATTATTTGGTGTGTTACTCATACACCGTTTCATGAGACCTGGCTGCAGACTGCTGTTTGGTCTTTGGGTTATAGCTGTAAACTCAACTCTTATCGTTACATGAAGGCTGGGTCATTCCACGCTGTAACACAGTGCTGCTTCTGCTCCATGGTAACATGTAACATAGGTCCAGATGTTGATTACACAACCTATTTCTGAATACTGACTCACAAAAGTGCAGGTGCATAACCGTACCACGCTCCATTCATTCACAGCAGGAAAGTTCTTTTTGATCGCTAAATGTCTAGAAAAACTCAGGGCTGCAGTGAATGTGTGAAAGCAGCTTCAGATTTGCATATTTTATAGATCCTGCGGCTAACTTGAATAAATAATGTTATTTCAATGACCATGTGTAGTATTTTGAGTTGTATATGTTACACATTCTAACATATAATCATTATACTCATTGTCCAGATAATTCCACACAGGACACTGGAGTCATGTCTTCTTTAAAATTCCAATAATATTTTGGGAAATCTGGGTTTATTTGATTGAGGAGGAGCTCACATTCTGCAATTACACCATTATCAAAGTTGTGTATTTGAATTTAAATAAAAGAGATTTAGTATTATCCATTGGAATAACATGGAAACAACAGGAGATAGAATATGTATAAAATATAACTCAATAATTAAATGAATAAATATGAAATTTAATTGATAATTTAAATATTCAGTAGGGTGACGCGGTGGTGCAGTAGTTAGCACTATCACCTCACAGCAAGAAGGTTCCAGGTTTGAACCCCAGTTCACCCGGGCCTTTGTTCCCTCTGTGCCTGCCTGGGTTCTCTCTGGATTCTCTGACTTTTTTTTTTTTTTTTTTGGTTTAAGATATTGGTTGATGGCTTGACCATAAATATTCATGATAATTTTTATTAATTTCTTTCATCATCATTTCAGTATCTGTAAATATGACCTTCTGTCCTGAATTTCATATTTCTTTTAAACACTGACAATGTGTGTCCTGTGATTAACGTAAAAACTTTCTAATGTCTTTGGACTGCAGCAACAGCCAACAAAGGCCTTAAGTATTTCCTTTTTATATGAAGAATGGATGGAAATTTGTAGGAATGTGTTTATTACCATGTGTTGTAAGCCTACATCAAAAAAAAAAAAAAAAAAAAAAAAAAAATCTGCATCAGCCCATTGTTTCTGAGGGAAAAATACAAGATTTATTGAGACTTATGAAGCCTTTCTTACGTATCAAACGTCTTATTTATCAAATGGGTGGGTGTGTTTTCTCAGGTTTACATCTGCATGCCACCAGTTGGGTGTACTCCTGTACTTGTAGAATATTCACTTAAAGGAGGACAAGTAATGGTAGCAGATGTGATAAACTGATAAAGCCATATAAGATATATATGATTTGGTGTTGATTTGTTGAATTAATTAAGGCTCATGCAATTTGTAAGAGAACATTTTACATGGAAAATTCTCTGCTTCTATAGAGCAAGTGCAAAATAGCACTGCTGTATTGAAATCTAAAACTGTGGTGGAGAAAAGAAACTTGAATAAATATTTAAAGCAGAAATTGTAATGGCAGCAGATGAAGAGTAAACAGACTACAGAAATACCCAGGGAGCTCTGTGATTCAGTAAAAACTAAAAAAAAGAAAGAAAAATAGATTCTTAGAAAGAATCAAAGAGCAACATTAATAAACATAATATCAGACAGGAGCTGAAGACGGAACAGGAAGTTGTGGTTTTATGTTCATTTAGCTTGAACTTGATGTTTAATGAACTGGTAAATGGCAGTAAGCTGATAATTAACATGTGCATTTGGCTGAATTTACCTCGGGGTTCTACTGAGCTAAGTTCCTCAGGTGAAGTTGAAGAACATGTTTAGTTTCCTGTTACTTCAGTAGTGTGTATTAGTTTGCAGCATCGTATTATCATTTCTGTTCTGAACTAGGTGATCTCAGATAAATCCTCCACTGTAGAACACTGCTGCTGTAATGAGCTGCTGCAGTAGATGAGGTGCTAATTACATGCAAATTGTGAGCGCAAATTGAATGAAAGGCGCAGTACATACGCAATACATATGTAAATCTGGTACCTGGTGCATTTTTTGTTTTCTTCTCATGAGGCGGAGAGGTGGGGGGTAGTGACAATATGACCATTAATATGAAAATATTGAATAATGCTTATTCTTTGGTGTAAAGCAGCCAACCTGTGGTAGAGCTTCTAGCAAAAGTGGAATAAGGAAAAAGTGAATAAACATAAATATGTCAGGGAGGTGGGAGGATGGAGAGGAGCCAACAGGGTTCAAGAGGAATGTCATCTATATTAGATGTGCTGGTAGATCATTAGATGTGTACTCCAGGCCAAGATATCTTGGCTTTTAGCCCCTTATATGGGTCAACCTCCAAAGACAGTGAATGGCAAAATGTTACCTGAGAACATCTGAGTATTTTTAACTTCTCCTCCCTGGTTAACGCCAGTTTCTTTTAAATTCTGCACATATAGTTCGTAATAGCCCTTCTGTTATTAATTGTATTTGCGTGAGAATATCCTAACGCCATCACTATGACATCATCAGAGTTATTTTATAATACTTCACAAAGCTTCCCCATCTTCTTTGTTGCCAGGCTGTTGAAATGCTCCCAGTCTATCTGTATGGTCACTTTGGTTAAATTGTCTGCTGAATTAATGGAATGAAATGATGCTATGTTTAAAAGTTGAACTAATTATGTATGTTAGATTTTTTCTCTTCAGAGCAGAGTGACTTTATAACATACCTTTCTTTAGGAAACTGTAATTTATTTAGTCTTGGTCTGTCATGGGATCTTCTATAAGCCTGGATTTCCTTTGGGCTTTTATCACGCTGGTTAGGAAACACTATCATATATTGGATTTGCATCTAACAGATGTAGCACAGTTTACCTCAAATTAGATGGGCCACATCACTGGGAGATGGTACTTGTTGTTAAAATAGATTTAAAAAAACACACCATCTGCTCACAGCAGGTGTGGGAAAAAGACAATATCCACCTTGGAATTGCAAGAGAAAATCCAATGCTTTTGATTATATAGACAGAAGAGCTCCTACTGAGACATTTGTAGCTCAGTTTTAGTATAATAGAGATAAGGAGAGAAGCAAAAGAACAGGGCAACTGTCAGCTTTTGATGGTCTTACTTTCCGCTGTGCCATATTGAAACTACAGGAAAAAGATCTACACTTGCACACCTGGAGAAAGGATTTCTGTATGGTGAGGGGTCTGGATAAAGAGCATCTTCAGGCACTATGTTGGCTCGCCTGTGTTTTCAGGAGAGCACACAGGATCGATGCGCTCTGACTGTTTGAACATCTGCAGTGGCAATGAATTACTCCTGTGGCTCCCCTGTGGTTCCACCTATACCTCAGCGGCTGCTGCAGAGAAACCTTGCAGCACTGCAGACAACCTTTGTCAGACCTTATGTTCTATACTCTCCCGCATCACTCCTTCTAGAAGTTTGCTCTTTACCGTTAAATGAGCTTTTGTTAGAAGTGCTTGCCTTAAGAGAACAATTTGAATCAAACGTATCCTCAATTGTAATTACTCAATTATGCCCCAGAAAAAGAAACGTTAAGGATATTACTAAAATTGCTTTTTGAGATTTTACTGTAATTGCATTCCTCCTTTGAAAAGAGGCACTGTAGAAAAAAAAATATTGTGTTGTGGGTTCAAAGCATATGTACACTTTTCAGATAAATAGCCTCATACTAGGAAGGTTCCCAAGAGATCTCAATTCTACATATCATGTCTGAAGGAAACCAGGCACTGTTCAATACCATCCAAACAGTGAAGCATGGCAGCATCATGCTGTGGGGCTGTTTTTCAGTGGTAGGGACATTAGACTGGTCAGGGTTTAGGAAAAGCTGAGTGGACCAATATACTGAGATATCCTTAATGAAAACCTGGTTCACAACGCTCAGGACCTTAGACTGGGCTGAAGGTTCACCTTCTAATAGGACAATGATCCTGAGCACATTGTCAAGACAACAGTGGTTTAAGGGGTTTAGGGTCAACTCTGTGGATGCCCTTGTGTGGCCCAGCCAGAGCCCTGACTTGAAACTAATCCAACATATCTTGAAAGACCTAAAAATGACTGTCTACCAAGGGTGTACCCTGCCTCTCGCCCAATGTCAGCTGGGAAAGGCTCCAGCACCCCCGCTCTCCTTAAGCAGTATAGATAATGGATGGATGGATGTTAGGTCCAATTAAGCTTGTAGCCAGCAGATCTGAGGTACAGCTTCTGGGGAAAGGAGGGAGGACCTGTGACCAAACTGAAACACAAAATAGAGAGATAAAAGAGAAGTGTCAGTCAGTGATCTAGCTACTGTAAATTATTTGTGTGTGAGTTAGGGGGAGAGAGAAGCAGCCTGTGTGTGACAGACAGAGCCCTATGTTTCTACTCCATCATGTAGCAGAATGCAGCAGTACGCTTTACGTGTTTAGGTTGAATGCATTAATGATTTAAGAGCAGTCAGTAAACTGTCTCTTTATATGTGTGAAGCAACCATACACTAATTTCTCAGGATTTGACACTCTAAGCCTTGTGAGACATAATATTACAAAAAAGCTAGATCAGACATTCAGCATTAGGCAATTAGCACTACAATTTTTATACTTATATAGTAGGAAAACAGTGAACACATACATATTCATTATATTACATATAGTAACAGCAGTTGTTTAGCTCTTCCTGACAGGTTTGTGTTGGGCTCTGGTCCAAATAATGACTCTCTGTGACTCTAGAGAGAGGAGGCTGGCTGTATTTTGGCATGTCAGTAGAACTGTATTGAACAGGAAGTAGGTTGTTGTCTGTGGAGAGCATGACGGGGCAGACAGCTGTGATGGCAGTGATAGTGGTGGAGTGGCGGAGGGGGCAACGGGGGTGGGACTCGCTTCACATCCCCTCCATTAGCTTCCATTTGTATTCGTCTTGCTAACAGTAGACAACACTGAAAGCAATGGAAAATTCAGATAGACCCCCTGAACAAGCCCCCCCCCCCCCTCCTCGCCTGAAACACCATCCCACCCCTCCCCCTCACCCATATAAAGATGAGTAATGCGTGCAATGCCGCACAGCCAGTGGAGGAATATATTATCCCCCCAGCCTGGGTGGCAGTGATGAATGTCCAGGACGAACTTGCTGCACAGTCACCCAGGCAGCTCCACGGGCCCAAGAGAGCGCAGAGAGCGAGAGACACTCAGATAGTGAGAGAAAGAGAGAGAAGAGCACTTGAAGCAGTTTGGTTTCTTTAGTTTTAAGTGCACTCCTCGCTGACAGGATGGGGACATGGCGCCCGGAGACCACCCTCTCCTTCCCTAGCCATAAAACATGGCTCTAATTCTGCAGGGGATCTCGCTACTATATCAAAGTGCCTTGAGTGTCCTGACTTCTGACTCTGCCACTGCAGCACACCAAAAGAGATGTGTAGTAACAGTCAATTTGCCTGTTTGTTTGATTGAGAGCCAGCTGAATAGTTGTGTCTGAGCCTGCAGCGACCATCAGATGTGTATCAGTTAGAGACTATGACAACTTAATGGCAGCGCTCTTGTTTTATGTGCATCTGCCTCTTCAAGGTTGTTTCCGCCGCCCACAGTGTTCCACCGGCCGTCTCCTAATGTGGATCTAAATAACAAACAGGAACTTATTGACACCGTCCTGCAGCCCTGCCTCTGTAATTAGCAGGGTTGTATTTAGCTGGAGTCAGTCCGTCCGGGTTCAGTCTAGGGTGTGGACATCAGGTCCTCCTCAGACAGGTGAAGAGTTGTGAAATAGATTCAGGTGCATTAGCAAAGCCGAGGCACCGACAGAGAGCACAGAGGAGATTAATAACCTGCCACTGAGATGCTGCTTTTGACTCCTTTGCCTCACTGTTTTCTTTTGCGGAGGAGGAGAATGATGCACTCCTCCAGCCCCACGCCTGCCTGCTGGGCTGTGTTGCTTTCTGCCAAGCCACGTACAAAATACAGTATTCATATATAACATGTACATTCATCAGCCACAACATTAAACCACTGACAAGTGAAGTGAATAACATTGATAATTTTGTTACAATTCAATTTTCTACTGGGGAACCTTGGGCCCTTCATTCATCTGGATGGTACTTTGACACAACCTTAACATTGTTGCAGACCAAGCACACACCCCCATGGCAACAGCACTCCCCAGTGTCAGGGGCCTCCCCCAGCAGGACAATGTTCCCACCACACAGACGAACAAAGAGCCCAAGGCATTGACGTGGCATCCAAACTCCCCAGCTCTCAATCTGATTGAGCGTCTGTGGGATGCAACCCACAGGACCCAAAAGATCCACTGCCAAAGTCCTGATGCCAGACACCACAGGACACCCCGAGAGGTCCGTTAGTCTACAACAATGTTTAGGTGGGTGGTACATGTACAAAGTAACATCCAGATAAATGAGGGACCCAAGGTTTCCCAGCAGACCATTGGATTGTAACAAAATAATCATCTGTAAGTGGTTTTAATGTTGTTAAAGACCAGTGTATATAGTATGACCAGTTTTCCAGTTGCATACTGTCGTGCATCTTATCATGGCCTACAGCAGCTACAACAGAATCCAATACTTGCATAGGCAGCAGGCATCCTTTTTAAACCAATTACAGAGCACAGAGTGGAGCTCTCTACATAGCCATTTATTTGCATTTACAGAAAATTAAAACAGGAGCAGATCAGAAAACATGACATGCTTCTCAATTAGGGCTGGACAAAATGACAATCATGATTTTCTTGCTTAGAATTGAGATCACGATTCTCTCACAATTTTTGTTCAACTCATTTACCAGATACATGAGGAAATGGAACAGACAATATGATGGTGCCTGATATAGGACAGGCCATATCTTTGACTAAGTGGTACGTGCTTGCGTCTGTAATTTTCTATTGATGGGCGTGGTGACAAAGCGTGTAAGGTTCTAAGGCTGCCCTCTAAATGTCGAATCGATCAGAGGAAGATTTGACTCACAGAATGTCAGTCGACGAGTCGTTACACTTTTTAGCTGCTACACACACAGCACTGCAGGCTTTACAACTAAATCTTCTCTTAAAATGACAAAACCACAAAACTAACCGGAGTTAGATACTTGATGAAAACGAAGGGTGGAGAGCAGAGCACAGGCGTGATGCAGGCAGTGTGACTAACTCTGACTAACTTCTCTCAGCTCCCATGTCAGGTAAATTCTACCTGTCTGCTGAGAACTGCATGCTAGTCGCGAGAACAGACACAGCTAAAACGGAAAGTTACAACCAGTTGACAGTGTCAGCAGGCTGGCAAGAGAGATAACTAAGCTATGACCAAGACGCCAACTTTGTGTCTGCAGTGTTTCCACTGTACACACTTTAGTGCAGCGGCACGCAGCAGGAAAGTTATTGCCTCTGCTGCAATATCATAAAGTGAGCTGAGAGGGAGAGAGGGAAAGAAAAGAAAAAGGAAGAAAGTAGTAGTAGGGTGGGTAGGGTGGTTCTTACCACCATCAGCAGGGTTTTCCTCTGGATTAATTTTTCCGTTTTTTAACACAACGTCTGGCTCACACTGTCATTAGCCGCTGTCACTCACTCAGTTTATTTCTGAATCATGTGGCATAATAGCATATTGTCATTTGCTGAGGGAGAATATAGGAACATTTGTTTTGTTGCAGCGGGTGTCCCTAATGAAAATGCAGCAGAATCGTTGTCATTTAGAAATGAGATCGCGTAGAGCTCTGAATCGAGATCGCGATTTTAATATGATTAGTGCAGCCCTATTCTCATTGAACTATCATAAAGCAGGAAAATTAGCAATAACATTCTGACTCTAATATATACCTGTTTCAGATTATGGCCTGCTTCTCTGCAACCGATGGTTGAGATTTTATAGCAAGCATAGTATCATAGCTTTGAATCTGTCACACTAGTAGCACACATGTTGGCCAGCCCCCCTCTCAATTTGATATTTTCCTCAGCAGACGCTCTCATCCTGAATGACATTTGAGAGACTTCCAAGCAGCCTGGTCGGCAGGGCCGGGGATAATGGCTTTGTTCAGCTGCTGGTTCTAGGCAACCTAAGCTTACGGTAGAGCAGGGGATCTGAGAGATGCGGGGCCGTGTAAGGACAAGAAAAGTGAAACAAAAAACTGTTGCTGTTTTTAAGTCTTAGTAAAAAGCAGGCAGAGAATTTCATGTGGAAGTCGGCTGGGAGCAGCTGATGATGAAGATGCTGCTGGGTGATTTATCGTCAGCCCTGCTTCCTCCGAGGATTTATATCTTCTCCTTCCATCTTCGTTCATGCAAAGGACATACTCTTAATTTATAATCACCACCTACACATGTACTAATCACCCTGCTTAATCACAGCTGGAGTGCCTCATAAACAAGGTATTCATCTGGCCTAATTGCAGCGTTCCCTGAGAATTATACAAAGAACAAATGGAGGCAGGAGAGGAGACAGATGTAGAGATTGTGGGGTTAAAGCCAGGGAAATTCTCATCAGGGTCTGCTGGAAAATGTCAACCCATATCTCTAACACCAACGATCTGCCTTATGTGCTTTATTGTAAAATGATCGGTGTTAAATTAAAAAAGGTCAAACTGTTACTGTAAAGACATGAGCTGCAGTACATGATCTTTTAATGAAAGATGCTGCATGCAGAGTTTGTTAGGTGTAGTATATAAATAGTTCTAATGGACTATTTCTAGTGTAGACAACCCTGATTAAAATGCATTCCATAGTATGTGTTGCTTTCAGCTCGGGGTATGCACGTTGACTTTTTTGAATCAACCACTGGGGACAAAGTCAGGAATTTTCAGTTCTCCATAGTGGATTTTACCCTGAAATTAATGGTGTTTTGTCAGATATCCCTACAAGAGAGCAACTAATCAATCACCCAGGCTGCTATATTGACCAGTATTAGGTTATCACAGCTATATTGGTATTGATGCCTATGTCAGCCAATAAATAACATGAATGTCAGTAATGTCAAAGCAACAAATCCTTCAACCTAAACGATCAAATAGGACAGTGGACAGTGTCTGTATTTAGTCATAGTATCACTGACAGATCAGAGCCACCATTATGCTAAACGGGAATACACATTTTAAAGTTTGGCAATAGTTAAAAGCCATTTGAAGAAAGCAGGGAGTGAGGCCTTAACTGAACGGGTATGCATTAAAGGTTTAAAAGACTTCATTATGGAGAATAGCCCTGTATCACACACACGCTGCAAGTACAGTATCTTTACATCATGTTGCTAACACGGTCACATCCCATCCCCTATCAACTGCAATTTAATTTCTTTTTACTATAACTTTCATCCTCCCCCTTGGTTCAACAGTGCACTTTTGCATTTACTATATGGATGTAGTACGTCCATGTCTAGTCTCATGTTTTTTCATGTATAGAAATGCTTATGTGCAGAGTTAAAGTAATTCACTGGTGGAGCAAGGGGACAAAAACGACCCCTGGGCTCCAGATTCCCCCCAGGTTCACCATGTTAATTTGATTAAATGCTAAATTACTTAAGAGAATGCACTGTGGAAGTATAATACTGAGTTTAGTATTTGAAGAACTAAAACTAGATTGTGACACTGGGCTGCTCTGGAGGACTGGGCCTCAAGATTAAAATAATGGAGCTACCTTAAGGCCCTTAAAATATCTGTTCATCTTGTGCTTTGATAGTGCACAGTGAAAATGCACAGTTAATTGAATTGCCACTCTGAAAGCCTAGGGCATTTTGAGTCCTGAATGATCTGGGGTAGTTGATTTGTATTTTGTTTACTTTGCTAATCTATGCATGCATCTGTTCTATAATTCTCTGCTGCTGCTTTCTCTGCATGAGATTTATGAGCTTTATCTTATTTTACCTTATCATGTCATATAATGCAAAATTGAAATAGTGGTAATAATAGTAAAGTAATGAAATAATAGTAAAAGTAGTTTAAAAAGATACTAGTAATAAAGTACTTATTTAGCTACTTCCAAACACTAACCTGAGATAAAATGATTGAGGTTATCCTTCCTTTTAAAACCTGTCCTATGTAGTGTGTAATTATACCACCAGTATAATCTATAGTTTTCCCTCATGTAATCATTGTCATTGTCAAAATTTTGACAATTAGTTTGATGCTCTGAACGCAACATTTTTCTATCTTTTTATTTTCATTTTCTTTGCAGATATCCACGATGAGAACGGGTTAAAGCCGGTCATGGTTTACATCCACGGAGGCTCCTACATGGAGGGAACCGGCAACATGATTGACGGCAGCATCCTGGCCAGCTACGGAAACGTCATTGTCATCACAATTAACTACCGGCTTGGAGTTCTGGGTAAGTCCGCCAGTCTAGGCCTTTAATTAGTTTGGAAAAGGCTGATTGAATCAGAAAGTGAGTTACTGATTTAGTGATTGATTTACTGACTAATTTGCTCCTACTGTTTCACCAACTGGTTGGTCTTTGTGTGAGAGAAAGCGACGACATTTGTGTTGCTGTTTGGGTGAACATGCAGAGAGGAGGCCTTCTTTTTTTGAATGCATTTTTTAATCTTTGATGCCTTTAATTAAACTGGAAATACTCATGGTCTATATGTTATGATGGATTTCTGATATCAGTCTTTTAAAGCAAATATGAACCCAAGCAAATCAAGCAGGTTACTCCATTGTCGCTCACATACACACTTATGCAGAGATGTGTGATACACCATTCTTGGTCTTGATTACATGTGTAGTTTCAAGAGTTTTTCCACCTCCAGCTATCATGCATTTTGTTTTCCCAGTGCCAATCAGCTGATAATGGTAGTGTAGGAGGTAGTTTGCATTTTTCTGGATTCTTCTCTGTAGTGTTTCAGTACAGCCTTGGATGACCCACACAGCACAAGATAAGCACATGCAAATTAAACAAAAACTCAGACATTTGTAGCCTTTTCAGTTACTTTAATCATTCTGCAGCATCAAACATCAAGCGGCCTCAAAAATTCTGTGCTGGGAAAATTGATCGGTCAGTATCAGAGCTGGTATCTACACCACACTGCTGTGCATCTTATTTTGTTCCCGTCTGTAAGATGAAAGTTGTTTCTGGCTTGCACAGGGATGCTTTATCTTGCCTTTGACATAAAGGTTTGGGTTCTGAATGTCTGTTGCCCAAGAAAATGTTTGAGTCTGAGAGGAGGTTGATAACATCAAACGTTTTTAGGGAAAGCGTTTGGAAATTTCAGTCACTCTATATTGAAATCCTTCTGGAGGGGCAGAGCTGCAGCCTTATTTCCCTTTTCTCTTCATGTTGAACTAGCATTTGTTGTGGAAAGGGTAGCTGAAAAACAAATTTTAACATATTTCTCTGAGAGTATATTTTGAAATTGAAGAAACCTTATTGATTTTGCGCTGTAAATGACAGATATCGTAATAGAACTTATGTAAGATTAAAAAAAAACCTTTAACATGTTGCAAATCTGAAAAGCTGTTTAATAAACATATGCTTAAAGGCATTTAAATGAAGTTAAGTGTTGGAGTTTGTATTATTCAAAATTTTGACACCAATATTTTCACTTTTACTGCAAATGAATATCGGCTCCAAATATCGGTTATCGGCCTCCTTGACTACTAATAATCGGTATCGGCCCTGAAAAAACCATATTGGTCTATCTCTAGTATTTTTTGATTAAATGAAGCTACATTTATTAATGGCGGTTGAGCCGCCAGGTGGTGGTTAAGGTGGATGTAGGACATACAAAGCACACAACCCAGACCAGAGACCAGTATCCCATCCTGACGCCAGTCTGTGGTTTAGGTCACAAATCCTCTTTGATTAAGATTAGATTCAGTGTAAATAATCAGGACTGAACTTTTTTTGTATTAAACCAGACTAGGATCTTTCCCTGAACTTGAGCCAAGACCTGTGAGAGTCTAAACAGAACCAGAAAACTGCTTCATAAAGCTGGAGTCACTGCAGGTGGAGACTGTGCCGAGAGATCAGATACTGTGGTGGAAAACCAATGAAATGTGTTGTCTGTGAATGTTGTACTGATTCATTCATTATCAGTGTATTTGTGACTTAAATTAACTTAATACATTAAACTTAATAAATTAACATATCCTTATTACTTTTATAGAGGACATAATCCAGTCATGTTTCCTACAAAACATCACAGGTTTCCATTGCAGTTTAGTTGTATTAAAATGTTTATTCTAGGAAGGAAGATTGCACATAGTATAATAGTAGTAGTATAATATAATCCAAAATGGCCTCCACAGCTCACACTGATACAAAAATATCATTTAAAGCTATAAAATCCTGTTGTTTTTATTTCCATGGGTATAAGATACATTAGACAACATCCTCTGTCTTTCAAACTAAACACTATCTAGATGTACTGTTTGATGCTGTGTGTAGTTTACAATAAATCTCTACTGCTTTGTACAGAGAAGTTCTTAAACTATTCAGTTATAAGCAAATGATATTTGTCCTGACACCACTTAGATACTAATAGCACTCATAGGATCATATTTCATGGAGAAGACATTTCTAATTTCAGCCTTGGTTAATATTAATATATAGCTATGTAACACTCACATTGGTGTTAGAGGTACATTTCTGTTGATCTTCTTGTGTTGAATTTGATGTGTACCATGTGGTTTGTGTGCTGTTTGTATGTGGTTCATTGTCTGCTGAAGTGAAGCCACAGTACATCCTACCTCTGCCGCTGCTCTGCTCTGCTTACCATTTGTTATAAGGCCAAGCTGTCTGCACCAGTCACTATATTTAGTTGCCTGAGAGCCGGGGGGAGAAGGTGTTCTGGAAAAGTGTGCACTGCGGAGAGGGAAAAAAAAAAAAAGAGAGAGAGAAAGAGAATGCAGATGAGAACACAGATAGAGATGACAGAAGATGGCGAGTAGAACAGATAGAAAACCAGTGTGACAATGTAGAAATGGAGATCTTGTTAGGCTGCATATTGATGTATTAACACACCCCTCCCCAAGTCACAAAGTGTATGTATCCCTGGCAGAACACAGTGTTACATCTCCACTAATTGACACACTGTAGATTCATCCTGTGTGCTCACGTTAAAGTCTGTGCAGGAAGTCATCTGTGCACAGAAAGTGACTTTAATTCAAAACAGCATTGAGCTGTGTGGCTAAAACATTTATAATACTTACTAATTATTTTCATAGTTTTGCCATCAGTTCTACCAGTCATGTCACTGTGACATCATGTGACTGTGTTTCCATAATGGTTTGATAATGGGTTTCCATAGAACAGCACGATCAGTAGCGTGATAACAGCCATTGTTTCCCTGGTTAACGTGTTGGAGAGGTGCTGTTTAACACAAGCCAGCTGTCTGCAGTTTTTTCTTCTTTAGTTTTTTCTCTGTCTGCAATCTAGGCTGAATCACCAACCAGGCAAAATGAGCAACCCAGATCCTCACTTGTTTTTCATGATTTTCAAAGGGGCCCACATACGGGTTAGCCTCTGTTCCACTAGCTTCCATAATAGGGGCCCAAATTCAGCCTGTCTTTCACTGGTTAAATAAGTGAACTTTTTATAATCGCAGACAAAGGCTGTGGTTGAATAGTCTTTCCTGTTTAGGAAGGTTCCAAACTGAGTGAAATGACTCAGCATCAGCCATGATCAGAGCTGGTCCTATGCTTCCTATCTTATCTCCTTTAGCATAGGTTACACTGGAGCTTCCTTAATGAAAGGAAAAGAGCTAATGCTGTCCCACGATTCCTTGCGGCAGCAGCATTTAAATCGACGCATCATTGAGGTTTCACCATGGCAGACCCACATACATGTAGTAACAACACAGCAGCTTTTATGTTTGTGACACGATCTGCGTGTTAGCCTCGCTGAAGCTAACATGTGGACAAGATGGTTTCTTAGAGCTAGCACAGTAGCTACAGACAGCGCTACTCGCAACTCTCCTCCTAGTGTAGCCAACATTACATCAAGAACAGGACAAAACAATACTGACCCACTGGCTCTGCCATAACCTTAATTTTTTTATTTATACCCCTCTGTCCCTTTCCTCTAAGGCTGTTTATCTGCCATTACCCCGTCACTGCTCTGTAGTGTTAGCATGCACCAGAACGTCTGTCTTTCCCACTGACCCCTCCCACCTGCGCACGAGCATGAATGCCATGATTGGCTGGAATGGATCCCACCGATCCACTTCATTTATATCCCAATTCCAATTTGGATTTGAATAAAAGAGCATTCAATTCCAATTGCTAATCCTACCCTTGAATCCAGTTTGTTTTATTGTTGTTTATATTTTATTACTTCCTGTGAGTAACTGATGGTTAACTGATTAAAACATCCTTTCTTTAGGATTGTGTGATTCCGTATTGGACAGGAAACCTTGTTGAATTGTGGCCTACAGCATCGAGTTTGTCACCGTGCTCATCTTCACTGTGTTATAAATAAAGCAGAATTTTTAAAAGCCTTGTGGAAGTGCAGGTGGATTCTCTCAGCACTGCGGTGCTTATCAATTCTCCTTCACATCTTTCCTTCACCTCATGACGTTTTAGGAAAGGAAAGTTTAGAAAGGAGATTTTTTTTTTCTTTACTTTTCAGCCGCAGCCGAAGACTCTGTTTTTTTGTTGAGTTGTAATCTCTGGAGTCTAACAACATCTACAGGAGTATGTCCTCTCTTCCCCACTGTTATTAAAGACATGTAAACTAACATCCATCTGTTGACTCACTGACTGACTCATCTCCTCTGACCTGTGACATTAATTGTAAATGTTTAGGGCTTTTAGGAAGTGATGTTGAACGCTGCTGAAAACATCAAACAATAATTTTGTATCTTTTTTTGTTCATATACCAACATATGAAGTGAACCACACAGCGTACTGTTGAGATAGGCTCTGTTCCAAGGCTTCATTTGTAATTATTAGCATAGTTTCAGATGGATTTTGAATGAGGTTTGCAAAATTTTGGAGTTCCGGTTTCACTTACAGTTCTCTGTTGTTCTCTGATGGTGCATATTTCTAAATATATGTGAGCAGATAGGTCAGTAGGGACCCAATAGTAAATTGTTGCCTGGGGACAATCAATCACACCATGGCTGTAGTGTTTAAACCTGATAAGCTGACTAAACAGTGCTGAATATGTTCATAAGTTGTTTCGTAGACTGATTAATATTGAACAATTGCACAGCCAACTGAGTTCTGCAAACGCTGTCACGTACATTCCATATCCTGTACTGCAGCAGCTGCAGGAAATGTATAGTTTGCATTAACACTAATAATTCAATAAAGCCGGTGGTCAGTGCAGTTATATGGTGTTAGGCCACAGTGGAAATGCAGGTGCTCACAGCTTGGTGAGGTAAACCGTTTCATCGTAACAGTAAAGTCTGGTGAGTCAAGTCACATGAACAGTAAAATGATCAGACCTGAAAATAAGCACACTTTATATACATATATATATATATATATATATGTATTTTTTTTTTTCTCAAATTCACTTAAATTGGACATTACCATAAGAAATAATGTGCTAAACTACGAAAGAGACCCAGTCAGAGTTATTATGTAAATGCAGGAGCTGCATTTGCTAAATCTCAAATACAAAGAATGAAAGTTGCCAAGAGAAAGGGGGGAAAAAATCACGTTTGTGGTAGATGTCAGGGTCATTTATGAGGCAAATGTTTTTTTTACAGAATTAGGACACTTAGATTCATGTGTGACAGAGCGAGAAATGCCTGCTAAATATCTGCAAAATGGACACTGCCGTCCCCTCACCTCCCAAACTTTCTGGGTGTTGTTGATTTAAACGATTCAAAGAGAAACCTCCAGCTGCTGTTGGGGAGGTGTTAACATGCGACGCCGCCTGGTCCGGCGAGTGTGCGAACAGTGTGATGCCGGGCTCAAGCACACATCTTGTGCGAAGGGACGGGGAGCTCTGCGGGCCAAGCAGCTTTCAATAGCGTCTGTGCCAGCAGGGCTGATAGAGGAGGAGTGTGAGTGGAGTGACAGAAGTCATCAGACACTCATCACCCTTCACCACGTTAACCTCACACACACTGTTGGACAGCTGTCAGTGGCTGTATTGCTTACACTGTTTCTCTCTGCTCACTTTCCTCAGGGTGATGTACTGTACTACTGTACACATACAGAGTGATACAGCGAAGATAAAGCCAAATAAAGTTAAGTAGTTAAGTATTAAAGTAGAACAGATAGTACCAAATATCATCACAGGATATTTTAAGGGACAAGAATCGTTGTTTGCCTCTTGATGGCCAGAGGTAGTTAGTTATTGTGACGTCACTGCATTCATGATAACTAATGGAAAATAATGACCTGAGGCATATTTAAAACTTCAGATTTAAATGTTCTGCTCGGCAAATTGTTTGATTCAAAGTGGAAAAATAAGATCACGAAATGTACACACTTACAAAAGAAGATTGGCTCACCCTGTTCAAATGGCTGCATGACTCAGCACAGACTGTAAAGAATCAATTTGGCACCAGAGAGGCTTGTTATTTATTTAACCAAGTGCAAGATGGATGGTAGAGTCTCCAGCTTCAGGATGGGCTGGTTGGTAACCGGTGAGTAATGGGAAATAACAAAATTGTGCTGATGGTCTCCAATAAGATGATGATGATAATGAAGATTTAAATTTAATAATGAATTTTAACTTTTTTTTCTCTCACTTTCTCAGTTGTAAATCTAAATTCACCTAATTCAAGTGTTAATCCTCCTGATTTGTTTTATTGAATGTATGAGATCATCCAAAGCAGTGTGTTCTGAACATTTATATATATATATATATTTATAACTTTCTTCTGTTAACATAGCGATTGATATATTTAGCAAAAATCTTAATACTGAATGCATCAGTAATGTGCTCACTGACATCGTATTTCATTTGTTTCCCATCAAAGTTTTCTATCTTGCAACACAATATCTGCTCTGGGTGACTACAGCAATATTCAACATTGCTATAGTGATATTTAACTGCTGGCAGCTCAAGGTTGAGCTTAATGAAGGATCATGGTCTCGTTTTAATACGGAAGAGGTCTGCAGTCACGTCCAGTGTGAGGCATGATGTGTCTATTAACCTTTAGAATGGCTTTAATGTATATTTATACAACAACAATATATGAAATCATGTTAAAAAATGTCACTCTGACTTTGTAAGTCTAAGTCATGTCCTCATAAGTAAATTGGGTAGTGCTTAATTAGTTATTTCTTTGGAAGCCTGCTGCAAAAAACATAGTAATTAAAGAGAAAATAGGAATTTCTTTAAAGTTAAAGCTCCATTAATTACAGGAAACTTTATTCACATTTGTTACATTGTATGCTTTCCTGTACACAAAGTTCACATTCTCTGTGTCCAGTGCACAGAATGTCTGTTGCGTGCTGACTTAAAGACTCTCTGGGTTATGCGAGCAATTATGAGAATTAATTAATTGGAAGTGAACCAATTGAACACGGTCTCTATTTTCCTTATAATTAGTGCGATGTTACAGAGTTCTTTTCAGGAAATGTCTTTAAATTATTAAAATAAAGCATTACCACAGATTGCAAGTGTTAAAGTCTCTGAACACAGACCATTAAAAGTTTCAGAGCTATATTAATGGTGATTTTAACAGCTTTTCTAATCAGACGCGAGTGTGCAAGGCATGTCAGTCTTCTTAATTCTTTATTGTTGTGAGGTTTTAGCAGTTCAAAACCTAAGAGTTAAGACTTCTTTTGATTTCAAGTCTCCAGTTAAACCAACTCAAATCAAGATTTACTCCAGCAGCATCTGTAGTGCTAAAAACATGGATTCCCAAACTGTGAGCAGTCAGGGTGTGACTCAGGTTAGGTGGTCCTGCTGCAACCCACTGGTCCTCTTATACCTGGGTGCTGACTGTGAGCAGTCCCCTTCACAAGTCGAAACCGAGAGAGCACTGGCAGAGAAAGTACAAATCTTAGGGCACAAGCAAGCATTAGTATGACCCTTCAAGGCCAACCCATGCTGTTAGGGATGGCCAGTGAGCTAGCAGCATCGTACATCAACAGGGCCGTGATCTAGGTTCCTCTCTTTGGGGCCCACAGGTTGTAGCCTGCACCGGAGCTGCAGTGGGCCATGAGTGTGTATGGATTTTGGTTCCAGCAGTGGGGTACTGGAGGTGCCAGGATGAGGTCTCTTGGATAACACTGAGTGCCATCTGGCCTCAGGAAGCTGTCACATGAGCCAGTGTGACGGTGAGCTTCATTACGCCGCGCTGGGATCTGTCAGAGGCACATGGCACTCTCCATTTTCTCTCCTCCTAACTCCCCACTGCCCATTGTGGCCAGACGTGAGATGACTAGTGATGGCTGCCTGATGGAGATGTGTTGCTGCTTTGCTTCCTATTTGCTACAAACCAGTGGGAGAGAAAAAATGACACTGCTACAACTCAGCGTACCCACTGTTTTACTCCCTTTACTGAAGTTAATCAGGGGCCCTTTTAGAACAGATATTTTATTCATCACTAAATCACACATAATGTGACATCATTTCATTTATTATACAGTTGGCCTGGAAAATATTCAACCTTAAATAGCTGAGCTAACACAAATAATGCTCTGTTATTTTTGAAGCTGGTGAAAAGAATGTTCACCATGTGTCTTGTTATTTCCATTTTCATCCCTGAAAATTGCTAAACTTCTGCGACTCCCACATTGCAGCTTTTTTCAGCTCTGGGTAGGAAATGCTGTGAAACAGCATTATCATGGAGCATAAATACGGCTTACTAAAAACCAGTGAAAAAATAATTTCAATTTTTTTTTACCTGCTGCACTATTACGTTTTTTGACTATTAGACAGCAGTCATAATAGCATTTATGTGGTGAACATCTTAAACAGACACAAAGCAACATTATCAGTCCATCAGAGTGTCATCCAATATGAATACATATAGCTCTATTTTTGAGCTTTACAACTTCACTGGCTCGTCTGTGTTTGTGTGCTGCTGAGTGTGTACACAGAGTGTGTAGACGGACACAGGGATCCCGTTAAATTGCCGTTAAGAAGACCCCTTATTATGCTGATTTAGCTCATTTGCGCAGAACCAAACAAAGTCAACATGGTGCCACCTCAGTGCGTACGTTAGGTAAGCGTGCTGCCGTTTGGGAATCAGAGGTGTGATGTGTGACGCGACAGCGTTGATGACTCCCTTCTACACAGACACAGATCTGGCTCTGTGACTACCTCCACTGCTGGCTTGAAGGTGGAACAATAATGCCCCCCCCCCCCCCCCCCTTCCATGTTTGCACCTTTTGTACAGAATGGCGAAGCGGGAATAAAGGCACGACATTCTTGCCTGTAGCATGCTGAGAACACAGTGATATACAGGTATTTCCTTCTGAGAAAAACAAAGAGCCAAAAGAGAGGGAATATTGGACTTAGAAGTGGAACATCTATCCTCACCTGCCCTCCATTATCCATGTTATTCTTTTTTCTTTCCGGTTTTCCATTGTTTCATTCTGCTTCACTCTGTTCTATTCTAGTCTGTTAGTGGCCTCTCTAGTACCCGGAGGGCAGGTACTCAGCCTCCCAGCAGCCCTCCTCTTCCTCCTTCCTTTATGACTCCTTCGTGCCTGCAAGGACAGCTGTGGCTAGGAGGAGGTCATTACCACTCCAAACCCCCCCCCCCCCACCCCCCCGGTGATGACAACACGTGAGGAGCAAGAGGAAAATGTGCCATCACTGTCCCCATCTCATGACAGTCGTCAGCGGCGGATATCCACTCCAGTCGTGAGTCAGAGAATGAGGTGATGCCTTCTGACATGACACAGAAAGGCAGAGGGCTGCAGCTGCAGCTCAGACCCCCGCTGCAAGAAAAAAAGGAAAAGACATCCCGCAAAACATGCTTTTCGTCTCGGCCGGCACACATGATTGGGGGGGGGGGGGGGGGGGGGTGAGCGGAGTCATCTGTCGCCTTGGCAAAACAGTCATTAACGTGACAAATGGTGCTCTGTGTGTGCCTTTGACAATGTGCGCCACTGTCATGGTCCTGACCAATCAGCTATCATTACGTCAGCCTCGTGTGACACTGATTCAGTTTATCAATTAGAGAAAGAGTTCAATAGTTTGGGAAATATACCTGTTTAATTTGTTTTTGACAATTTGTTTTTGTGGCTGTGTCCAAATAGAGGAGCTATTTTTTTTTTTTTTTTTTAGATCATCTGATGTATTGATTTTTTTCTATAATAATCTGGAATGTGGCGTGATAATATTTTGCTGAAATAACACACAGACACAGCCTTGTCACAAACACACCTGTGGACAACAGGAAACACATTAAAAATGTAACTTGCGTCTTAGTTATGGCCATTATTGTGTTTTCCCCAGGAGAAAAAAAATAGCCTCTAAAAGCCTCCCTGCGTCCTGTGGCTCAGTACAATTTCAAGAAGCAAAATGAAGCATTTAGTCCAAACATTAAGGTCTTCTGATTTATTACTATCAGTACAGGCAAACTCAAAAATAATTTATCACATTAAATAGAAAAAGTCTTTAACAAGGCTTTTATCAGTTAGGAGCTGAATAATTTAATAGTGTCAGGCTGTTTTTAATTGAAGGAAATGACATTTGGTTTTGTGGTCTGGCCTTAAAACAAGTAGCCAAAAATACAGAATAATAAAACACCAAAACCCATTTTCATCCATCTAGTTTATTAAGATCAAGCCCAGTATAAACAGACTGTGCAGCCTCCTGGAGTCTTGTCATCACAGTGAGGTTGTCAGGCAGGTTTGAACAGGGACCAAAACCAAATCATGTGCTCACCAAACATGTCAGCAACCTGGAGATTCTGCACCAAAGTACGGGGTGGATGGAAAAGCTTTTGTTCATCAAGAAAGATGTCCGTTTTTGAACATTTCCGTTTGTGCACAGACAGGAGAGTTTTCCAACTTCTTATCTCACTCTCAAGAAGAAAGCTAATTTCCCCAAATTCTGAACTATTCCTTTAAAATACACTCCTCCTCGTTTCATTGCAGGAGAGGTAAACTGTGGAGCTATCTCTCACCTCATTCCATTTGCTTTCATAACTTGTTGGAAAGTTTCTTCTTATATAACCCCAGCCTCTGTTTTCTAACCAAACCTGGCTTTTAAAGGTCAGTGTTGTCACAGCTCTGTGCTCAGCCTTCATTGTGATTCCAAACAAAAAGCAAACTATATTGATATTCATGTTGAAGTCGTGTATTCTCTCCCAACTCTGCTGTCTGAAATAACTGGGAGGGATATAAAAAATGTTGGTTCGCAACGAAATGTTGCTTGGAGGACTCATTGTTGACTGAGGAAATGTTACAATTTCAAGCATTTACTAGCTTTAGGAGCTGCTCCCCATACAGACTCAGCTACAGAATGCAACAGATGCACTGGAAGGATTTGAGAGGCTTGAAAAAAGCCCAGATGGTTTTTCCCTAGGAGGAGATGAACATCCCTGCCGGACTCAACCTACACATGGACATGGCTGTTTGCAGCTAATAACAGCTGATAAAATGGGTGAAAGTAGGATAGTGTTTAAAAGATTTTTTTATTCTTGTCTTGGTCTGTGGCTCAGTAAATCTCCGTGATCTGTGGCTGTCTTGTTTTCAATCTCCCTGGCCAGAGCCCTCCAATGACAGATGATGGCTGCAGCAGCAACAACAGCCCCTGGACACCCCTCCTCTGAGAATGTGTTAGATGAGTGTGTTATACTTTCCTTTGAATAAATGCTGTTGTAAGCAAAGAATAGTCAACATAATTGCATGCTGCAAACGAATTTTCAGCAATTACAGTTGGCGAGATGGCGGGCTCATTTTGTCTGAATTGAAAAGCAGCACAGCAGGTCTGGAGGATAATGAAAGGGAACAGCAAATAGCTCATCCAAATGGTCACTTTGACAAAACAAAACACAAAAAAATATCCCCAAAACATCTAAATCAGAGATGGCTAAATGGAGCAGAATGACAGTGAAGATAGTTGCATTAGCTTTTAATCTCTGACAGCAGTGTGTCAGAGGGTTGATTTGTTATTCTGGAGCTTACAGAGCTGGTGTCTTCACTGGCTGAGTAGTTACAGTCACTCATTGAATATCAGTACGGTCCATTTCCCCATTGCCTCCTGGAAGTGCATAGTCACTCACCATGACCCCCGCCACATTTCAATCATCGCCTTCAAATGGAAAATCAAATTCAAAAAAATTTTGTACAGATGTCCATACATAATTTCCTCAAAATGGCATGCCATGTGTTTGTTAACATAATGGGCCACCTATTGTGTATGTGCTGTGGCACACTGTGAGTGAGTGCCTGCCATTGCTGTAAGTGTATCCATTTGTAGCATGGCTGAAAGAGGCTTCTAACTGTGACATTGTTACTGCTCCTCAGCTACTTATCTGCATGACACCTCACATAAATGATGATGCAATTTGCAACAATTTTGACCTACAACAAATCTGTCAAATTCAAACCACCAAAACATTTTATAAATAAAGTCAAAATACATAGAAACATATGCAGCTTGCGTATAATGAGGGACATTTCTACAAACCCTCAATTAACAGCAAGAACAGCATGTGAACCAGTGCAGCACTTCTCAGGCATCATTAGATAAGGCGACTAGAACTCTTGATTAATGTTACAGAAAGACTGTGGTCATAGTTTAAATCAGAAAAGCAGTCTGCAGCAGCACTTTGAGCTAAACAAAACCAGTTTTGTTTATTGCTGAGAAAAGAGTGCAGGTGAAAATATACTAATTTGGATGCATAAAACCTGAATGCCCTATCCCATACAGATTTTGCATGAACTGTGGAAGTTTGAATGAGATGGCTGTCCCTGTGACCTGACCTCAAGTGGGGACACAAATGTCTGTACCAAATTTTTCATAACAGTTTATCCAGATGTTGTTTAGACATTGCACTCAAAACCAGATGTGTGAACTTTAGAATTTATCCCATGGGGAAGTCAGGCAAGGTCAAGTGTTATGTCACCAAATCAAACTTGTTGGTAATCCATCATAGTAATTGAGGTATTGAAATCTGGACCAACTGATAAGTCACTGCCACAGCTAGAGCTAGAGTAGCAAAAAGTACATTTAAATGACTCAATAAACCCACTAAAATAGCAGAGGTATAGAGCCACGGCAGTACCAACAACATAGAAGGGTAGAGGGAAAAAGTAGTCGTAAATACACACTGATAACATCATGTGCAGCCTTTTCATATTTGCTGTTTGGATCACGATCCTACCTTTTGGCCTGTTTGATTCAGTAGCTACAGTAGGGTCTTTTTAAAGAGTAAAATTATGATATTGTAAAGTGCACGTTGAGTCTCACATTATGGGACTGCTAGGTGAATGTGTCAGGTGTGTAGATTAGTCAATCTGTGTATTTTCACTCACAACGATGTGCCCATTACTTTTTACATTAGTACACTCAAATTGTCACTTGCATATGTGAGAAAATACCATGATAGCACTGCACTGCACAACAATACACTGCCTGGATGTAGGCCTACTGAGCAACATAAGTTATGTAAATGATTGTCATATAACTGGCTGCAGCAGATCTGCAAAATGGAAAGTGATCCTTATCTTTGGCTTATTATAATGAAGTATACAATAAACTAGGGCTGAACGATTTTGACAAAATATCTTCTGACAGATATTGCGATTGTGATTTCTTTTTGTGATATAATTTTTGAAAGTCAAGCTTCAGTCCAGCATTCACTGTATACACGTAAAACGTGATGGAGCATTACCATTTAAGAGATGATTGAAATATTAACTGCTCTGTGTACTAATCCAAGGATGAGAATGAAAATATACGAATCCAAAATGTATCTATTCTAACAAAAAAAGGTATAGAACATACATAATGAACCACTGAACAGTTCGCAGAGAAGAAGAAGAACAGTAGCACTACATTCACTTGCCTTCTTTGCAGTAACTTTACATTCATCGTACTGGTGCCTGTGGTGATTTTTGAGGGGGAATGACAGGAGATTGACAGGCACACATAGAGCCGGTACAAACAGACACAGCCAATAAAAATCCTAATAAAAACAAAATACAAACACAACTCTAACTTAATGTTAGCTAGTTCATTCTACCATTTTCTCTTCTTCCTCTCTCTCCTTGGCTCAACCGAGTATTTTGCAACTTTATAATATTGCAGCAGCAGCAACTTTCCCACAAAATGTATATAGCGGAAACGCTGCAGACATAAAGTTGGCGCCTTGGTCATAGCTCAGTTATCTCTCTTGCCTGACACTGTCAGCCGGTTTAAACTCGTTTAACACCGTTAGTTTCAGCTTTAGCTGTGTCCGGTATCGTGGCTAGCATGCAGCTCTCAGCAGATAGAACTCACCTGACCTGACCTGAGTGGAGAGAGTTTGATAATCCATAATACCTGCTGGTAATTTACAGTTCCCTGCACAGGTTTTACTTAACATGCAGGTACTGAGACTTACTGAAACACTGGACTGCTGTTCTTTTCTCTTCCCTCCTGACAGTCAACATTGGATCTTTTAACTCTGACACCACTGTTTCTTACTGTTTCTCTATTGTAACCATGCAGTGATTTGAACCCCTGAATCTGAATCCCTGAATCTAATCATGCCACTTTTGTGCTTAAACCTAACCAAACTTGAACCATTTTCACATCATAAAACAGATTTATTTCACAAAAGTGAGAACAGTGAACAGTTGTGGAAGGCACAGGCAGATGACATCAGATCAGAAAACACATCTATGAGTTGTTGTAGACAGTATGGACACACCTAAAACCCTTCAGCCTTGTTAAAATATATTGCACAAATTCACATGATGTGACCAACACTCAAGAATACTCAGTAGCTCACATCACAGTCATGCAAATGCGATGCTGTGCTGCTTAGCTGTGCTTTGATTTCATCAAAACAGTCAGAGAGTGTTCTTTTATTTTATCCCGTGGTTAACCTTTATCTTCAGTATTATCATTATTATACTTTTTTTTTTTATGTGTCGCCATTCAGCCATTATCAAGACATCACAGCTGATATGTCACATTAGCATTTTATTTTCAAAGCACATTCATCTGCACGGTTTAAGATGTCAGCAAGCCCAGGCCCCCGGAATCTGAATGACAACTGAGGTTAAAGCCGTAATATGAAACAGTAAACAGCACTGAAGAGAGATGACTGGTTCGACAGCTTTGTTTTAGATGACTCAAAGGTGTTTGTGAAGATACAACTGTCACTGTGAGGTTTGAAATCACACTGTCTCCCTGTTATGGCTGAAGAGCAGAGTGTCTGCACAAAGGCTCAGTATACCTTCATTCCTGCACACACTTAGTACATCAGAGACAGCACTTCCTTACACTTGCAGAGAGGCAAAAGCTGCCGTCAGAGGATATTACTGAAGTTCTCTTATCTGCAGGCTGTCATATCCTGCATTAGGATGGAAGAGGTATGGAAATGAGAGAGATAGGGGGAAAGAGATGAGGATGGACATTCCTTCTCTTAGCTAGTGCTCAAGGATTATATGATCAGCCAGCAAACTGTGCACGTTCTTCTAAACTGACATAGTGGAAGCAACAGATCTAGAAATACTTTAAAACAGCTGTTGTGACATCCCTTTTCTTGTTTGTCTTGGTGCTTTTCTTCCTGTGGATATGTGGTCAATTGTTGATGATATGATGTCAAGGTGAGACAGCTCAGCTCTCCACTGCTAGCCAGTTTGATAGCTGGAAATGTTTCAGAGTTCCAAATCATAAAGAGTAAATGTCAGGTTTTGGTGTCAGAATCAAAGAGCCGTGGTTATTTCTAAAACTGTTATTCTGCACTGACACTCAGCTGTCACACAGGGACGGATCCACTATAGGGGAACAGATACCAATTTCTCCACCAGCTGTTGCCTTAATAGACCAGGATGCACTGCAGTCACATGTCATAATTTACCATGTCAGACAAAACTCAACTTCCTGTCAAGTGGGGGAGTTGTTTGTTTTTTTTTTCCTCCCTGAATCCAAATGGCCAGTATCATGGCTAAAAGTTGAGCCAAGATGAAAGATGCAGTACCACCAGTGGTGGGTCATTAGGCGTTTCGATAACCCAGACCCCTCAGTTCTCTCCCTCCCTGGCTCTACCTTTAGCAGCCCTCATGATGCCCAGCAGTGTGAATGCCCTGCGGAGCAAGCAGCCTCTTTATCCCACCAACGCTGGAACGCTAGTGGATGTCTTCTCAGGGCAGAGTCACTATGACCACAACAGGCCTCAAACTGGTGTAATTGTGTCACTGAGCTTGAGCTGCCTGCCCAGACCCACAAGCTGTCAGTCAGTCATTGTAGTGGGTAGGCCTGCTGTTTCTTTGGGCCTGGACTCTTTGAGGCTGCTCAGCTCATCTGCTCTCAGGACAGGAATATGCTCCCTGGCAGCACTTGCTGATGTTGATGACTGATGCGATATGCTGTGCCACTACAGTCAGCAGTTGCTCATGGTACTAGCAGTAGCAGCATTCTCCTATGAGCTTTGGGCAGCAGCTTAGGATGTGCTCCAAGGTCCCTCAGCTCTCACTCATGGAGGTTGAACGGGCTCAGAAACATTAAAAACACATAGCCTGAGCCTGGTTCACAAAAATTTCACAAGCACTGTTAATATGCAGAGTGTAAATGGTGTCAGTTTTACAAATATTAGTTGCTGGCAAATCGCAGAAACATTTGAAGTCCTGCAGGGTTGTCACATGCTCTTGTATGGGTTGCAAGGGTGTTGCTAAGTGTAAAGGTTGATAATATGGAGCTAAGGAGCTAAGAGCAGCTTTCTACAAGTTTGTAGGACAAAAACAATCAATATTTTCTAAATGACCATTCAGTCCCATCTGTTCTCTTAGACTGGCTGGACACTTGAGAGGTGTAGTGATACGCAGGTCAAAGGTCAAACTTGTCAAAGAAATAAAGTAAGTAATCCATCTTGTCTTTATAGAAATAATTATTATTCATTGAACTGAGGAGCAAATTCCTACTGCACTGTTGTTTGATTGACAAGAGTCTCAGCCTATCAAACTCGGCTGTGATGGCTTCTGCTTCAGCCGGTGTCACTTCAGCTTCGCCTTGGCTTCGTCCTCTTTCTGCGCTAATCACTGTAAATAAATACTAAGAGGAAAGACACTGTCATGATGGACTGGAGTTTGCATCTTGTCACAAACCTGATGGACTGCACTTATATAGGACTTTTCTAGTCGTATCGACCAATCGAAGCGCTTCACACTACAGGTCACATTCATCCATTCACACACACATTCATACAGCACTTGTTTTATACATACAAAGTGCCCACTAACACTGCTAATATGGGTTAGAGGCTGACTTATTGGAAACAGGTCAACCATACCTTAATCGTACTTTATTTACCATAATAAAACCTCAAAAAGACAAAATAAATAAATCCATCTTTAAATTACAGCCCCGTTGCTGCCAAGTTTCTGTTTTCTGTAATATAATATCTGATCTAAAATAAGAAATTTGTTTGTTTATTGTTAGTTGTTGAAATCTTATGCTCATTTTAAATTTCGCAAAAGGTTATTAGTAATTTTTACCTGATGAAGGTCTTATAAAGATACAATACAATTATCTCAGTGTTTTCTTCCTTTTCTTTTGACCTTTCTTCTAAAGCAGGTTCTTTAAAGTTAACTATTTCTGGGTTGGGTCTAAAGATAACTCCCTTCTTCCTATATAACAGACAGTAAACAGTTTACTCAGTAAACTGAGATTTCAGACACTACCAGATGTTGCACAATGATATTTTTTTTTATCTGTAGAATGCAGAGCATTGCAAATGTTCAAAAAACAACTAAGCTGGTGGACAGTGAATATTGTGCACTATGTAATAAATAACGATTTACTTCAGACACAGCCCTGGACTTGCAAAGAACCTCTCTAGAAGATTATGAGTATGAAGGAATTTCTCTGTGGTCCTTAGTTCGAGATACCTGCCTTTCTGTGGAGAACCTTTTGTAGGGATTCTTTTTTTTGTGAGAGTGCAAGATAACTAGCAATAAATGAGTTTGACAACCACATAATTATTATTTTAATCCATTTTGTTTGGAAGTGATTACAGGATCACAATAGATATTAGATACATCATCAGCACAGGTTACAGACCTCCCATGTTCAGCTGGGATTCACTCTTACAGGCCAAAGACACCAACCACCAAGACTTTATTGAAAAATCTGTAGTGAATGTAGCCAGAAGTACGCATTCTGTGACCCAGGTGTACACCCACAGATACCTCCTGAGCCAAAAGAAAAGATCGCTTTCCGGCTTCATCCATCTGGAAACCCACACAAACAACTACATTCTTGCCAGAACTGAATTGAGGGTTAAGAGGTAAACTTTTTGTTCCTGTGAGACTGCTGGAAAAGCAGCACTGCCTTGGCTCAGGCCTGCACAAATTCAATCTTACGTAATGATGGAGTATTCGGGCGCCAAGTGCAGAGTAGCAGACCACCAGAATGCATCAGGCCTCCACCAAAGAGGAGTGGGCTCATTTGCATGATATCTGTGGGGCAGAGCATTCCCCAGATGCAAAGCTGATTAAAGAGTGATGTCGCTCAACAACTTGTGGGCAAAGAAAGAGAAGAGTGAGATGGCTGACCACCAAGCAGGCCAAAGCTGCTTTGATGTTCTGAAGACACAAGCATGGAGGCAGCGGCTGCTGCTCCTCTCCCTAATTAACCCGTCTGAATCCTAATGAATGTGCATGAATATGAACTCCTCCACTAGCATAACCCAGGAGGGCAGACTAGAGGGCAGAATCACTTTCTTCTGATAAAAAGCAAAGAACTACTCTTACAATGAATACTAAAGACTGGCACCAGAATTACTTAATAGAATGATACAGTGAGTGTGCATATTTAGATTTTTACTGATTAAAAAAATGTGCCTTAGTGTAAGGAACATTTACTCAATGCTTAAAGGTACTATATGTAAGTTTCTGCTATCTCTACATAGCCAACATTAGCATTAACAGATGGTACCAGTCTAGAAGAATTGTTGTGAGTTCAGCATCAAATTTCATTCTTTTACTCATCAAGAGCTGTCTCAGGTGGAAAGCACTGCTATTAACTCTTGTTTTGCTTTTTATTTCTATCACCTTTCTTCTACTGAAGTTAGCATGCTAACCAGCTAGCCCCAGCCTATCCTGTCTTGTAATACCACTTTGTAGTGTAGCATCCAGTCTGCCCTCAGTACAACATGAGAGGATGAAGAAGTAGCGCTGCTCAGAAGACATATTCTAACCTCTAACCTCACGTTTAGGGAAATGAAGCTATGTGTTTATATATATTTTTATATATTTATATAAGAAATATGGTGGTCATAGTTAAAAGAAAATTAAATAAAATCTTTGTAGGAAACATGGTGGCTCAATATTTACTTCAAATCATCCACACTGACCTCCCCCCCAAAATCTTTTGTGGTGCTATGAGATACATGCTACTTTTTTCTTTTGCTACTCAGTTATTACTTCCAAGACCAAGCAGTGGTTGTACATTCCTTCTTTCTTTCTTTCTTTATTAGGATCCCCGTTAGCACCTGCGGTAACAGTGAGCAGACGGTCTGCATGTAGGGTTAACAGCATCCTCTCCTGTAGAACTTTTTAGCTGAGCTGATTGATATGCATTCCTCCTCTCCTGGCTGCCACTGCAATTATCACAGCTGAATACAGTGAACTGCAGCAGTGTGACAGGTGATGTCCTCTGGGCATCAAGATATAACAGGACATCACTCATCTAAAGCAGCAGATCTCTACAGTATGGGAGGGATTTAGTTATCAGCTGTGAACTGAGGGGAGTTTCAGAACATGTGTGATGCATTCTGTTTGGGCTAATTGCTCTATGTTTATCCTTGGTATTATTAAGTATTCTTGTTATTCAAAACCTACCCGTATTGTGATTACATCTTATCATGCAAATGAGTTAGGCAGAGCTCATGGTCTTATCCACAAGGACAGGTCATCTCAGGTACAAGGATGCAATTCGGGATACTTGAGAACCCCCTGAGGTGATGTTGTTGTATGTATTTGTATTTTTATCGATAAATATATTCCTTCTAATCTGTGCTTTGTGCCCAGACAATATGGTTACATGTTAATACCAGGTGGAGATATGGTCTCTGTCAGTCACATAGTTACTGTGACTACCATGCTGAAGAAGGCAAGAGTTCTGAGTGTGCAGCTTTTCACGTTTTCCTTTGCGTTTTAGGGGAAAAAAAACAGTAATGTTAGCATCTTAAAAATAGCCTGTAACCTGATGTCCCATAATACCTGGACTCATCCCATATGACTGACATCCACTGCCTGGGATGAGTGATGTCCCAGTCTGTCTAAGCACCCAGAGGACCTGGGTGTCACACCGCTGCACTTCACTGCATTCATGTGTGATAATTACAAAAGCAGCCAGTAGAGCTTAGTGACAACACACCCCATACAGCTGTTTAAGCTGTAGAGTGCAAGATGTATTATTACAGAAAATCTACATATTCAACTCCATAATGGTAACTATGACAACCTTAATGGATTAATAGGAGGAGGGCTCACCACTCTGACAATGAAGATCCATTATTTAAGAGTATAGTAAATCACACTGAGCAGGTTTCCTGAGGTTAAGCAAAGACTAGAACTAATGTCTAAGTATTTCAACATGTTTTACATATTCCACTAATAGTGCATTGATTTCACACTTTGTTTTCAGGGGAGGTATGTGCTGTTTACGTCCCTGTCAGCTTCCCTGTAGGAACTGCTGCCTGGGACAAAGAGGATTAGTGGCTGCTTTGACATGCTTGTATGTTTGCTTAATATTGATTATTTATGTCATTTTTTTCCTGCTCTGCGACCCAGTTCTGTTGACTTGGCACGGTAGTTGAGATGATGAAACGCAACCTGCAGAGATGGCAGGTCAGGGCAAAGACAACAGCGCTCTGTCATCAGTGGCCTCAGCAGTCTATTTGATGTGTAATCACAGATATTGATTGTTTATCATGTAGAATTTCTCCCCTCATCCTCCCCATAAACCTGACAGAGCTTGAACACTACAATTTGATTTGGGTGCTGCAGGACTGTTCAGGTGGTGTTAAGGCAGCTCTGTGGCTCGACATAACCAATAAATGCAAGCTGATGCTTGGTTGAACAGAATGTCTTCTGGCACTCTTAACCCCCTTGTTTTGCAGTGGAGGTCAGTTTTCTCATCTCCCCTGATTGATTTTCTGAAGTTAGAATGAACATCAGAACAACTGAAGCATTTTATGGCAGAGTTTGACAGTAGATACTGGCAGAGAAAACACTAGCTGTGCTGGAGTTTTATCTGAGAATTCCGCTAACATGGCTATTTTCTATTTCCACCTGATCTTTGTTAATCTTCCTCTGCCCACCAGTCTTTAGTTTCTTATCCCACAGGAAGCATTCCCTTCTCCCATGTCTCTCCATCTCTCTCTCTCTCTCTGACTGTTCTGAGACCTGTTTGTTCTCCTTTTTATGGTCTCTTCCATCAGCTGGCCAATCAGGCTGCCTGACAGTGTTCTCCAGCAGTCAGACCAAGAATGGTAAGGCTGCAGTATGGAGATCCTCCTCTATGGAAGATCATTTCTGCCAAGACAATACTTCTAAATTTGGAATTTCTTTCTTGAAATTTTTTTTTATTTTTTTTACAATTTTGTTAATGTCCACTGGTGGCAGCTAAGGACGTGAGCAAATCTTTTGGTTGAAGTTAGAAAATAGATGATGGTCAGTGGTGATTTGAAGCATCTCAAAAGATGTGTATACAATATTTAACCAAACTAATCTTTACTGAAACTTTACCAAAGTGTTTTAGTAACATATATATATATATTTATATATACTGTATATGTTTCCCTTATGGGAGGGTGGGTCCACACAATTGCAGGTTGCAGGAGTTTCTCATCAACAGCAGAGCCACCGTTGCCAGATTGCGTTAAATAAAAACAATTTAAAAAATGAATAAATAAGGCTGATATTTTGGTCGGAATTTCAGACTTTTGGGGTTGACATCTGTTCATCTATGATTTTACAGACACTCATAACTATACTTATTATACTATACTTATAACAGTTTTTGTTGCAGTTTAAATAACACAATAATATATATATATATATATATATATATATACAAACACTGCAAACATGTACATGTAAATGTATGTATAATCATGAAAGAAGGTTTACATCACTATGACATGCTATATATCTTAAGTATAACCACCAGTAACAATGATAATAATTTTATGAGTTTGCAGTCATATAATGTCACCAACATGGTAGATGTACATTGAAAATTTGGTGTGTTTTCTGTTCCCACCATGATGCAGCTTTGACAGGGATCACAGAGGTATAGAAATCTGGGTTTGTGATTTTTTTTTTGTTTTTTTGTTTGTTTTGTTTCTTTTTTTTTCTTCCATAGTCAAAGATTAAATCAGCCACAGCAGAACATTTTAAAATGAAAGCTGAATTCATAATTTATTTTAAAAAAAATTAGCTGTGATTTATTGTTTATACACATCACAACTAGAAACTTTAGTGATCTACAGGAAATGTCTATCACTGCAGCCTGATGATGCCTCACAGATGCAGTCTGATAGAAGCAGTGTCTTATAAGTTCTCCCCCAGCTGTGTGCTGTATTGTGTTGTTAGCAGAGACGTGTGCATTGTCAGCTGGCTGGTTCACGTGCGTCTGGCAGCTCTGTGGAGGTTGACCTGTTAGACCCTGATGGATTTGATAGGCCAGCTTTTGGAGGACAGATGGTATGCGGTGAGGTGACGGTAGTGGGTTGCAGTGTGTATGTGCACCCGTATGTGTGTGTGTGTGTGTGAGGGCAACTGATGAACAAGGGGATTTAATGCCTTGTGACCCAGATCTAGCCTGAGCAGTGATGTGTGTCCAGTGTTCAGTGCTGTAGTAGGGTTTCACTGTGGATGTGTGTATGCGTATAGCTCCACAGTACAGTACAGCATGTATACACTGTATTATCTACTTTTACTGCACAAATCTGCAAACACTCCTGGGTTTTCAGCAGTATAGAAAGTCTGCAAGACAGCAAATAATAGCACTGACTATAGGGACGGGATGACAGTGTGTGTTGGTGCTACTCCCCCTCCATCACTGTCACCCAGCTGTCCCCCACCTGGACGAGCTGTCACTCCGACGGAGATCCCCGTCTCCTCTCCTCTCCCCCCTCCAGCCCCCCTTTACTTCCCTCCGTCCCGCCTGTCCTCCCAGTGCTCCTCGCCACAGTCGATGGATTTGCCGCACACAGGCTTGATACCTGTGACAGCTCTGTCACACATCATACACCCCTGCAATATGTACGCCATCGCTGGCAGAGGAGTCTGAGGAGGGGCCGAGCACAGCTGGGGTCAGAGCAGAAAGCTTGTTAAGCTTCGCTGCGATGTCCACCGTTGCTGCCGCAGCCTTGAATTCCCACCAATTTTCTTCTTTGCTGTCTGCCTTTTCCCCAAATGACAAGTGTAAAGTGTCGAGACGACAGCAAATCTGCACCTCACTTCTCCACATATGAAGAGAAAGGAGTGCAAAAAACATTCTCATCCTCATCCTCAAGACAAAGTGTCAATACCACTGTGGGAGAAGACTGTGTTACCAGTAAAAACCCTGCAGTAAAAAAGGTAAAATGACCAATATGAAGATTTTTAAAACTTTATTTTCAGGAAACAAGACAGAAAAACTGGAAATGAGCAAGGAAAATGGACATGAAGGCTAGGAATCCCATCCTCGTATTCCAGTCATGAAGAAGGAAGGAAAGGAGAAAATGAGGAAGGAAAGAGAAGAGTCAGAACAGAATAAAGAAGGAAATCACTGAAGGAAAGACAGGAAGTATAAAGGAAGGGAAGAGAGACAGAAACAGGAAAAGAAGAATGATAGAATTACAGAACACACATGGGGGAGTTTATCATACCTTCAAAAGAAAGACAGGAAGAAAAGGAAAAAAAATAAGAGTAAGGGATGAAAACCAGTATGGAGAGGAATAACAAAACTAGGAAAGGACTAGCACAGGAGTAAGGAGGGATAAAATGAGGAAAGGTAACAGAGAGGAGGGAAGAAGGAAAGGAAGGAGGGAAGACGATAATATTAAGATAGTAAGTAAAAAGAAAGAACAAATGGAGAGAGAGAACACTAGAAAAAGCAAAGAAAAGCAGGGGGAAGACAGGAAATAGAGGAAGATTAGGAAGGAAAACAACGTGAAAGGACAGAGGGAAGCAAGGAAGGAAGGAAGAGTGGTAGAAAGTCACTTCCTCACTAAGTCAAGGAAATGTTGAATGTGACATATGCTGAGAGACTACAGGAAAGAAAAGGAGAAAATCAAAACTGCACTTCTATACAGTACTGGAGTTAATGTACTTGGTCCTTGATGTTGTGTGTGCAGGTCTGACATTAATTTGAATTCTCATTTTTGCTGTTAATTCATTTGCACCCTCATCAAAGAGGCTCCCTTACACATAAAAATGTCCACATACATTGGTGCAGTAATAATCAAATCACTGGAAATTACCACCTTGTCCTTCCGTGAGTATCCTGAAGGTCAGCTTTTATCCCCCGGTATGACTAAGTGACTCCTTCACCCTTTTTAAAAAGCCGTTTCCCCGGGGCCATCATGCACAGAAACATCTACATGTTTCATTTCGGAAACTTATTCCTCTCCGTGTGCCCTCATTCCGTCCTCTGCCGAATGCAGATCTGCCATGGCTGGCTAGGTTTTGGGAGCAATTTGAAAAACTAAGAGGGGGCTGACATCCCCACTCAACTCAGCCGCATGACGGGAGAGGGGTGAGAGTGGGTGAGTGTTGGAGGGGGCAAAGGCAGAGAAAAGACTGAATATTCTGGAAGGGAACACATCCTGTGGGCCTGTTTTTTTTTTCCTGTACCAGGCAGACACGTGGGTACCCATTTTGATTCATCCTCGCTGGCTGTTCAGCAGGAGCTTTGTCAGAGAGTCTACATCAGGCCTGTCAGTGTCCTACACACTCGTGTGTGAGTGTGTACGTCACGTGGAGGCCCGCGATGATGAGGCTTTAATGATGTGGGTGCCGGAGTGGCAGCCCTGCCGTGGGCCCGCCGTCATGGATGGAAGTTAAGGAGAGGATGAGGAAAAGGAAGTAGCCCTGACTCGGACTGACACATGGTCAGAGTCTGACAAGTCCGCTGACATTTATGAAGTGACAAACAGTCGCTGACTGACGCGCCTCAGGATGTCACCATCACACTCACACTCTGGAATGTGATGGAAATATTCTACGGTTTGATTTTCAAGGTGATTTGCGCATGTTTGTGTTTGTTTACACTGATGCTGAACTGCGGATTTTGTCCCTGGCCACTGTTGTTTAAACAGTACTCACTGATGTGCATTTACCAAACACAATGTGACACAGTGCTGTGTAAAAAGCCCAACAACCTGGGATGAGATTTGATTGACTCATGTTCTATCTGCACAAGCAATGCTGTCTTTAGCAGGGAGCCACCAACAATTCCCACTGTGATACTCTGCTGCTATGACAGTAACAAGCATGAATGCTGAAAAGACGTTAAACATTTTATATTTTTGAAGTTTTCGAATACACTGTAGAAAACAACTGAGGTGTTTTCCTGTAATTAAGATCCATGTTTGATCTTAAAATTGTAGTTAGAGATATAGATCCTGTATTTGTGAAATATTTCACTCACTGTGATAAAAATACTATAAAAAAACCCCTCAGGAGCCCTGAATGCCCCACATTCACTGTGTGTCAGCTGGTTTCTAATTGGTTGATTGTTGCCATTTGGAATAAAAACCTACATATTTCACTAAATGGAGACCATTTTCTTCTTTTTTTTTCCTTTAGATTTTTGTTTGTAAGCATTTCAAGTGAAGAAGCCTTTCAATGTATGGAGTAATGGATTTTACATTCTGATGATCCTTCAGTGAGAGGGTGAGTCAGCAGTCTGAGAATACAAATGAACAATGATAAATATTGGCTGTTAGGTCTGCTTATATTGTTTAAGGAGGAGTAATAGCCAAAAGTGCTTTCATTACATGCACAGCTATGGCTTAATGAGACATTTCAAGTCAAGTGAAGTCACTCGCTTTATTTACTTACCGTACAATACCTTGCGTGCTGTAACGGCATCTTTTCCCATTTAAAACGCCTGCAGTGTGCTCGGCTGCTTGTGCCCGTGAATTGTTTGTGCAGTTCTGCAAGCTGTGCAAATGTCTCCCCACGGATGTCAAATAGATTCTAATTAGCTCTGCAGAATTTAATGAACATACGCCGGTGGATCACTGGGGTAGCGCCCCGGCTGAATGGATGTGTAACCAATCACACTTTGCCACAGTTGAGAGGGGCTCGCTGCAGCAGAATATCTCTCTGGCACATTCCCACTCTTTTTTCCCCCCTGTATGTTGATGACTTTCAGTCTGCATATACGCACCCGAGGAAGCATTTCGCTGAAGGCAGTGAGGAGGCCAAGTGAGCAGAGAGCTTGTTTAACTCATTTTAGGTTCTAATATCTCTAGTGTGTGTGTGTGTGTGTGTGTGTGTGTGTGTGAACGTTTGGTTTCTGTTCTGTTTGTCTTTATTGTCCTTGATTTTCACATAGATTTTCCTCAATCAAACCCATTGTCAGCTCTTGAAGCTAATCACATGTCACAGCGCAGTGGACACGGTAACCATTCCACCACCTATTACCTCCTGTCCCTGGTGATCATACGTGCTACTGAATCACAGTGAAGATCTCATCCAAGCCACTGCTGAGAGATTTAGTCTCATTAAAAACAAAAGGGCTCACTGTTATGCTCCGCAGAGCCGGATTGTATTTATACCTGCTATTAAAATGCAGCTCTGGTACACACAGAGGAATCATATTTCTGGTTACCTGTCAAGTTTCTTTTTTAATGAAACAATCATTTTGGGAAATTTGCTTGTTTTCCATCTTACCCAGTGTCAGATGAAGAGATCGATATCAGTTTCATCTCTGTGAGCCAAGACCAGAGATCCAGATCCACAATGTGTTTAGTCTAGCTAAGCTTAGCACAGAGACAGGAAACATCTTCAAAACTGATAAAACACTCCTTTAATGACTCCACAGCTAATATTACATCTTGATTATTTATAGCATATAAAACAAGACATCGTAAAATTTCATCTCCATATTTCTTCAAGCTGCATTTTGCATCTAAAGTGCATGTAAATCCCAGATGCTCAGGTACTGTACAGTTCTCACCATGAGCCCTGGACTCTTATTAACCCCACCACCCATACATTCCCCAAATTACTTCATGGGATGATGTCACCTCATGGTAATGATGTCATCAGGGTTATCTCATCTTGTTCTTGGAAATAATACATTTATAAATTAGGCACTGTGTCAAAAACAGGGAATGTGGAGTTAGAAGGACATGGGAGTTTATGGTGTGTTTCATTTACATTGGAGGTCGGAACTGGGAACTGGGAGTGACGTCAATTCCGAGTTAACGGCATTCCAGTTGAGAAGTTGGAAAAACATGGACGCTCACAGAGCCTTTATAGTTGCTCTTTTGGAGTGTAGACAACTTCAGAGCTTATCTGAAGACCACCTGAAGAACACCTCAGTTGTTTTAATGTAAACACCTCTTAAAACACCTCTCAAATTTAACTGTTTGAGAAAAATGAAACGTTAAGCCATGAACGTGAACAGTTTCAAACGTATCCTGGACTAGCCATTGTATTTGCTAACTACTGTTAGCAATACGAGTTGATAATATTGCTCTATGTGGTATTTTGCCCATACAAACAGCATGGCAACATGTCCACAGATAAACATTGAACAGTACTATCTGTATGACTGACTTAATGTGGAACAAATAAGTCATAACTGCTATGAACAGCAAAATTAGCAGAGTGTTCTGAACTACTGATGTGAGTAGCAGCCATCTTGATTTCTTATGTCAGGGTTGGCGGGGTTTCTCCGACTTTCCGAGTTGGAATTCCGACTTCAGGGGTCCCTCCAGTTGAAATTACCGACTTGGAACTCGGAAATTCTTCCGAGTACAACTGGAACAAACCATTACCTCATGATGGTTTGTCAGATTGCATTGTGGGAAATATAGGAGCATGACCATTCTACGGACCAGAAGTCAGGCTATCTTGGTCTCTGTTGCTTCACTTTGACTATATTTTGTTTTTAATCTGTGTCGTCTAAGTCCCCTAACTTTACAAACTCATTATTACACTGAATATGCACCATGCACACATACTATCAATCAAGATGTTAAAGGCCTTAGCAAGATGCTAAAGCTAGGAGGTAGAAGTGCAGGAACCACTTCAGGGCTTATTTATTCATTTCACTTGGTGCGTGTTGCCAGACTCATTTGCAATTAATGTAATTACAACAAAGTAATTGCCACATAGATAACCTTGAGCCTTAGGGCCACTTAAGGTCTCAGGTCCCAGGGCAGTTGTTATGCTGCTTCATAATTTTGATACTTAAGTGAAAGTTTGCTGAATACTGTGTTTTTACAGGACTTTTAAATCTGGATGTGAGATAACCATTAGCACCTCACACTGTCAGACTGTGATACTGTCACACACCCAGTGTACAGACACAGAATACATACATAGATTTGTGTATTCGTGCCCAAAGCTGGCTCGCCGAGATCAGCAAATGAACTCACTGTTGTTCCCTTTGATGCTGTGAAACAGACATCTCTCACTGTCAAAGTTAACAACAAGGAGAAGACTTGTGCCTTGTTATTGGGAGAGAAGTCACAGCTCATCAAAGGCTCTCTTGCTAAAAATGAGGAAAAACCCAGATGGCAGATGCATATTGTTTACCTGCTTTAAAAACGTCCCCAAATAATTAAGCTGGGAAACATCTGTGTTCAGCTGGCACTGTATGAACTATTAAGAGAGAAGAATTCACAGGATGGATGAGCTGTGTTGATGAGTTACTTCAAGCTGCCATCAAAGCTTTCAGGCTATTGTTAGCTGCCTGCTTACTGTGCTCTTAAAATTTGATCTGAGATGACCTGAAAGATAATTTTACTTTTTCTCTCTCACCATTAAAAGTCCATGAGAAGTCGTAACCCATCAGTGGATTTGTGAAAATTAGAAGATGCAGTGTGGTTTTAATGCAGCTTGTGCAAAACTCAGTAGCTTTTCTTGATGTCAAAGTCACATTAAAACAGCTCACAGGATTTTTAAAAAACTAATATATGTATAGAGCCACAGCAGGCCGTAGCCTCTATCTCTCCCTCTCTTTCTGTCTCAACCTAAGCAGTGGAGGCAGACAGCCGCCCACCCAGAACCCATTAAAAGGAGTCTTTCTTCTCCACTGTCGCCAAGTGCTGCTCATGGTGGAATGTTGGGTTTTCTGTAAATAATATTAGAAAGAGTACAATCTAGACCTGCTCTATATGAACAGTGCCTTGAGATACTTCTGTGAATTGGCACTATGTAAATGAAACTGGCTTGACCTTAGAGTCACTATACAGAGATAACATTTATAGAAAACATATTTGATCATCTGAATGAAAGAAAGAAAGACAAATGTTCTGCCCTGTAAAAATTGTTAGTGTGTTGAACAGGTGGGAATGTGGTCAGATGACCTCCGTATTAAAGTACAATGTTGGTTATGACTTAAGATAAGATTGGTATATACCAATATATATTAATGTTGTTGGTGAGTTAAGTGTCTTGAGCTAGTTCACAAATGGATAAAGAGGACTAACTAACAACTGTATCGTACCTGATAAGTCAAGAAAATGACATTAGAAGAGAGTGTGAGTGGATATACTGGAAAAGCTGTGTTCAGACAGAACACTGAATAGAGACAGAATAACCCTGCATCAGAAATAGATGTTGATTTCAATGAAGCCACTGCGTTGGAACTGCAGGGTGGCCAACTCGAATACCTGGATCAGTTTATACCACAACGTGACATATCCAGCATGGCCTGGCAATGGCCAATCAAACACCTGCCAGCACACGTTCTGGCCAAATGACTTTGTAATGTGAGCATCTTATTTCTACTGTGCAGACGGAAGTTAAGATGATTGTCACTGCAATGACTGTCCAGATTTGCAAAACCATGTCTCATATTATTTTATAAGTGTTTTTTTTTTTTCTTCTTTTGGTCTGAAGACCCTGTAAGGGAGAAACAGTTATGACGCTTGTTGCTGTGCTGTTACAGCTTGGTTTTAACAGCATAGCAACAGCAAACCCCCACCTTTGACTTCTTCAGAAAGAGAGATGAAAGAAATGCTGAATGAGAGTGAACAGAGGCTAGAAAGGAAACTATATCAGTAATAAATCATAGACATGTAGTGTATTCTTCTCCTGACATGACTTTAAGGGGCTGCAGCCATTGCATTGCTATTGATTACACAGAGCTTGCATCCTGCCTACATGTGCAGAGATCACTGTGTTCTCACCTCCCACTCTGCATTTAGTTTCCTTTTGCATCCTCACTGAAGTAAGTAACAGCACACAGTAATGGAAAAAGTTAAAACACTCCCATTAAACTGGTAATTAACTGCGTAATAAAGTCGAGGCAAGACAAAACTGCAGAGCACATGTTGTTGAACATGATGGATGACATTAGTCAAAGCAGCACGATGACTCTGAACTCTTTTTAATGGATTTTTGGGACTTTTGGAAGGTAAATAGAGCCTGCTGTAGTTTTTTTTTTTTTTTTGTATGGAAATGCATTTCTTTTTTTTTTTTTTTTTTCCACAGGTGTTAATGATGACAGGGAAAAAATGACACTGGTGTTATCCTTTGAAATACCCTGAAATACAGTATGTCTAGTCTGTGGAGACAGGACATAGCCTAGCCAACCACAGCTAATCTGCAGCTTAAGTGGAAAAAAAAAAAAAGAGAGAATTTGTGGAGGAATGTCCACATTTGTCTTTTTCGGTCATTATCGTAATGTCATTCTGAGTGTGACTCATTGCTCTGCTGTCATCCAAAATCTGCCACATGATGTGACCCTCAAATGCACTGGCGTGGGCTGACGTGCTCTGACAGCTGTGGTGTGTTTATTTCACTGCTGTACTGTCAGTCAGGGGAGGTTATGTTTAACACCAGGCGTGCCCCAAGTGGGCTTAATGCTTCATCCTAATTACAGACCTCAGCCATGAGAAAACGCCTGACTTTGATTGTCTTCTTTTCACCTTCCCTTGTCGCTGTGATTGTGCTTGAGGCCGGTCTGACCTGGCCTGGTGGGCAACTTCATATCTGACAGACAGGAGGTTTAAACATGGCTACAGCTGAGCTCAACTGACCTTGCTGAGCTTATCCCAAACCATTCCCTTCCCATCATTCCCTTTGATAATTAACATTTCATCTGGGAGCCGCAGGAGAGATTATTTTCTGGACAGAGAGCACAATTAAGTACTATTACTGTCACGTTGTCAGTGCGCTCTGCCACTCTCCATAGGATAGGAGTATAAAGCACTTCTACTTTTTTCCTCGAATGAAGTAAAAATCTGTGGATAATTTGCTGTTTTCACTTTGTTTTTCCTTTCTTTTCTGAGTAAGGTACAAGAAAAAGGAGGCTTCTGACTCCCACACTCTCAACTATTTTGCTATTGGCTGTGAAAGTGGACTCACCGGATGTTTGTTTGAGCTTTTATGCCCAGATGATGATGTCTCACATTAGTGCTGAGTGCTGTGAACCAGAGCAAAGCACCCATAGCTCTGCATTCTGCCCACAACGCATAATGTGGGGTCAGTGGGGTATGATTTGTATTGTGGTTAATGTAGACACAAATTCAGGCTGCACCGATTCCTATATTTTCTCTCTCAGTATTGATCACGTTTAGGGTATCTGCTGGTATCGATTCCTGATCCAATACTCACAGTTCAAACTTTATTTTACTTTTATCCACATATGTGCATGTTGCACTAATCAGACCACAAATCGCTCTGTAGTTCAACTGATCAGGGATCAGATAAATGCTACTACAGCTTGGTGTGGCTTTTGTATGAACACGCTCTCCTGACAGCTAATTTCAGTGTAACTTCACCTCCTCCAAACAGAGGACAGACTCTGTAGAGGGTATTTCCACAGAGCTTTTACTGGCGTAGTTACAGAGGGAAGGAAGAAAGATTATGTATACATCTTGGAGAAATAAATACATTTACACCTTTTCTGTATCTGATTAGAATTGTCTTCAAACTACCTAATGAAGTGGTTGAAATGAAATGTGTGAATAAGGCCACGAAGCTTCAGGCAAACATTTATTTCATGTGATCACTAATATCACTTACTTCACATCAAATTGAAGGCATATACTGTTGAAATATTTAATGCTGCAATATTAAACATACTTAATCAGTGTAAATATAAGAGTACATCTTGGTTTGCTTCTTTCGACTTTGATTTCAGAGGAGCTTATAAACACAGACAGACACACAGACATTCCCAATGTGAGTGATATAATGAAGTTAAACACATGCATTGACTCATATGGCTCTTTAGCCTGTGAACATTTTGTGCTCAAAGCTCAAGCACCTGGCATTCTGCCGGGTCAGCGTCTGTCCACAGAGCTGCAGAGCTATTTCACTCTGTGTCATTTGTGTCACTCACGCTGCTCCGCTGTCATCTGATGCTGCTACTTTTTCACATTAAACTGTGTACATTAACATGCTGTGGCATTTAGATAACACTCTGATGGTATTTTCAGTGCTTGGTAAAAATTCATTTTAAATTTCAACTCAGATATTTTGTACCGATTAACTCAGTTCACCTGGTTCAAATGAAACTGACTGACTGTGCTCATATTTGGGTCTGCAAACACATTTCTCTTGTCAGGTGGAAACGTCTTGTGTCACCAAAATGCCAACATTTCATTGTTTCGTAAAGTTTGACCACATGGGCTTTATCCAGGTGGGTCTGCAGATTTTCAGTATCATTCTGTACTAACCACACTGGTCCTTCACTGACTTTTTTAAAACTAACACCTTTGATTTCCTCATTTGTTTTCAATTCACATGGCTGTCCCACAGCCATTATACCAAAAAACACACAAACAATTACTACAGTTGTCATGGTTTTGGTTTAATACACAATAAAATGAAAAAATGTTAATAGTAGACAAAAAGTAAACATTTTGTCTCGTGTTAAAAGTCACTGCAGAATATTTAACTTTACTGTACTACTGTATGTTCACTACACATAGTTCATTTTCATGACTTGCCACATAATCAGTTAACATAATTTCCTCCTTATGTTGATGAAAAAATGGCATGTTTCCTTCATTATGTGTAGAGGACAGTGTACCCAATAGCATGTTTTAACCATAACCAACCATATATCAGACATCTCCAAATCCCACAAATAAAGCAGAATCAAAATATAAAGGGAAAAAAAAAATTTCAGTCGCTGCTCCACTCACAACAGTTAAAAATCAATCAGAACAGACACTCATTAGACCTCCCGCCTCAGTGCTGTCCAAACCTTGTGGTTGTGTCCACTCTGTGCTTTTCATGACTGACCTACATTAAGCTCCCAGCCCCTGACAGGGCAGCATTAATACAAATAGGGAAGGGGAGGGATTAATGCTTTCCCCCTGAGCAGTGGGAGTGCTGCTGCTGATGAAGTGCTTCCTCTGGGCTCAGTGAAAGATCACGTTGTCACTAACAGTACAGCAAAAACCTAATCTGGAAACAACAATGGGATTCTCAGTTATTGGCCAAAATATAATAGCTATTACATCCTATGTGTCTTAAGCTTTTTAAATCTGTTGGTTTTTTCTGTCCAGACTTAAATGTTACAGGCTAAAATAATCTCTGTGCCCTTCCTATATAAATAACTACAAAATAAAAAAAAAATAAAAAAAAATAAAAAAACAGCTTTGTCACCAATTTCTGTAATACGGTAGTGACTCAACATTACTGTATAAATTCATGAACACTCTTGCTCTGTAAACATCTTAAAAATTCTCTGGTACAGAATGTGTACCAGAATGTATTGGATGTTTATTGTTAGGAAGAAAAAGTACTACATTATATATAATACATACTACACCAGTCAGTAGTTGACTGACAGGTCATCTTTTGGTTGCTACAGTACTGACTGCTTAGTCACATCACAAGTAAACAAACAGGGGGAAATCTGAAAGAACTGTAGTTGGATATCATTTTGTCACCAGTGCTCAGCCAGAGACAACTAGGAAGCTTAAAGGGTCTGTGTTGACTTTGGAAATAGCACTTATTTTCTTATACTTAACACAAGGTCCATTTACTCATATCATGTAATGGTGTTTCCTCAGTTGACATGGAGATGGTTCATTTTAAAAATATCTATAAAGTTGTTAGAGTTGCAGTTACAGTCTTGAGTGCAGAATCTACAGGCAACACAATTCTTTATAACCCAGCAAAAAAGAGCTGCATTGGGGATTAGATTTAATGAATTCTTCTAGAAAAGTTAAATAGAATACTGATGTGTCAAAGCTAAATTGGTAATTATCACATAGTACTGTGTAGAATGTATAAGCAGTTGTTGATTCTGGAAGGACTTCGCTTGAAAGATCTGCAAAAATCTGTCCTCTGTATTTCCTCTTCTTTTCTTTTCTTTACAAATTTTTTAAAACTCATTTACCATATGGTTCCAACACATTACAACAGAGTGAGTGACAGAAAACAGGACAGACATCCACCATCAGTGAGAGAAAAGGGAAAAACACCAATAGACCTTATTTAGAATTTTTGAATTGCAATCTAGTCCTAGGACAACATTCCTCATCACTACACGTTTGACTGAGGTCTGCCTCCCATGTCTGTTTGAGGCCACTTGTCAGCTCGCTTACTCTGTCCAGCAAGGCACTGTAGTATCTTGAGGTTTCCTCGACCCCGCCACAGCAGTCACTAAGGGTACTGGATCTTGACAGAGTCACTTAAGCGTCTTGAACAGCCTGGTCGAACAAATGCCTATTTTGCAGGTATCTCCAGAACTGATTCTGAGGTATATCATATTGCTCTTTTAACATAGTGAAAGATTTAAGTATGGGCTTGTCACCTATCCTTTAAGTCACTTAGATTAAGCCCTAAAGAACAAGTAGAGTGCCACAAAGGGAGCTCTCAATCCAAGCAAGAGGTTGTGCAACAAACAGTAAAATATCATTGGCGTATAGCATCAACTTACATGACACCTGGCCGATCTGCACGCCAGGGAATGAAGGATTCTGACAAGCAGAAGTTTGCAGTGTTGGCTTTAGGAAAACACAAAGTGGAGAGAGGAAGGAGGGCTGCCCTATCTGATTACAGCAACTTAACTCAAGAGATTAATCCCTCCCCAAGTAGTACTGAAAAAGAAAGGCCATTCCAACCTATCGAACGCCTTCTCTGCATCCAGTGAGGCAGCTGTGATAGGGGAGTAAATTAATCAATTCCTTCTATGCATTCACCAACTTAAGAATTTGAACATGCAGGGGTTTATGGTTCATTATGGCAAAGGTGCAAAATTCATGTAATTTATTCTCTATACTGGGAAAGAGGTCTGGGCCGTTGACACAAGGAGTGTACAGGCAGGCAAGAATCACTACTCCTCCATAATATTTAAACAGTCTGCTTGCCTGTAATTTAAAGCCACAAAGAGACATGTTGCATCTGTATGCAACCTGTAACCTACTGTGACTTGCTCTCTAGGCATAAGAAGTACCAAATTGCATCTTCTTCAGGACACCTCCAAACAGCAAATGAAATCATTGGGAGATTATGGGTTTCTTGAAATGAAGAGAATTACCTCTAAGTTTGTGCCCAGAAGTCTTAAACTCCGACTGTTGCACAAAGGAAAATCAAGTATTATTATTGCATTACATTAATAAAGCAGCTGTCAAGTGAAACTGTTAAAATTTGTTGAAAGGGAAGAAAGCATTTTCTTTCATCCAGTAGAGTATTTTAAATATGTACCATTTGAGTGTTTTTCAATTTCCCTATTGACAGCTCTCTTCTATTTTTACTAGTGACACTCTGATAGACACAGCAGGGGTAAAATGTTCACTAGATTTCCAGGCAGCCTTACTTTAACTAAAATTTCATTCTTTCCCCTCCTTACATTTCAAATACTGTCAGTCTTTTTAAATCATGACCTTGTCAGTAGAATGAATGGCTGTCAGAGCACCAACATGAGCCATGCTGCGTCACAACCACTTCTCTCTCTTACACTCTCTTGCATTGTTCAGGTTATAAATAAGGTCTTTCAACAATTTGTATGGCTTCACATTCATCAAAGATCTGTCATGTTTTACATTTTCATTTTTAAGAAATAGCAAACTGATATCAGAGGCTATTTGCCTATTTATAAAGGATGTTTGTTAGAGGATATGAGTGCAAAGGCTGTCTGTGTATACGAGGGGGCTTCAAAACGTTCATGGAAAAAGGACAGTTGGAAAAAATGGTTTACGTTATGATGTATTTTGCGTTGCAACAGCCATTTAAAGAGTTCATATTCTAGAACGTATTGGGACGTTAGTCTAAAACGTACAGGTGCATTGAGATCAAAATCCCTGCGCTTATGCTTTTGTATGTACTTTTCCACAAACTTTTGAAGCCCCATTACATTGCTACCATGGATGTCATTTCAATCTGAGAAATTATGTGATTGCAATTTTGTGATGAATAAAAATGAATAAATTGTAGTAATCTCATATATAAATGTATGTAGTTCTAGATTGTGACATACAAAGAACAGGATATGATTGTGGTACTACAGGCATGGGTCCATTGTGCATCCCACAACACTAAAGCAGGTTGTGCAGACTGTTCTCAACTCCACTACCTTAACATTTCTGGTCTATTCAATTAATATAAATATTGACATTTATTGCAATGCCTTCATTTTATTTTAGTAACATAATGTGTCGCTTTGTTTCTGTCTCTTCTCTAAAGTCTGTGAAGCAGGAGAGAAAGTGCCGTTTTCCTCCTGCAGTTTAGGAAGTACAGATATAAAACACAGATAAGACTGACCAATCATTAAAACCAGTATAAGTATAGGCATATAGTATCCATAATAAATTGCAGACATGGTTTCAGTCTGCCTGTGACTCTCATAAAATGTCAGAAAAACAAATCTAACCAATATTGGTAATGTGTCTGCTAAAGATTTGGTGACTTATGAGACCCCAGTACAGTATAGACAGTAGATGCTCTCTTGAAGAGAGTCACCAGTGCTTTATCACCACTATTTGCAAGGTATTTGTGCAGGTTCTGAAAAGATTTAAAAAGCACTGAAATCAGTTTGTTAAAAAAAAAAAAAGGCTTTGAAAAGGTATTAAAGTTCAAATTTAGTCTTATAATTTAATGTCAATGGTCCTGAGTATTTTCTCTAGACATTAAATGCTTAGTTTCTGTAGTTACCAGAAGATCATCACTTCAGAAGAGGCAAGTGAGAGAAAAAACTTAAACAAACTGAAAACACTTAATAATTTCTAATTGGTTAATCTGTCCACCCATTTCCTGCTGCTTATCTGGGTCCAGGTCAAATACATTTCATTAGTTCTCTAATTAGGAATTCTCCAAAAATTCTATAAATAGCCTAAAGGTGTGAATGTGAGTGTGAATGGTTGTTTGTCTCTATATGTCATTCCTGTGATAGACTGCCTGCCTGCCATCCAGCCCCCTGTGACAGCAGCATAGATAATATATCGATTGGATGTTATATATTGCTGATATTATAATAAATAATTCTGGTTCACATTGTCCCCACTGATTTTCCATCATCTTTATACTTTTTATGGTAAGATCAAGAAACAGTTATTAAATTGTATTTTATGTGGAATTAAAAGGTCTTAAATTCAACCTGGTGAACCTGCAGAAAGGAACAGAGGAACTCACTTGTTTCACAGCCTTATCTCAAGACTTTACAAGAGTTTGTTTATTTTGGTGTCTGGGCGCTCTTTACAAAATGTTTTTTTGTATGGTGCATGAGCAGGAGGATATACTTCTGATACACCCACAAAAATGGTTAGCATAGTAACATGTCATCCAGCTTTTCAAGCAGGCTTATCCTATATCCTTTGTACTGAAACAATCTTTTTCAAAAAGCCCAGTAAAAATAGCAGTTTAAAGTAGCTGCTATTTTCAGAAAATACTGAGGACAGGCCAGATGAATTCAGATGAGAGACATGATCTCGTCTTAATTTCACCAATTTATCTCAGTTAAACAGTGAAGGATGCAGAAAACAGAAAAATGGACTTTGCCCTTCACTTTATGGATTGAAAAAGTACAATTTGGAACTCTCAGTCTACATTAAATTTTTGCCAAAAACATTTCAGTAGTGAAGTTGAGATCCGTTTTTCTCTTGTTTGTTTTCGTCAATCCAGGGTTTCTAAGCACAGGAGACCAGGCAGCCAAGGGCAACTACGGCCTGCTGGATCAAATTCAGGCTCTCAGGTGGATCAAAGAAAACATCCAGGCCTTCAAAGGAGATCCAAAAAGAGTGACCATATTTGGCTCTGGTGCCGGAGCATCGTGCGTCAGCCTGCTCACCCTCTCACATTACTCAGAAGGTACGTGTACTCGCTCACAAGCATGCACATGCACACAGAGATATGCTCACACACAAGGGACCTTTTCATCATTTTGTCATATCTGCTATATCTACTACCATGCTTCCATACAGTGTGGGCTTCACATCAAGAACATATTCACAGTGAGCACTGGGATGTCGGCTTTGTTTCCTCTAAGCCAGATGTAACCAGCAACATTTAAACTTGCACAGAGTTGATTTGCTCTCAAAGTAATGGCAAACTTAAGTCTGATTCACACATTCAGTCATTTGATGTGTTTAACTGCAGAGAAGAAACCAGGGGCAAAGACAAGCATTTGTTCATGCTCTGCTTAAATCACAAGGAGCCGCTTTCTTCGTTGGTTTTAGCAGCAAGGCTTAATCAGAAATATAATCTTGGTCATAGATCTTTAAAGATTTCGGCAGATTTCTGAGTTCAATAGTCTACAGTGGACTATAGTAGGCTTTGTTGTGGTTCTACTGTCAGGGAGGCATTCCTACTTGTGCACAAATAGCCATTAAAATTTAATTAGCGTATCCATGCTATCCAGGAAGTAACTTCAGGGAAAAACTCACTTCTGTAACACAAGTCACAAGTCTCTCTCATTTCTCCACAACAGACCAGCTGAGCAGAATCATGCACCCAGGTTAATAAATCCCTAAATCCCTTTAGTTTAAATGACCTCATGACCTTTCCATTAGTACCACCCTCAGGAATTTCATGTTTTAAGAGCAAATACTGGCACAGCTTATTATTAGTAAAATCTCAAGTCTGATCTCAAGAAGTTTTTCCTGTTATTTGTCTCAGTCTCGTGGGTGTTCTAATTCATTCTCAGCCGGTCCCACCTGTTCTTTATTCTCAACTGTTGTGTCTCTATTCTTGTAGTAGGCAAATAGCTTGGTTGGTTAATTGCTTTTATTGAGTTATGTGTAGATTCTTATTCTGACTTCGAACACAGGTTTTACAAGAAGTTTAAACTCCAGTGACATGCAAATATTCTCTCATTTAGCAAACTTTCAGATTTATTTTTCCACCCCTTAAGGTCTTAATCCTTAGTTTGTGAAGCACTAGTCTTACTTTATTATGGTACAGTTAATATTGTAGCACCTCTGGGTTACTAACTAGACTGTAGACTGACTTGTTTTACAGGCTGTGTGTTTCCTTACAAATATTTTGCCCAGTTTAGCTTGGATGAATTTTCTGTTTTTGTCTGGGTACAGGACAAGACAATTTACTTAACTTTGCTTATTAACCCACAACCAAACACAGACCTGAAGCACAAAAAGATTAATACCGCCTTTGCAGCAAGACGTACAGAATAAATCAGCTCAGTATTAGTTAGTCAAATAACGTGTTTTGTTACTTTTAATCAGATAATTGGCATCATCACCACATGCAAAGTCAACAGCCAAAGTATGTGTTCATTCAAGTGTGTATTCATGCTTTATTTCGTAAACATTTCTGTAGTCATCTGCGTTGGAGAAGAAGGAATAAATGGGAACAGATTCTGGATTATCATACTGTATGTACGTCTTTATTTCTATGTATTATTAATGGAAAATATAAATAGAACGGCCAAAAGATGATTCTTGTAGTATTTACTGGCTCCCAGAGAGCTCCTGGCTTTCACAAATGAATAGTTTCATGCAACTCAAATTTATACATCAGGGGAGGAAAATCGCCTGACCCATCTGTCAGAAAAAGAAGAGGATTTGGAGGATTGGATCTCTAAAAGTGCTGCTGCAGATCCCAGGCCATTCTTCTCTCTGTGTGGGACAAATACAGGCTTTGTGAAAAATGAACCTTTCCACAAAATCAACCTTTTTATCTTGCTGGTGAAAGTCCATTGGGTTCACCTTAGAAGGAAACAGAGTGAGGGAAACTTCCTATTCCCCCTTTGGTCTTGTGTTGCAGTTATTAGGCCTGTTTCATTTTTTTTCATTTTGTACTTAAGGGAATAGGAATGGCTTACTTTACATTTAGATAAAAGTCCTCATGTTCTGATGGGAAGCAATCAAGACTGAGAGAGTCGACAAACACTCCAAGCATTCTTGGTGATGTATAATACATCACTAAGACATGTAATGGTCCTTTTAGCATTTGCTCCTGTAACTTGGAGCTCTGTTGTGAAGCTGCTGACAGTGATACCATCAGCAAGCAACATACCAAGGTCATAAAAAACTCTGTATATATAGTTTTGAAGTTAACATCTGATCTGTGGTTTAACTGACACTCCACATCTATCAGTGGCAACAGTAAAACCTTATACACGGCTTACCAGGCCTTGTGGGAAATGTCTTCATTGTGCTCAAAACATACTTTTCAAGTCGGCCTGGTTGAGTCACCACCACTGTGTGTTTATACGAGTATAAATAGCACTCACTGAAACAAAAAAAATACACATAACTCCAGTATTCCTGGTGTACTGTGGCCTACTTGCCGATTGGCAGTCCGTGAAGCCGTGCTACCTATTCCAGAATGTGGAAACAGCCTGAGGTGTTGTTGCTATATAAACAGCAAATATCTTTTATGTTCCGGTTTGTTCATTAGGGACACAAAGATGTAACGTCAGTATTCTGAATCATCCTTTTGTTTGCCTTGAAATGTTTTTATGCTGCTATAAAAAGACAGAGAATTTAAGAATTCTGTGTTTGACTGGGCTTCTATCAATTATATTTTAAAACTGAACAATTTATCAATAGCATATTTGTGAAATGGATGATTGCCAAAGTAGTGATGCACTGATCTGATCTGTTGGAACAGTATTGGCCATGATGCTGACTCCATTAAGTGGATTACTCAAACATGACTGATCCACAGTAATGCTGTTTTCTGTGCTGCTACATTCATTTGCTACGATGAGCTAATGTTGCGTAAAACCACTATTAATAACATGCCAGTCCCTGTATGTGATGCAAATAGATACATTTTAATGTGAGTGCAGTGGAAATTCTTTACTGTGAAACCAGTGGTGTTGACAGTGACATTTGTGGTTAGCTCGTGCAACAGATTTACTCCATGTGCAGCAGTTTTTCTAAAACTAAATTAGGCTATTTCTGCACTTTTATCAAGAGATCATTTTGCAACACTGGATGGATGAGGTTTCATTATATGTATAACAAAGCTTTATAAAAGATAACAGCACAGCAAACAAAAACCTTTACATCCTATAAGCAACAAACCTTAACAGCTGGAGTTTTAGAAAACACTAAAGAGGAGATACATTGCTCAGCTAAGGTTTGGTTTTCTGAGGCAAAAGATGGAGCCACACACAAGTGAAGTATTGTTTGTTGAAGGTGAATGTTGGTGGACAAACATTTCCACTTATAGTTAAGAATTAATGTGTTTGAAAAAACTCAATTCAAATGTTTGCTGCTTTTCACCTAACATGAAGCTTGAACTCTTTGCTGCCCACATTGTGTGAATGTGTGTCTTTCACTAATACCAGCTCCACTCTTAGATCTGTTCCAGAAAGCCATCATCCAGAGTGGCACAGCTTTGTCCAGCTGGGCGGTCAACTATCAGCCTGCCAAGTACACACGAGCCCTGGCTGAGAAGGTGGGCTGCAACATGTTGGACACCATCGACCTGGTGGAGTGTCTGCAGAACAAGAACTACAAGGAGCTGATTGAGCAGTACATCACACCTGCAAAGTACCACATCGCCTTTGGGCCTGTGATTGATGGAGATGTGATCCCAGATGACCCACAGATCCTAATGGAGCAAGGAGAGTTCCTCAACTACGACATCATGCTGGGGGTCAATCAAGGGGAGGGATTTAAGTTTGTAGATGGCATTGTGGACAGCGAGGATGGGGTGTCTGCCAATGATTTTGACTTTGCTGTGTCAGACTTTGTGGACCATCTCTATGGCTACCCAGAGGGCAAGGACACTCTGCGCGAGACCATCAAATTCATGTACACAGACTGGGCAGACAAGGAGAATCCAGAGACCCGGCGCAAGACCCTGGTGGCTCTGTTCACTGACCACCAGTGGGTAGCACCAGCAGTGGCCACAGCCGACCTCCACGCCCAGTATGGCTCACCCACCTACTTCTACGCTTTCTACCACCACTGTCAGAGCGACATGAAGCCCAGCTGGGCCGACTCAGCCCATGGTGATGAAGTACCGTACGTGTTTGGAATCCCTATGATTGGCCCCACAGATCTCTTCAACTGCAACTTCTCCAAGAATGATGTGATGCTGAGCGCTGTTGTCATGACCTACTGGACTAACTTTGCTAAAACAGGGTGAGTGCTCTTTTCCTTTGTTTTTTCCTTTCATTGGGTATACTTGCATTTTAGTCATGTTGTACCGTCGCTTGTCTGACTATCTGTTCTAACAGAGATACACAACGCTTAGCATTGTTTTTGCTTCTAAAATTCTGACTTTGTTGTGAGTGTTGTCGTACCTCCCGATGGATAAAAGAGAGAGAATACCTGTATGACAGGAGATCCATGTTTATAGCCCAAACAGGAACTGCTAGTAGCTAATGCACTATAACTTAACATGGTGCATCTTTTCCACAATCTAAAAACCTTAGGGCAAAAAAGGGGCTTCAGGTATAGCCAACTGCTGACTGAATGGCTGAATCCAATTGTGGAGCTCTGAATTTGCAGACTGGGTCATCACTGACTTCAGTCATAGGGGAGAGGTTCTCACAGTATATCCACATAGTATCAGTGACATGTCAATTGATGGCATCTAAGAAGTCTCTAAATAAAGTGGATGAAAACTGAATGCAAACTACTTAGGGTTCTCTAGTCTGTTTCTTACAATTAAAATCACCTTTAAAGAAGCAATTACCAGCTTACAGAGGGTAGCTACTTGACACTCCAAAGATAGATTTACGCTGGGATATCAACAAAAAGTTTTGTTATGATTAGTGTTTTAATGATTAACACATGAGTCAAAGAGATCAAGTGGAGGTTAATATAACAAGTCAAATCCTCCCCTGGTGCTACGGCAGTGCTGGATTTGATGAGAGGATTTGCTTTCTGTTTATATTTGGATCATGTTTTTGTTTCTCACACCCTGAGATTAGGTATCGGGGTGTTTGCAGCCCAGCCATACTGAAAATTCACATAAATAAAGTCTTGATCATCTTCATAGGCTGTAGCATTCATTTCCCAGCTCTCTGTTTGGCTCCCATCCAGTGGATGCCTGATCAGTGGGGGATTGGCTTCCTTATAGACATTTTGGGAAGGCTCTTTTCTCTAGCTGCTTTTTTCAGTGTGCTTCCAATAAGGCAGAGACTGAAAGCAAATTCATCACTGGGAGTGTGGCCATTTTTCAACAAGTCTCTCCCACTCTTTGCAGTCTCCCGTCGTGAATCAGACATATTGATGTTTTGAAACTTTTCTTGATGTCAGTACAAAAAAATTGGCCAGTTTGGATGTACACGCAGTATTATTGAGTGTGGCTGTAATTATGTATGGGCTGATTATGGATGTGTTGCTCCTAGTATTTTGTCTCACAACATGTGGTGTCTTAGAGGCGGCGACACTGAGGATTTTGAAGACTGATATGTTGATCTGCATCTTAAATGCCTAGTCTCCTAACACATCAGTTAGAACTGAAGAAGGCTTTCGACTGAGAGATGAAACATCTTCAACATCCTCAAGCAAATCCACTTGCCTTGGTATAGCACTTAGAAGCAAAAAATATGCTGTACTCAACTGGTAACTCTCAAAATAATGCGATCCTAAGAATTTTGGAAGCCAAAAAGGATAGTGCTGAACACATCCCTATCAAGGATTGTAGAAATACCTTAGATCATCAGTCCAATGGACAAAAATAAGATGGAATGATTATTGCTTGTTAATTATTAATTATTAATGCTATTAACCCCCTGTTCGTCCCACTCTATTTTCGGGCCTAACGATTACTGTTGGAGAGGGCTCAGTGATTAACAGTAATTAGATCATTTGTCTTTCACATTATTGTTTAGTTTTCATTTGCTGAGGGAAATTATAATTGTAAATGTATTGTTTGCAAGTTTTCATTGACTAAATGACCACTGCATCATACAGCAGCTCAGTGGGCCATTTATCTTCCAGTAGTAGAGCAAAATGTATTGACAACACAGGGTATCTCTCAGATTTAATGCTCTTTAACGCCTCAACACTTAATTACCATTTCCACAGCAGAATGGCTGCGTATGGGTGATCCTCTCTATACAGTTTAACAAATGTATGCAAACCCGTATATAATACTATCTAAATAATATAATAATCAAAATGTTTAATTACATTACATTACACGTCATTACATGTAATTACATACATTACATAACCATTTTGGGGAGGTTTTGAATATGGGTAGCTTGAAATCCTTGATTTAAACAACAGAGATTTGTAAAAACAATACTGGTTTTAAACATTTAGGATTTGGAAATCATCAGTGGTTCCTGAGGCGGTGTAGCAGAGCTACATTACCAACTTGCATACAGTCTGATAACTATCCTCCGAAACCAGGTAATCATGTGGTACATGCTGCTGCCAGCTGACTACATAATCAGACATTACAATAACTCCTAAACTCCTCCTTTCCTAGATTGAGGCACCATATTATAAATGCCTAAAATGCTTATGTCACATACAGTATTTATTTATCCATCAGATCAAACCACTCAAGTGTTTCCATCACTTCTGCTGAACTGCGGATCTCAAATAACATGAAGCGTACACTTTATAGAATTCAAAACATAGTCCAGGATCAGATTTCACAAAATTTTACAGCCAACAGCAACTGGAGTGCATCTCACTGTACAACACTATGACAGTACCTAGACTACAAGGTCTGATGATAAGGACACATGCACACACACGGACACCATTCCTTCTCTAATACACACATGTAACTACACAGGGCCCCCTAACTCTCTGAATACAACTTTAACCTCCCATCTTTTTTTATGACGTCTCAGTACAACTTACTTGGTTATGAATGTCAGTCTCAGCAGTTCTGGACATATCTGTACTAATCTTTCATCCTTTTTAACACTAAAACACATCTAACTTGAAGTGCTCACCAGTTTTGAGGCTCTATGAGTCGCAACTGAGTCGAGTTAGTTCAACTAGATGAGGGGGATACGACAAAATCAATCAATCTGATATCAAGTAACAGCAGGGCCAAAATCAATGATTTCAATACAAACTTTTTTTTTTATTAATAAAAGCAGCTTATGTTATAGTATTAGGAGAGGAAAATGTGTCATGATTCATGAGCTCAATTAATCATTAATGAGCTATGTCCAGATACACTTTTATTATCACAAGTTATTTTAAATATAAAAAAATATAAATATAGTCATTTCAGTTTTTTGCATCAGTTCCAGTATCCTTGTTGCACTGCAGACTGACCTGAGCAGTGAATGCATACAGCAATGGTAAGCCCCAAGGGGAAAACGTGCCTGCCAGTCCCCACCTGAACTGCATAAAGCAGGCTAAATTTTGTCAAACATTCCAGAGTGAGTTAAAGGTTGTCATGCTTCCTCTTTGATAGCTGGGAGTTAGTTTAGCAACATAAAAGCTGAGAAAAAGCTGAGAGAGCTGAAGTAGGAGAGAGCCTGTGACAGTGTTGGACTCAGAGTGCAAAGCTGTGGCTACTTCCTGCAGCAGTATGTACCAGAACTGGTGATTAGGTTCAGCTCAGGACATCGCTACTTGTCCTCCTTCATTCCATACCTTTATTTTCTCAAGTCATCAGTTAATCTCAGGTATCTAGTCAAATATTTTTACTTAGCTAGTTTCACTATTGCCGTCACTGAAGTACAATGGAAAGACAGACATTGAGACTGGGATTCATTACAGTTGGAGTATTTACAAGAAGTTAGTAATGATGCTGCGTTTCTGTCATTTTTGTGTGACACTGTTGCTGTCGTCCTTCTTGAAATGACAGACAGAATATTTTCATTTCAAGGTTAATTCTGAACAAGTTATTGTTTCACTGTGCATTTATCTCAAAGCATACTTGAAGCTGGTTACTCAAGATGTCCAATCTGCTCCTTGCTGCCTTCTTCATCACATTTTCTTCTTGCTCCTCCTTCTTGACCAGCTTTTCTTGAGTGCCATGTATCCTCCCTCTCACTCTGGTTGGAGACGTTGTCGTTACGGCTCAGTTGGACCAGCATTTACAGATGTTCCCTGCTACAGCCATCGTTTCTGTCTTCATCTGGTGATGACCCTGTCTTGTTTTTTTTCTCATCACCAGTTCCAACTGTCATACCTGCTCCTCATGCTTGGTGGCTTTGCTTTCTTCCCTGTCACTCCACCGGCTCTCACACTCTGCATTCAGCTTTTGCCAACTTTTCTCAAAGGCAGTCCTTATCCTCTCATTCTCCTCTTTCCAGGCTCTAGTCTCTTTCAAATGGATGCAAATACTTTCTTGAAGGCAGTTATTTCATTTTCTTTCATTACTAATCTCCTCATACTTTCTTAACTGGAAGTAAACCACCCCGTTTGGTTTCAGAGCTCTCCAAAGCTCTCTCCAACCTGTTGACTTCCTGCTTAACATGGAATAACTTTTTTCCCCAGAATCCTCTTTAAGTTGGACCATTTTCCTTTTCTCTGTGTCCCAACTGACCTACATGCTGCTGAGTGTCTCAAATTGCTGCTTCTGGTGTGTAGCTGGCATCTGGTCTGTATGGATGTTAGGCAGCACCAATACGCTGCAACACCTACAAGACAAATATATATTTAGTGTTTGAGCTAGGACTCTGGGGCCCATTCTAGGTGGATGATAAACTACTGTCAAAACTTTTGAGTGCCATAAATTTATAGATAGCAGAGCTGCTGGCCAAGCTATAATCCAGGTACCCGACAGAGTGACTGTCAAGCACAGAGAACCTGATAGTAACTGCTCATGGTGGAGTACCAGCACCATAGGAAGCACAGCACTATCCAAGCTAGTCAGTTAGTGTCCACCCACTGCATATGCACCAGACTACATAGCCATGATCCATCACTGGTTCTCTTTAGTGACCTTTAGTGCATAGAAATATGAGGTTAAAATAGTTTTAAGTACGACTATTGGATGGATTGCTGTCCCAGTGAGTAAACACATTCATGTTTGCCTCACATTGAATTGTTATAACTTTGGTGATATATTTGGTGATGTACCATGTACTCTTCAAACCAGTGATGACAAATGTTTTATAAATGGTTTAAATCATTAAATTGTTTGTCGGCAAAAATACTAAATATTTGCTGGTTGTACCTTTCTCCAGTGAGAAAAAATTTGCACCATGCTGTTTCTACATCGCTATATATTGAATAACATTTAACATCATGTGCTGTTGATCAGACGTCACAATTTTTAGGACTTTGCTTCAATATATAATGATATAATTAATGTAAAATATATTTCAGGAATGGAAAAGTGACTGATGAAGCTAAGTGTGAATGATAACCTGTATATTATGATGGAAAACTCACAGCATTCACAAGCTGTTGGCTATTACCTCAGCTGCTCTGTGTCAGACGGTACAAGCAACACTGAATACACATTACAGCTAATCCAATACACTCTAAAAGCAGGATCTGTTCCACCACCCTGGTGAAATGTATTGTGACTGTGAGTTTTCAGTTTTCAGCATACCTGTCAACGTGATGAGTACATTTATATTCAACCTATAGCAGGGAGTCACTGTTATTGTTAACAGATTGGAGGCTTGGTGGAAACATATGTGCACGCCAGTGCTAATGTATTTTGCAGTTCAATGGAGCATTGTAGTCCTCGCCGTTGTCTTTTCTTTTTATTTGTTTTTTTTTTTTTTTGTGAAAATTCAGTGGCAGAGGAGTGCATGTCCCAACATATGCTAGAACTGAGATGACAGACCTTAAATGAAACCCACACATGCCTGCAGGGATAATCTCCATATGTAGCCACCAGTTGAGGGCAGGACCTTGCATTATGGCTGAGTCCTGCCTTTTTAATGAGAGAGCATCCACATTAGGCAAAGGCACAGATTTACATTTACTGATCTATCATACTTGTTACCAAAGCGAGATTGACAGTGGATTGGTTTAGCATCGGCAGTAATATGGGCTTGTATCAGACTGCTGTGGTGAAAAGGGAGCTAAGCTAAAAGGCAAAAGCTATTGATTTATATTTGATCCATGTTCCAACCCTCATCGTGGCCAAGCTCTGGGTACTGAGATTGTGAACATGCAGCCAAAATGGATTTCATCCAGGACGCCTGGGCTCAGCCTTAGAGATAGGATGAGAACTCAGACATCCGGAAAAGAGCCTGGAGAGCCGCTGCTCTTGCTTTGAAAAGACCTGGTTGAGGTGGTTCGGGTGTCTGATCAGGATGCTCCTGGCACCTTTCACTGAAGTCCTCTGTGCTCATACCAGATCATGCTGGAAAGACTGTGTCTCATCTGGCTCTGAATTTCCCAGGAGAACCTGAAAATGTTGATGGGGAGATGGACACTGGTTACCTATTTAGCCAGCTGCCAACACAACCTGACTACAGATAAGCAGAAGAAGATAGATTGATGGATGGATGGACATATATTTGTTTGGTATATTCAGTCATGAATTCCAGTGACAATAGTGTCAATTCTTGCCATTTCGTTTTGTTTGTGCCATGTATCCATCTGATTCCCTGACTGAAAAATGCATGTTTGTGCTTTTGCTCTGAGGTTTGGAAATACATAAGTAATAACGCACCATATTCTTTTTTGTGTTTATTTCTGCACCTCTGGTTCCCAAGTAACACCCTTCACCTCAGGCAAAGGCTCAGTTATATCTAAACAGTATATTGCAAACATGAGGTAAAGGAGCTCACTTATTTGCTTCTTAACACGATATCATAGGATTGTACGAAATAAAATAGTTCACTGTCTGCTTAAAGAGACAAAAAGGCTTGATATTAAGACATGCCCAATTCGCCAAATGCGAGAATGTAGAATTCAACAGTGGCGGTAGCAGAGTCACTTCCATTAGCCACTTTGGGGGTGGCCTAATAGTCCTCTGTGACAACTGTATCTACTGTATCTGTGACAGTGCTATACTACATCCTCCATTTTACACACAAGTGACCAGCAAGAAGCCCCAGTATGATGGGCTACATTTAGCAGGTGTAAACAAACCAGGAGAGCAGCAGGAGTTGTGATAATGAACACACTTGCAGGAGAGGACTAGGTTCCTTGCTATGATTGATTTTTAATGGTGATTTTAATGTTATTTTATTTGACTTTCAGACATTTGGGGTCAACATCTGTCCATCTGATTTTACGGACACTTAGAACACTTGTAGGAGCTTTAATTCTTTCAGATTAAAACCTCTTTCTTAAAATATGTTCATCCTGATTTCTGTGTGATTTGGGCGCAACACAACTATATTGCTACAAGCATTAAATCACGGTTTGGTCTCTTTATGCTGCCCTAGTATTTTAAACAACATTAATCAAATGCTTGTAGCAATAAGGTTGTGTTGCACCCATGTATCACACAGGTCTCAGGTTGAGAAGATTTTAAGAAAGAGAGGATGGTTTTAATCTGAAGGAATGAGGAAACAGAAGAATAATTTGGCTGGCCTTCAGTGGCTTCACTGATACTGGGTGTAACTGCCAATTTATCTGGATTAGAACAAGGTACAATATCACACATGAGCTGAAATGCAACGACTGTAAATGAATTCGGTAAATTCGGTAAATACCATGAATAAAATATTTCTTTTTGAACTTTTAAAATTGTTTCTATGTATTTATTTATTTATGTAATCTTTTTGTATCTTTGTCTTATTCAGTTGCATGTTTTCATGCTAAAGGAGCTTTACCTTAACAAAGCTGAATATTTAATAACCAGTACTTTAGTCTGATACATTTTTTATGTAGTCTTGATTTAGGTCTTTACAGTGGTCATTTACACTAAAACAGGTTGTAAATTTAGTCAACTGTAGCACAACATATTCAACTTTATGAAATAAAATGTAACTTCCCAACTACAAACTTATGGCTAGTGAAAATACTGAGTGTCTAGTTTTTGGAAACTTTGGAAAACTAGTAGCCACAGTTGCTGGTGAGCAAAAACGTTAATATCGAACCCTGGAGACAAGGTACCTATTGAAAGAAGAAATTACACAATGTTCTTCTTAAATCTATATTCAATGAAATACTCTGATCAATTAAGTACAGTCACGGGTTTTGTTGTTATGGACTTACTTGGTCTGGTAGCTTATGGTGAGTTAGGGTTCAAAATGATCAGTGTTATTGTTAATGCCTGAAAATATGCTGACCCTTGTAAGCTCATTCACTTGACCTGTTTATTCACTTTGAAATGATCAAATAAAGCTTACAATGAAGTTCAGGCAGATGGCGTTTGTGTGAAGGTCTGTTTCCCTCTCTGCTCTCTGTTCTACACACATCATCGAGCAACCTTCCAAAAACCCTGATTACTTTGTTTCAGAACTCTTGGGTCAGCTTTATTTCCCAAAAGACCACAATTGCTTGGACAAGCTACTGTTTTGTGCCTGGTTAAGATCCTTTCAAACCAACAACACCAACCAAACAGACTCTAAAGGGTTCAGAAGTGATGACTCTGCAGGAGTCTTCACTCAGCTGGCTCCTCTGAGCCGATGCAGTGCTGTGCTCCAGATGATTATCCTGGAAATGAACCAGTGGTGTGGCTCAGAATGTTCCCAGATATATGAATCTGCAGTTTGTTTATCACACTGATTTTAGATATACACATATTGAAGTCTAAAAGTAATAATGTACATGTTACCTATTGTACATGTAACCCAAAAGTTGTTTTGTGAGTTGTTTACCAAATTGTCTGATGGTATGGAAGTGCATTACCTTCAACAAAGGGAAAAAACACTGAGATGTTATCTCATAATTATGAGATCAATTTCTCAGAGTACAAAGGAGTTTTTGCCAAAATAGTAACAGCAATATTTCAGTTAACTGTGATGCATCCTAAGATCAAAGATCAGTCAAAAAAGCTGCTTGTGCTTACAGAACACACATTAACAGCCATTCAAAAAAGCTTCTGATCAAAATAGTGAAATGGTCTAGAGCAGGGACTAGTAAGAATCTGACACCTTTAATTTTGAGATACAGATCTGCTTATTCAGAGACCTATTTCCTTGTTTAAAGCTCCAGTTTGCAATTGCATCTTCAAAAAATTAAAATGAAACACTATTTTACATTTAACATCATCATCATTATGGTAATGTGTTATATTTTCATTTGCAGAAATTATGTATTCTTAACCTTGTAAAGAGGATTTAAATATTGGCAGTCTTGGACTTCCATACACCTCACATACTGTATAGGTTACATATGCTGTGTCTCAAATGTACAAATGAAATCAACATACTTAACTAATTTTAAACAAAGAGGAAATGATACAACACAAGCACAAGTTAAATTGCAACTATCTATATAACAATCACAAACAGGTTTTTTTTCTTGAAATTTGAAAGTTTGCGAAGGTTTTGTGAAAGTGAAGTTTTCTTCTATTTTGTTAGGTGTTCCTGGAGCGGTCTATCACCATCCACATTTTTTTCCAGCTGGGTGAAACTCCATTTTCCTAATGAATTTCTAAATGGTTCAAAATTGTGAATTGCACATTCAAAAACAGAGTTTTAGAGTCTACATTTTAAAATGTTTATTCAGTCATTTTTCCAGTTAGAATACACAATTGACCCAAAACCTGCTTAGAATTAGTTAGTAGTATGGATTTTAGCATACACACACCTCTTCACACAAATGACACTGACTAAGTGAATATAATGAATGCATTACATTCATTTGGACTTACACAATAAGTGCATTCAATCTCCAAAGGAGGAAGTAGAGGTGCACATCCCTGACACACCCATACTCCCATGCACAGTGCTTGCACATCTGCACATGTAAACACACATCTATTGAAAACCACATAGAGTCGTGTTACACAAACACAAACACGCCCTCACTGATTGTTTGCCTCTCATACAGAGCTGGGAGTCCATCAGTCTTACTCGGTGGCCCCTAAATGCAATGCATGACTCAAGATGAGGCCTTCCGATTGAGTATGCAGATATACACTCCCCCATACACACACCAACCCAACAACACACGCAGATACACAAACACTCCAGAGTGTCAGCTCAAGGTTGTTGTCTAGCCTTCACTCCCCCTCACCTCTCCAAAGTTAATGAAATCACTCTCACAAAGTCACTAGAGAGGCAGCTGTATTCCAAACTACAAAATAGATTAATAAATATCATGCAGTAACACTGAATATTAAGAAAATGTGACAACAGACCTGAAAACGTGTCATTGGTGTATAAAGGACAAAGAACATTTTGTCAGCTTCTGCATTCAAATTTTGAGTCACCTCAAAAACACATTAGATTTGAACACAGGGAGCAGAGAAACAGAAGAAAGGCATTGACTTTATAGAGTAATGACTCATCAGGAAGTGTCACAAATTAGTGCTAAGTGACTCTAATGGACAGTTACATTTCTGATTTGTATTATCATGCTGCTTTAAAATCATTTGAAGGAAAAGCTCATTTACAGACTCACATAAAAACCTGTTTTTAATATGGTCATTATGTTTTAAATGGTGATGGCGAATGTAATATTTAGTATGTTTCCTGTTGCTTTATGTCCCATTAATGCATGTTTGCTGTATAATAATGAAATTGGAAAAATAATCCAGCCCTATATTCTAGACTGTAAGTTACAAGTACATTGAGAGAGTTTAGTTCTCTGATTTCATCTCCTCTCTCTTCCTCTTTCAGGGATCCAAACCAGCCAGTCCCACAGGATACAAAGTTCATCCACACAAAGCCTAACCGGTTTGAGGAGGTAGCCTGGACCAAGTACAACCCCAAAGACCAGCTCTACCTCCACATCGGCCTCAAACCTCGAGTCCGAGATCACTACCGAGCTACCAAGGTCGCGTTCTGGTTAGAACTAGTGCCGCACCTCCACAACATAAATGAATTTTTTCAGTATGTATCCACTACTACCAAGATACCCCCACAGGACACCACCCCCTATCCTTACACCAAACGGTTCCCTGGCAAAAACAACTGGCCGTCCACCACCCGCCACCCTGGGGTCCCACCTGCCAACACTAAACAAACCACTGACCAGCGCAAAAGTGGCGATCTGACGGATGAGTCGACCGTGGTGATCGAAACCAAGAGGGACTACTCCACCGAGCTCAGTGTCACCATCGCAGTTGGAGCCTCCCTGCTCTTTCTGAATATCCTCGCCTTTGCTGCGCTCTACTACAAGAAAGACAAACGACGGCACGAGTCCAACCGGCGCGTTCCCACCCCGCAGCGGAACTCAGCTCCCACCAACACGCCATCCACCGCCAACGACGTGGCCCACCTGCAGAGCGAGGAGCTGATGTCACTGCAGATGAAGCAGCAGCAGCTGGAGCACGAGCACCACCACGAGTGCGAGTCGCTGCAGGCCCACGACACGCTGCGCCTCACCTGCCCGCCTGACTACACCCTCACCCTGCGCCGGTCACCTGATGATATACCCCTGATGACACCCAGCACCATCACCATGATCCCTAACTCGCTGGCTGGCATGCAGCCTCTGCACAACTTCAATACTTTCGGTGGCAGCCAGAACAGTACCAACTTACCCCATGGCCACTCCACCACACGGGTATAGCTCTGCTGGGACAGGAAGGTGCCGGATTCCCTCTGGACCAGCCACTAACTACACAAGGCAAACATGAGTGACTGACTGTGGGAAGCACAGAGTCCAAAGTCTCAGCAAATGTTATTTTGCTACCATGCCTTCTTGAAAAGTATAAACATTATAGATTGATCATGAACTGGTGAAAATATTCAAAGTGAATGTTACTATATTAATAACTCTATTTGGAGCTAAGCTTCACAGAACGTTTTCGAGGAGTTTTACCAAAAGAAAAGGCAACCAGGGGATGACTGTTAATATTCTTACAACATAAAATGAAGAGTTTGAGTGACAAAGAAACCTTTGCAGAGGCTTTTGTGCCATAAATACACAATAGGAAAACAGTGGCAACAGTTGTTGAAAAGCAACAATTGAACATCTGGGACATCATCTTTTCATGATCCTTCATGAAGAAGACACCTGACTTGGGCACACAATTCTACCCCCCAGCCTGAAATGTATTTATGAAAACTTTGTTAAAAAAAAAATTAAAAACAAAAACAAAAACAAACAAGGTATATAGTTGTGCGTGGAAATTTAAAAATTTTAAAAAGAAAAAAGGATATTAAAAGAGCTCCTTCTGTTTTCATTTTGGCTGAGATTTATTTTCTTGTTGTTGTTGTTTTGTTTTATTTGTTTTACTTTTTTATTTCTTTTTATTATTATTTTTTATCCAGCTTGTGTGTTCTGTTAAGGTGCGTGTAAATATATTCAAACATCCTTCATTCCTTTTCCAATTACTACCTGTGTTTCATTATTTTTCACAGAACGACCAAAATGCGAACACAATCCCATCCTTGAAGAGTTGCACATTGTGCGTCTGCAGGTCATCACATACAGTACTGTCTTGTGCGTTGCTTTGTGTCCACTCTCTAGACATTGCATGTCCAGGAAGAGCTTTACTCTATATTTTCAGACACATCTCCTGTCTGAGAATGAGGACTGACTGGATCTCATCACCTGCTCTCATCCTGTTACGCTTCCAGTAGTTTTCTTTGTGGGCTTTTTCTGTCTTGCAATCTCAGCACTGCCTGAGCTTACAGTGTGACCAGCAATGTATTACTTAGAAATAAAAAAGGCAGTGATTTTTTTCTTTTCTTTTTTTGTATCAATATTAGTTGGATATGTTTGTAAAGAAAATATATGTTAGATATTTCAAATTGTCATATGCTAGCAATATGTAAAGTATTGTGCCAGGCTTGTGATATTTTGGGTTACAAAAGCAAGTGAATGTGTAAATATTAATGATATTAATTATTATAAAATTATAACAAAGTAACCATTAACTCTCTTTCCGTTTTGCATCCTATTACAAAAAAAAGGGAAAAAAAAGAAAGAAAAAAAATAATGGAAGTACATCCAGAGGATTTTAAGCTACATTTGTAAATTCTATAAAAAAGATATATTCTTGCCATTTGGCCCCTAAACCAGTCAAGATAACAAGGGTTTTAATGTAGAGTTTTAAAATCCTTAGTTTGTCTTATATTTGTTTGCAGTTTTGCCTTAAGTGATAATAGAGATATTTCTGGCTGGACACCTGTATAAACTTTTTCTGCAACATTTTTAATAAAATATCACAGTATTTTCTAAAAAAAAAAAAAAAAAAAAAAGAGAAAAAAGACAAAGAATGTTTAATTGGATCTGATTGGATGGTTGTTTGTGTTGTGTGTGCAAACAAACATGATTGGATGTCTACAGTGAAAACCAGCATTTTATTTGAAACAGGCAGAGGCCTATACAAGAGATAGGACTTTTTTTAAAGTCCTTTTTATGAGCAAAATGTCTCTGTTCTCTGATTTCACACTTCAACAGAAATACTGTTACATTCACAACAGATTCCCACTCACTACTACTCTGTCATTCTTTTAATTGTGGTTAAGCTGCTGCCCATGGAACAGAACTTTTCCTGCACAGATGTTACACATTAAATGCCAGCAGCTCAAAGAGCACAATCTCTCTCGTTTCCATGGGATTTTCAGATGAAGTCACAGAAATGAAACAAAACAAAAACTGTGCAAAAAGACTTCCTGAACTGGTCAGTTTTAAGATAAAGAAAAAAAGAGGGGCACCAGTCAGACAAGCACAAGTTTGAGAATTTTATATAATATGGTCAAAATAGTGCACAAATACAGACACTTAATGTCACACAGAACACTTCAAACCCTGTGGTTGTACAGTGGTCTAAATGTTCTCTCTGTGTCTAACTTCCTCCCACAGTCCAAAGACATGCAGGATAATTGGTGACTCTAAATTGCTTGAATTTGAGTGTGTACGGATGTTTGTTTCTATGTGTCAGCCCTGCTTTGTAGAACATGAAGGGATTTAAAATAAATGGAAAACAGTGGAGTGGAGAGCAGCAGATTGGTGAGTATAACATGACTGTTTTTGTAGTGATTGAATTTACCACGAGCCTTTATTGTACTGGTAATACCATCCTCCTTTGTTGCTTGTGCATATCATGACCTGAGCTATATATTTGAGACTCTGCCATCAGCTGAATACCAGCTGCTTTCTTTGAGGATTTACAGTATAACTAACATGAGTCATGTGTGGGATATTGTTTTCCTATGATACAATGAAAAGCCCATTTTCAAAGACGGTAGATTGACTCTCGTTCGACTCAATCAATTCTGACAATCTACTCGAAACTTTTAAAGCACTGAATTGCATCTGCAAACAGTTTGGTCTCTGCCAGCTAAGCTGAATTCTCTGACTGTTTCAGCCTTCGTGAGCTGCTGCTGTGCTCCGTAAGGGAAAACAAGACACACCTCTGAGCTGAATAGCAAAGAGTGCTGCTGCTGTGGTTACAAGGCCTCCCCTGACACTCACATCCAGACTCTAAGCATGCTGCATTCAGTAAAACTGTCTTGAAATCACCCTCCCCTCACCACCACCCTACCTCCCTTCTCACTATTCAATCTATTGATCCCCTTTGCAACAAGCCAAGCAAATTAGCTTTTGACTTAAAACTAAAGTGACAGGGGGAAAATTGAAATCTTTAATAGTAATCTGCAGTTACTGAGGCGCAGTGGATGTCTCCATACAATCCTCTGTGACATTTGCTACCCCATAAGTAAAGGCTGATGTGTAAAATTTTTTTCATGAGACAAGGAAAACTTTCTTTCATTAGCAAAATTGTTTGATCCATAATATATGATCCAGCAAACAAGCCTTATAGATACTGAGATGAATATTTATTTCATGTGTGCAAACAAAGCAGAGCAAACGCGCAGGCAGCCTTTTAATTGGCATGTTGTTTATGCTTTGGATAATGTTGAGGAGGGGGGTGATTTAGGGAGAATGGAGGTAGAGGGTGGGGGGGTTGCCTAATGTGAATAGTGGAGACTCGGCTGGAAGTTAATTAAGCTGGCAACAGCGCTCCATCACTCAACCGCGATCCCAGAACTGTCATTCAAGTGCACCACTCTCCAGGCAGCCATTACCGAGGCATATCGATTGTCACGGTGACAAGGTAGTGCACCAAATGGGAGTGGGCAGAGATGAAGGCTGTGTGTATATGTGTGTGTGTGTGCGTGGTTTGGGGTATGGGAAAGAGGGGTGAGGTGTGATGAACAGCATATAAAAACCCCACTGTGACCAGCTGCAGCAAGAACCTCCGCTGTGCTCCCCAAACATGAATTAAAATGCAGGTAAATACCTCAGCAGCAAAGCTGGTTGATTGCATTCCCCTCCCTGGGTAGCTGGAGACTTAATAGATGAATATGAAATCTTCAGAGTCAATATATATGCAGTTAAGTGGTGAGCTAGCAGTAATGGCCTCCAGAAACCCCCCTCCCTAAATCACCCCTCAACATCTCTTATTTTTAGACATTATTGTCCTAAACTCACATTCAGTCTCCTCAATAGTTTTCTCATCAGCTGCAGCACAAAGAACATGACCTGAGGAATTTTCTACATCACTTGTTGTCCATGTAAATGAGTGACTCAGGGGTGATAGCAGCAAAGGATCATGGGACTCATGCCAGCTGAATTTCTAAATCCCCTGCCACAACATGCGCCTCCACAAAATTTCTAAAAATGGATGCCTGGTATTAATGAATCAGTGTGTGTATGTGTGTGTTTGGCTCCTTTCATAGTCTCTGGGACACAACTATTACATTTTCTTCTGCCATAAAGCTTCAGGTTAGTTGCCATATCCAGACATTATAAGATATATGTTACCTTTTAACCAAGGCTGGATTAACATGGTTGAGAGTCCCATCATGCACAGCGGACTGTGGAAGCCCCGTTAAGTTTTGTCCAGAGCCCCAAAAGCAAACCGATGATCCATTCTGATCCATCACTTCTTTTGTTAAAGTTGGGTTTTGAAACACAAAGAATTTGGTAAGGGTCAATATGGTGGATTGGGTAAAAATAAGGACGTTAAGGTTAGAGAACCTACGTTGTCATGGTTAAAAGAACTACTTCAGGTTAGGTTAAGGATGGGATTTGGAAACAAACCGCATTCTCTTGTGTTAAGTCAGATGTTTTGTTGACTCAGATTTCTCCTCCGTCCTCCTCCCTCTGCAGATGATGTGACTCTATAATAATGTCACAGCATTTCCTCCTTTGCTCCTGATGGACAGGAGTCATAATTCCTGGAGGGTTAATTATATCTTGTTATTGGGTGCTTGCTGGAACAACTGATGCTATCATTCCTTTTCCTTTGGAGGTCAGTCCAAGTTTAGCCTGTTTACTTCTTTACATTACATGTAACATTTCCCATCATGTTTTGTGAATACAACTCAGTGCAACACACAAGTACTTTCGAGGAGAGGCTGATTTGTACAATTCATAGTTTCTTACCCCTCTCTAAGACACCAGGCTTTCACCGCACTGTTGAGTATGGCCACTTAGAGCTGATGTTAACATTTTTTCCCTTGGACTTGGTCGAACAACAATTTCTGCAGAGTAGTTTGTTTTGAGCATAATGAACCATTAAGGACGATGCAGTTCTGACGCTGCGACAAACCGTGCCTGTGAACATCATCCAGGCAGAGTCATTTTCACCAATCTGTATTTTCATACACAAATTAATAGTATGCAAACATAGAGCAGACAGAGCTGTAGTCTAAGATTCATGGGATAATTTTGCTAAAGGCACATGCAGGCTGATCCATTCATCTATGCTGATTTCAATTTCAAAAATGTGTCATTTGTAATTTGCTGCACTGAAATTGGACTTTGATCTGTTCCACTGTATGGGCTTCATCTGTGTGTAATGGACTGGCCAGCAGGACCCTGGTGATCCCGCACGGACTAATGCCGTAAGCTGGGGGCATCTGAGGGAAGCAGCTGGCCTGCTCTAATGCTCCCATTTCTCTTCACTTTCCCATTGTCTCATCACAACATCAAACTGACGGCATTCAATTAAAATGTTTGCAGTCGACAATGTGAACTGGGAGAGCAAAGAGGGCAGGAATGAATGAGAAAGCCTGCTTTTGGTTGGAGCGGGGATGCAGTGTAATTATGCTGCTGAATGTGACTGTGTGACTGCCGAGCAGATGTACTGCCATCTTGTGTGCTAAGCTGTTGTACAGTGGATCTCATCCAACTTCACTGCCTCTTTTCTGATGGCAGGAGTGGGAGTCAGTTCAGAATTCCTCTGTTATTATTGTTACGAACTTGTGGTCTGGTCAAATGGACTTGCTGCCATATTCATGTTAGTATAGGTGTTCAATATGGTGGAAAAAGGTGTTTTGAAAAAGGATACAGGTAGCAGAAAAGGTAGAATAACTACCAACAGTATGGCAACAAACACCTCTTGTATAATGTAAGTTATTTTGCCCAGAGGAAGCATTGGGAACAGATCAAATCTTCACCTGCTTGTCAATCATTAATGGCATAAATATTCTACACCACCTGATTGATACTCTACACAACGCATCAAAACAATGCTGTGAAAGATTCAGATATGTCTTCAATGGTTTCCATTTTCCTTGGAGCTGAAGTACGTGAAAGCAATAATAATAATAATAATAAAAATAATATTTTTTTACAAGCCCTAGCTCGCTGGAGGGAAAAGGGATGCAACATAAGACCAGATGGTATCGGTAAGAGGCCGATGAGTGCTGTCCCAAATAAAAGGACCAAATATAACCAAAAGAGGAGTTATCCTGAACTTCTACTGAAAATAACCAGAAAAGAAAAATAAAAGCGTAGTAACAGTTTCTAACACATGTGACAACCTGAAGATTCTAAAACCCCTGGTCCAGTCCCCAGGTAGTTCTAACATGTGCCTCAATAACAAAGTTTCTAGTTGATATAAACATCAACATTTTGCTATGACGAAATGACTGACGGAGCTGATGGAGATTAAATAAATTTCAGTCACCAGTGGCTTCAGACGGGATGGTGATGCTGGACCGGGATCCACCAATCAGGAAACACAAGGCATGGAGGAGGGCAGTAATTGAGAAGAAGGGGTGGCCGCACCTTCCCAGCATACACAACCATAAGAAGGAGGTTATACACAGACTGCAGCAGCACGGATTGTAAAAAAATAAGGCATAAATACGACTAAAATACCAAACAAGATATAAACAAGACAATATTATAAAAATATAAACGAAAAAACAACATACACATGACAATGTAATAATATAAACCAAAGAACAATATACACAGGACTATGTACAGATTGAACTGTATAGCGATATTGCACAGTTTGAAATAATATTGCACAGAATGAGTGACTGATAAGCAGCTGTTTAGTCGGTGAATTAAAGTGCAGACTTAGTTGTTGTTGAAAATACTTCATCTGCAGTATCTGTTTCGGTTGAATCAGCTGCTTCATGTTATCAGAATGTAACTTGCAGGTTTTGTAACAAAGACAAAATTATATGAGATAAGTTCCATCATTAAAGCAACAGTTAGTGTCTTTTATATTTTGTAGAGCTCAAGTACAGTGCATGATAGAAAGGCCTAATACCACCTGAGTCAGATGAGGATGATGCTAATGGAAGTGATGATGAACCAGAAAAAGAAGTATTGACAAATGCCAGCAGTAGTGACAGTGGAGCTGGAGGATGCTGAGAATCTAAGGAGTCAGGAAGGTTCAATGTTTTTACATTGCGCTGAACAGTATGACAATATGTGAACACATTAGTTTAACATTATTAGAAATTCATATTATTTTATAATTTTAACAAAATATATAATTGTATTGATTGGTTTGTTAAATACATAGCTCTTCAATTGAAAACTCAAACGCGTGCAGACCACCCAAGTGGACATGTGAGAAACTCCTAGAAAAAATTGTGTTTAAAAAAAATGAAGCTCAGTGGGTTTTTGTTTTTTTGTTTTTTCATGCCTAGAGAAGAATAAAAACACTTAGGATTTCATAATTCACGCATGAAAGGGTTAAATGTGATTCGACTCCTGAAGGGGGCATCCCCATGGCGGAATGGTTAGGGTGCGTACCACATGGGCCTCAGTGCCCTGAGCAGGCGGACCCTGGTTTGACTCTCCGGTCGGACCTTTGCTGCATGTCAATCCCCTACTCTCTCCCTGTTTCCTGTCCCTCTCTATTTTCCTAATAAAGGCAAAAAACAATAATTAAAAAAAAATTTGACTCCTGAAATGTATGTGAAGCAGAGTGCTGGAGAGAAGAGGTATCACTCTGTTGGAGTTTTTGGAACCACAAAAACACTCACAGTTGTATAGCTTTGTTACACAGTGATGCTTCTAAGTACTGGCTGACAGCGAGCACACAAATCTGGCAAAAACCAAATGTCATTGTTACTTGCCATCAAGTTACTAATGGAATTCATGCAATTAGTGACAGCTGACCGGCTGCCAGTATAGGAAGCTGCTCTGCTACTTCTTTGATGATGACAAAGACAGAGGAGGAACAATAGATTGGTTGCCATCAGATCTAAGCAAATTTTTCCGATCGAGGTGTCAACGGGATCCATCACCTGTGCAAATATTTTTTTTCACATTTACATGCTAATTTTCACTCTCATGTGCAGTCAAGTGCTCATATTGTACAGCAGCTGTCATTAAAGAGATCAGCAGGCTGAGGTGGACGACACACAGCAGAGTAAAGAAAAGACAGGATTAGATTTTGATCTGCGATTTTGATCAGCGCCAATACCAATCCATGAATGGAAATAAACATTAAATATAACATTAAACTTGATGTTAAGAAAGCAGACAGTCTGCCACAGAATATTAAATAACATGTCACTGCTAAGTTTTTCCACCATGCCTAACTAACTGGTGTGCAGAGAGCACATATAGAAGATTTGAGTGCTTCACTGTAATGTGTTATCACAATTATCTCTGTTCTATATATATCCAGCCTAGGGAGACATTTATTGAAAAGCAGGATGGGCCCACATGACCCTGAGCAGGGGTTGTTGCCACAGTACATAAAGAAATCTCTCTCTCTCTTTGATACTTTTGTTGATCACATCTTTTTATTGTGTCGTGTACATCTCTTTCATAATGTACATACATTTGAATCCATTAAACTTATTTATTATTGTACTATAAAATATGGGTGATATTCAAGCACTACATTATTAGAAAGGGGCAAAACATTCAGCTGCCATTTATGTATCCATAATAACCTATATCCTAATCCCTGCTAAATTTAGTGCAGTGTTTTACTGCATGATGTTAGTCTGTGTAGGAAAACAGAAGAGGGAGTGCATCTCCCCCTGATGGAAACCATAGCATGTAGGACATAGAGGTCAGTGCCAGATGATATTTTGCCCTGCCACTCGGTTGCCAGATGAAACAACACAGATGATTTATGGTGGCTGGCCGGATGGCAGCAGTGCAGGGAGCAGTGTTTTCACTGGCCCCAGCAGACACAGCCAAAATTGGGTTACTCACAAAATGTAAAGGGTCTGTCTCAGACTAACAAATTTAATCATGGCCTTCCTCCCCTGCAGGTTGTTTTAATACTGCTGGATTACAGAGGTCTCTCATCTCTCCCTGTCTCTTTACAGCAGACACAGATGTAGTACTGTCATTGTGGCTGCAGCACAAACACACAGTATTCTCAGAGGAGGGTGGGAGTTGTTATTTGGCTGGCTTGAAACATAAATCACAAGTTTAAAGGCACAGCCCATGAGTAAAATGTAGGAAAAAGAGTAGTCTATATTTTATCTGTCATTCAATTTCAGTGTTAATGTGTGTTAATGAAGGACATGATTACATAGAGCTATATTACATAGAATATTATTACTATATATATAGTAGAAATAACTCAAATCCAATTTATCTTCACTGTATTTTGAACAGTCATAACTTCAGGTCAAAGTCTTCAATAAAGTGATGTCTCAGTCTCATGTCTCTCAACTAATAAAACAGTGTTGATACCAGAGATAGTGTAAGTTAACTGGGTGACGTATTTGTCCCCTCAGCATAATTTTTTGGCATTAATGCTGTTATAATTTATATTTTTATAATAATAATAATGTATCAAATGAGAAAGCGAAAACACTGTGTGTGAAAGGAGTCAGAAGTAGTGATGGACCTACAGACCTACAGAGAATTATCAGCTTTATAGTGAGTTTCAGCTCATTGTTCATCTGTCCAGACCACAAATTTACAGTTCTGGTTCACTCTCACTGCTCTCACAGTGTTGATTTAGGCCACTGCAGCTGTTTTCAAAGAAGCAGCTGTACTGCTTACAACTAAAAAAAAAAAAGACAAATAACAAGGAAATACGACAGCAATTACATTTTTCTTTCTAATTAAGGCATTTAAATTCTCTTAGTATCCTGGGGAGGTGGACAGGAGATCAGATGCGCGACGATACAAGACATCCGTCGCAAGCTCGTCCCAGAAATGAAGAAACAAAGGAGGTTGTGGAGCCTCAGAGAGAAGGTTAAGTCAGACAGTGACAGCAGGGACAGCGATGCTACTGTCTGACTAGCTCCAACAGGAAAGTAGGAAATTATTTTTTGCAACCCGTTCTTTTTTCCTTCATCTCCCTTCTTCTCCCATCACCCCAGAAACACCCTCTCCTTCATCTTCCTCCTGTGACCTAACCTCACTTCATCTCCCTTAAACTTTCCTCTCCTTCCTTTACCCATCCACTCTTCCCATCTTTTCTCTCCCTGACCTTTCTGTTTATTCTTTACCTCTCCAAATTTTCTTCTCATTCCATCTTCCTTCTGCCATCTCTCCATCTTTCTGTCCTTCGTCATGTTGCTGCTATGATTGAAATGAAAACTAGGTTGTTCCTATTTACTGTATATAAATATAAATCTATGGGAATATCTGTATATTTCTGTATACTGTCTATGGTCATTCTATGACCTCCATGCAATGAAACTCTTTGTGTCCAGGGCAGTAATATGCAAATGATATGCAGACCCAAGCGACAGGCCGGCTCAAGCCTCGCCTCCAGGTCTCCCCCATTTTTCAATCATGACACGCGGTTCCCAGCAAAAACAGTCTAGGAAAAGATCTGTTTATAGCCATATTGATGTCATACCAGCAACATTACATAAAACTGGCACCATGAGTATCTCTCTGTTTGTGTGTGTCTTTAGCCTAGAGAGCACCTTACTCCACCCACCAGCGCTCCTTGCCCCTCTTTTGCCGCTCCACCCTTCCTGTCCTTTATCTTCCTCCTTGTCCCCATCTCCTTCCCTTCATGTATATTCCCTTTTTTTTTCCATTTGAAACGGACTCCACCATTGCTCTCATTTTTCCTCCTCCCTGTACCTCTCCTCCCACTCTCCATCATTTCTGTCTCTTTCATGGATGGGGAGTGAGGCCCTTCTTCATCTTCCTTCCTTTAACCATCCACCTCTCCTGTTTTTCATCTTCATTCCTTCACATCCCCACTCTTCCTATCCTTCCTTTTCCTCATAGCTGCATGCACACACACACACACACACACACACACACACACACACACACATATTTTCTGTGTTTTAATCTGTGTCAAATCTCCACGTAACACATTATATCTTGACTAACAGAGCTCCTTTTCAAAAACAAATACTGTGACACATATGGAGACAAAGGAAAAGACAAGAAGTCAGCCTGTCAATAGAGCTCTCATGCAAAATTCAACATTCAAATTCAAATGGAAAACGTGTTACTGTATATGTTAAAATACGTATTAAATGTATGACAAAAGAGACCGTGCATGGCAGCAAACAAGGCAGGGATACCTGTGAAACAGATACAATCTCCCATTTACATAAATGCGTGTTTTGAGTGTTTTAAACTTATGTTATAGACTTTTAGAAAATTCCTTCATATTATTATAACAAAAACTGAAAAATAGGGTGACGTTTCTTTTTGTTTGCAAAGCATTTTAAATCAGTACAACATTTTTGAAATGTATGGGAGTTAGTACCAGTGCTTTGCAAATGCATCATATGCTACACATCCTGCATGTTCTAAAAGTAGTCAGCAGCTTGTTTTGCTTGTACAATGATGAACTACAGAAGAAAGAACTGAAATATTTCATTCAGGATATTTGATATCCTTACCACCTGCATAAGCAGTATTTTCTTTAAAAAATCAAACCACAGAAAAAACTATGTAAAATGTCAAAAACTATCAATACTGGACCTTTGCCAGTTTTGTAAAGGTGACACATAATATCTTAGAGTTTTGAAAAGGCAAAACAGTGCTGGGCTGTTTCTCTAAAAACATTGCTGGGTTGCTGAACAGCTGGTTGGGTTATTTTGACCCAGGTTTATTCATTTTCCTGCTCATCCAGTGTCAGAACTTCCTGCATCCATCTCTTCCAGGATTTTATGGCAGGTAAGATGAAGATTGTACAGTTAATATGAATTCATGGTAGCACTTTATATTAATCTACACTTATTCACCATCAACTACTTGCTTATTTGCATGCATATTGGCTCTTTATTAGTCATTATTAAGGACTCAGTAATAAAAAACTCTGCTTGATCATATGCATCACATATTTCCCTCAATAACCTCCCAATCTTATAAGGTAGTAGTAACACCAGAAAAGTAATTCTCTCGAGTGTTAATTGGGTTACTGGCCTGCTGCCTTTTTAAGATTTATACTGAGCACAAAAAGCATACTAAGGTCTATAATTCATAGCACCACAATCAGTGAGCAGTAATTGGGAGTTTACTGAGGGAAAAACAGATGTGTGGACTAGTAGCTATGGGAATATGTTATACTAATATATAATATGCTAAGTACTTTAATGATTAATAAAAGGCCGAGTATGCATGGGGGGTTCGAAGTGATACTTCATGTTTTTTTGAAGTCATGTATTGTTTCAATTATTTAAGATCCAAACAGCCAGTCCACTACCTGTTTCGTCAGTTCATGCCGCATAACACAGAAAAACACAGCAGCAGAATGCGCCACGACCTCGCCTGTTATGATTCCAGAGCCGGTTACCGCGCAGGGCAGCCCCAGACCTGCTCAACAGTCAGCCTGATTAGCACCACCTTATTCCGGCTGATGACGGCAATATAACCCAAATACCTTCACCACTTCACATACCTTCGTTCCCCGAACATTCGTTGCCTTCACCGTCTCGATCTCTGGCACACCGATGATCGCGCCATTCCAGTTGCCGCACAGGGTTCGACCTCAGCAGAGCCGGAATCGGGTTCGTCACAATCCTTCAAAACCATAAATCCGAACCTCGCCGATTTCACGCAGCATTGCGCAGAGAGCAAGCAGAGGTTTAATTTTCCGAAGCTTTTGTAATCCCTTCCACTAACGATTGTCCGTGCGTGTTATTGTTTCAACCGTAATTCAGGTTATTCATTAACGTTGCACATTGACAAGAGCCAGCGCCTTTCCTTCATACCTTCTTCGCATCGAACACCGTCAGCATCTTCCACCGAGTATCGTTCAGAATTTTCTGTCGTCTTTCAGTCTTCGACAGGCCGTGTTCACAGATTGATCCAGAAAGGGTCACGGCGCGAACAGAGGGGTGTTGCATCGCGACGGTTTCGAAGAAATTGCTTAACGCAGTTGTCAGCGAGCTCACCTAGCCCGACTTGTTGAATGCGCCAGAGTTTGATGTGCATGGCGCTCAGAACGTTCATCGTCTCGACATCTTCTCGTCTTCACCTTTGCGTCCAAACGTCACGCACGGCAAACACAGTGCCCCCATACAACGCATGGAAGATTTGCTTCGTTTTACATCACTGAAGACTTCGTCAATGTCATTTTGGCCAACACTGACGCCCATTACGAACTGACCCAGGTCAGCAGTGAACCAGACGTCACGGCTGAGGTCTCACAGCAGCGTGGTGAACACCAGCCCTCAATATATAACACAATGATAAGCGCAATCACACCAACAGTCAATCACAAGCTCTGTCGTCATCGCCTCCGTTGCTTCCCTCTCAATATCATCTGCACCTTCTGGCAATACCTGACACTGTCCAGTTTGTATCCACCGAAGTCTGAAGCCTAATCGTCAGTCAATTGCTGTCAACAGAGAAATGAAGCGAGTTGCACAGAGTTCAGGCGTCCAGACCCTCTTCACCGGTTCGCCACTGACCGTTCACTGTGCCGACTTCGACCAGCTCGCAAGAACTCACGACACGCAGGGTCGACAGCAGACTTCGCAGGACTGGCAGAGGCGCGATCGATGAAAATCTGACCACCCCCAGTGACGCAGAGCGGGCCCCTCTCATCGCAAGCAGCAGTGATCTAGGGAACAGTTCATCGACGCCACGCCTCAGCGGTCGTCACCTCCCCTTAACTTCCTCAGGTTACACCCCATGTCAGCAGAGCGAGAAACGAACGTCATGTTGCTGGTACGACGTATTCTCCTCAACCGCGTCAGCAGCAGACAGCGATTGTCACCATCGTAGTCTGGCAGATTCGAAAACGTGCGTCAGCAGTCGAACCGGCACCTGCTCATCGACGATTTGCACACACAAACACACCCAGCACCTCACGCATCAGACTGACACACAGCTGGTCACATCCGCCGGTCATCCACAGTTGCCGAGGCACTGAGGCCTATGGAGAGGTGGTGCGGACAACAAGGAGGTGAGAGAGGAGGCCACGCAGCCAGGAAGACATCTGTCAGCACATTTCATCACCGGCTGCAACAGCCATGGTCATCAACCGTTCACAGCAGCAGCCTGAAACAGCCCCGCCCGCGGCCCAGCCACCGCACACACAAGACGGCGCCAGAACGACACGAACACAGCCGCGGTTTTGCAGCGCGATCGATCGAGCAATTCCGTCGCATGACAATGAATGCAACGAGCGTCACATTTAAGATCAACCCGCGTTCATTGGTAATTCACCGTCACGGCTTAGCGGGTAGAGCGTCCCCGACATCTAGGCCCAGGTCATAAGCACATACAGCAAACCGCCGTCAAACCGCCGATCATCATATCAGAACGAAACCCAGCAGTGTCTTGAGAGAATTTATTCCTTCATCCTCCCGTTTTCAGTCCACGCCCATACACACAGCGCATGCCGTCATCAGCCTGTACTGCTCGGCTCGCAGCGACGCCAACGTAAATGAGTATCTTCACTTCCATTCACGAGCCGAAACAGTTCGATCATCAGGCGTCGATCAGAACACCCATCATCGCGTAGCACTGTCATCCTGTTAAAACATTTTTAAAGCGATTCCTCTTCGAGCTGTATTCTGGTGAAACCGTTGATTGTCCAAACATGATACCGTCAATACCAGAGCCCACGAAGAAGAGACAATCATCAAACTCGTAGCATTGAGCATGCGAGGTGCCACACATCGGTGACGTGGTCAGCCAGATGATTCAGCGCAGTTTCAGAACAGAAACTCAGCACCGCACAATCAGCCTGGGAGTCCATCGAGAAACATTCAAAGGCAGAGCTGCTGAACTTCAACGCACTGCCCACCCTCACACAGGAGCTTTGTCCACTTCGACCGAGCAGCCGCGCACAGCCGCCCCAGCACCACACACTCAACAGCCCACACGATTTCCCACCCCGTCACTGTTAACCGCATTCAGACACCAACCTCTGCGCATCTCTCGACCAGCTGCACCGCAGCGCCGCCCAGCAGTTCATCAAACGACAACAGCACCGAAATGCGTTAACATTCAAACACGACGCCGACGTTGCCACCTCGACAGCAGACGGCTACCACCAAATCGATGCGCTAAAGATTTAAGCCACCGCATATTTTTCGCCCACAACTTTGACACCAACACGATATAAAACGAATATCGAACAATTAGTTGATTCGTGAGTCTGACGTCATCATATTTTGTGAACAGTCATCACCTCCTCATTTCCTCAACATTATTTTTGCGTCAAACAGCCAGCCATACGATGGTCGTTTGAGTTTTTGCCAGTTTGCGTTTGTGATTTTGGTGCAGCATCGTCTTGTCAGTATCGGGAACATGAGTATCTTTAGACAGAATACTATGTTGCAGCACAGCCGCAGGCACACAAAATGATACTGCAGATGTTGTTTAGTTTGTAAAATACACTATAAACTGTTTTTTTCGGTCAACATGATAGATATCAGGTGTGACTAGTTATCATAGCTCTCACTCTTTCAGTTCACATTTATTTGAACTCATTTTCAGTACTCCCGCCCATCTCGCCGCCTGCCGTCACGCCTCGAGGACGGTTTATGAGTGCACAATCTGTGACAAGATGTCATTTACTGCCAACAGTTTTACCCTTCACTCCACACCATTACAGTGCTCATTCACTCACTCCTTTGAGTAGAGACACAGATATTTGGAGCTAAAGGACCGCCGGGTCTTGTTCATTCATAAGAAGCAGCAAATCCCTCAAGGAGCGTGACAGCAAGTGACGAGATGGGCAGGAAATGCAGAAGGCAAAGTTCAAATAAATGTAGTGTGGACTGGAAGAGGTGGGAACTTATGATAGTAACTAGTCACACCTGATATCTATCATATTTATTGAAAAAAAAAGCAGTTTGTAAGTTATTATTTTACAAAACTGAACAGCTACAGCTCTTGCGTCGATCTATGTCATTGTGCACCAAAACGACATATACAGATTTACAACATAGGCCATGTTCTATGTTCTGTCCTAAAAGAAGATACTCATGCATACCTGTTTCCCCGATCACTGACTAAGAAGTTGGTCTGCACCAGAATCACAAACACAAAACTCAACAAAACTCAAACATTACCATATTATGGCTGAAACATTTTTGACACAAAAATATTAATGTTGGGAAATAGGGAGGAATGTGATGGCCCTGGGGGGTCAAAACAAAACATTCACAAAATATGATAACGTTTCAGATCACGGAGTCAATAATTTGTCAATAGTTTGTTTGCATATGATGTCAGTATTTATTGAGTATCAAAAGTTGTTGTAGAAACTGACTGAAAAACACTGCAAAAATGGCTTTTAAATCTTTGCCTGTGGTTTGGAAGAGTAAAATGTATGCAGTCACCACTTTATCAAAGGTAACATAACTTATTTTGTCTTTTGTCGTGTTTTATGAAATGTTAGCACATTTTCTGAATTGCTGTTGTGTTTTGACTCTCAGGGCTACCACAGAGGAGGGAAGCAGCCTTTTCACAGACCACAGCTGGTCCAAAGAAAGTCACATATAAGTGTCAGTCCAAGTGTATCTCTGAATGCAGTTAACTCAGTAGTAATGTAAAAATGGGAAAAGTCAATATAAAATCACAATTAAAAACATCAAAGAGGCAAAAAAAATCCTAAAAAAATAAAAATAAATTTTGTTGAAATTATTATGAAATACTGGTACAAGGCACTGTACAATATCTTTTCTTCTTTCAGATCAAGTAAGACAAAGCTCCTATGTAAGGAGTGAACAGTGCATTTAAGTTCTAGCAGCTCTGCCTTTTGGATATTTCCTCAGTAGTTTCCAAACTGATTATGCAATTTTTTAAAGTTTCTGTTCTGACTGCACAAAAGCAGCAAGGTCATCTAACAATACATCTCACCGTGTAGCAGCACCAGCATGCTCAGTATACACAGAGTTTATTGATTGTCTCTTGCTTCTCAATTCACAGGCATCCTTTGGATTGTTATTGAAAACCTTCGGTATCCTGTGTATGTTGGACAATCAACAGAGACACAGGAATGCAGCTCAGAGAGGGTCAAAAGCAAAGTAATTAACAGCTTAGGTTGTGTGCTAATTGCTACACAGTGGTGCAGTGTGTGTCCCAATCAACGCCTGGTCTGTCAGAGCAACAACACCAGCTCATGTAAATGGAAAGTAGAAATACTCACATTTTACATTTGGCATCCCCTGGGCACTGCGAGCGAAGAGCAGTACAAACAAGTAAACAACATACACTGTATGTATGGGTATGTTGGACTTCAAAATGAGAGGATGAAAGGTCAGTGTGCTCCCTCTCTCTAAGACACTGCCTTCTCCCTCAGACACGTTCTATTCTGATATAATGAAAGTCAACAGTTTAACAGCAGTTTGCTGTAACAACATAGCTGCCCACTTGATTTCATTTCTGTACATAGATGTCAAAGACGATAACCATACACTAAGCTTAAGTGACTTTGTTAGATTACCAATATTGAACACAGGTTGTCACCAAATGTAACCTTCATTGCATTCATTGTCTATGCAGCAAATTTTGCTCTGAATCCTAAATCCTGCCTTTCTACAAAACCTGCCAACTCCTTGTGACTACAAAGTAATCATTCTAAGCATAAAATGTATGTATGCATTTACAGCAAACCCATGACTGAGGCTGTTTCAAACACTGCTACATGACAGTTGATGATACATGTTAAACAGCCCCACTTTTACCCAGCCCTCTGAATGATGAAGCTCATATTAATACCACTGACAAAGATGCTCTTCCTCTGGCTGCATGGCTCCTCTCTCACCTCCTTATTTGTCCTTTACCACCTCTCCATAGAGGGCATAATTGCCTCAGCAATAATGGACAATAACGAGATGCTGATATTGTATGGCTAATGTATTCTGATGCATGGGGATTCACTGAGTTACTAGATTATTAATTAATTATTTAATGTATAATACTACCACAAATCATCAATAAATACAAATTGCAGTTCTGACACTAGCACTTTACGTTTTCAGAATCCTGTATTTCACGATAAGGTAATGGTTAGACCTTGGTATTCCTCCCTTTGTAATGTCTCTGCTGCAACCCTGATATTTACTTACAGTTTGAGGAGAAATACATCAGCTACACCTTAGCTTATGACATTCCCTGGAGCCTCTGCATGCCTAGGTATGACATAGAATTGTAACACAGGGAAGTTAAAGAGAAGAGGGGTGACGACTCACTGTAGGGGCATGGCATCAGTAGACTGTTCCTATAGATTCCTGCTGTACAACATTGAGAGAATTTGCTCTCTGTCCACTGGGGAGGTAATTCAGATTTTCATCCAGTCACTTGCCATCTACTTAGTCCACTGCAAGTCTGCCTTCATTTTTCATTATCGACAGGTTCTCTTGCAGGCTGAATTCAAAGTCAGCTTTGGTGAACTCTGGTCAGTAGCACAGACCAGAGTGAGAGGAATTATTTTGGACACCCCTGGTTTCACAAGTACAACTCCGCTTCATTTTCTCTGTTGACATTATCAGGTGACTGACAGTTGGAGACTTCAAGACTTCAGTGGATGTACAAAATACTGATAACTTAATTATCAAATGTACAAGAGGTACAAGATTGTGTAAAAAGAAAGAGAGAGAGAAGGAGAGCAACTTATGATGACTGATGACTGATGTAAACTTATGAGGTATGGCTATTAAATTATGAATTTGCGCTTATGAAGATAAAACCGGTGGTTCACAGTCACACTGAGTGTTATATATTAAAGGCTGGGTATTCACACACAACTGCTGTAAGTTTCCAATAAGTGACATCTTTAGTTCACTGCTAGCTACTGATTGAAGTTCATGTGTTTTTGATAAGGCGTCGGAAAATGATTGGCTTAAAAATGGCGCAACACATTAACTTGAAATCTTTGGTGAAATTGTACAAAACAGAAGCCAAATCTTTCCATACATTGTATGGGGAACACTGCATGACACGTGCATGTGTGTTTGAATGACACAAAAGATTTAATGAAGGCAGAGAGGATGTCCAAGACGATGAACGTTCTGGGCGCCCATGCACATCAAAAACTTCTGAAAACATTCAACAAATTGAACAAATTGTTGGAAGCTCACGCTGTGCTCTCGGTAAAGCGGTTTCTTCCCCAAAAACAAATCACAGTACAGCACACCCTCTCTGTTCACCTGATCTAGCACCGTGTGACTTTTTCCTTTTTCCTAAGATCAAATCTGTGCTCAAAGGAACACGTTTTGATTCTGTGTCAGAAGTTTAGAAAAGAACGACAGAGGTTCTGAGACGACCTACTTCAGTGGAAGACCTGAATGCAGCGGTGTGTTGATGCAGAAGGGGAGTATGTTGAAGGAGAAAGACACTGAAAAATGTTTATGTCCAATAAAATTATATTACAGCATTAGTAAGATAACCTGAATTACACAGTTGGGGATAATAGCACACACTCTGAGATAATCATTGAATAGAGGATTACAAAAAGCTTCAGAGAGAAATTAAAAACCCTCCTTACTTTTACTTTCTCTGCACACACAATCACTGCATGAAGTCGGCGGGTTTGTCAGATTTATGGTTTTGGAAGGTTATGAAAACCTGACTATGAACCTGATTCCAGCCTCCTGCTGAAAAAGAGTCCAGGACCCTGTACTCCTCCCCGACCAGCTAACTGTGAGTCTTCTTTTGGACCCACTGATCATCAGTCAGCCACCCGGTGGGGTCAGAGGATGAGGTGGAAAGATAACAAATCTTCAGGAACAAAGAAAATTATGTAAGTGGGTGAGGTATATTTAGGTTATATTTGCCATCCCATCAATAGGTCAGGTGGGGGATGAGGTCACTGAAATCAAATTTGATATTGGGCAGGTCTGGAACTGCCCTGCGCAGGTAGCTGGCCTCTCTGTGGAATCACTGAAAGCAGAGCAGAATTCATTAAACATTCTCTGCTGTGATTTTTTTTTCTAATGTTATGCAACATGAGGCCACAACAGGGAGCAAATCTGAAAATGAGACTGAAGCTGTGAGAGTGAATTATTTTGGGATCTTAAATAATTGAGAGAACTCTGACATGAAACTAGTTTATTCTGGTGTATTATTTGAAGTGCGCTAACTACTAGCCTCAGTGAATCCATAAGTTTCTGTAAGAAAGAGCTGTATTGGATTCACTTGGAGTTACAGACATGGTTTTATAAAGGTTTTACATAACAATTCGTACTTTCACTTACACACTTGATGTTTATTGTTGACAACTAATGTATATTAGTTGATGTATTTAATAAAACTGTTGTATTGGCTAATTTAAACATGGCCATGAAACAACAATGACACATAATATACATACATAATACATTCTACTCATAGCAAGGTTTACTGTATTCTCATTACTTTTACTATCAGATAAAAATTCTCCTTGCTCTAGTTTCATTGTAGCTCTGCTCAGGAACCCCACATTCATGTCAACACTCAGTTTTGATCTCTGGTTGATGGACACACTCCATACCTGAGAAGGATTTGTAGTAAATCCAAGAAGTTAATGGAAGTCCTGATGTATACCTATGATACCTATAGCACAGGTTTTTGTTTGTAGTGGAGTGTTCACTCATTCATTTTCAGGCAGAAGTATAGACCAATCATCCAATCAGACACACTAAAACCAGTTACTAGTTTTAGTGTTGCATGAAAACTCAGACAGCTCATCCTCCTCATCCTGACTCATCAGTTTGGACATAGTCAGTCAGCCAATAGCAGCAAAGGAAAAGGCACTGTCAGTCAAACCCAGTTTTTTTTAATTGTCAAAGTATTTAGAAAGAAAGAGGTGTAGTGCATGGTCAGGAACAGAGCTGTGCTCTCATGACTTTGGACAATTGACTAAACTGAGTGTCAAGTCCTACAAGTTGGCAAATGTCAGATTCTTACTTGGAATTCACAGCAGTTGTTCGGTTAGTCCTCTGAACGGCTGTCCTTTTAGCACCATGGACAGCGACAGTGTTCACCAGACTGACTCCGATCAGAAGCATCAGCAAATACTTTTAACATCGGTCTGTTGAGTAGGATGATGAATACTTTTCTGTGGGCCAAGAGAACAGGTTGTATTTTTGTCTGTTTATTGTACAAAGCTTTATAGTTACACAGATACTGTAGGTCACAAGTTTACAATGCATAGAGAGTATGAGACTTCACACCAAGCACAAAGAAATGTAGTGGGCTGGTATAGAGTCACTCATTAGAGGTGTATTAATTTTGTGAGACAGACAACTGGCAACTAACCAAAATCACTTTAAAAACATTTCCTCTGGTTTGCTCTTCCTTTAATTATTTCTGATATTCTTGGTCCTAATTGAAACCACAATATAGTCATTTTAAATTGTATTATCATTCAAAATCAGATAAAACTGTCATGTGTTTATATCCAACTCCTTGTACTTTGGCACTTCATTAAATCCTTGAAAAAATGAGAGACACAATAATCCTACAAGAGTATTTAATTGCTGATGCCTCTTTTCTATCCTGTCCAGTTTCGCTCTCCATATGACATTATTCTCATTATTCATAACACGTTTGATTTGCAGTCGAATAATACAAGTAATCCTCATAATCAGTTATTTCTTTGTGAGCTCTTTGACACCAGAGAACATAAATATACACATAGAAATCATTAGAGCGCTGACATGCTGTCAGCCATGGAATTTGAATTCCTCCTGATGATGAACCAGAACAGTCCAAACAATGAGTTTCCTCTCAGTCTGTAGCACCTGATGTTCACAGCTCTTAAAAGGCAACAAGGTTTGGACCAAATGAACCAAACTACAGACATTAAAACATCCTTAGTCAGGATTTTAGAACATATCCACAGTTAAGCTTATGAAACAGTCAAGGTTTGGTATAGCACAAAAACACTTGGTTAGGTTTAACAAAAGATTGTGGTTTGGGTTAAAATAAGTTCTTTCTTAAGAGCAGAGGACCTTCGTTGCCATGGTTCGTTGCTCTAAGTCATCTGACTTCCTGCTTTGCTTCTGTCCTTATTACTACAGCCAAAATAAAACATAATGAGCATTAAAATGAAACTGTGGGCCATATTAAGCTGCTGGACAGATGCCCTATGGGGTCATTTTTACAAGAGTCTCAACTGAGTTTATTCACGTAAATGCAATAATATTGAAAATATCAATTTTCAATGTTTTCTGTCTTTAATGTAATCTTTATATTCTGTTTACACTGCTTCTCCAATACTGTTGATTTTAAAATAGTTTAGTTCAAGACTCAGTGTAGGCACAATGTGCTAATTTTCTCAGTGTGTGTGAGAGATTTTATTCATGCTGACATTATTTACAAAGAGAGGAAATAACACAGCAGATTCCCTCGGCTGCTTAGCTTTACCAGGAGAGATGGTTGCAGAACTCTCTGCATCACAGCTACTGCTCCAGCTGCAGGAGCTTTATTAGCAAACATTTCTCACAGCTAACAATGACCTTGATGCTCTGTTTACAGGGCAAACCTGCTCAGCGCTGCACTCCAAAATACCCACAGGGGTAACATAAAGAGGCAGAGAAACATGGAGAGACCTCAACACATGGAAAACACTGACAGGAGACATAAAAGATGAGAAGAACAGTAGCTAAAATCAATACAAATGGCATCTACTGCACCACATAAACTTAGTGCTTGTTTAGAAGTGGGGGGGGTGGTGGGGTGAGAACAGATGGGCCAAAGGAAGTGTAGACCCAGCAGAGAGCAGATACATACTGCATGCCTTCCCTGTGCTCTATGTGAAAAGGGAGACTGTTTATTTAGTTAGTTTGTGCATGAAAAATTCATGAACTGTAGCTGTAATAAATACAGTAGATTGATGTATTACAGTGAAGTAGGTGCAGTGTTTTCCCTACCATTGTCCAGAGGGGTGGCCCATCCTCCTAGGGTGACCGTCCACCCCCCAAAAACCAAAGAAAAACGATTTCTAAAAACTTAAAAATAAAGAAATCAAAATATGTTATGTTTTGTTACTTACCAACTTTACGCACACTTTCATTTCAGCTCAGTGTGAGAGTCTCTACAGCACTTTTTTTTCCCCGTGTCCGGTTGCATTTCTTGTCTCCTGTTTCAGGTGTGCGTCTTAGCCTCTCACACAGAAACACATGGAACGAACGAGAAGAGGAGACAACTTGTTACGTTAAGCACAATAAAAGCTTCTACAAGATCTATGGACAGTGGTGAGGACGTCGACGGCAGGGAAGTTAGTGCTGGCTGGAGCAGTGGCAGGTCTCTGAGGGTTTGTTTATTATTAACATATCAAAAATACTTATCATGCAGCAGCACGGTCCATTCAGTCACACATATATAACCATCCATCCATCCACTATCTATACCGGTTATCCTTTGAGTGCTCTCTGTTGATCATCACCACAGGGGATAATGTGCTACAAATACAGTAACACTTTAGAGTTCACTGATCACTTTTTTTGTTTACTTTTGCAATTCAAGTAAATAAGCAATCTGTTACTGTTACAGCAAAACCAGTACAAAAATGCTTTCCCACAGTCTGTGTCTTTCCTACATTTAGCGTACTAGTGGAAGGTATTTAGGTATCACCTACAGTGTGTCAGTGTGCAGGTGTAGCTCAGCTAGTGAGATCGCAGTGAGGACAGACTTTATATTATGAAAATATTCACATGATTTTAAAATTGTGGGTGAAAAGGGAAAGAACATCGCAGTGAAATGAAAACTGTGCTTTGGTTGTGTATAACAACGGCTATCTTTTAGTTCAGCTAAAGCTGTCACTCCAAAGGTAACGCAAAAGTACTCAAGCAGGTTACTTTTCTCAGTACACAACTAACGAATCAAGTTACTTTTTAATATCATTGATTTTGTAACATACCAAGTTACTTTTCGAAATAACGTTACCCAACACTGCACCACAGAAGCACTCCTTGTCCATGTGCTGACAGACAACATTTTGCAGGTCTGAGGAAAGTCACAAGTATGCTGTCTCCTGTTTATCACAGGTTTAACCAGGGAAATTACAGACAGACCACCCACATTCACACCTACAGGCAGTTTAGTCTTGCCTGTAGATACCTGACCTGCAGGCCTTTGGAGTATGGGATGAAACCAGAGCATCTGTAACAAACCTATGCAAGTGCAGAGAGAACATGAGAACTCTACACAACAGAACCCAGGCAGCTGATGGCTACAAACCTAAGTGAGCAATAATAATGAATTTAGATGAATACTCAATTTACCCTCTGATGGCTCAGCTTATAGCACAGGATATGTATAACAGCAGACCCCAGTTTAACTGACTGGTCTGTCACAACCCTCTATCTTGCATTTATTTAGGGCCTAAATGAGTGTATTCTTTGATTTCCATTTAATAATCTAAAAATAAGTAAATGATCAATAGCTGAGATTGAAAATATGTAATTCATAAATATTTCAGATTACTGCCGACCATCCATTAAAGGAGTCGATAGCTAACGTTACACACTGCTGATTATTCATTGATTTTACAAGACAATGTTTTGCTTACCAAACCTTAAATGCAAAAATGATGTTTCTACATTGCTCACAGTCATAACATGGGCAACCACAAGTCAAGTCACGTCAAGAGTAGGGGTCAACACTATGGTGGGGGGGTGGGGGGGTCAAATTGCCTGTAGGTGTGAATGTGAGGTTGTTTGTCTCTGTATGTCAGCCCTGTGTCTCAGTGTCAGCTGGGATTGACTCTTGTTCCCCCATGACCCTCAAAGGAGAAGTGGTATAGATAACTGATGGATGAATGGAGAGCTCTGCTTCCAATTCTCTGATTTCATGGTTTATTTCTCACTGGCTATCAGATTTTTATTTTTATATTATTTATTTATTTTTTTATGTAATTAATTACTACATTCATTAATAGGGAGGCACTGTCCTTAAAGGACTAATGATAGTGATTCACTAATTCAGTCTCATAATATATTAACTATTAATGTGGACAACCAAAATTACCCTATCAGTAGTTAGTAAGGATTTCATGATTTGGAGTATTGCAGTGTAGAGATTGGTAATATTCACTTATGTACAATATTAAACAGACCAGGAAAGGATTCACTATTGAAAAGTATTTAACAAATACCAAAGGTGGCAACACACAATATCTAATCTAACCTAGGAATACCACTAACTTTAAGTTGTATTTGTACTTCCAGGTACAGCAGGCTGAAATGATTTAAATGCCAGCTAATGCTAGCTTACCATGCTAATACTTTAGCATTAGCTAATGCTAAACTTGAAGACTAGCTATCACATAATACTGGGGAAAAGTAGTGCCACGGTGATGTTAGCTTAGCACAACACAAGTTCCAACAATCTATCTTCTGGCAAGATGGAATTAAAAATTAAGTTGTTTGACCCTTATCTGTGTATAAGAGCTGTGTACACCCCATTTAATAGAAGACATGGGATTACCCCATGACAATGTCCTCTAGGACTGACTGCGGAGTGTGTAGGGGAGGTTAACAAAGGCTTCTTCTTAGCTCTTACGTTGTTACCAAGGTTCATGACACAAGCCTGAAATTAATTTCTACTGTACACACCTGTTGAGTGACTTTCACTGGAATCAATGGGGCACCATCTTTGGACAAAGCAAGTAGTTTCCTTATTTCCATGAACTAGGTAACCAGCTTACTATGTCAGAAGATAATGTCTCCATTCTTAATCCCACCTACAAGTCTCTAATTGGTAAACTGTTTCTAAAATGCATGAAAACAGCTATACATAAGTACAACATGGCCTGGCTTCACAAATCTGAGTCAGATAAGAGGATGGGAATCACTTTCATCTTTGTATTTCCAGTACACAGACAGAGCCAGGGTGTTTTCAGTCTACTGCTGAAGTGGGGAAACTATAGGGATGTTCTTAGCTTAAGCACAACTAATCCAAAAATAAAAAATCTATTTCAATGAGTAAACTATAGTACAGAAATGTACAAATCATAAAAAATAACAGCAGTGCTGAAAATGTCTCAGAACTGACAGACATAAGGGGTGCAGAGAGTTTTGTGAGCTTTCTGGGGAGTTGTCTAAAATGTGATGGTGGAGAGGATTTGCTGCTCAACAGGGCTGAGGCAGCGGAATAATGAATCTGCGCAAAGTTCACCCCGACAATTAAAGAGAAGGTGATGCAGAGGACTTGAAAGGTCAGATATCAGGGCACTGAGGTTGTCAGAGTCGATGGCCCAGAGAGACACACAGGGCTGACATTATCAATGTCTGCAACAATCCTATGAAAGGCGACTAATAAAAGTCCTGCAGCTCACATCTCCCAGCCTTCTCCATTTCACTATTTTAGTGTTTGTCTAATTTATATTCTCAAATTACTGTGCATTTAACTGTTTCCACAGCTGTAAGCAGAGTGTTTGAGTTTATGCTACTCGCTGAAAATGTTCTATGATGAGTGGGATGAGTCTGGATTTTCTATTTCTGCTCCCCTTTGCTCTCTGCTCACACTAAAGCCTGGTGCAGAACACATTATTTCTGCCAGAATTGGCCTGCCCTGGATGAATTTTAAAATCTGAGATGAAAACCCTGGAATCAAAGGTGAATCTGTATTCTGACCATTACAAGGGGCCTTTAGCAGTTCTTCATTATCAGCTTTCAGAGACTCACATCAGTTTTCAAACATGTCTGTTTTTATTGTAGCCTACAACAATATATCTTTGGAGACAAGTTTAAGATTGGAGTGTGGGCCCTAAGCTTTGCTGCCAGCTGCTCCAGTGGTCAAACACAGTACTGCAACAAAAATAATCACCAACAGCCCAAACATTTTCCTCACAGAGCCACCATTATAAAAAATGTCCATGAAACTGTTGACAAGGACACTTCCAACTGCACAAATGTAAGTTATTATGCTTAGGAATTTTTAAACTTAGGAGGTTTTTAAACTGTAGAAATAAAAAAAGAACGGTTATCTTGACTTTAGTTTTATTGAGAACAGCGACAGCAGACCAAAACGCGTCTGTGGCTACAGGTCGCTACCTCACACTTCAGCTTATACTTCTCCAATGTAAACATGATTCCTAGGACTAGGTGTGCGATCCCTTTGCAATAGCTGTAATGGCAAATGTCCTGACATGTAAGGCAGAAGAGCAGCTGTTGGAATTGTCCTGTGATAGGACACTGAAGGCATGATTCCAGCAGGTTAATCATGCAAACTTTTGGCCCTCCCTCTCACGCGAGTATCCTAAAGTAACTGCTGAGTCCGTGCAAATATTGCACTTCAAAAGAAATAATAAAAATAAAAATAAAATAATTCCTATAGCACCTACGAGTACAAATGGCGTAAACATATTTTTGATCAGCGTGAGGAGGGGGTCCTTTGAGAACCCCTGATCAACAGAACAAACTAGTTGGTACATCTGTATAAACTGCTACTGAGCGACCAGGCATTACTCAGTTCCACAAAACTATATTTTAAACTTGGGTAATGCAGTGGTGGAGATCACATCCTTTCCAAAGGCACCAAATGAGAAAAATGAATAGAAAAAGAGTTTTAAAGTATCAGCACTGAGCTGGGAGGAAATTGTGGGATTCGGGTTACTGCTGGTTGCTTGACATTTGACATGATTTAAACAAAATTTTAACACCCACTTCCATTTGACAGTCATTCAGCAGTAAAGCAGCAGCCCACCAACACCGAATTTGGTGACATAACGTGAACACCAACCACAGTGTTCCAGCCACAGCTGATATGAGCTGGCAACTGCTGTCCGCTTAAAATGCAAAGTAACTTTAGCCTGACGCAGGCTCTAATGTTAACAAATGAGCTGCCAGCCATCACAGAGACACTGGGCCTGAAACGCAGCAGGCAAATGCATGAGTCATAATCAATCAATCCACCAATCAATCATTGATCGGGTCGGCTCAGCGGTGGAGTGCACAGACCCCTCCGCCATAAGATGGTTAGAGCCGGCTGCTGCGGCGTCTCTGGGGAGCTGGGTTTGTAAATGACGTAGTGGTAAATTAGTCCCACTGGGATGCCGGCGGAGTGGGCTGTGCATTCGCCCAGCAGGAATAATAAGCCTACAGTCGGAGTCGTAACGCAGCCGTTGCTTGGTACCGACAGGAGAAGCTGTGTGAAGCACAGTCGCCACAATTACTCCACCTGTCATCCTCCCTCAAAAAACCATGTGTCTAATAGCCTCTGCCATGTATGCAGAATATATATTTAATAAGTGAAGAGATAATTACAGGGTCCTGGGCTAGAGCACATGAATAAGTGTGATCTGGGTGGTGTCATCATGTATGCCAATGAATGTTTTGTTTGTCTGTTGCCAGGATGGTGATTATAACAGCCTGGTGTCACATCAATGCACCAATCACAATTAACATTCTGTGGCATCTGTTGTTTGATCAGTTACTTTTGATTCACCATGTGCAAATAGAATAAAGCAGCTCAGAGTGACAGGCAGCAGCCTTTAAAGAGGGAACTGTGTAAAAACAGCAACAGACTGTGTGATTGATCTTTTGAAATAATCTCCTTAATTCTCATTTCTCTTCACTGGGCCAGGTGACAGGACTGTGTGGTTTATATGAGAAGCCGCTTCATTGGGAGTCACTGTCAAAATGCCAGGCAGCAACAGGTGGCTAATATAATCTACTCGACAGCAAACAATATTTGAGAGGAGTGAGTGTTTGTATGTGTGTGTGATGGTGTGTCAACAGTCCATCTCTGTCTCCGTCTACATGTGCGAGTATGTGCAGTGGTTTGTATGCAAATTCTCACTTTGTTTGTTGCCCTGACAACACTGCAGTGCTCGAGTCTGAGAAGTGGCAGATGATCTGTGATGTTAGTTCCTCTATACAGGCATTCAAAAACACATACACACTGCTCAGTCATACGAGTGATATACAAACATACGACACTGAGGAAAGAGATTTCTTAAGAGATGAAAACCTTGATCTTAAAACGCTGTTGTCAAAGAGTGCTGAAGAATTAAAGCTAATACCTTTAAATCCAAACTAATTCCACTACATGACATGGCAGCAAACCTGTTTGGTAATTTCTCTATAGAGAAACTGAAGTAAACTGTTTTCAACAATACACATACAGCATTTCTCATCACGTACAGCAGGGGTCAGCAATTAGGATCATCTGTGGGTGAGTGTTTCGGATGCAAATCGCTGATTACAATTAGATATTACATGGTCATGTTTATTAGAATGACATTACCTACAGTAGATTTGTGGGAAAAAATGTAGGGGAAAAGTTAGCTTTTGTGCAGGAATGAATGTGTGGAGCACACCCTTTTTACTTTCATTGGAGTATACAGTATCGTATACAGTGAATACTTATAAACTGTGTTATATGTGCCATATTAAAGACATATTGGTATACTCTGGTAAATAACTCATAAACTGAAGATTTACTGAAGGCCAGCAGTAACCGCAGCCTCTGTCAGCACTCCAGCAAACAGTGGGATTTGTATGCAGGAAACTGATATACATATATACGATCATGCATTTGCTTGTCTTGAACAGACCACTGTATCAAACTTGTAGCAGTGGCATCAAAATGGCAAACCCGAGTTATGTGAATATTTGTCTGTGTGCGTGTGTGTAGTTTAATGCAGAATTCAAGAGAATCACAGTGATCCATTCGCAGTCGAAGTTCCTCTTTGAGCTGGATGCTCACTCTTTAAAACTAGTCAATGCATAAGCCAAGAAAGGTGAAGAAAGTAGTTCTAGGGAGAAAGGTGAAGAATATCATGGTACCCATAACCCAGGTATGATAACTATGGAAAAGTGACAGAGAAACTATTCAACCTGAACTGTCATATTGTTGCTGAAAACTTTACCATTATAGAAGTGGCTCATGTTGTGTAGATCAAGGTCACACTCAAAATCAGTTCTTGTACACTTGTATTGATTTAATTGGAAGTGGGTAGATTTTGTGAAGAAAAGGTGTGCGCTTGCTTCTGCTTGAAGTTGTACATATTAAAAGGAACAGTTCACCCTAAAACATAAGAAAACTGGTCCAGGTATCTGATACAGTGAACCTTGATAGAGGAGAATGTTTTAGGCACCCAAAATGCCAACAAAATCTAACCTAATCTGATCAAAATGAGTTTGCCAAAATGTATATCTAGTATATTTAGTGTTGTTGTCTTGCTTCATTGCTCCTTTGACTGAGTTAACCTCTAAATATCAGTAAACTGAGGGAGTTGACAGAAATAAACGAATAATCCCTCCAAGCAAATATGAGAAATTAATAAGCAATTCTAGGAAAGGTTTCCTTGAAGTCACTGGTATCAGTAGGTGCTAGATCCCAAGTGTTAACATACTAATAAGACAGGGAAAAAATTAAGTTTGAAAAAAAATTAAATCGAATATCCAAATAATTTACAGTAAATGGTAGTAAGTATAGATAGAAACATATAAGATGCAATAATAATTGATGTTTTAAGAGCTAATGGTCATGTTGGCACAGCAACAATATAATCAAAAGTTTAAAAAGAAATAACTTCCATTGTGTAGTCAACATTTTTGGTTGTTAAAAAATGCATGATGAAAACAAATTGCTTTTAATGTTTTGACATCCTTAGACTTAGACAGACTAGACTTAGACAGACTTTATTGATCCCTTTGGGATGACTTCCTCAGGGAAATTAAGTTTTTTTTTTTTTTTTTTCCTGTGAGTCTAGTTCAAAGTTGTGTGAAACCCACTCTGCTGGAATTAAAAAAAAAATTACAAAAAAAATCAATTTGTGTGGAAAGTTGGAGTGGAGTGGACTCCCCATGCTCATACAATGACCACACGATGATGAAAGCAGTCCAATAGCCACATGGCTGCGACAGTCTTTGGAGTCTTTGCCGTTCGACACAAAGGAGCAGGGTCCAGTGATGTCCAGTGATGACCTTGGAGCATGTTGTAGTCATTTGGGAGGGGTTGGGAGTTCTAGATGAGCTGAGAAATGTTCCTTTTGCAGTGGCAATGTTGCTTTCTCTTGTGTTTGCTCTTATTTTGAGCTACACTCCAGAGCTAAAATATACCTTTGAAACTCAGAAGATCGTAATGGAATTTAATGGAAATACATGATATGCAAAAGTATGAGGTCTCAAAACATTGCTTTCCCCTTAGTCATATAACTGAGAATCATTGCCACTGCAAAAACTACATAACACAACTCACCCTCAACTAGTGATGCCTTCATAGAGCTGATCCCCCTGATCCATAATCTGTCCTGAAAGACCTCATGCAATCATAAACGTGAATTTTTTTTTGACTCCAAGCAAGCTGTAGACTTTGTTGAAAGCTAAGTTGCAGTTACTGTTCACTGTAAAAAATGTTAAATATTTTGTGCAAATGTTTACAGGGAGTGTGAATACAAAGACCAAGACAGGGCCCTATTTTCTAACAGCACTGCTTGTTTTGATTGCTCATTTCTTTTTTAAACAGATTAAGTACTTAGATCCATTCTGTCCGAAATAAATAAAATAAAATAAAAATAAGAGAAGCAGTGTGTTGTATTATTTTGTTTCAGTTTCTCACATCATGACAAACTGTATTTTTGTGTTTGCAAGCAGCTGCAAGTGTAAAACATTGTTACATCATTGCCTATTTTGGGAAAGAATTTTTTTGCAACATCTCCTGTGTCCACTCGACAACAAGCAGGCTGTCGACTGTTTGATAGATTTATATTCAAAAGTTACTCTTTTTATCTAATTGTGTGGAAGTGTGTTCCATGAAAGAGTTCTTTGTATCTGCTTCCTGAATCCATATTGTAAGATGCAATGGCGCTTGGTCATTAAGGGCTTTGTATAAGGAGATGGATTTTGATTGTACATTGTAAAAAAAAAAAGTTATTTTACAAATATAATTATTGTACACCTGGCAGCACTGGTTAGGTTCAGGCTAATAAAACATCTTTTCCTAAAGTTTACCAAAGTGCTTTGACTTTGAATTGCCTAAAAAGAACCATAACAATGTCGGTTATGTTTTGGCTGTCACACGTATACTGTAGGTTGTCTTGCTTCATGGCTCCAGTATCCTACGTATACATGGCTCCAGTATCCTACGTATACTGTAGGTTGTTGGGAAAACAAATACCTCTGACAGTGAATAATCTGCAGATATTTGTCAGAATGCTTACATCATCTCTTGTTATTTTATGGTGTATTTATCCATATCCATCCTTTTTTTGACTACTACCTACTCCTTTTGAGTAAGGTTCTCTTTTATTTGTAAATGGGTGGGTCAGAGAGGGGATCTGGAGCCATGTCTCTTTATATTTTAAAAAAGTATTTGCTAATACAAATATGTTGTATATGAATATAAGGTCTTGAAGGATATTTGGGAATGCAGCAGTGGTGATGGATGCTATGAAAAATTAAGAGAATGTTTCTTTAAATTTGTGACTTATCAAAATTGACAATAGAGAATGTGAATGGGATAGAATGTGTTAAGCATTAAAGATTCATTATATGTAGTAGTGTGAGAGCCTCGAGAGAGGATTTTTATCAAAGTGAAAAGAAAAAAAAAGTTTATTCTACTTTTTGGGTAATTTCCATTTACTGTTTTCCAGCCGGGGCTGCAGTAATGTCATGGACCATTAGTCAGAGACCTTGAGGAGATTTCATAAAAGTTTGAAAAGTTTAAACATCTACATCAGACAGTCTCAGCACAAACTGTATTATTACTTAGACATTTGCAATCCAAACACTACTTGACCTGAGACCTGCTGTGAGTTACAAAAGTGATTAATTCAAAGTACAAGGAAGCTGTTTCTCTAAACACCAGCAGTCCCACGATTGCTTATGGGTTTTAATTTACAAAGGTCTCCAGACACTCTGTGGTGTGAGAGAAGGAATATTTTTAAAAGGGGTGAAACTTGAATTTTGAGATGTATCAAAAAATAACGAATGATGATGAAATAATCAGTTATTCAGTTCATCTTTCAGTAGTTTAAGGTTGTAGGTCATTGGTGTATACTGTAGGTGTGGCCTTGCCTGTGTTTTTCTTTATCCCTTGTCATGCCCCCTTCAAATAATCCTTCCACTATAGTAAAATGATTATTCTCACTGTCGGTGCTGTGAGAATATAGTTGCCATTTAAGACTAAGTTAATGAAATTTTATCACAGCAGCTCCCAACGTCTGATTCATGGCTCATCTATTTGCACAGGTCATTTACTGTGGATGTGTTTAGCTAAATTGCTGCATGGACGTGATGTTTTCCTGCATGGAATGCTGTTTTGTGTTTTAGGGAACGTTTGGGCATAAATTTATCTGCCATGTATTTCTCCTCTGCTTTTACTTTATTTATGCAGACATGCTTCATCTCAGCAATGTAGCCATTGTGTCTCTATACTGTCATAAATTAGATTTGGAGATAACAATATGATGCAAACAAAATGTTATTAGGCACTAGAAAGTGTAATTTTGACAGAACAGAACAGTGTTCTATTTTGCATCAAAAAGGACTTGAATTTGTATTAAAAGCCAAAAGTTATGGACAAGTATTCACATTTAATAATGTATCAGCCACACTTCTAAATCCAACTCTGTCTAGCATTGTATTAAGTCACCACACCTTAAATCCTCTAAAAGCAGAGACTTCTTTAATATTTTGACTGTGCCTCAGGGTGTGAGTCATCAAGGTCATGGTCTTGGTCTGAGTCAAGTCTCAAGAGTCTGAGTGTCCAGTTTGACTTCTAGCCATGCTGAGGCAGCCTTTTTCTCTAATTTATGAATTCTCCACTTCTGACTGTAGTACACATGAGTTCATGTAAAATCTATGGCAACAAAGCCAACAATATCTGGAGGAACCTGCACAAACATTACTGCCATCCAACAGCTGGAAACAAGTGAAAACAGCTGATTATTCATAACATACAGTGATTTTTCGTCTAACAGCCTGTATGGTCTGTTGTTCAATTCAAAATCTGGGTTGAAAGCAAGTAATCTCGACAACCACAATCACATAATACATTTTTTAACTAGTAACTTGACTTGATTAAAAAAAATGACTCTAATTAATTAGGGGCTTTGTAATTAATTAATCACATTTTAATCACATTTGACACAAGAAGCAACATTTTTTAATTTAAACAGATTTTGGTAGATGACTAAATCAATGAATAGACATATACATGTTTAAACAACAAAATCATATTTATTTATTTTTATAAACTTCCAATGTCTAGAAATTTTTATTTTTTTTTAAATAAAACACAGTACTTTCAAGTACATTCCATTCCAAGTGGCGTCCGTGCTCGCTGCTACATGTTTAGCACTGAGGTGATACCGGAGACATGAATTGCTTTGGTGATATGCAAATTCTTTGTTGCATAATTTGCACACAACCATGCTCTTATCTACGCTTGGATCTGACAGTTTTTCAAACTGAAACTTTCCATCCACCGGGCCAAGCAGCGCAGTCTCATCTGTTTCATCCATCACATTTGTCGTGTTCTTTGCTGCTTTCCACGTGGGGCTTTGTTGTCTCATGTCACTCAACACATCTGGTGCATCAGTATGATTGGTATGCCAGGAACTGAAAGGAACTTTCTAAGGTGCACTGTGAAATGTTTCCGTGTTGTCTGGAGTGTAAAAATAAAGTACGATCAAATGTGTAAATTTTTTAAAGAGAAATGGGTGAAGAGAAATGGTAGCACAAAGCAAAGCCTCTCAATTGGCTGTGGTCTGTTAATAGCTGGGTGTTCCAGATGTAGCTCCTGGGAGCCAGAACTTGTGCTCTTGAACCAAACAGGTTGAATATGAAGGAAAGACTTCTGGCAACAAACTGGCAAAGAGTGGTGAGGAAGACTGGGCTTTTATATTACAGAGCAGGAGGTGGCAATCAGCCATGATGAGAAGCAGGTGAGAAGGTGGTTTGGAGAATGCAGGAGAGTCAAAGTAGGCCAGCCACACCCACCCAGTGTCAACAACATCAGGAGAAAAACTCCAGAGAAACAAAGGGAAAAGACAGCTAATCTATAAATCCTAACCTCAACTCTGTGGTCCTTGACAAGGTGCTGTATAGACCTAAACTTTCCAGGTACACAAGAAATAAATGTAATGTTACCACAAACTTACTGAATTTGTTCTTTTTGTGGGTTTTTTTTTTCTTTCTTTCTTTTCTTTCTTTTTTGTTATCTTCGCTCCTGACATATTTAAGCTATGGAGAGTGTAACATTTCAGTGAGCTTCAAGGTGTGCCAAAGAGAATTGGCTGGAGGTGAGGACAGTAGAAAGCTGTTCTCTCCCACCTACAGTGTTGGGTAAATGGGAACGTTAAGCACCCATCTGCAGTGACTGACAGCTTTAAGTGAACAGAACTAAGTCAGCATATCTGATAATTGGCAATTGTCGAAGGGGAGTGGAGCCTGTGTGTTTGAGTTTGTGTGTGCGTGTGTGTGTGTAATGGATAAAAGGGTGTAGTGGAGGTGGTGGGGAGCCCGCCCTCCTCCTCCTCCCCTTTATGTCTTGTCACTTCCGAGGAGCCCTTCCTCATTTCATCTCTTTCATCATCTCCCATGACCTTTCTGTTGGACGGCCTTTTTCAGTACCACATTCCCTTATTCCCCAAGACCACTGCCAACTGTGCCTCAAACTCACCATTGACCCCCCCCCCCCCCCCCCCCCCAAACCCTCCCACTGCACCCACAGAAGTGTCAGATGTGGTAACTGTCAGACCCAGGCAGTTCCTCAGTGTCACCCACTCATTATTTTAAATGACTCTTGGCGGCGTGCGATCCTGTCCTTGACTTTACCTACGTGACATCTGCATCACCATTACTATGACAGCCAGCTGATGCGCTGTACAGCGAGGCCTCTTGTGCAGGTGACTGATTGGGACTTGCCAGGCAAAAATTATTCTACGGTCAAAAATTACTGCATGGGTATGCTTTATTGTTGTTCAGTCCAACTGTAGAGTTTGACGTTGGGCAATTCTTGCGTAGGTGGTAGGTGGTAGGTGAACAAGAGGTGTAGGTGTGCCATCTCTTGTCAGTTAAGCTCTTTAATTGGACTGGCGCTGGCAGTAGATGAGCATCCTCTGCTCTTAATTTTCTCTTTTTTTAAATTTAGCAACAAAATATTGTATATTACGTAACATTACACAAAACCAGGAATCAGAAAAGAAGTATTACTCATGGTGGGAACTGTTGGGTTTCTCATAACACTGTAAGGTCTTGATCCTACTTATATAAAAGTGCTTTGAGATGTGGCATTAATGATAAATTAAATCAAATGGAATAGCAAAGCTGCATCACAGCATAGCACTTTTTTGGGGAGCTTGGCACCAGCATGTTCACAATTGCACAGCATGTTAGAGGTTATCCTGTGAGTTCATCAACTAGCCATGCAAGTCACCTTCCATTGCCAGGTCACCAGGGCTTTAATCATTACATATGAAAATCAGACAGGGATCTTCTTTTTAAATTTCTCTTATAAGGTGGAAAAATGCAATTCTTTTTTTGAACCTCATCAACTAGTCTTATATCACCTAGCCACAGATCTCATCAGATGATTCATGCATTCAGGCAGGAGTGAAATGACATTCTTTAAAAAGCCACTTAAATTACCATTCAAAGAACTCATCTCAAGGAAATAGTTCGTGAACCTGGCTGATACACTCCTTCAGTACTTTGTAATATAAATTTGTTATAAAGGGCTATAAATGAAGTTGTTGATGTTTACTGTGCAATAGCAATATTTGAAGGAAAATCTGTCGGAAGCGTTAAGTGTTCAGTTTTACAGAGTTTACAGTTTAGTGAAACGTTTCGTTGAAACGTTTGATTTAGTGCCATTTTAGAATCATTCTGCTCAGTTGTTTAACGATAAAATCAAAGAACAGAAGACCAGCACCTGCTTTTACCTTAAAATATAACTACAGCGATTTACATTGCAAATATAAATCAAATGTTAAAAATGCAGTAAGTGAGAGGATTACATTCATCTCATACAGTTGAATATGTGCTGTGCATTAATGCTGCTAAAATAGGGTTGTATGCATCAAAATATGGTTTAATTTCGAAAGTTTATACTTATTACTTATTATTATTGATATATTATTACATAAAAATTGAAAAAAAGACTAACTCTTGGTGGATGGCATTTAGCTGGGCCTTTGTGAGCCAACAGGTCCTCAGGGGTGTGCTCTTTAAAAAGTCCAGGAAGTTGGCAGCATTTTTTAGGTAGAATTTGGTGGTGGTAATCTTCATCCCACTGATGACGACACTCCTGGACCATCTGACAAAGGAGAGAAAGAGAAAGAATCAGTTTATCAATATATAGCATAATAAAACAAGGAGGCACTGGATATATGGGAACACATCTTGATATGCGCACTCACCTGCGAACCTTGGGGAGGTTGTCCAAAAACAACCAGTCAGAAAATCTGGTGTGAGAATGCCCCATGTAGAGAAGGAAGGTCTTTATACAGCTGACTTTGGATAGGGCGTCTTCCTTTATTTTTGGGGTGGGATCAGGGCCCTCATGGAAGGGCCTATATGTTTGGAGGTACTCTTCTGCAAGGGCACATCATTTATCAAGTTATACTGGGTACACAGTAAGTCGAATCAAAATTCTAGCTGACCAGATGCTTTTGACTGGGATCACCATAACCTTGACCTGTTGCTGCGCTTCCTCTTGCTGTTGCTGGTCTTCATTTGGATTTCTCAAACGGTTTAGACATGCAAACACAATCAATTAGATAAAGGCTGTGGTTGGATAGTCAAAAAATGTTCCTTTCCTAACCACTTTTCCTTGACCACGATGGAAATCACATGCTCCCAGGGCAGTTTTTCCTTTGTTTATAACATGCACGGTTTGTTTTCTTTGGTTTATCAAAATGAATCAACAGAGCATAACTACCTTCGAACATTTTCGGAACTTTTTACTCATTACCACGGCTTCACTTTTAAGAATTTTGAAGTCTTGTGTGTTGTCCTGCCCATGCCAATTCCTTCCAAGAGGAAGAAGAACAGGAATTAGTGATTTTTTCCACCATCATCCCACATGAGACCCACGCAGGCTGTATGTCTGCCCAAGATTGCCTACACAAGTACAACCAATGGCGTACCAATGGAGAAAGTCTGCTGGCAGACTTCAAAGTGCCGAACAGCTGAGAGACCTGGTAGAGCCCGTCGCCTGGCAACCACACGTCGCCTCAGGGAAACAGTAAATAATCATATTCTTTCCCAACACTGCCAAGCACAGTTTATTTTATCATCCACAGATAAAGGTTGCTCGTTTGTTCCACTTTGACCATTGTTGCGTCATATAAGTCACTTAATTCATCCTGTGTTAGTAGACGATGGTTAATAAATATTCTCATTTAGAACAAGTCGTTGTCCTGCTTATTCCTCTGAGGCAGAGACAGAGATCAATTTAACCAAGTGTCATGGCTTCTAATATCACAAATTTCTTTGCTTACTAATTTTCCTCAGAGAAGGTGGTCCCACAAAAATGACAGCTAATCTATATACAAGTAGCGATTCCACTACACTGTCAACACCATTTATGTTTTACCACCAACATCTTTAATGAGTTGCACAGTCTAGTTGCTCACTACATCCTAGCACTAGTCAGATTGACAAAGTTTGTGGGTGGAGCTTAAGTGGAGCTAACGCTAGCAAGCAAGTTTTGTTTGCTTGTTTTTTAACAATGGATGAAAAAATGTAATCTTATCTGAATATGGACAGTCACTCACTCTCCACAGCCCGGAGAGTTATCAGTGAATTCAGAGTTTATCGAGTGGATGTGTTCATGGTTGGTTGGTGCTAGGTTTGATCATACAGAGTAGTGATGTGCGATACTGTAAAATTCCAAATCAATCCAATACTGAGTAAATATGAAAGCATCAACAATATACAAAATCTGAACAAATTTTCATGACCACTAGAAGATTTTGTCAGTTTTGCTTTCCACTGTCAATTAGTTACTATAGGTAACCAGCCTGTAAAGTAACAACTATGATGATCACTTTATGCTTAAAATCTGTCATGAGTGACTAAAATATTACTTTTGCCACCACATAACCTACCTGGATATTTGTCTCTCTGAAGGGACCCTGCCAGTAACCTCTGTCTTTGTACTGGGGTCTGAGTCTGTCTAAGGGATTTTCTTTCTCCTCTCTTCATTTCTTTTGTAGCTCAGCTAGTTCTCTTTATTGTGGTTTTTCATGTGTACAAGATTGTACAAGAAGAAACAATGCTCTGGCTGACTATGAGTGTTTATTTTAGGATGAATACACTATTTTCTCTTCTATTTTCTTGGGGGCACATGACCCCCTACCTCCCCAAGAAACTCAAGAAAACAAATGTTTCATTTTTTTTCCTAATTTATGTGCACTTGTTTTGTTTCAGCCAGCCCCAGCTCATGTCTGTGTGTCTTAGTCCCTCCGCACACACACACACACAAAGCTCCTATAAGCATCTGTAAAATCACAGATGGACAGACGTCGACCCTAAACATCAGCAGTTTTTAAAAGCTGTCTTTGTCTGTGTGCGCGTTTATCTACGTGCATGTATGTTTGTGTGACTAAAAGTGACTCCTTAGATTCAGGCACCCAACAACACAGCAAGATAACATTTGTGTTTGGTTATGTGGCCTACTACTCTGAGGTGATCAGTGATTTCAGAAAGTATTTGGCACCTTCACTTTTTTGCACTGTTTATGTGATTGAATTATAAATGGATAAACTGCGATTTTTGCACATCAATCTACACTTAATAACCATGAAACCTTTTTTTTTTTTTAATCTACATATGTTTCAAAAATCTGAGACTCTTCGTTTTCTTGAGTAAGCCTTTACAGGCTTTGCACACATGGATTTGGGCAATTTATTCCATTCTTCCTGGCGGATCCTCGCAAGCTCCATCAGATTGGATAGGAAGCACCTGTGAACTGCCATCTTCAGGTCTCTCCACTTGTCCCAAAGCCAGTCCAGCACTGTCTTGGTTTTACGCTGCTAAAGTAGGTCTCGTATAGATCAGAATATGGTTTAATAAATATATGGTATAAATAAAGTTTATATTATCATTATTATTAGCAGTAGTAGTAGTCTTGTTGTTGTTGTTATCAATGCCCAGAGTGGATTCTGATTATTAAAATGAACATAAAATTACAAAAAAAAAAAAAAAAAAAAGACTAACTCTTGGTGGATGGCATTTAGCTAGACCTTTGTGAGGCAACAGGTCCTCACGGGTGTGCCCTTTAAAAAGTCCAGGAAGTTGGTGGCATTTTTTAGGTAGAATTTCATGGTGGTAATCTTCATCCCACTGATGACGACACTCGTGGACCATCTGACAAAGGAGAGCAAGAGAAAGAATCAGTGTATCAGTATATACAATATTAAAACAAGGAAGCACTGGAAATGTGGTAGCACATCTTGACATGTGCACTCACCTGCGAATCCTGGGGAGGTTGTCCTAAAACAACCAGTCTGAAAGTCTGGTATGAGAATGCCCCATGTAGAGAAGGAAGGTCTTTGGATAAGGTGTTTTCCTTCACTTTTGGGGTGGGATCAAGGCTCTCATGGAAGGGTGAATCGCGTTCGATTTCCTCTGCCACGGCCAAAGCTCTAAGGGCCAAAAGACCTTGGTGACGGTTTCCACTTTTCCACTTAGGTTTTATTTTCTTGACTGGGGTCACCGTAGCCTTAAGCTGTTGCTGCTCCTCCCCCTGCTGTTGCTGATCCTCCTGCTGCTGCTGATGTCCCTGCTCTATGTGCTCCTGTGAAAGTAAGTGAAAAACATTCAGCAATTTCTTGTGCATTTTATTGTTTAATTGGTTTTCCAATTACCTTGCTCTTAAATGTTTGAAATGTTTTATTTTATTATTATTTTTATTACTTTTGGTCAAAATACCAGTGTGTCCTCTTTGCCAGAGGAGCTTTGGTGCTCTAAACAAGCACTTAAAAATCATGCACTTATATGCATTCCTCTTAACCTGGCAGTGCGACGGGTTAACATCTGCACGTCCCTGTGCCTCAGCGGATGTTCTTAACTCGCTAACGTGGCTGGATAGCATTCAACAGAAGTAGTCACTCACAGAGATAGGAGCACTGAGAAAAAGACAGACTCACCTCCACCTCCTCAGCAGGGGCAGTTGGGGTGCTGCACCATTTGGACTGTTTGGCCCTCTGCTCATAGAGCTGCAGCTTGGAGCGCAGCACTCCAATATCTAGCAGTAGCTAGTCCCTCTGCTGTCGCAGCTTGTCTAGCTCCATAACATAAATGTGGCGCTGCTCCCGGCACTCTTCATCAATCGTACACGAGGGATGGAGGGCCACGGCTGTCCCGTACCTCTTCCAAGCTGTCGTCCTCCAGATCAAGGGAGGACGCCATTGGTGGGTCTGGGTTTGAGGCCCAACGGCTGGCCAGAAGCTTCTTGGTTGAATTGAAAATTGCACTCTAAAATAACTATGACATTGTATTAAAAAACATACATCAGCCACGGAACAACAAAAAATAAGTAGAAAACGTACTATCAAAAGGTTGCTAGGAGTCCTGTGACTACCTCCATTCTCCACACTGAGGTTCGATGAATGGCGGTTTAGAACGTCTCTATTTATTCAAACACATCAAAAGACAAATAGAATGTGGGACTTCAGCCAATCAGAGCATTTTTGAGATATAGCCCTGTCAGCTACAGCTGTACTACAGAATCACCTATGTCAATGATAAATTAAATTATTGCTGTGCGAACGGCTGAAATCCCCCATGCAATCAGCTGCACCGGGGCCAGCCTCCTCTGTGACAATGCCTGGACAGTCTGCACGCCATCCAGGGAGACATACCTCTGCTGTGGCTCACTGTCACCTGGTGGCTGAGCATTGCTCTGAACAAGTTGTCTTTTGCAAATAAACCCGCCACAGTTGGAAGAATAGGTGATGTGTTTATCTGTAACTGTTTTAAATGATGTCACTATGCCTTATTCTTTTAAATTTATTGTTCTGAAAATTAAATAATTTAGTAATAACTCAGTGTGGTGGGTATGCACAGACCATCCTCATCTATCTGCAGTGCAATTAATAAAGTTGCCAACTTACTTGCTCAGCACAGTGACTCAGATATACTGGTTCTAGGTACCGGCCTAAATTGGCTGACAAATGTCAAATAGTCTACAAGACATGCATGACAGTATCAGTTTGTTTTATTCTGTGCAATAGCAGGGACAAGGTAATTGCTTTTAGAGTTTTTGTGCTCAGCCTTAGCAACCACAGACCACTTGTCTACTTTAGAAGTGATAGACAGGAACGATCAAGCCCTAGGATTGTTATCAAAAGAATGTTTTTTTAAACAGTAAGCATCCTTTTCTCAGTGACCTTTCTGACAGTAATATACATTATCCCTCTGAAATACTAGATGCAGAATTGCTGCTATTACAAATTTGTTACATGTAATCATTGCAAGACATGCATTCTTTAAATTGCTTGGGATCGAGTCAGCCCCTGGCTCCTCCGCAGAATTATCAGTGATGTTCATAGTGGTGAAGCAGCCCATTGGCTTACTTTTAGACAATTTAAAAATAAACACACATCTTCCTTGAGAAAAGCAAATGCCAGTTGTCTCATATAATTAATCTCCAGCTTCTTCACATGCTCATCTAAATTCTGGAAAGCATTAAAAGTAAATAAAGACAAATCCTCTATATCTATTCCTTCTAATGTTACATTTAATGAATGCTTAGTAAATAAATCATCAGAGATTTACTATGCTTTCAACACACATTTTGCTGCTACTGGGAATCAGTTTGATATATTGCACAAGTTCTGCTCGTAGTAGTCAACAGTTATGAATTCTCTTTAAACAGTTCTCAGTTCACCCTACAGGCCTTCATTTCTTCTACTCTTAAGCTATCAACTGCAGAAAAGGAACTGTGTAGGGTATACTAGACCCTCTAAAGCTCTGTGCTGCATTTATTGCTGAATAAATTATAAACCTATTCAATCTCAATTTCTACAGGTCCGTAAATCTGCACAAAATGATCTCAGCAACTATTGGCCAATTTCTACAACTATAAATAACTATAATTAATATACAATTTATTTCTAAGCTTCAGAATTACCCTAAGATTGCTGTTATTCTGTTATCAGAATTAAGTCCATTAGCTTAAAGACAAATTTAAAACTCAAAGAGCTACACCAATGGACTACTGCCAAATTTTCTGTGTAGTTTCACTGTTCATTGAGAGACGTATCCTCTCCTCTCACAGAATTACATTAAGTCAACATAATGTTGTGGGTTGGGTAAAAGCCAAGGACCAATAACCAATAGTTAGCTAAATGTATATAGTGTAGCATGTGTGAAAAAAATAATCTGCTAAATGCTAATGCTAAAAGGCAAACCTGGCTGACATTAGGCAAAATGGAGGTGATGTTACAAAGTCAAACTAATGTTAGTCTACAACTACAAAAATACAAAAACCATGTAATTTTATTATTTTTGTTAGCTTCTTTGACTTTGGTTAGAAAATTATGTCAAATAAAAGCCAGAGTACCATTACCTCAAGTTACCATACACTGCAATGGTGAATCAATCCTCTTTTTTACTTTCTTAGTAGAAAAAAAATGTTGCTCCTCACTGCTAATCCTACACTCTTCTCACTGCCTCCCATGAGCCATGTCTGCAGTTGACCCTTCTCATTGAGGTGGAAGCTCATCCTAACTGCCTTTTCAAAGGCAGCATTTAAAAGCTGCCCACTGATGGGAGGTTGGAATAATCTGTGGATCCTTATCAGAGGGGATTAGGTCTCCTGGTAGCCGTACCAGGTGGTGCTGGACCAGTTGGTTGTGCCCTCAGGGTGACAGCATGCTGTCCACAGAGTCCCCCCTGTCATCTCATATATCCATTAGCTGCCTTACATTCATAAAATGATGTGTACAGGCACACATGAAGGCACATAATAGAGAAGAGGTATGCAGCTGAGCACAGGCACCTATAATGGAATAGATTCCTTGTCCACACTTGAGTGACTCTGAGAGGGGCTATAAATAAGCAGTAATATGCATGTAGGGTAAGTAAGGGCACGGGTAAGTACAGACATTGGACTTTCACACCTCTTGACCTTAAAAGAAGCAGCTCAAAGTCAAAACTGTCAAGTCAAAATGAATCGAGGAAATGAATAAGTGCTTTTATTTTTAATTTATTTACAGTTTTCCATGTTTCAGCATATGCATATATGTGCTGCTTTGTACTTCATCTCACTATGCTGTTCTAATGCAGCCATTCATAATATTCCCACCTGATTCATACATATTCACAGGATAAGCCCTATTCTAACCATACTGTAAATTAGGAAGTAAAAACCAGCAGTAGTAACAGTATCTACCATGAACAAAAACAGCCAGCCAGTAGGTAAGAAAATACTGAAGGTGGGTGATGCCATGCAATGTTCACAAAGCTCACATTTAACACCATCTCCATGGCACACACATTTTGTTATTGCAAACTCAATATTTCCCCCATCTGTACATGTTGTCTTCTTAAATTCAGTAAAATGTCAGTTTTCAAAGAGTATTCAAAGGGAGGTAGGAAAATTAAAAGGCTTTTGATGTGAACCCGTTTAAACTGTGCAGGAGGATTCATTAACAGTTGCTTAGCAATGATTGAAAGAACAGCATAGTAGAGGTGACTGGAGATAATCTCTGTATGAAAACATTATTTGCATGGTGACTGGAGTGGTGAGTATGACATTTGACATATTCACCACACCTGACTTTTGTTGTATGATGGGATTGGTTATTAGTAGTACTTTGGAAAAGTACATTATACTGAAGTTATCAAGACAACAGGTAAAAATGGAAGAAGGGTTGAGTTTGTATCATCAACAAAGAGCAAAGAAGTAGGTAAGAAAACATGAAGGATTCTTACTAATCTCTAAACTAGAAATAATGGCCTGTCTCCTATATGTGTGTATATATACATATGTGTGTGTGTGTGTGTGTGTCATTTGAAATATATTAACAAATAATTTAGAATAAACACTGGGGATTCAAAATTTGTTTAAAGTATACTGCAAGTCATTGTCATATGAAGTTCTTCATTAGATCCTCCAAAAATTGATCAAGATGGTCCTATTTTTATTTACATGAAAAAGGTAGAGACAGAAAGATAATGAATGGATGCAGAGAGAGACAGAGAGATGATTCATGATGGTTCAGTGTTCAGTGTCAATACTCATGTAACTGATGAGAATCAGCTGATGACAATGATGCTTTTTTGTTTGGAATTTTCTTGCCACCATGTGTAGTGTATGCAGAGCTAAGCCTCTACATAAACTAAAAAGCCACAGCATAAAAACTACCTTTAACACCAAACATTACCACGTGACCACAAACTCCAACCTCATAAATGGGCTGAATCAACTCCTCTCTTACAAAAATGTAATAATTAAGTTTTTAATGTTAGGATTTATAGCATGGTGTTGACATAGACTGCATTGTATTGTATAAGGGATTCTCATTTTCTCTATCTATTCAATTCAATCCAGTTAAATTTTATTTATATAGCACCGAATCACAACAAAAGTCATCTCAAGGCACTTTTCATATAGAGCAGCTCTAGACCGTACTCTTTAGATATATTATATATATATATCTGTATCTATTCATATCACTGTCTCTTTCTGCGGGTATTTCTGCTTCTGGAGCTGTAGAGTCTGATCTATGATGGCAAACCTCCTGCTGCTCCTACAACTCCACTCAACACCTGCTGTAATAATTAAAATTGTTAGTCCTACTTCTAATCTTATTACTTTTATTATTACTGTTATAAATGTCATTACCATTATTGCTATTATTGATACCACTTTACATCTCTATATAGAAACTGCATTATGCTGTGTTCTCCTTCCCCTGATCTCTCTGTCCCTCTCTCCCCTTTCCCTCTCTCTCTCTTTCTTTCTCAACCCAACCAGTCATGGCAGATGGTCGCCCAGTCTGGGTCTGCTCTAGGTTTGTGCGGTTTAGAAGTGGGGTTAGGTTTAGCTGTAGAAAAGTACCAGACACACCTCCTGCGACAAGTTACACCTCTGTACACCCTCTCCTGCCCCCTGTATGTCTGCAGACAGAGCCTTCTCCCTAGAGGTCCAGTCAGCTGCTGAGTACACCCAGAATGCATTGCTACTTACATCAACATACGGTATTATTGAAAAGCTAGCTTACTGTAACATGATGTAATTTGTACAGCAATTCATTACAATGTAAATGATACAAAACTAGGTACATTTTGCTTGCTTGTTTGTAACCTTTTGAATGCAGGACATTTCCTCTCTGCATCAGGACCTGAAAAGTTAGGTATGAAAGTTACAGAAGGGGTTATAGCATTTTGTCAGATACATATTTAACTTTTCATCTCATTTGCATGTAGGATCAACAGGTTGTCAACATTAATCAGGCTGATACAAAAAAAACTGCAAGTGGTCATAAGAGATTTGAATTCAGTCTTTGAGATTTTGTTGATAATAACCTTATTTATTTCCAGTTGTTGAAAGCTGAACCCTGATACATTTCTTAAAGAATTCAGATATGATAAACAGATTTTGAGAACTCTTTTCCACCCCTGAGGCACATGTGAATAATTCACACAATGTTGTTCCACTCTGCTACAGGAGGAAGTGAACAGACAGAAGGTATCCTGTGGGTCCACCAGCTTTACCAGGATTTGCTGCTACTGCGACCTTTTCTGTGACTGTGGAGCTGTGGGGGTGTGGGGGCAGGTGGGTGAGGGGGATTACCATGTCTTGACTAGCTGCTGGAGCAGCTAGTGGATCAATGTGACTACCACTGAGGAGGGGAGGACAGGTCAGCACATACCCCCATACCTGCTCCCACCAATGCCCTTATCCCCATCCCATTACTACGCTGTCTTACCCACCTAAAAAACAACCCAATCAGCATCTTAGAGGTCATTATGCTAACCTTTTTACACCTCTATCTGTGACAGTCCAGCTCCTTCAAACCACCACCTAACCCCCACACCAGCCTCTCAGCCAAGGGCCCAATTAAAACGCTTGCTCTGCTTTGTCACTGTCGAGAAATTGCCAATGCTCCGAGGCTTGATCCATCCAATAAAACATGCTCAAACGGCCCGGCTGGGGCCCCACTAAAAGGTTCGCAAAGGTGCTGAAACACGGATGCTGCCATCAATTATTTAGCAAAAGGTGAATATTTCACATATACTGGGAACACGGGTCAGGTCCTGTGGATGTTTGCAGGATAAATATTTAAAGATCAATATTTTATGGGTGTGAAAGAGAGGGGGGAGGCCTTGGGGAAATAGTAGGGAAGTGCGGATGAAAGGCAAATAGTGACTTAGAGGGGAATCAGAAGGCACTTAGTTTCACTATAAAATGTATTCTGTAGCAGGGGCTGAGGTGTGTTCTGCTTTTGAATTAAAGATCTTCAAGTGTCTTTAAAGTTAGAGAGACAGAAGTATGAATTGAGGCTTCTGCGGCCTAGTTTTCCCATTCGTTCTCAAAAGGAAGCATTACCTTCATGTATTATTGATGATTAGGTAGTCTTTTCAAAGCAACCCAGTGAAACAGAGGCCGAGGTGTGAGGCTGAATATCCCACACCTCTGCTGCCGACTGAAAGGAAGGGGATAAAGTGTTTCCTCACCTTGTTTGGCTTTGTCTCAGGTTGTGTGTCACTTGATATTGGCCAGGTGTTGAGAGCTTTATCTGTATGTAGTCGTGCAGATCCTCAGCTTCAAACTTAATTAGAAATCAAATCGATTGGATCAAGAGCAGATGTGTTTCCCGGGCTGGAGGTAATCTGAACGGACACAGTATTTGACGGGTTATTTGTTCAGTTTTTCACTCTCCATCGCAGTTGCCTCAATCCACTTCCCCTTTTTAATATCACACGGTGAAGCATCTATTGTATATGACTGTGTTTGTTTGAGAGGTGGCTGTTTATTTTGTGGATTATTTCTTTGGAGGTGGAGTGGGAGTACTTTTGAGCTGCTGTTTAACGAGTGCATTCATGGAGAAACACACATGCCTTTAGTGTAGCCATTATTTACCTTCTACAGACCCAATCTTAAAGCCCTACACGTATTACAGGCCAGCATATCTGCAAAAACTTTAGAAAAAAACTATGTGGTGGGAGTGGGGAGGATATAAACTATGTACTATGTACTATTAACATACTGATCACAAATATGTGCTATCATAATTAGCCACTTAAGTGTTGTGTTTATGTGTTTTTGACTGTGTAGTGTTGTCGCTCAGTTTAAGTAGGTGGTTCTCAGTGTCAGACATCTCAGATGAAGAAGATCTGATTATCACCGAGTGATCACAGCACTGCTCAGAGAAGCTTACTAAGCAACATTTAAGACCACACATGGGGAGATGACTGGCATTCTGCCCAACAGCCATCAACCCAGTTCACTGAAGTAATGGGAAGGTGTGAGGTGGCAAAACCAAAAACTCAGGGTTGTGTCTCCTCAAGTAATATGCAGAATACAAGTAGTTTGTCTAGAATGCAAATGCTTCTTATTCTTTTGTTTCTTTTTCTAATAATTATAATATTTGTGCAAAAATATGATGACAGCATGTTTTTATCAATTTCATGCACGCTCAAGATTTTTGTGTGTGATTTTATTCTTCTTTAGGCATGAAAAAAATGAACTGCATTTTTTAAAAGCAAGCAGATTTTTCAAGGAGTTTCTCACATGCCCACTTGGGTGGACAGCATGTGTTAGGGTTTTCAACTAAAGAAATATGTGTTTAACAACCAAATTAATAAAATGATATATTATGCGAAAATAATATGCATTTCTAATGCTGTTAAACTAATGTGTTCACACATATTCTAATACTAAATATTAAACCTCTCTCCTGACTCCTCAGCCTCTCAGCATCCTCAGTCCCACTGTCACTACAGCTAGAATTTATGAATACTTCTCTTTTTGGCAGCCATTCATCATTACTGCCACTAGCATCATCCTTACTTGACTCAGATGATATTTGCTCCACTGTCCTGTAGGGCTTTGTATCACGCACTGTACTGGAGCCCTACAAAATATAAAGAACTCACTGTTACTCACATAATGGAACTAATCTGCACAAAATATTCTTTTGGTTGCCAAAACTGCAAGATACATTCTAAGAACATAAATCAGTTGATTCACAGCCAAAATGGACTTTCAAAAACAACAAAGGCACAGTAATAGTATGAATTGTAGTTTAAATAAAGCCAATAATGCATGATGTCCAATTTAGTGGACAGATGATTAATTGTAATTTCTCAAGGAGTGGCAGTGTATGGAATGACACAATAGCATCCATTGTGGTCCATGCATATACGGGGAGAGCAGTTTTTAAATAGCTGTCCATTGTTGTGACCACTGTACATGAAAATAAAATCAAGGATTCTAATACATGTGCTGAAGTAGATTATTTTCACTCACTCAGTGTAGGTTCCAATGACCTTTGAATCTAAGATACATATGCAAGTACACTGTATACAGCATTGCATCTGTGGTATCATGAGATAATTGCTAATTAATTTTGGTGTTATATCATAAATGCAAAGCAGCCACTGGAATGATGACAGCTATCATGTTGGGCTGAGATGATCTACCCGCTGAATTAGAGAATTAGAGAAAGTTGTTATTATGTTGCTGTTACACCAGATGGGTTCGGACAGCCTGCTTAAAAGCACTTGAAAAGTCATCTATTCTGCAATGCACAGAATAAATGATATCCAGGCAGATGATATCGTGCATCTGTTTCTAGATGGAGATGATTACAATGTATAGAGACTGCCATTATGGAAAATGTGAAAGTGCTACTATTACACTGAAGTTATTACTCAGAAGGTCCCATTAGCAGAGAGGATGTATAATTATATAATCCAAGGAGACTTGTGTTATACTGTGTGTGTTGGAAGACATACAGGTTACAAAATACAGAGATAAGCATGGGCCATTATCATTACACCAAGTAAAGAAATATGTTTTATATGTCATATGTGATATACATGAACAAATGTATATTTCTTTTGTTTGCCAAAAAGTCATCTAGAGGGAAGAAATGTACAGTATAACAGTTTAGTTTAATTATGGGACTTTTGCTGTGCCTTTTTTTTGTCTCGCCCAGTCCAGGCTAGCTGTTTCCAGTCCATATGCTAAACTCAGCTATCAGCTCACTATTAAGGTCTTAACTGCCAGACAAGAAAGTGGTATCAATCCTCTTATTTAACCAAAACATTTTCCAAAAAGCAAATATGCATATTTCCCAATAGTCAGTATGTTCTTCTAAACAAACAAAGAAACATATTGGTTGTATATTTAAATTGGATTTATGGTCAGACAGAAAAACACAAGCTCAACAGTATAGTACTGAAACCAGATAAATAAAGGCAGCTCTAAAGCTATTAGATCTATAGTGCACTTCTCTCAGTGGAACTATAATGAGTTTCCAGCAGCAGAGGTCATGAGGTTTCTCTATATGGAGTATCAGAATCAGGTGGGTAGAAAATCATAAGGCTCATTTAGCCCTGCATGTCTTGTGGCACTGAAGGACCCTCATTTACATGTCACAAGGTGATCCTGAGCTCTCTATTGACCGACCAGGCGAACTGAACTGATGTGTATAAATTGCATCTGTAACAGGTATGGACATTTGGTTTCAGGCTTGGTTACAGGACTGGATATGTGAGCACTAATGTGCGGCTGGTCGATCACGGATTCATTTTGCCATTTAGAAAGGGTCTCTTCCTATTATATACTTGAAATGAGAGTCCCTTTTCATTCTGTCAGCTCAACTTAAAGTTGGCTAAATATGGCCGAAAGTGAAATCTAAAAGGTGAGTGTGTGAGTGGCATTAAAATCAAGATGGATTACAAGGACGGAAAAGTTGGCTGTTCCTGTGATGTTCTGAGATTCTCTGCACATGTTTGTGGATCATTTAAGGCTCAGAGGTACTCCAAAAATACCATTAGAGGAGTTTTCTTATTTTAAGACCGGCTGTCTTGATGACATCTCATCACCGGTCACTGTTGTTCTAAAAATGTGACTCTATCCTCTATCCTGCTTTTTTACCCTCACATCCATTCACGTCCACTCAGGATTTCTCAGAGGAGTGCTGCTGAAGGTTTGACAGGGACTAAAAATACTCGCTCCTCAGAGTCACATTTGACAGTTATTTATGAAGCTTCCAACATGAACTATGAGCAAGGAAAAGTTCAGCACTGAGAATGAAGGCCATCACTCAGAAATGTACATGTACAATGTATTAAATAAATGATGATGTCTTATAAAACAACCCGTTAAAAAAGTCAGTTGCAAATGTAGAATAGTTTTATAGTTTAGAGAGACAGATGAAGGCTTAAAATAAAATTATCCATACAAAAATAATTTCATCTGCTAGTCCAGCTAAAATGCCTATTTATAAGACACCTGTAGGTGGGACCTATGATGAAATGTCATGTCCTTAAGAATATTCAAAATGCTTCTCGGGCAATGGTCTGAGACACAGCGATTTTCTGACCCCATTTGTACCTGGTATTAGCCTGTGATCTGCATCTTGACATATTATCTGGATAATGACATCCAATCATGACCCTTTTTACACCTGGTGTTAACAAGTGTTCTGATTTCTGCAATGTGTCTGAGTTCATCTCTCAATGTCCAATTAAGCTTAGACTGTCTAGTCATGGTCTGTCTCAAGTCAAAGGAAATGACAGGGTGTATTCACAGGGATCGCTATGATGTGCAAGGGGTGCTGTCCTAGCTAACATAGCTTGTAGTTTTAAAAGGTAATCAGAATCAGTGGCGATTTCTAATTGTTAGTGCTACCTCAGCTATCCCTTTGGATCACATGGCCTTGTCTCGCATAGTCATATTTGCAAGACAGTTCACATTCAGATTTTCTTGATGTAGATAAGATATCCAAGGAGGGAAAATACCACAAATTAATGCCATGTGGAAATCATGCACAACATGTATATGCATTTAAGTACATGGGTTAAAATTGCTATTGCTTTCTGCAGGAGCCTGATTCCCTGGTTTACACAGCATTAGCATTTAGCTCAGTCACAGCTGTGCCTAAGTGCAATCTCAGAGTTGCTGGCATGACTGTACTCTTAGACTTGCTAAGGTTCCTTACTTATACTATGAATGCATTTCTATATTCTTCATCGCACCTGTGTACATATCATGTGTGCACTGCTGTATTTGAGAATAACTTGCACAATTGGTCATTTTGGGCAGATGGTTATTGATTTAAATGAGAGGGCCTGTTCTTTCATTGTCCCCCAACATGTGAACTCAGTTCTCTTAAATCCTGGAGGAGACAAAATGTCTATCTCAGTTTTAAAAACCTGATAACATGCTTCTGCTGCTCTGACTTAAAGCAGAAGTTGAAGCAGAATTTAGAATCAGTTAGGACGCATTTCCTACTCTGATCATGCTTGATAAATATGAACCCATTGATCATCTTCATGCCACACCTGTAAGTCATTATCTCTTTAAGTGTAGGATGTATGGTTGTTGAGCTGCCTTCCAGGCTGCATGTTTAAAAGGCAAAGCTAAAGGAGAAAAGACTGTGTAAAGAGAGGGAGAGAGAGAAGCAGCGGTAATTTCTTCACGGCATCCAGCCTCTCTGCCACAGATGACCCCCCGAGTATTGGTCCTGGCAGCCAGCTACAATTATCATTCAGCAGGAGTGAAGGACTCTGTTTGATATCTGCCAAGGTAATTTAGTGGGAAAGATTGAACAGAGCTTTTTTTTTCTCCCTGGATTGTGACTGACCCCTCTGCATATGGAGTTTGGATGCCTCCAGCAGCAGCAGCATCCAACTTTATCCCGGCAACAAAACACTTTCAAAAGCATGTGAATTCAGAGGGCATACGCAAAAAGCTCTGACAACTATTTACCTGACAGTATCTCAGTCTAGATACTGCAGGTACCATGAAAACAGCAAGACTTTTTGGGGCAGTGTCATTGTGATATCACTGATAGCTAGGCTGCTCTAAATGGGACTTCCATTAACAGTATCTTTCACCAAAGTCTTCTAATTTAGGTTGCGAAAGCAGTCTCTCGGGTGCATCTCTTTCATGTTAATCATCCTCTGCCTGTAATCAACACCCATGGTGATACTGTTGCACCTTCAACTGATGTACATTAATCATTGCTGCATCACTCACTCTGACTGCTGCTTCATTTGAAATGATAGCAGCGTCCTATCCCTATATTGTGAAGATGCAAGTTAATTCTACTTGTGTCTATTGTACCTAAATGACATTTCATACGATATGAAATGTCAAGAGAGAGTTTGCATAATAGCAAAATTAGCAAATTAGCAAGTCCATGCTGTAATCATTGAACATTGTTTTGTTCAAGTCTAATCTTTGCACACAAGATTACGGTCCTTTAAAGATTACAGCCCCAGCTTAGCAATTAACCATGAAGTTCTAGATGAAATCTAAATTTTAGTGTCTTTTATCTTGCTCTCAACACTGTCTCCCAAATGAATGAAAGACAACTGTGTACATGTCTACAGGTGGTGGGTTATTAAAATACAAAGCAAGATCCGACCAGTGCTGACCAGAAAAACTCTTGAGGCTTGATGGGAAAAACCAGGCAGAACTCATGAAAACAAGGTCAGTCATCATGCCAGGGGCAGCGCATTTGAAAAGAGCTAATGCTGTGTTCGCTGCTCTCACTACAGCTAAATCATGTCAGAGCAACCCAGCATTGCTTGTCAGCGGCACTTTTTTTTCCCGGTCTTGTCATTATTTAGTGGTTTTATCAGGTGTAACATTAACCAGTGGGCTGTAACCCGGCATGGCACCAGGACCTTGGGCAGTATGTAACCTGGATCTCTCTAACGGGAGTTCACAGACATCACAGCTTATGTCTGTATATGTTGAGACAGACAAAATATTAAGGCTAGACAAACCTAGAGGAGGGTTTTTATTTATGTGTGTTTTTTGGATCAACACCTAGAGCTAGATATGAACAGCAGATTTTTTCACCCTGGAATCTATGGCGTTCCAAAGCTTTAAAGAATAAACAAGTTTGAAATAAGGAAAAAAAAAAGAATACATAAAGAACAAAATCTGTAATTATTTTGTAATAAAGTCAGGTATGTGATTTAGACAGATCAGATCAAGACAGCTGCTATGAGAGGTGCACTCACGACTATACCTGGTGACTTTAGGCTGCAGGGACAACCATCTTTCACCACTATTCATTAAAACACAAGTGTTTGTGATAAATATAAGGAAACATAAAAATGTTTACAAAGGAGAAATGTTATCCCTTTTGTGATTTTCTCTTATTTATATTAGGGATAGACCGATTATCGGCCGGGCCGATTATCGGCGCCGATATTTTGACGCATATCGGCCTTTTTTTAAAATCCGACGGCCGATAAGAGATCAATTTAAAACCCGGTTATTTTGGCTCTGATGCAGCCGTACCTCTCTGTCTGCAGTCACTAGTCTGTCTCCAGCATTGTCCTGCCCACAGCACCATCTGATTGGTTACACGCAGAGCCACAGTGCTCACACACACGGCGGAGAGGAGAAAAAGTTTGAACTTAAAACAAAGATAAGTGAAAGATAAAATAACATTTCAGTTATATTGACATTTTGGAAAACTTTATTTACTGTAGAAAACTTTAGGGAGCTATTTATTTGTTTAAGTTTTCATTTAACTTTATAAGACATGCTGCTGAGCCTGGGAGCTCCCTGCACTTTTTGTTAGAATTTTAAAGATGTCTATTGTCTAAGATTTAAAAAAAACCCAAAAAACTTTAACATGTTGCAAATCTGAAAAGCTGTTTAATAAACATATGCTTAAAATGAAGTAAGTGTTGGAGTTTGTATTATTCTAAATTTTGACGCCAATATTTTCATTTTTACTGCAAATGAATATCGGCTCCAAATACTGGTTATCGGCCTCCTTGACTACTAATAATCGGTATTGGCCCTGAAAAACATATCGGTCTATCTCTAATTTATATACAGTTGTGATGTTGGTTGTCCACATTAGATGTAACCAATTGGCTTTATCAAACTAAGGGCACATGGCACTCTGATGCTCACTGACCTCCACTCACCCAGAGTAACCTCTGGGTCTGCACCCATCTACTTGAACTCAGACATACAGGCCTGTGCTCCTTGGTCATTGCGTTCCTCCAAGGATTGCCATTGATTGATGAAACCAGCTCCCAAATACTGTTAGAGCAGGAGTGTCTCTCTCTGTCCTCAAGAATCTCTTTAAGACTCATCTCTTCAAAGAGCACCTTCTCTCCCAACACCTCTAACACTTACTATGCGCTTCAATGCATGTCTTTATCTGATCTCCTTGAACTTTGTCTTATTGAACAGATTTAGTACCTAGTACTTACTTCAAGGTCTTCTACTGCACTTAAGCTTTAGTGTTGTCTCTCACTTGTAAGTCACTTTGGATAAAAGCATCTGCCAAATGAGTAAATGTAAATATAGCCATTTCAGTGCCATGTGGTGGTGAGTTTGTCTCTAATGTTACACTGAACTGTGCCCTGCAGAGAGAGTTTGCTAACACTTAACTTGCCAGGTTGCTGATGAGTTGGTACATTTTAGCCTTGACAAACTATCTCCAATACATCAGCTTTCATCAGCTCCTGTCAGGCTTTTCGCAATGTACAACAGAGGCCAGTCTTCTCCCCTTCTTCCCCTCGCTGCTGACATCAGCCCCAATTGCTCTGTTAGCATGTAGCTATTATTAGCTGCAGATCGAGGAGTCTCATTCTAATGGTACAGCCCTGAAACAAACTTTGGAATCTTGCATTAAAGTGCTGTGAGGGCCCAGTTCATACCTGGTATTTTCATGCGTCTTGAGTGATCTGATCACAAGTGGACAGCTCTAAACACAGGTGTGAATGCTCTCAAGATGCACTGAGGGAACATTGAGATATGATCATTAAGACCACATTCGGAGGTGGTCTGGGCCACATGTGGCCACTTTTATATGCAAATGTGTCCTGGGCCACAATGAAGAACCAAGTGCTTGTGCATAGTCTCTGTAAATAATATTATAAAGAGTACTGCCTGGACTTGCTTTTGTTACGTCCCCCCGTGTTGGCAAGGGGATGAGTGAGAGTAACTGTAATTGTGTGTAACTGTCTCTCCCAGCCTCCTCGAGGACTCCACTAATTGAGGGACTGCCCTGCAGAGCGGACGCCTCCCAGCGTAATGCAGGTGTGGAACATTTACACACGCCACACCTGGAGGTAGACATAGGGAAAAAGAAAAAACCTGTTTGTCCCAGCCTACAGCTCAATACATACACCCCTCTAAAAGTTAAAGGCTGCACACAACCATACTGTCTTTTTCCTCAAAATACCCACAGTTCATGAGCCACCGGAGTTGTTCTGTCACCATCTCAGCAACGGGACACCGCGTCAGCCACGGTATTGTCAATTCCTCGCTTGTACTCGATTTTAATATTGTAACCCTGTGCCTGTAAAGCTCAATGCATCAGCCGCTGGTTATGATTATACATCTGAGATTGAAATACCAATGGATTGTGATCAGTAAAAATGGTCACTAGGGCTGAGCTTGAACCAACATATACAATGTTGAAAGGCGAGGAGCATGGCCAGAGTTTCTTTTTCGATGGTCGAATAGTTCAACTGGTGAGACTTGAACTTTACTAAATAATAAATAACCTACCCAGACATTACAGTTCGGGACACTAACTGCAATAACCGCTGAAAGGTGGCTGAAGCATTTCTGACACCAGAGGGCATCACAGTATATGGCAGGAAATGGTCGGGGGTAACAAAAGCAGAAATGTCTGGATAATGAATGAATAATCTTAAATGGTACAAAGGTCAACTGTTAACTGCCCAAGGTACAAAAAACAAAACAAAACAAAAAAGTGTTAGCTTTTCCTGCAGCACTGGAACTAAACGAAGCCTTTGAAGTTAATACAAAGAGTTTCTACAGGTGTCTCAACTTTTGAATTACAAACTCTGTCTGTACAAAGGCAGTGTTGGAACAAACTGTTACTACACCCTCTGATGCATTATTAGGACCATACTGCTCTGCAGGAAGTAGTACTGTATACTGATATCAGAATGGTGAAAAAAAAAATAAACTAAGAGAGGTTATTCCACTGATTGGAATTTCCGACACCCAAGGAAAGCTACCGATAGCAGTGAAAACAAAAGTGCTGTCATTTTTGTTTTGGTTGCACAATACCCTATTTGGAAGTTCTACTTTGCTCACATTTGCTCCTCACGTTCATTCTGTGGCTGCAGCTGGATAATGCCACCGGAGGTTTGGTGGATAACTGGATGTATAGTGGATGTAAATGTATAGTCTCACATACAAGACAAACATCATCATCTCTGATTCCATGAGTAGAAATGAATGTACAAGGTATGCTGGATATGTGGGATATGTGATATATTCTCCAAATGTGTGCACATGATTTATAAATCCCTGATTTTACACTGTGTTTTCCTCCCTGTAAAGAACAAATAACATTTAATATACTATTTGTGCTTTCCTGAACACCATCTGGATTCAGGAACATCCCTACATTCGAAATGATTTTTTCCACTAGATTAACCACCCACGACAAATATCAAGATGCACTAATACAAACATGCCACAGTGGCGTAGATATCATTAAGGAATAATAGGAAAGTTTGTCACTTGACATATTGCTCTATCTATTGTCTTCTTACATGAAGTTTAAGTGCATGGAGTATATAATTGTCATAACTCATGTAGTGTACATGCAAGGGATTAGACATTTACCCATATACACACTTCCCCCTGCCTAGGCTGTGCCAATGTGTGGAGAGCAACAGTCAACATGCATAATGAGATGATGTAGCATGTATAATCATTGATTTATAAATATCAAGAGAAGTGTCTGTTGCTATGGGATCATTGCAAAGCATCAGGCTAATTCTCAGTGACAAACAGGGTGAAGATTTATGTACATACTCGGCTACTCTTACGGTGTGACAAGGAGAGGGATGACCCAATGCATATCGGCTTCACTTTTAGTGCTTGATAGATGGAGCCGTCCAAACATGACTGTACTCTGCTTAATCCTCAGCAAAGACTGTGTGAACTTTATATACCTTCTCTATTGACAGTGGTGACTTATTGGAAATGTCGAAAATGTCTCTGTCCCCTCTCCTCTGTCTAATGCTGCTCAGCAGAGGCTTACAATGACCTTTGGCCACTGTGCAATAATGTGCAAAGATTTATGAGGCTAGAATGTCATTCACGCTCTCAAGAGTTATATATGTCACATTTGTGTCTCTCATTTGTGTTTCTTTCAAGGAGGTAGTCTTAGCTGTAATTACATTCAATAAAGCGATAACTTAGATCATGTCTAAAGATCATCCAGTAAAATAATATTGATTTGCTGTGATGACTGCTGGGCCATCACAGTGTATTTTAGATGTCAGACTCATCGCTCACATCTTATGATGGACACAGAGCATGAGCAACTCCATTAGCATTTCTTACTCCGACACAAATCACTTCTAAATACGGACTCAAACGTGCCTTCTGGTGCCAAATGTGCCCTTCGTCTGAGTCTGTGATTGATTGATTTTGTTTTTGTAGCTTGGTCCATCATTCACCAAGTTAACTGCTGAGATCTTGGAATGCAGTGACATAGCTAAAAGTAGATGTACCTGTAGGTCCAACAAGGCAACAAACACAAATCAGTCGAACAGGTTGTTTACTTGGAGATGGATTGAAGGTGAACAGAAAAAATATTCACCGCAGTTTCAAGATTGACTTCTGGTTCAACTTAACCTACTGTACTGTCTGTAGATGTGCCCATTCACAGCAAAGATGTATTAATACCAGAATCTCAGCTAAGCTCACATTCAGCTTTATCTCTAAATACAGTGATAGCAAATTCTACAGAACAGTCTGCTTGATCAGATTTCTTGTTTGTTGCTTGACTGGATTTATTTCAGCATTGTTGCCAAATGTTTTAGTGAGTACAATAGAGTATTCCTCGTCGAGGTTATTTATGTGAAGGGGGGATTGCTGCTGCTCCTACTCCCACAAACCCAGGGGCAAAACAACAGTTGTTATTGTTATGTCGAGTCGTTAACAACAAACTTCTATGTTTAAAAGTACAACGGCAGTTCCGGTATTTTTAGTATCAAATCTGAACAATTGGTATGGCATCCATGCTCTCCAGAGGGTGATCCCTGATGATGTTTGTGATCCCCTGATAGTATGTCTTTAACAGTTGAACTTGCATTAGAATTAAGTACTTTGAAAACAAATGGATTTCAATAAATGGTTTGCTGAGTAAATGTTTTTGGTGATCCCCACAGCTTTTATATACCGCCATTGAGCCAAAAAGTCCAGAATGTAAAATGTCTAGAATGTAAAATATCAAAACCTATTTGATATTTCCTCTGGGAAATACTCCCAGAGGATGATCCCTAAAGCTTTCTTTTTGCATTATAGACAATGTCAGCTTTGTGCCCAAGATAACTTATTGTCTGAAAGACTCGTGCGGGCGTTGTCTGTGCTGGCTTTTGAGAGATCGTCACTCTGGAGTAATTTCCCGGAGGAAATATCCGAATGGGTTTGTTCCACATTCTGGGCGTTTACATTCTGAACTTTTTGGCTCGATGACGACGCTCTGTTGAGGGGAACAAACATTTACTCGGCAAACCATTCATTGATCCGTTGTTTTCAGAAGCAGCCAATTAAGGCAGCATCGAGGATCCTGGCGTCTCGGGGATCGCCCGCCGGGCTGGATCTCGCCCGAACCGTTCGGTTGTTCCATCCGGGACCGTTGTACTTTGAAACATGGGACGTTGATGGCGACTCATTGCTGTTGCCCTAATTTATTGAGGGTAGAGGCGGCAACAATTGGCAATATTTACTCGACGAAGCCTGTTAACCTTCGCTAGCGTGACGGCTGACGCTGCTGAGGCTCGTCGGTCGAGCAACAAACAAGGGGCTCTGATCGGCGAACTGTTCTGGCAGAACTATTGTCACTCTTGAAGATAAGCTGAATGACAGCGGATATTGATATCCCGTCTTTTGTGAATGGTGAACGGTACCGTGGTGGGATGAACCGGAAGTCCAGCCTCTTCGGCTGCCGACGAATGTTGCAATCCGTCTCCAGTAGGCTGTTTCCTGTTCATTTGATTTGACGGGCTGACCCGCGGTGAACTGCCAGGCCATCTGCACAGCTATGTCACTGCGTTCAGATACTCGATTTGATGGACAGCTACAGGCTGGAATCGATCGATCACGAACTCGAGACGGTACGACCAACGCCGAAGCACCGTTCAGTGTTCAGAATGGGAACAACGTGGGTTGGCTCGTGTCCGTCATGGATGTGAGGCGACAGTTTGGGCATCTAAAGTACGGCGGTGATGGCCAGCGGTCGCTCGGCAAATCAATGATGACTGCTGGATGAACGTGATCTGGGATGGCTCGGCACCATTGATGTGACCGGCTGGACACTCGCGAAAGAAGGCGCAAATGATTTTGCAAATGTGACATCGCTGCGAGGGCGACCATTCTGGCCTCATGCGTGTGCACGGTGGCCAGGCTCGTTAAGCACTGTGGCTGGAGAGGAAGATTGAAGACATTTTCGACATTTCAATAAACCACCACTGATCGGCAGAGAAGGTAAAGTTCACGCGATCTTCTTCGGAGATGACGGTACCGGTCGTCTTCGGACGATAAATCTATCGGCGCTGAGGGTGACCGACCGCGGATAAATCTGCCGCTGGCGCGCAGCGCGGAAATGACCGGTATGTGCGTAGTCTTCACCTGTTTGTGCTGAAGACCGGCGTCAGCGCGATCCCAGCGGCGGCAGACGCTAACGATGTTATATCGATGATTTCCGTAACTGCATCAAGCTGCGTGTTGTTCTCCGGCAGGCGGGGAAAGTGGCATGAGCCAGGTACGGTCACTGCGTGTGCACGTGAGTTGTGTTTGATTATGCTGCTCCTGCGCCAGCTTCGTCAGCGAAGACAGATGGAACGGCTGCTGTCGAGGAACAAACTTTCGCCCAATGACAATCTGCGCCGCTGGCCGTGAACTGTGACGGTGCGTCTTGATGTTAATGGAAAAATCATTTCGTGTGAGGGCTGGACTACAGATCGGGCGAACGTTCGGCGCAAACAGCTATGATGGTATGGCTTTACGGGGAGAAGAGCACAGTCAACCGTCGAGGTTTACTGGAAATCGTGTGCTGCGTTGAAGGCCCTGCGCCATCACGCCATCAACGCGCTGTACGTTGTTCTCGTGAATCCGGGCCGATGATGTTTGTCTTCGGCAGCCAGACTTCGTTTACATCCGCGCCGCTACGTCGATTATCCATAACCAGGGCGTGGCGACCAGCCTCCAGCCACGAACGTGAGCTGAAATATGACAATGAAACTTTCAAAATAGAGGCTGTCTGACAAAGCTAATGACGGCTGCTGCACTGACACTGCCCATCGGTAACGGGTGTCCGGAGGAAGTTCAATCGATGGAGACAACGCGGATTTTTCGCCATTCTGACTAATCGACCATACGTACTGCTTTCTGCGAACGGCTGTGTTTCCTGTCGTCGAAGGAATATTCGGTTTGTTCAACGCTACTACGGTTTTGAGGATTTATATTCGAGGTTGAGACGCTAACAAACTTTCTTTGTATTAACTTCGAAACTTTCGTTTAGTTCCGGTGCTGCGGAAAAACAACGCTTTTCGGGCACTGGGCTACGCAGGCGATTAACGGACCGACCTGTTGGGTATTCATTCGTGTTCGGTGCTGTTACCCCGACCGTTTCACCATCGCCTGTGGTAGAACCGATAGAACTCGACCGCTCGGCGGTTATTGCGGTGTTCTGGCTGGTGGTGTGTTTAGTGAGGTTCGGGAATCTCGCCGGTGTTGTTCGTTTCGTCGAAAGGCTCTGACCGTGCTCCTCTTGCTCGCTATTCAAGGCTCGTGGTGACCATTTTACCCGATCCTGACTCATTGATGTTCGGTCCGGATGTCATGACCGGCGACCTGTGTTTTACGAGCGCGAACAATATTGGTCGGTACAAACGAAGGGTGATAATACCGTGACTGACATGACAATCAGCTGATATCGGCTGTATACCACGTATTGTTAAAAAGTCCAGAATGTAAAATGTCTAGAATGTAAAATATCAAACCTATTTGATATTCTCCGGGAAATACTCCCAGAGGATGATCCCAAAGCTTTTGCATTATATTAATGTCATTTGTGCCCAAGATAACTTATTGTCTGAAGGGCACATTGCCATTTCTACTCTGAAGGGGACGAACCCTTTTAATTCTATTTACCTGCCAATCAGGACAAACTACATTTTTAGCTCCACTACTGGTAAATCTCTAAGAATAGCAATATGGTAAGTAGGTGACATGACAATTGAAATTTGTTTTGCGATGTCATTTGTCAATGGTCCTCTTGCCTTTACCTGAGCAGCCCTGTTCTCACAATGAACTCTCTGCTAGAGCTGGTGTCACTGCCTTCCCAACTGTTTAATTAGAACAGTAGATGTGACCCCCTCTTGACTGACAGCTATAACCCATTTGGAGCATGCTGATAATTGTCTGGTCAGGCCCGTCTATAGATAATTTTTTTTTCCCCTCTTGACCTCATCACTCTTCTATGCTGTCTATGGCAGTCACATTTTCACATATAATAAAGGCTGACAACTGTAAATTTCAAGACAAAGCATAGATTCCTGGAATTATGTTAATTAGAATTAATTAGGAATTAGAGCGGTTATCCTTAAGAACTTTGTAAAGTCAGAAGTGAATCATTTGGAGCTGCACTATTACATATTACATACGAATTCTTTACATTGAGTGTGAGTGCAGATAGGTCATTATGATTCACTTCATCCTTACAAAATCCTGTCTCTTTTAAACAATTGGAGCCAGAGAATGGCACTTAAATTTCTGCAAGACAAACATACCTTCAGTGGCGACGTTATTACCTTTTTGTGGTGTAACTCGAATGTAGCTTAGGCTGAGTGATGGACCTCAGCAAGACAAATCTCCGTCCTCTGAAAAGTGCTGACTTAGCGCAAAAATGGTAATGATCTCGTGCTGAGGGCCAATACTGGGGAAATTGACGGGAAAATAAACTGGATAAAAGGCTTGAGCCTCGGCTCGAGGAGAAGGAACATCTCCTACCCCCGGCCGTCCGAATGTATTTAATGAAATACCTGGTCATGGGAGAGCCAAAACCAGTGTCACCGAGAGAGAAAGTGATGGCAAGTCTGTTAGGACCAAAGTGTAATATCTGAATACAGGTGTGAGATTGCTACAGCACCAAGTGAATAATTACTTATCTCTAATAGAAAGAAAGAGGACCTGGTAATTTGGTGTCCTTGGGAGATACCTTTACATTCAAATGCATCAAGCTCTCAGAATGCTTGAACATACACTGATCAGCCACAACATTAAAACAACCTGACTAATATTGTGTGGGTCTGATTGGTCAAGGCATGGACACAGGACCTGTGGTGTTTGGTGCTGGGACACTGGCAGTGGAACCTTTTGGTCCTGTGGGTTGGGGGATGGGCCCTCCATGGAAGCAACTTGTTCTGGCTCATCCCACTGATGCTTGATCAGATTGGGATCTGGGGAGTTTGGAGGCCAGGTCAACACATTGGGCTCTTTGTTCTTTGAGTCCCTGCAACTGGGGAGTGTTGTTGCCATGGGGGATGTTCTTGGTCTACAACAATGTTTAGGTAGGTGGTACTTTGACACGTACCAACCAGTTGAAAAAAGGACACATGTCTTCCCAACAAAATATTGTATTGTAATGAGATGATCAATGATGTTCACTTCATCTGTCAGTGGTTTTAATGTTGTGGCTTATCAATTTATATAAATGTACATGTGCATATTTTTGCCATGTATAGAATGCACAAAAATAAACTTGCAATTTCTGCTTTGCTGGCACGTGAGACATTTGTACAATATCACAGTTCAACAGTATACCTTTTGACTGGGTCTGTTTTACCCTTTAAATAAAAGGTCTTGTGTCATAGTAATTTTACATTAAGTGCAGTTTGAATGGGCTCTTGCTGAGGTTTTTATGAGTGCTACTAAATCATTTGAAATTATATTTACAAAAAAACTTTTTGTGGCACTGCGGGGTCTGAAAATGTGTTTCTATCCCTCATTGTAGTTTGATGTTGTGTACACTGAGAATAAGAGATAATTAAAGTGAAAAAAATACAATGTCTGAAAGAGATGAATCATCCTAAATTGCACCATTATCTACTTTGTCTGCTGTGCCCGTGTGAACAAGTTTTGCAGATAAAGTTTGGGGATAAATAATCTGAGGCTGATATGAAAGAGTTGGATATTAAATCTCTGGCTGATGTGCCAGCTCATGATCAGGTATCTCCCCCTGTCAACCTGCAGTCAGCGCTTTGGCTGCTTGTGCTCATCTGTCAGTGGTTTGATTGGTCTCTACCTGCTTAAACTGATGTATCTGTCCTATAAAACGAAACAGACGGCCCAGGCTTTACTTGGGTGATTTAGGCAGGCACTGAGTCAGCACCCTGTCCATCCTAATGACTTTTAGCTGTAGTGTATGCCTTAAACTGAGGGATATGGGCCTGACTTAACCCTGTGTTTGAATTAGCATGTCAAATACAGTTGGACACTTATGACTTATGTGTATATATATATATATATATATATATATATATATGTATATATATACATACATATACATATGAATGCCTACTGTATGTTGCTTTTCATCAATCATGATAGATGATAAAGTTGGATTAAGTATTTTGAAATTGACACATTATTCAATATGATGGGAAGTGCATCTTTTTTTCTGCTAATTAGACCTGAGTCATAACTAAGACAGAAACCTAACAGAAACACAGATTTTGAATATTTTGCTGGAAATTATTGTAATAACAAACTGGTTGGACCCAAATGCACAACTTAGGAGTCAGGTGTTCAGGAACAAGCTGAGTGTTTAGTGGCAGTCTTGAGTACAAGAACAAGAGTTCAGGCGGAGGTACAAATTCAGCAGGCAAAATCAAGTCAAGGGAATACAGCTACAAACCAACCAACCAATGAGAGCACAGCTACAAACCAAGCAACCAATGAGAGTATACCTACAAACCAACCAATCAGAGCAGAGCTACAAACCAACAAACCAATGAGAGCACGGCTACAAACCCAGCAACCAATGAGAATGCAGCTGCAAATCAACCAACCAATAAGAATACAGCTACAAACCAACCAACCAATGAGAATACAGCTATAAACCAACCAACCAATGAGAATGCAGCTAGAAACCAACCAATTCACCTTACTAGATTGAAAAGAAAAAGTCTGTGATTCCCTCTGTACAGTAAATTACTTAAAAAGTGTTAATCAAAAGTGAACCACGTCCTTTGTGTTGAAAAGTCAAGTCAAGGCTAGTGCATTAGAGGTAACACCACTAATCTTCTTTCCAGTCCTGTCTGGGGTTCTGTTTTTACCAAACCAGCTCTTCTTGTTTACCATCTTGTTCTTCGTCTTCTTGTGTCTAACCTTGCCTCTTTGTAGAGACTCTCATCCTCTCCCAAAGCACATCTTGTACTTCAGATCCCTCATCCCTCTTCTCCCTCCCTCCTTCATCTTCTCTGTCTTCCTCCAGCCAGGCTTTTACTTCTCTGTCACCCCTCCGCCCTGTCTGCATCAATACTAAGCCCTTTATGTGATCCTTGGCTGGTTCAATAATGCTGTGCACTCTTTTGGGCTGAGGCCCCTCCAGGGTCCCTCCTTGGCAAATAAGATATCGAGGGGACAAATTAAAATGCCGCTGTGATTGTCTATAGACTTCTGCAGTTTGTGCTGAGATCACTTGGGAGGTTGAATGTACAGCAGGGGGAGGCTGTTAGACAGAGTGAAGGAAATAATCCACATGAATAGACTTTGTCTTTAAAGGGCCTTAGCTTTCTGCTGCAGACAAATGCAATTTAAGTACCTCATCAATTCAAATCCTCATACTTTTAATGCTCAACTATACAAAGACACTTTCATCATCCTAAATCACTGAGCTGTCGACTAGTAAAAGGCATCCCATTCCTGCTATGCTAATGTTGTATATTGTATTTGACTGTCTAAATTACACACTGGAGTCTCAAGACAGGAAGTGAAATAATGCTGGGAAAGTAAACAAAATGTACCAAAACTGACAGGATAAATCTCTAACTGACCATATTTAGGTCAAGTTAATAAACAGAACAGCCATCAGAGTTTGAGAGAAAATTATGAAATACACAGAAGGCAAAAATCACTAACTTTTTAAAGTTGTCCATGTGGCACAAACTGTCTTGGGTAGAAGACTGTGTGATGCAGTTGAAAGCTCTGAGGGAGGTTTGTATTGTTTTTGCTTGTTTTTTTTGTTTTTGTCACTGTTGTCATGGTGAATGGACTTTTATGCTCAGGTTACATCGTTAAGGGGAAATACATGTACAGGCACCTGAAACACAACCATTCCAACTGAGCCACTGGAAACCTTTTAATGTGAAATATTTGTACAGGAAATGTTGACTTTCACAGACTATAGCTTTATGGTAGTCAAACAGTAAAAACTCAGTGAATACAACTTAAGAGCAGCAGAATTTTACATTACACTAAATATATCAGTATAACCAGTGCTAAGTTTGCATTTGCCCCATGAGCAGTGGAAACTGTGAATAAAGGCATGTCTCTGTTATAATCCTGTAACAAACTAATGGAGAATTTAAGGTGATGTTTTGTCAGTTGGTGGCGTGCGGAGGGCTGCATTATGCTGCAGAAGCAGGCTACTAATGTGAATGACAACAATCATCTACACACATACGTATACGTAGTACTGAAGTTTTTCAGATTAACAGTTCTCCCTGTGGGAACAGATTATTCACCTCAGTAGGACAAGAAAGACCTGTCATAAGCACAAACAAAATACACTAATAAAATACAAAATACACAAATAATTTACAATATAAATATCAGTATTATATTCCCAGAACTTGAATATTGTTATTCAGTTTCAGATAGGAGTATGTGCATAGATAACACGTGTCTAAGTCAAAACTGGTCAGATTTCAACTGAATTACAAAAAAATCCTCTGTTCTTCTTGACACTTGAAGTGAGCCACGTGGGGCAATGCATTCCAGTTTCACACAACATGACAACTGGTTATAAGGTATTTAGTTAAGGTGGATATATAATAACATTGCCACTGTGCATGCTGTTTGCATATCACTTTGCCGTGTTGAAGAAACATACACATACGAAAAACGTTGTATAAAGCATTTAAGATGGGGCGACCTGATAGCCGAATGGTGAGGGTAGGTACCACATGGGCCTCAGTGCTCTGAGCAGTGAGTCCCTGCTTAGACTAGATCCGGTTGGTATTCAAGCTGTGTGAGTGCTGTGTGAACTGAGTGCAGATGTTAGTCACAAGCTAAGGCAGGGTGGTGTGCACCCCATAACACAAAGGTCACCTTTACATTCTCACAGGGGATTTGAATTTGGAGCAAATTCAGCCTGCTTGAGCCCCACAGATCATTATAGCTGATTTTCTTTTTTGCAAGTTACATGTCACTTTGCCGTCATGATGATGCATATCTGTCACTAGAGAAAAGTTAGCGAAGTAACTCAAGAGTTAGTCTCATGGCCCCTCCCAGTGACTCTCTGTATCTGTAGTGTTTCCTTGTACTCTCTCCCCAGTCTCTCTCCCTGTGTGTCTCCTCTCCCCTGTCTCTGTGTGTGTGTGTGTGTTTGTGAGGCGTGGCGTGGCACTGATCGCTTGGCTGTCTCACCTGTGCTCACCTGCTCCTCATTTCCTCATCACTGCCTGCAGTATAATAACCCCAGCACTCTTCGCCAGATTATTTCCACCTCATCAGTGGTATTTTGATTTAGGCTGCTCAGTAATTATCTGAGTTATTCTCTCTAGTGACTCTTCTGTTTATATGTCCAACGTGTTTTCTCCTGTGCTCCAGAGCTCGCCAGTACCTGCGTTGCTGCTACGTTGCCTCACCTCGCCTGCTGTTCACCTCACCATACCTCGGCCCCACCATAACCCAAAACCTCCAGCCAGTTGTTACTGGATCTCCCCCACTGCTGGTCTGCCAGCTCCCCTCTCCATCCTTTTTCCCCTCTAATCTTCATTAAAGACCATCTCATAATTCATCTCCACCTGGTGTCTGTGTCTGCTTCTTGGGTCCTAAAACCAAAACCTAACCAGAATATTACAGTCACAGTATAGTGATCATTAAATCATGGTGTTAGCATAGCATGTCATAATGCTTCCAGTACCAGTATGAAACTCTTAACACAATTTAATGTGCCAGCATTCTGTAACTGTAGCTGCACAGGCCACAAAAGTTACATGGGTCCCCACCACTGAACCAATCACTGATCACTGATCACTGACAGTACCAACCACAGTAAGACCACTGCATGCCCACAAACTGATGCTGTGATTTCAGCCAAGTTCAATAGTTACTCTCTTGCTATTATTAGACAATCAGTGAGGTGAACTTGTTAGCAAGCAGCCATCTATCCTTGTCCTTGTGTGTATATATATAGTCCTGTCTTCCCCTCGAGTTGTCACAGTGTATTGTTGAGTTTCCCACGTGTTGATTCAGGCTTCTGCTCCCACTGTTTCTTGTGTTTCCACCTTGGTTCCTGTTACTTGCGTTTTCTGGACCTGTGTTTCTGTACTCTGGATTCATTGCTGCTCTTTGCTGGTTGGATTACTTTTCTGTTTTGTGCTACCTTGTTTGGATCGTCAACTTTGACCTTTGTTGCCATCTCAATACAGTTAGACATTGTGTTATATTATTTGAATAAAAGGCTGAACTGTACCTGCTGGTTCTAGTGTCTGCATTTGCATCATATTTCACCTGTGTTTTGGGTTACATCACGACAGCTGTAGAGTTTATACAGCAGACCTGTAATCGTGGCTGTGTACATGCCAAACATACCAAAGAGTTAGTTGATGTTACTACTGACAGTTCTAACATGCCTATCACAAAAGAGCATTACCAAGAAGTTCTTCAAGACAGCCGCCATCATCCTTGTCCCTAAAGCATCTGCAGAGTAAACCAGTTCCCATTTGTCTGTCAGTATGTATGTATGTGTGCTTCTCTGCGTGGGTGTGATGCAGCACTGGTTACCTGGCTCCCCTGCTCTCAATTACTCATCAGTCTCAGTATAAGAACCCAGGCTCCCCACCTACTCTTTGCCAGATTATTCTGCATGTTTTGTGGTACCACACTCTTGGCCGCTATGCTAGCTATTATTTAACTGAGTTATTTCCAGTGTTTCTGATGCTTTTTGCTTCCGCATGTTTTCTTTGTGCTCAAGCCTGTTCATGTGCTGCTGTTTGCTTCAACTGTTCTGTCTCGACTTCATTTCACTCATCCTTAACTGAAAGTGATTTCAAACAGTACTGTCTCAGTGTAAGTCTTCCTATAAACAGTGTTTATAACTGTTGTTGTCAACAACTGTTGTATAACACTGTGGTGGTGTTTAAGTTAAATACTGAGGAGTGTACAGAAAAATATTAAAACTAACTGGCTTCATAAAAGCATATGACAACTGAAAATGACAGGCCCAGGCCAATATTTTATTTTGTAAAGCAGGACACTATTATACCATTACCTGCTGAACACAGGGCTTTGGAAGGATACCAAATATGGGTAAGATGGCAGACCTAGGAGGAACTACATCTGCCAGTTTTGATATACAATCTTGTGCTGCATAATGATAATAAATTGAATATTGAAATAAATGGCTCTTTAGCTGCTAAATGCTCCACTATGCTCATTAGTTAGTGAGCATAACTATACTAAAACATAAACAGTGAGCTAAAGAGGCTGAATTTTCTTGAACTGAGATAGTGGAGGTTTTGTCATTAAGCAACACTTTCATTACAGTCACTTAGTCTGTCTTTGATTCAAATAACACTGACTGAAACTTTATTAGTCCAGTGGTGGACATTTGACCCTCAGAATATAAAATATATCCAGATGTTTTGTTTGTGTAAATTTCCCACAAGTGGGATAAATAAAGTCAAGTCTATCTTATCTTTAACAGCTGGATTTCCTGTTTCCCTGAAACACCATGCAGAGACAATTGCTGATACGAAGGGTGACACCAGTTGGCATTGCCACCACTCTTGAACATGTTTATCAATACACCACTTGTTCCCAAAATCACTGTATTCACGTAAATTGATGTCTGGCCAGGATCGGCCTCATTTGAGAAGCCTCAGGATACTTTAAACTGATGATGGCTCAATTTGGTAGCCCAGCCCAGGTCAAGACACACACAGCTCAATGCGTCCAATACAGACGGTCTTGGGCAACACGTCGTAGAAACACAAACACATGGCCTCAGCATCACGCGTTTATGGACCAACATACACACAGAGGAGGTGGACACAAAACCATTCATACCACACCAACCCATTACAGTAGTGTTTTAATTAAGCACTTCATTGTAACATTAGTTTTATATTTAGACTATGTATGTATAGGACTGCATTATACTGGCTGACCAACACCGGTACTCACTGCAGACAGTCTTCTGGGAAGATATAACATATACCGTTCAATGTACTCATTCGATTAATTCATTCATTATCTATACCGCTTATTTGTTAGGGTTGTGGGGTGGAGCCTATCGTGACACTGGAGCAGAGGTGGGGTGCAGCCTGTCACGGACACCAGTCCATCCAGGGCCAGACAGAAACAACCATTCACACACATATTCACACCCTGCAGACGTTTAAGTCGCAGTTAACCTGCATGTCTTTGGACTGGGAGGAACCTGAATTACCTGTGACACAGGTATAGGGAGACATATAAACCACAGAAAAGGCTCCTCTTACTGTGAGGTGACAGAGACTAACCACTGCACCACTGTGCTGCCTCATTATCAGATGTCCACTTTAAATGTATTAATACATATTACATATTTATTATTTAAATCAAGCTATTACTGACACTTGGATAATGTAATCAGTATTTTGCTACTGCAGTTGGAATTTTAACTACTTTATACCAGCAAGTATGGTTTTAATGTTAGGGTCTCCAACGCAAAAATGAATCTTTGCCCATGCGTGTCCGACTCAAGGCCGGGCACATCCATTGACGTACGGTATATCCATTGCGGATCATTTATATTACTGTCATTAGTATTTGATGACACTGATAACACAATAAACTGAATCCCGCAATGCAGTAACTGATTTGCTGTACCCGAGCACTTCCCGCGTTAATCAAGTGCGAAATCAAATGTACTTTGCTTTGATAAACTGGCGCACTGCGCTGGGGCTATGGCGGCTTTGGTAACTTTGAAGCACAAAAAAAAAGAATTTGGTGCTTGCATAACCCATTTGCGATCGTGGAAACTGCACCTGTGCAGATTCAGATGGAGCTGATTGAGCTGCAGTGTATTAGGACACTAAAGGCAAAATGCGACACTGCAGAGCCGCTGATTTATTCACTCCATTCCGCGGCAATGCCCCAGCTCGTCTACGGCTCAGACCTTGTGCATGTTTGGCACATATCTGTGTGAAGCTCTTCTCAGTGATGAAGACCTGAAAACAGCGCACACTGATAAGCACCTGCAGTCCATCCTGAGAATCTCCACAACTGGGACCTCACACCAAACATAAAGAACTTGTTGTTGCTGAAGATGCCAAACATCCAGCTCTGATAAAATGACGCAAAAACGAAATTCGTGTTTGATTGTTATTTTAACGTTATAGCACAAGCACTGTCACAATTTTATTTATTTTTCAGGTGTTTTTTAGTTTAGTTTATTTATTCGGAATAATATTCTGTCTGTTTTTATTCTATTTATGTTCCAAAAAAACATTTAGTTTAGTATGTTCAATAAATGTTTATCCTGTTGTTATGACCTAAACTGTGTTTTTGAATTTTGGCCCCTGTGCAATTGGGTTTGACACCCCTGACTTTACAGCTGTCCCTTAAAATGATGCTAGCATTACACTGTTAAGCAAATATACTCCTCCACCTCTCCTGTCTCCTATTTTGTTAAACTCCCACCCAGACTTACCTACATCTGTGTTGTGTTTTCTGTCTGTAGGAAGCGAAATCAGGAGCTTGCTAGTCTGTGAGTCTGCCATTGTGAGCCACAGTGATGCAGTGAATCTTTGCCCCATGTGCAGATCTGATGGGCTTGAGCACATCTTACACCTGGACCTGGAAATTTGATGTGTGGCTCAGCTGTGAAAGCTCAGCCCAGGTCACTCCTCTCAGCACATTCTCCCATCTAACCATGCAGCTTCCACCTATTTTAAGTTTACAGCCGGCTGTGTTGCTGGCTACGTTGCTGACAGAGGATGAAGGGAGTGAAATCAGAGGAGACTGTCACAACAAATCCCAAAGTGCTGAAATGAAGATTAATGATTGCCTGACCCAGTGGAGCCTGAAATCAGGATTGAAACCCAGAAATGTCTTAAAGGCAAAAAGAAAAAGAGCTCCAGAGACATTTTGTCCAGATGTACTGGAGTGCCCAGATATCTGGCATTAAGTTCAGAGATAATGTATCCAGCGTTAACCTGTGGGAGATTAATTTTGCAACATGATTAATTATGTAAACAGTGTTATCAGTGTGAGATGCTTACAGATCGCTACAGTGGGACATTTCGATTCTGCCAGCATCGCCTTGTTTACCTTCATCAATGGAGAGCCAGCGTCCAGCAACAAGGTTGTTCAAGGTTGCAGCTTCTCTGTGGGCTCTGATACGGGGAGCTGCACTGTCAGTACAGGAGGCAGCCTCATCCATATTCCTCACTTCACCATTCACATAAAGTTGTAATCATGAAATGAAACTGAAAACCTATTCTGAGTGTTTTATAACCCTGTCAGTTTAAAATGAGAATAAATGAGTGTCACCAGAGAGATGTGCAGCTGAGATTGAAGCACTTCAAATGCACAACACACAGATAGACCTTTTTTATTTGTTTATTTTTTATAAATGTTTTACAAGGATGTTTTATAAAAATGTGTTTTTACTGCAATAGGTATGGTGCTGACACATCAAATCTGATGGTTCAGTTTAAATGAAGTCTGTGGTGTATGGTATAGTTTTTAGCTAAATTCAAAGCTAAACTACTATTAAATGCATCTACTGATCATGAACTGTTAGGAAAGCAATCCTCTAAGCAATCTGTATTAATGACATTTTCTATCCTGTTTTGATCTGTTCATCTATATTTATGACAGATGAGGTCCAGTTGCTGTCTCGACTATTAATCAGTTATTTGTGACACCAGAGAAAATAAAACACTCTAGGTTCAGTGGTGCTGTACTGGGACATCATACCACTGGGTACACTTTCATACCTAGCTAGCTGTTTTTAAACCTGTGTGGTGTAATATTTCTTTTTAAATTCTTATCAAGGTGGCATGTTTGAGACAAAACCAGTTAGTATATAATATAGCATAGTATAGTTATATAGTTTGCTATAGAAATGTGCTCAATATCAGAATCTTTGCTGTTATTTCAGTGTCAAGGCCAATTTTTTAGAAGTTACTGCAAGAATATAACAAAATTTAACAGCATCAGGGAGTGTGTTACACTCAAGTGAAGCTACAAGTGTTACAGATAGAAATTAAACAACCATATGTTGGAGGAGTGAAGCTTTTCCAATAATAGCTTGGTGAGTATATTCTGTACCATATAAAAATTTCACCCTTAGATTTAATATCAGGCTATGTTAAATATTTTTTCACAAGAAAAGTAAATGAAGCAAAGGTCACAAATAAAGCTGTAAATCTGGTAAAGAAGTGAAATTCAGACTTTTCTTTGAATGTTTGGAGCTAAATTTGGTGAAATCAGCACCCCATATCTTTAGTATTATTTTTATTTTTATTTTTCTTACTAGTCACCTCCTATCAACACTAATTAAAGACTGACAATCACACATCAAGGAGATGCCCAGTTACACCTGTGCTCCATGCATGGACCTTTCCTATAGTCGTTTGCTCTTCTCTCTCTCTCTCCTCTTCTGTCACTTTCTTCAGGTGCTTCCTCCTCTGGAGCAGTAGAGTCTGAGTCTCCTGCTGCTCATACAACTCCACTCAACACCTGCTGCCATAAATTACCTGTACTGCTATTAGTTTTATTGCTACGTTAACAGTTAATATCAATACTATTAACAGCCTTAGGTCCTGACTGTGAGAGCTAGTGAAAAGCCACACCCTCAAAGACTAACCTCTTGAACTGGTGATGGTCCCTTGTTGATGTTGATGGCTGTGGCTACACTGTCAGCTATTGCTTTGAGGCGCCAGTGGTAGCAGCCATCTCCCAGAGCTTTTAGGCAACTGCTGAGAAGGTGTTCCAAGAAGCCTCTTCCAGAGCATCGAGGGCAGGTAGGTGTTTCGTTCTTGCCCCAGATGTGTAGGTTTAATGGCCTGGGTAAGGTGTCATATATAGCCTGGACCAAGAACTTTATGCAATGGTAGTCTGCTTGCCAGATGTTGGACCATGTGATCTTTCACTGCAGAACGTCTTCATATCTCATCCATGCTCTTTGCTGTCCCAGTCCCACCATCCTGCTGGCCCGGAGCTCCTCCACGCCTGCTTGGACTTCCTCCTGGTGCAAAAATTGGTCTTAAATGTCTTACATATATATTTGTATATTCAAAGTATTTGAGTTGAGTCTGATATCTTCAGACAAGTGATCAGAAGCAAAATGACTGAATATTTCATCCCCTCACTCTGTCAGTGTTTAAATGAAGATGAGGCCATACAACCACAACGACCACATGACACAGAAACAATGACGTCCTTGTCACAGGGTTCATATATCTACCCACCCTGCCACTCATGTGTGGTGACACATCATTTGTCAGATGTCAGAGCAGCAGTCAGAGCTTCACTCTGCACAGCACTGATGACTGCAGCACTATTGGCTACACAGCATTAACAACATGTCAACTCAACATTCAGATGCTGATGATGACTGCCATGTAAAATGATAGTCAACTGCTACTGCTGCTTGTAGATTAGAAGATTAGCATTAAGATTAGCAAGAGGGAGAACCTGCTGGTTCAGTGTGAATTTCCATTTCACTGTTTTCTTTAATCTCTCAGTATGTATCAGTATGGATAATGTATCCATACTGTAGGTTTATGTTAAGTTTTAGTTTTATTTTCAGTCATTATCAGTTCAGTACGGCAGATGGCTCTAAATCAAGATATCTATCCATTTCCAAAATCCTGTTTTTGTCCCTGTCACTTTTACTGTTTCACTTTGATTTCCCCACTGAACTCTCTCTAAACAATGTCCAGCTGTCAAAATCCACATAACAAACGTGAGCTGATGCAAATGTTGAAACATTCATCTGGGTCAGCTTCGGTTATTACCATGAAGTCAAACTAATGAGCTTTACAATCAGTGCAACCTTGTCTCCAAGAAATTACATTGCAGTTACACTGCAAATGGCAATAAGCTTTATGGTACAGTTTTCTGGGTACGTTTAGACTCTCACAGCTCTCGATCCAGGTTAAAGAAAGATCCTGGTCTAGTTTAATACAGATAAAGTTCACAAAGTAACTTGAAATGCAATGTATTTATTTACATTTAACCAAAACCACCATCTTTTCTTGACCTTAACCAAAGAGCTTTAGTTGTGGGACTGTGAATGTGAACCGCGGTCTTGGTCTCCCCTCACTCTCAAGATAAAGACTCTGCTCATCTGCTGGCTGCTCACTGCAATCAGCCTCTCCAGAGCCCTCAGTCCCCACCCTCACTCCCTATCCAGCCACCAGCCCAGTTTGCCATCTCTGAACATTCTAACATTTACATTTCCTAGAATTAACTTGTTAAAATGTGCCATCTATGTTGGTGTCTCCATTGTGGGTCCAGCAGTCTTTACAGTAAACGTCAACAGAACAAACTGGCCACAACAGACCATATCCCATCTTAAAAGCCCTCTCCAGTCACAGAGAACTACTTGGACACACGAACAATTAATTCATGCTCTGTTTGAGAGCAATCAGATCATGTCCAATCAGATATCTGAACTGGCCTGGCAAGTGTCTGTACTCACCATCTCCCCCACCACACACACTCAACCTCGGAGCCTTTCTCTGGAGACCAGGACAAATGTTGTGGGTTCTTCCTCCAGTGCAATCTGTTTTTCCACCAGTGACAGCTGACCTTCACCTCAGCTCACTTTACATTACGTCATGGCTTTGTTAACAGGGAGATCTCTAGCTTAGGTTGAAGCATTAAATTAAATTCAAGTCTTGAAGTCTTTTTCGCTCTCGTTTTCTGATGTCCGTGTCAAGATAAAAGCTGTCTTTCCCTAACCACACAGGGAATGCCTAGGACCACCTCTTCAGTCTTCACCAAGGCTCCTGCTTCGTTCCTGATTACCCTTTGATGGATGCTCAGTGGAATGAGAAGGCACTGCAGGGGGTGTTTGTCAAGGGATAAAATGAATAGTTAAGAGGTGAGCAAGCAGTCCAAGATGATTCCATGGTTCTAAAAGGGTTTTGTGTCATTGTATCACCTCCGAAACTGGAGGTTTGATCTGAACATGGAAAAAGCCACAGTGTAATTTGAACCCTTCTTCAAAATCTCAGACCATGTTTTCAGTGGCTGAATAGGGAAAGCAGCTTGTTAGCAAAGCATCAGCCATAGCTTCTTTCCTCCATCAGTGAGCACACAGGCCTAAGTACTGCTCTGCACTGAAGCATTTGGCAATATTCAGGCTCAGAACTCGATGAACAATCAACGTAACATGTACCCGGTCAGAAGAAAATAGACCTGAAGCTTATAGACATGAGGGGAATCAAAGTAAGAATTAAACATCAAGTGGAAAATAATTTCTTCCTTTGATGCACCATAGGTTCTTATAATAATTGCTCATGGTACAGCAAAGGTCAAGTATCCCAGGTGATGGAGATATGGCAAATCACACCTAGTTTCAATGGCAAAGCAAATAACATTTGTCTGAACATCTGGCGAGAGGTGGGGTACATCCTGGACAGAGGTAATATTCTATATAATATTCTGCTAATGATAAAATAATAAATGAAAAGATCCAAACCTGCAATGTGTTAGTCCATCTCTCAGTACTCTCTGGCCTTTCTCCTCTGTTACAACTGAAGACATGAATCTTTATATACAGCTCAGATCTCAACAAATGTTACTCAAACAGGAGGAAACAGTTCATCTGTTGGGGACTATTTTCAGTGGTGGATTAATCCACATTTGGAGCTGTATTTGAGTATTTGGGACAGCAGGAGTGGGACTGTGTGTGTGTGGGACTGAGTCAAACTGAACTACAGTGTGTGTGTTGATGGTGATGAAGGAACATGTCGCTCAGTGTAATAGTGTGGATCACTAATGTGTTTTTAATAGTTTATGGAAATAGTGGAGCTCTGTGGCTCAGAGAGAGAAGATATATCAGACTGTGTTACACACACAGGGCATTAATCAGAGGATCAGATATTTTCTACAACAGATATTCTTCCTTTGTCTGATTATTTTACCAAGAGAGATTCAGTGATCAGCCATATTCTGTGGAGAACAGTCAGGACTTTTGCTTCTGGAATCCTGGAGTTCCAATGTAACTATTCTCTCTCTCTCTTTTTTAAATTCCTGACTGACCTGCGGTCTAATAAACCATATGCAAACAGACACATCAGCACTGAGCTCAGCTAAACTAAACTGTTATTCTTCTTAAATTTTACCCTCTCCAAGTTCACCAGCACAAGCCACCAAACGAGGCACCAGCTGTTTGCGTCTGTCAAAATAAAAGATGAGATATACACCTGTGTCTAACCTTGCAAAATTTTGTGTCTCGTTAATTATTTAACCAGAATTAAATTATTTAATCATTTGCAAAAAATATCAAAATGAACAACTGGTCTCTGTTGCCCTTTTAATCTGCTACACACTCTTTTTTTTGAAGATGAAAAAACCCTTTGTTCCTTGTGCAGTGGCTTTCTAAGACATTCAAAGTCATATTATTTATTCAACACAATCATTTAAACTGCAGATTACACCATCCCCTCTTTGTGATAACATTAGCTATATAACTCTCAATACTTCAAATGTGCCTGGAACATTTCATTTAGTGCATCATAATGCCCTAAAATCCCTGATGTCCTGGGTGTTTTGCAAAACAATAGTTGTAAAATGGTGCTAATTGTTTAGCCTTATAAAAATATGATAATGCATTGGAAGTGCTGACGATCATAACATCATTAGAATATGATTAAAACATGCTGCTTTTGTTCCTCTTTAATATCACAATAACTCTTGAGTTATGGTTTGTTCTTCCGACTGCCAGATAGCGTGTATGAAAAAGAAAAGAGCAAGGTGTGTGTGTGTTTTGAGGAGGGGAGGGTTGTTGGATATTGCCCTGCACTGAGCAATTTAGAATAAATGTGTTGTGAACAAAGGAGTGCTGCGGATCACTGGTCAGAGGCAGCAGCGGTGATGGGGTCCTGGATGCTGTGCTGTTTAACGTGGGCTCAGCTCGGACCAGCTCTCAGTAAATAGCGGGATCCTGGTCACAGGCATGGCTATCAGGAGGAGGAACATACCAAGGGCACATTATCTAAACAGCCAGACATATCCTCACCTCGAAAAAAATGCTCTGCCCTGACCCTCCGCTAGCAAGATTTCATCAGGCTGAACATTTCACACCTCATCTCTGTTTTCTCTCTGTCTGAAGTCTACAGTGATTCATCTGATAATTTATTTGTTAAAGGAAAATCTTCCTTTTCGTAGAATGGTGATTAGATCAGAAAATATATTCCCATATATGTGTTTAGGATGAAATTAGACATACAAATTGGATAACAAATTGATCTTCAGTTGGCCAGATCTTTAGCATTTTTACTGTCACAATAACCTATCAGCTCATGGTTACAATAATAAATTGTAAGCAGGCTATCCATCCATCCATTATCTATACCGCTTATCTGTTAAGGGTCGCGCGGGGGGGGGGGCTATCCCAGCTGTCATTGGACGAGAGGCGGGGTACACCCTGTACGGATCACCAGTGTAAGTAGGGTACTATACAGTAAATTAGTGTGACTGGAAATTGACCAAAGAAAAACAAAGATGATCATTCCAGGATCACTAGTTTTGTATGGGAAAAAAAGGACATTTGTCCTTTTAACAAATCTGAGCGATTCACCCCCTCATACCTGCCACATTGCCCTGCATGTTTAGTGAATTAACACCACCTGAGATTGATCCCTTGGGAGTAGCAGCTTTCTTCTTGTAGATGAAATGGGAGACAATCACATTGAATTAAAAAGATACAAATAAATGAACATCACTTGTTTGTCTTTTGGACCTGTCTGTCTGAAGTGCTGGCAGGTTTTTAGCAAAACTGGGTCAATCAAAAAACATCACTGCTCAAATTCACATGGTCACAGTGCAGTATCTGTTCATATAAAAATCATGTAAGTGACTTCAGTCACTTTCCTATCAAATAGGCAAACTTGTTGAAAGCTTTCCGATTTATAGCTCAGATCAGACTCTGTCACCACTGATTCCCACTCACAGAGCACATGACAGAGTATGACGCTCTAATAACTCCCACTTTCATTTTAATTTCAAGTTATTGAACCTTAAATGAGGTTAGGTCATGTGAAAACCGCTGTGGACGTAACAGTCACTATCAGCACACTCTGTCCTTTAGACTCCAGCTCAGGACAAAGAGCTAACAATGGCAATAATGGTTTCATTTTGTGCTGCAGGAGTGAGGATTGAAAATTGTGCTCTGCCGTCTATTGATGCAATCACCTGAATGGCTACATCATTCAGGCTGCAGCCTCTGTGAGCTCACTGAAGTGAGCCCATCAGAGGGGCAGTGGCAGGAGAGAGAAACACCATCAAGACTAAAGCAGGCCACTGTCATTCACTGTTAGCTTGATAAGACAAAGCCAACACAGAAGTGACTGAATGCCTGCCCTGACATGAGCATTTAACTATGTGAGTCTGTATTATAGAATGAATATGGAGTCAAAGTCTGGTTTGTGAGAGTTCAGCTTTATAAGGAGCTTTTTTCACAGATTAATTAGACATCAGGCCATCAATAAGTTGAGTTGGGGGACGGACCTACACATGTGCCCTGTTTTAATGATGGCGGTTACTCAGGATGCATGCAGCATGAGAGGAATATCTGCAGGCACCACTGTAATATTTTTTATTTAAAGTTAATATTCCTCTGAAAAGATGCAAGCATTGTGCAGGTGTCAAAGACAAGTTATTTATGGAGGGAGCTAAAAAAGAAAACTCTTCTTAGTCCAGTAAGTATGATATTTCTGAATAATTGAATTTAAAAACAGACAATCTCTGATTTGTACACAGAGCTGTAATTATTTTTAGATTCTATTCTTACATTGTGGTGGCAACATAATTGCTGGTACAAAGGCAATGTCTTTTTGTTTTTTTTTGGTTGTTGAACAGACATCTACATGAACAAGTTTGTTTTTTGTTTTTTTTTTGGGAATGATTACAGTTTGAGAAATCTTTCTCTTCTGAGGTCATTTGATTTTATCATGTAGCATTCCAGACGACTATACTGAATTCAGCTGGACTGTTGCTGTATGAAAGTTGTATTATTTACACACCTCTGCACTGGACACACACAGACTCAGGTCACATCACTCCTCTGCTCGGACTATGACTAAGATATCTAAATGTATTTCCCAAAATGTCAGACTGTTTTTTTCATGACCTTTTAAGGCCTAACGTGGTTCTTCATGTCAGCTTCTCTGCACTGTGTGGAAGGAGACTAATAACAAAATCATTGTTAATCATTTCTGGTGCCAAATATAAATACAATCTATTTATTTGACATTAGTGAAGTGACTGAATGGCTGACTCAGATAAAATAAGATTCACATTATTTAAAGAAATATTTCAGTGGTGCTGTGTTTCATGCTTTAATTATCTATTATAAAAGCTACATACTGATATGACACATGTTAGTATTTTTTAAATAATGTAAATATTTTCTAACGTCATTCATATTGACTTTTGGCACAGACGGAGGATTAGTGATTACTACGATTTAAGAAATGCTTGAGATTCCAATAACTTCATTAACAGAAGTGACACATAACCAATTGCTGCACTGCCAATATAAATGGTTCATATATTTATATTTCATGACTGTGTAAATTGAAAGTCACAGAACTGGTGTGAGCACTTCAGTTTCATAATGAAACTGTAATTTTTCTAAAACTGCAATTGTAAGTGTGTCTGCAATCCTCAGACGTGGCTCTGATTGATTCTGATTGTGATTATAAAATAGGATGGATTTACCACATCAGACAGACAAAGATTTGCACATTTATAGCATAACTAATTAAATGTAATCAAAACCATATAACACTTCTGATTAGACTGCTCTGAGTCATAAACATTTGGCAAATTTGTTTTGAAGCTGTCCCAGATCCCATCTTTCAAAGCCCTGGCAGAGTTTCCTCTCTTCAGCAGGGAGGTCAGAGGTGACAGTGGGCACAGAGCAGCAGCCTGCAGCTGGGAGGGACTCCACACTGCAGCATGGGAGATGTCTGACAGAAGACAGTCTCCACTAGTTTATGGTGTCTATTAAAATTTCTAATCCAAATGGAAGAAATGTAGAACACAAGATGTAAAGCTGCTGCTGCTGCTTTCAGAATGATTGACAGGTCCTGCAAAAGCACAGCTATACTCCTACATGTGGACACCAGCACAGGCAGCCGACACACACAGCTCTGTATAGAATAATGGAGATGCATTCCACAAATGAGCAGGTGATGAACTGTAGATGTACACAGATGTGCAAATGTGTTGGATGTCATTTGGTCATCCTCCTCTCTCTGACATCAGCAGCAGATTCACAAAGAGCTCACACTGTTTGCTGGACACCACGTCAACAACCAGCGGTAAATTCTTGGCAAAAAAGGTCTTTGAGGGAAATATACAACGCTTAGCATCAGCTGTTGTACAGAGAAATGCTATTGATATAAGATAACCTAAGATCTACAGGGAACACCACAGTACAATACAATACAATACCATACTATACAAAATGTCAGGCATCTTGGTGATGTTTGTAGTTTCTATTATTTTTTAAGTATGAAAGCAGTTAGTGAGTTAATGAGGACAGTCTTTGCTGCTCTGTGGACTCAAACCTTTTCCTAACCAAACTCAGTAGATGTACTACTACTAAAAACTGAGTTTGCAGCAGTCTAAAATAATCAGGTTGTAAAATACAGTACAAACAGTTCCTGGGCATGTTTCACAAAGGACAAATTATACCTAAAGCATATGTCTTGATTCTCAGGAGGAGGAAGAGACTATTATTTATTTATCAGACTGTTATTCACAGTCTGTTATACTCCAAAATGGTTTCCCCCCGGAGGAACTGTGTCGCAGGTGTTTCCTTGGGTAGAATTCGAGCACAAAAGAAGGAGTACTTTATATTAAGGTCTGCGTAATAATTGTATTAATAAAGTTAATACATGATTGAAGCCTTTATGAAAGATGAATAAATCCTTTATCATACACTTATTTACAGTTAATTCCCCCTTTAATGAACAGACGTGTTGTCAAGGTTGATGAAATGTGAATACAAAATGACATACAACAGCAGTGGTAGTGGTGAGGCACAAAAACAAAATTTAAATACTTTAATAATTTGTTTTTTATAGATTTATTCATTTATTTTTACTTTTAATCATTTTCACATACATGCAGCAAGGGGGGGGGGGGGGGGGTATGCAGTTGACATGCTGCAAAACAGTGATTGCTATGCACTGATATATTAGATATATAACAATAGTAATGTTAAAACATTACTATTAATACTATATATTCATTAATAACTACCTCAGTTTTTATAACTGCACTTTTTTATTGATGTGATGTGTTTTACATCACATTTTCAGAATGTCTTAATAGTGTGAATGCTCAGCAAATCTTTATTCTTATTCTTCCGTACGTTTTTCGGCATCTAACTAGTCCCGCATGCTTTGTGCTATTAAAACCATTCATTCAAAAACTTTTTAAGCTTTTTACTGTTTTGCTTATTCAACTTTTTTTCAGCTGTTTATGCTTTTATGCTATTTTGCTATTTCCAAAAATTTTGCTATTTTGCTATTTTACTATCACTACAATTGCTTTTACTACCAGGCGTTGCACTGTAGACTTCAGTGGCGAGATCAGTAACGCGGATGCTTACCAACCCAAGGTCTCGTGTTCAAGCCCTGACCCAGACAAATATCAAAAAACCCTCCAGAGAAAAGAAATAATCCCCCATACTGTAGCTCGCTGGTTGGTAGGCATCCGCGTTACCGATCTTGCCACTGAAGTCCACAGTGCAAGGCTTGGTAGTAAAAGCAATTGTAGTGATAGTAAAATTGCAAAATAGCAAAATTGCTGTAAACAGCAAAATGGCATAAAAGCATAAACAGTTGAACAAAGCTGAATAAGCAAAACAGTAAAATAGTGTGAATGCAATAGTGCAAATGCGAAGCGTAGCTCATCCACCTCAAGGGTGGAGGTGTTGTTCATTCTGAGCTGCACTTATATAGAGCTTTTCCAGCCATATTGACCACTCAAAGCACTTTACACTACAGGTCACATTCACCCATTCACACAGACATTCATACAGTGTTTGTTCTACAGCGCTCTACCACATAAACTCAATCAAACATCAATGATACACTGGGCAGTCTGGGGTTCAGTATCATACTCACCAGCCAGGGATCAAATATTTAGCAGGTATAATGTTTACCATGCAATTACTACCCAGTTTGCCATGATCACCACTATAGTGTGTTAGAATGCTGACATTTACAGATTAGTACTAAACACAATGTACAGCTGTGGCTGCTGTGAATATCGCTGGTTTTGCAGGAATTTTGTTGGCCACCAGGATGTCCTAAGATGACGTCCTCTGAAGTAGTTTTCCCTAATACTCTCTGCTTGCTGCAGTACCCCTGAAAACAGCTATTTCTATTCAGGTTTTGTTCACCTGTCAGTCAGGGTAGCTTGACGTGAGGCATCCAGTGACAAAAATTCAATTTTTCTTTATAATACGGTACTGAACAACATTCAGGATAGAAAAATCTTTCAATCTTATTTGCAGCCCTGTCGCAGTTTTGCTCAGCAGGTAGTTGATAGGACAGGGAGAGTCTAAAATCTTAACTAGTACAAAGCATAATATAAGCATGGCTGAGGATTTTCATGCTAATTTTATGGTAATTCCATTCCCCACAAATTTACTAAGTGAACCACTATGGTTCTTTCTTAAACTAGCAGTTTTTCTCAATAAATGCAAACCCAAACTACAGTCCTGTGCACAGAATAAATACCAACAGAAATGCAGTTAACAGAGAATACTTAGTCCCCCTGCTCCTCATCTATCATGCAAAATGTGCTGACTGTCCGTTTCTTAGATACAGGGTCTTCTGCACAGTGAACCCTCCAGTCCTCCATCCTTCCATTCACCCCTCTCTCCAACCTTGGGGAAATAAACTGAGGATAAAAAAAATCAGGTTGAGCTTGGGAAGTGGCCAGGCCCATCCAAACACTCATAATAAATGACTGTGCCCGTAAACTCTTAGCATTTTGACTCTGCCAGTGCTGGCTGAGCAGGAACGTAACATTTGTGTTCTTCACATCCCAATCTGCATCTGATATTATGTTTCTCACTGCCAAGTGCTTGCTCTATTGCCCCCGTGTCGTGCCACTTTCCTGTGTTTGAAGTATCATGTGCTCCCCCGAGGATAACTCGATTGTGACTCCACAGAAATCTGCTCTAATGACTCAGAGGGACCACAGGGGAAATGGCCATGAAATGGAGCCATTAAGCTGGAGGTAAAAGTGAGGGGAGAACAGTGTCATCATGAGATGAAGACATTCAGCTGGAGCACACACACCATGTCACGCTTCCACAGATCTTATCTACCGTCTTCATATTACATGGGTCAATCACACCATATGGTCAGTTTGTACAGATGGAGCTACAGTATGGGGGATGTTAAACCAGGAAGGTGTGTTCATCAGGCCTACACCAACCATAACCTCACTGTCAAATACACTATACACCCTGCAGTTGGCTCATCATCATGTTATTGAGTGTGTGTCTCTCTTTTACCCATGCTATCAGTGTGGCTTTACGGATGGCATGGATGGATTATCATTATCATCACATTCACATTCCCCTCAGGATGAACTGTAATGACTTTATTGATCCTCTGATTTTTCATCTAGCGCCATCATCAAAGTCAACATCTTTATGAATCTAATACTTTGGCTTATGACCAAATATCTGATGTTAACACTGTCACTGTGAGCACATTAGCATGCAGACATTATTAGGATTGGCAAGATATTCCTGAGCTGCTCAGCATTTCTGGCCATCTGTCGGCCATCTTGGTTTTGAGAAATTTGTGTTTGTGTCGACTTACATCGACTGGCCAGTGGGTGGAAGTGTATGGAACAACACTCTAGCATCCACTGTGGTGGCTGGTGTGCATATACAAGAAAACAGCTTTTTAATAGCTGTCCACTGTAGTGACCACTATGCATGAAAGGGTTAAATGTGACATCTATAAACAAAGCCAGTTCAGTCAGGACACTCAGATCAAGGTTTTAACTATTCATATGATTCTAGTTTGATGGTGTGACTCTGTTCATGTGATGCACTGGAACAAATCTGAGCAAACTTGATACACAATTCACTAGTAACTCACTAACAACTGAAGGCTAATAATACATTTACACACACTAATATTCTACTGTCATTCTGAATATAACAATACTCTAAAATGGGGTATAAATGAATGGAAAGAAGATGATCAACTACAGTGCTCAATCTGTCAATTAAATGAATGTAAATGATTCATTAATTTAACCAAGTAATTATTTGGTATATAACACCAAACTAACAATAAAACTGAGGGGAAAAAAGTCCAATTGAGTACAAAGATAAAGCAACAACTACAAAAACTGGAAACGCTGGAAACCAAATAACACTAAATGAAAAAACAAAAGTTGATTTAACTCAACATATCAAGAGATTTCACAGCATGAAGGATGATGTTGACATGGAGTGAAAATTGTTTTCCTGCATTTAACAACTAAAGGACACAAGTTAGCAGAACTGGCTGTGTGTAAAGAATCACAGATGAAGAGTCAGCTTAAATGTTGATTATTTAAGACCTGACAGCTTGTAACTGTTATGTATGCTAGCAGATATAAGTTTTTACAGTGTGCAGTAATCCCTTCTCAGTGCAAAAGTCAGTCAGATGGAGCAGCTGTAATGAAGACCTGATAACAATTACAGATGCATGGGTTTACACATCTTGATTTTGGTATTTGTACAGTTGTGACAGTTGGTGTATTAAAAGGGGAAGGAGGCCCACTGAGACCTCATATGTACGGTGCCCCAGACTTCTGTGCCATGCCACTGCTCTTGGAAATTGTGACAGGTGTTTTTCACTATTTTCTGAAATGTTGTTGACGAAATGATTAATTGAGAATAATCAAGAGGTTAATAAAACTGAAAGTAATTGTCTTTGCATTGTCACATTATCTTTTCGACTCCTCTGTGCAGGAGGATGATGTCCTTCAGTGCTCTGCCTCCACTCTGTCTTCAGCCTGCCTCGGTGTGTAATGTAAATCTTGTTTTACTGCCTTCATATTAAAACCAAGCTGGAGAATACACAGATGAGGAGACGCCTTTCCTGGTGCAAAGACAAAGGGCACAATGCCTGCTGTCATTCTCCCAGCACAACCATAAACTCCTTCATTATGGAAATGAACTTATTATGGGATTCTGCTTGCGTCGTGTTGAGAGAAGGGCAGAGAATAGACTTATTATGACTTGCTGGTTGTCATACACAGGTGACCCAGGTTAAGGCAAAGTACTGTGAAGCTGGATGTTATTGGGGAGATGCAGCTCCTGCCACTCCCTCCCCTCTGTGTCTTTCTAAATAATGCTCATAGTGAAATGGGGTGGAGCTCCCTGCAGCTCCTCCACATCCTCTAGGCAATATGCTGCTGCAGTTAGGGCAGATGTCACAGATAAGAATTGTGCCTGATAGCAGTGATACTACCCATGATTGCCACCTTACCATGAGCCCATTAGTACTGTGGCACGCCTGTTGTTATTTGGCTGTAGCTGGTTGTTTACAGCAGTAAGCACTGATTGCCAGAACAGGTGCGGCAACGGTTTCTGCTGGCTCCTGGCCACCAGACGCCTAAAATGTTCTCACTTAAATTCAATGGAGCAGAAAAGTGTGTGAATTTTGGTGAGCAGATGTCCCTCATTTCAGAGGACCGCCACTGGATCTTTGCACTGACACTGTCCCAGAAATGATTTACATATTTACTTCTGTTTCTTCTGTATTTTCATATTTATTCCCATTAAACATGATTTTTAAACCATATATACAAACCAAATTTCAAACATCCCGGTCTCTGTGATTCACATATTCAAATATTTCCAATATTTGCCAGAAGTTCAGGTTATCAGGTCTTCATTATAATGTCCATAAATGGCTCTCAGTAACACAGCAAGTGGCTAAGTCTGACGTTGAACCAATCAGTTCTCACTGAAATCACTGAAATAGACTGCCAGTTAACAAGAAGAAAGCGTCTCACCTCTGTTTGCTTGTGAGTGAGATCTGAGTGTGACTTTACTGACACGAGTGGCTGCTGTTTATTTTCTACTCACTCAAAGCTGTGCTACATGATGGTGTTAATGATATGGTGGGTGGACAGAGTGCTATAAGAGAAAAAAGTCCAATATCAGTACTGTCAGTAACTATTTTAGATTTACATTCTCTGTCAGAACATTGAGGTTATATGGTTTTCTACAATGAAAAACAACAACAAACAATTCAATTTATTTTAAAGTATTTAATTATATGCTCTAAAGGAATGTTATGAAGTTTTGCATCATTGAAATGGGAGAAAAGCGGAAAAGTGTATGTTTGGTCTCATGCAGTGTTTTAAGGTAGGATGGCAGGATGAATGTGTACTTACAGGTCCAAAGATGTGTTCTTATCGACCAGTATTTGGTTCCATATTTGGTTTGGTGTCATTTTAGTAAATACCAGTCCTTGAATGTTAATGACCATATATGTCCCTACCCTCAGATACGACACTACCTTACCTTTGTTGTCATGGTAACTATAATGACCTGTAGGAGTGTACCAGCAGCAGATATACCAGACCTTTGTCATTATGGTAATAATAATGAACACGCAGTTAACATCATGGAATGGTCATGAAACATAGCAACAGCAACACAGAGAGATGCAGCACAGACAAACCTATGGGATCAGGATCAGGCATAGTAAATGTTAACCACTTCTAGGCCAATAAGGCTGTGTCTGTGTCTCAGATTACTCTCCAGTCTTTCATAGGTAGTGTATATTTTCTGTTCATTTGAGTTCTCAGTGTGAAATTTATGCACCGTATTACGCCTGCAAAATGTTCCACAGTGGAAGGAAAGGAAACAGGCTTTGGGAAATACAATTTTCAGAGTGTATAACTTCACAGTCAGTTAAGACTTTATTTCTGATGTCTGGTAAAAAATTTCTGACTAATGTTGTGTTGAGTTGACTTGGACTCCCGGCGAAAATCCGGGCTATACCCCTGCCTGGAACTACAGGTTGGAAAAAAATGTGGCACATCAACAGCATACTGCAGTGTTTATTCATGTGTATTGTTCCTATAAGTTAAACCAAAGAGAAGTGAAGTGGTGCAGGCGGGTCTAGTGATGACTTTCTAATCAACTTGGCACTACGTCTGTGGTGGAGACACAGTTGCAATATTTTCAGAAATGTGAATCACTGCAATAATAAACACAACATCCTGTCATAGCTGTTGTGTTTATCCAAAGTGACAACAGACCTGTAAACTCTGAAGCCTGAAATACAGCAAATGCTACACACTGTGTACACAGTAGTACAGTATCCCATGGTTTATCATGAACTACTACACCACAGAAGTCCAGTTTTAGATCTGCCTCCAGATTGCACTGTGACAATATAATCACTGGAAATTATTAATGTAAATCATCTGTATTATCAAAAAAATCAATGTATTTCTTCCTAATATACACATTAGTGATAGACCGATATGTTTTTTTCAGGGCCGATACTGCTACTGATTATTAGTAGTCAAGGAGGCCAATAACCGATATATGGAGCCAATATTCATTTGCATTTAAAGGTGAAAATATTGACATCAAAATTTTGAATAATACAAACTCCAACACTTAACTTCATTTAAATGCCTTTAAGCATATGTTTATTAAACAGCTTTTCAGATTTGCAACATGTTAAAGGGTTTTTTTTATCTTACACAATAGACATCTTTGTTTTAAAATTCTAACAAAAAGTGCAGGGAGCTCCCAGGCTCAGCAGCATGTCTTATAAAGTTAAATGAAAACTTAAACAAATAAATAGCTCCCTAAAGTTTTCTACAGTAACTAAAGTTTTTAAGTTAATATTATTTTATTTTGTCACTTATCTTTGTTTTAAGTTCAAACAAAAATAAAAAAAGTGCAGGGAGTTCCCAGGGTAAGCAGCATCTCTTATAAAGTTAACTGAAATTTTAAATAAATAAATAAATAGCTTCCTGAAGTTTTCTAAAGTAAATAAAACAAAGTTAAATAAAATTTGCACAGAAATGTGAGTCTCAAATCAATTAGTAGTCCCAGTTGAGCAGCACCAGATTGTGGTGCAAAAAGCAGAGTTGTTCAGTGTGTGTGAGCACTGTGCATGCACAGCTTTCACTGCTGATTGGCTGTTGCTGTGTGTAACCAATGAGATGGTGCTGTGGGCGGGACAATGCTGGAGACAGCGTAGTGACTGCAGACAGAGATGCGCGGCTGCATCAGAGCCAAAATAACCGGGTTTTAAATTGATCTCTTATCGGCCGTCGGATTAAAAAAAACGATATTGTATACAAATGACAAAAAGTATGGTAGCAGGGCTGAAAGATGTTTGATGATTATATTCTTTTATTATAAATATACAGAATAATCTGACCAGTTACTCCCAAAGATAAAGAAATGTGATATAAAACTATGCGAGTATTTATTTCTTCTGGATAAAGAACTCTGAGGTCACTTCACTGGCACTGAACTTAAAAGAACACACATGAAAACAGACTAAATACAAGTAAATTAAGAAAACAAAACAAGTTATTGAAGTCAGCTATTTGTCAGTGGTGTTGGAAAATGAACTAATGTAAAACTGCTGATCAGTTGTCTAAAGGCAGCTGACTCGACTTAACATAGGCTGCATGTCTGTGACAACAAACCTGGTAATCAGTCTGTTCAGTTCTGCATGTGTTACAGACTGCAGACTTGTACTGGGGTCTTTTTGTGATTAGCTTTGTATAAGCATGTTGCTTCAGAATACTGGAATTGCTGTTGTTTGATGTGGACAAAGTCCTCACACAGGCACATAGACCACAACTCACCTGTATATTCTTGTACCTGATGAGGGATGAGGGAAAAATAATGTTCATATTTCCAGGAGAAAAAACTTGCCTTGACTGTATGGCATAGTATGTATTGCAGAGGATATACCATTGGTATGACCATGTATTAGAGGAGGTATGCCACTGATCCATGTTCTATCTTATTCTAAATTTTAAATCATAAATAATGATTTTTAAAATGTCCTTTCCTGACTCGAAAACTAACTGGGATTTGGTTTCTGGTGTCTTAAATCAGGGTGGGATCCACTGGCTCTGAGGGCAGCAGGACCTGCTGCACCTCCCTCTCTCCATCCTCCTCCTCATTACAGATGTTGGGCTCTGGGCTCCACCTCTCATCTTTGAATTAAATTACTGATTAAATAGATATTACAACACTAATGAAGACAGTGAGATGCAGTTAAAATTATTACAATTATTATTACAAATGTTTTCACAATTTAGCATTTCAATACGTATACTATTACTATTCTAATTACTGTTCTTTATTGCACACTTGTCTTTTTCAGGACTATAGGAAAGTTACTGGGGTGGGAGTGGGGGGGGGGGGGGCTGAAGGCCCTCCACAGCACAATTAATATTTTCTTCAGACCCTCCACTTGACTTTTTTTTCGTACTATAAATCTCATCGGGCATGCTCTCCCTTCTACAAATCAATCCACAAATAAATAACCCTGACCCTTTTCTCACCCCTTCTCCCCCCAAATCATTTTGTACAGACTCAAGAAGATGTCCTGCATTTTATTTGTGACAATTAAATCTTCTAACTTGTTGAATTTCATACCTGACCGTTGTACTTACTCAAATATTATGTATTATTTTATTGTGTGAATTAATGTGAAGAGCACATTCTTCTCCCTGAAATGTGATCACATCAATGTCAGTCTGCGTCTCTTACTTTGAGTTATGTACAATATTACTTGTGCTTTTACTGAATGCAATATCCACTGTTAGTTATGGTCGCTCTTTGCCTTGTTTCTAATGTTTTGGAACATGACAAACAACTGTGAGCCACACATTTGCATCAGTGATGGATGACCTCATTAGCTACTCTGAAAATCCTCTACAATCTTAAAGATTTTACACATTTGTGGAGTATTACCAATCGTCAGAAATAAACGAGACAAGCCACAATGTGTGTGTGTGTGTGCACATGAAGTCTGCACATTAAGTAAAGCTGACCAAGATAAGTCTTGCCTGTAATAAATGTATCCATTACATGCTGAGTGTCTTAGTTTTAACCAAAGTCATGGATCCATCAGCTCCTCCTCCTCTTGTATCAGGGACACATCTCCAGCTCGGTGTCTTGAGCTCACATAAAAGTGGCAACAGAGAGATTATTTATGGGCCTGAATATTAAGTCTAAGGTCTGTCTTTTCCTGTGAGCCTGTGGCTCAGCATTTTACTGACAGATTTACACCAATGAATGTAAAGATGGCCAGGCACGAAGGCAGAACTGTATTTCAAGCCCACACGGGGGGATGACACAAACTACAGTACAGAACTAATGTGGGTGATCTCCAGCTGTCCATGGGTGTCATCTCATTCATAATGAGCAGGACATATCATCTACAGACAGAGGACAGAATGATCAAACCAGTCAAAAAACCTAAATGACAAAATCAATCATATGAGTCTTATGATCTGTCTCAGTGAGTAACGTATTATTACTACAGCTATTTGGTTAAAGGAACACTCCACTGATTTTGTACAAAAAAGCCCATTTGCATGTCATGGTTATCCTGTTCAGCCTTAAGTCTGAGAAAATAACCCTGGTGATTTCATAGTGATGCTATTCCATCATAAGATTTATGACAGAAGAGCAGCGTTACAAATTGATAGAATGGAAGCTGCAAGTAAGATAGACAGTTATATCTAACTGTTATATAATTTATGAGTAATTTCTGATCCGTTACCCCCATGGTTGAGGTTTGGTTAGATTTAGGCTACTTGTTCATAGAGTTAATTTCAGTGGTGGGCTGTCATGTTTTTTTCCCCCATTAATACTGTATGTATTAAATTGTTCCCAATAGTCTATTATCTTCATCTCATAGCTTTCCTCTTGGTTGCACTGCTTCCAGTACAGTCTGTTTATATTAGAGCTTTTATCCAATCAGATTTCAGCCCTATGTTGCCAAGTTAAAAGAAGTCTTTCTTGAGGCCTTCAGAATCAACAGTGCAGGCCCCTGTAATTCAAAATAAATGGCAATGAAGCAAGACCAGGGGCCATCTAGCAGGCCTTCACTAACATCTGCATTTCCATGTCATTTGATTGGATGGTTGGAGGGCATACTGGTCAGAGCTAGCATATATAGCTACTAGCACAAGCTAAAACATGTTAGTATAGATTTAATAGCAGTTTTTTCAACCCACAGTGGCTGAAGGAGGAGGAAGAGTTCAGTGACTCTGTTGTAGAGGTTATCTGTGCATCTCAGTTCCAACAATAAGTCCTTTTCTATTGCCATGGAGGCTAGTGCTGACATCATAATGATGGTATGATGGCCTAGGAAGGCCTAAGTGTGAAATGCATGGCCAGCCACTGGTTAATTTAGATGGTTGGTAGGAAACAGGATGCAAATGGCAGTCTGTGGTGTGAATGTTAATGATAATTTGTTCAGGAACATTATTGAAGTGATTTTTTTAAAAGTCCATTTAAAGCTGATATCTATGTCTAATTTACTATCTCTATGTGTTGCATGTCATTGTGCAGCCTTGTGCTGTATTATGATAAAGCTGGACCTTAGCTTTTAATTCTGAGAGACGCTAGTCATTATTGTTGGGTGTGCTGGTGGCTTAGAGGTCTAAGAGAGTAAATGTCCAATAACATTATTCCTGGTTCAAGTTTAGATCGTTGCTGCATGCTAACTACTACAAATGAAATATCAAATGAGCTTTGTCAGCAGATGGACTTACCCAGTTATCATGTTTCTGAGTACTTGATGGACCTCTCCTTCAACACTGTGAACACGGATCGCTTTTAGGGTCCATGTTCACAAACAAATGATGCTGTTGTTTGTTGAGAACAGTCTTAACTCATCTGCCATATGAATCACTCCTCCTCCATCAGCACATGATTTATTCAGTTTCAGGTTGGTAAATCATTATGTTCAAATGAGCTAATATTTGTTAAACCATTACAATGCCACACAGTCATAATATGTACGAAGCACCTATGACAGCACTGCTGCGTGGGCTTGCACTGTATGTATATAACTTCTATGTGAATCTCAGATGTGATGCATATTCATGATTTAATATAGTCATCTGATTATTCCTGACAGCAAGTGGGGGTAGAGGTTGTATCTGTGTGTCAGCACATTATTTTACCCCTCACAGAGAAACATGTTCTCAGTTAACATCACAGCCACTGCAAGGTCACATGCAAGTGAAATGCTCCCCATTAATTACAAGCCCTGTGCTTTAACATACACTCAGCAGAGTGTAACTTTGAGCAGTCTAGTGTTTACAGAAACAGCTCCACACCCTGCTCCCTGTGTAGGTCATATTTTAAAGATGCCATTAATCTTCTCTTTAATTATGGATATAATGCCATTGTATGGAGCTGGATTAGATGCACAGATTGATCATCTTTTTTTCCTGCTGTATATATCTGCTGACAGTGTGTGGGCTTGTATAATTATGAGGAGGGGGTGGGGGTGAATTGGTAAGTAGGTGCATTTCCGAAAGCTGCATCATATGAGGCTGATGTCTTCATCTGTGCTGATGAACGATGCTGTGTGAGGTCAGTCTCTACTACAGACCCGTCTCTCTCACTTTTATCAGTTATCAGTCTTTTTTATGCGCAACCTTTATTTTCTAAGAGAATCAGTTATTAGATAGCACAGGTGGCTTGCAGCAACAGCTTTGAAATAAACTCAGTCTTCCTTGTGTCTGATCATATGAAGACCGGATGAAGACTCCACTCACCTTGGTCAAGTGTTACATGCAAAAATAACAAGCTGATTGAGAAGGATTTAGTTGCATCTGCCTATTATCATTTTGAAGCAGTGAACGCATTTACTCCATGTCCAAGCATAGGACTAGTCATTTTTCCTAGTTTTTGTATCACACAAGAACAAACATTTAGTTTTCATAGTATTTTGGTGTGTGTAAAAAATTCTAACTTTGTCAATTTTGTAACTTTGATTTTATCAAATCAATATATATATATATGGGTTATGCAAGGTAATGTAAACTAGGCCCAGTTACATTACCAAGTGCATGGGAAAAAGAAGGTGCCTTTGGTGTGCTGCTCACAAAGTCCTGTTGTTGTTATTAAGGTCCAGTAAACAGCAGTTTTTGTGACTGTGTGGTTCCAGTGTTGTTGAGGAGATCAGTTCCTTCGTTCCCCTTGCAGAGTCACTTGACAGCTCTCTTGAGGAGTTGGCTGAGTAAGAGAGAGAGAGAGAAGTGTGCTTCTCCTTTCTGTATGACCTGGTGACATGAAGGGTCTTGGCCATGCAGTGACCAATTGCAGCTGGAGCTGGAGATTTTACACCTAGGTGTGAAAAGGTGAAGGATGCTGGGAGACTGAGTTAAATGGCTCCTTTGTCTGTGGAACTAAAGGAGCCATTTGGTCTTGTCCTCCATTTTGAATGGGCTGGGGCCCAAAATAAGGCATCACATAACTGATCATTTCTCAGCAGTTTAACAAGATGATCTAAATTATTGCTTTGGAGGAGAAAATAAAGCCAAACTTCAACTGTCCCCATAGCTGCTTAAAAGCTTTGCACAAACACATCTACTGTACAGTCTGAGGTCAGAATTGAGGCAGAAAGTAGCTGCAAGATGTAATGGACTTTGGTTAATGACTTTAACATTCTCTTTTTTTAAATCAGGGCTTTAGGTAAATGTCTCATACCCACAGCTCTCGGTGATGATCTTAATAAGTAAAACTAACAGGGATGATTGTCGAAGAAAATTTTGAGACACTCTCCGCTTAATGAGTAATCACAGGAAACTGAATACTTCAACAATAATCAGTATGATCTCACTGAGTACTGTAGCCCAGCTTAATCAAATATAACAGCTGAGATGATGAAGGATGCATTGGGAGGGTTAGAGAAAGTACAGACAGATGTCTAAATATTGATTTTACAGAGCAGTGGAGGTAACAGCTAGTGTACAGACTAGGAATAGACCAATCATCGGCGGGGCCGATTATCGGCGCCGATATTCGGCATTTTGACGCATATCGGCCTCTGCCTTTTTAAAAAATCCGACAGCCAATAAGAGATCAATTTAAAACTGGGTTATTTTGGCTCTGATGCAGCCGCACCTCTCTGTCTGCAGCCGCTACTCTGTCTCCAGCATTGTCCCACTCACAGCACCATCTGATTGGTTACACGCAGAGCACGGCACGGGTAACAGCCAATCAGCAGTGAAAGTTTATAAGAAAGCTTTATAAGAGATGCTGCTGACCCTGGGAACTCCCTGCACTTTTTGTTTTTGTTTGAACTTAAAACAAAGATAAGTGAAAGATAAAATAACATTTCAGTTATATGAAATTTTGAAAAACTTTATTTACTGTAGAAAACTTTAGGGAGCTATTTATTTGTTTAAGTTTTCATTTAACTTTCTAAGACATGCTGCTGAGCCTGGGAGCTCCCTGCACTTTTTGTTAGAATTTTAAAACAAAGACGTCTATTGTGTAAGATTAAAAAAAAACATGTTGCAAATCTGAAAAGCTGTTTAATAAACATATGCTTAAAGGCATTTAAACAAAGTTATGTGTTGGAGTTTGTATTATTCAAAATTCTGACGCCAATATTTTCACTTTTACTGCAAATGAATATCGGCTCCAAATATCGGTTTTGTATCGGCCTCCTTGACTACTAATAATCGGTATCGGTATCGGCATCGGCCCTGAAAAAACCATATCGGTCTATCTCTAGTACAGACATCATCTCATCATGAGTGTTTTTATTCACAGATCCTGTGCTGTGCCAGCATCCCCAGCTCCATGTAAACACGTGACTTACAGTTACATTCCCTCTCAATAAAGCAACAAAAGAGTGGAAGTGATGATAATTAGCGACCTCCAGCTCTCGCCTCAGAGATGAATGCATACATTAATTGTTTTAAATGTGCTCATAATGATCTTTGTAAACTGCAGTCCTGCAGAATGGCAATGTGTGACCGGGGGAAGAGACAGTGAGGAGGGTGTCTGCACAAATTGTCCTGGGGTCAACTCCTACATTATAGATGTTTTTGATGTGCAGTCTATGGCGTTTTGACAATGATTGTTGAAGTCCAACTCACCAATCATTGACCATGACCAGTAGCCACACCATGGGCAGTCCATGACTACTGTAGCTGTAGGGTGCCTGGCAAGTCTGACTTGCCAATCCCTCCTGCCTTGTTTCACTCCACTACAGTCACCTGACCTTGCCCACACATCTGTTCCTGCCTGTTTTGTTCTGGTTTAAGTGCTCACCGGTTTTCCTGTTTACCTACCTACCTGCCTGCATTCCTGCCTGCACTGCCTGTAATTTTGAACCCAATCAAAGCATGTATGCAAACCACAGTTTAGTCCTGGTTTAGGCTGATTTACGCCACCAGTGGTGGATAAAAGGGGCCATGTGGTGTAGGGCCCCTACTATCAGCCGCCCAGTTGTGTTTCTAAATTTAGCATTTTCTCTAATGTGTGTTTAAACTGAAACAGTCAAGTTGAATCACTTAGAAGAAAAAATGATCTTTCTTTTAAATGCAAAAGGTAGAAATAATAAAACATACCTTTCCTCAGTTGATCACACTCAGGGGTTTTGCCAATATAACCTTTCTTGGACTTGAAAGACTAGTAGTAAATGGTGACTAATGTTAGCTAATGCTAGCAAAATTTCGATCAGTAATTCTCTGTACTGATATCACTGGGTGCGTTCACTGACTTGATGACTCTCATGGTGTTCTTGTGTCACTGTGGCCACATTGTTGCTATTCAGTAAGTCTGATACTCAGCTGTATTCACTGAAATCATTCCTCCTGTTTCAGTTACAAATTCTTATTGTTATTGTCCATTCATTGGCTCAACCAGGAAACACTGTAAATGGAAACACTAAGACAGAAATTTATTTTTAAAAGACTGTTACTGTTAAGACTGTTATTTATATACAGTATCTCCACTCGATTGTCTAACAGCTGAAGGCTCATGTTGGCTCAGAGAGACTTTTGAATTCAGTGTTTCATGGAATGAGGACTACAGATTTTGTCCCCCATCATTTACACTGTAAGTGTAAGTATATGTGGACTGTAGCTGCAGTCTGGATAAACCTTGTTTGTTTGTAAGAAAAAACACTTATTGGGTTGCATTCACTTTGAATTAAAAATCATTCTTACGACACGAGAAGTCATCCTCAGCCTGACACGTTTCAGCAAGGAAGGTTTCAAAATACTGGGCGGGGGACTTCATCTGCATCGGTCCTTACCAAGAGACAAACAACGAGTACAACAAAATGTCATACTTGTCTCCATCTTGACACATCAATTGTCAGCCATCCGTGCTAAATACACCAAGTACAAGTCAGCCATCATCTCTGGTCCTTGACGAAAGTCTAGGTAAGCGTCTCCCAGCATGCATCAAGAGGCCAATGAATAGCAATCTGGCCTTGCCCCCTCCTATGCACTGTGAGTCTGTTGTGCATAATGCATTGCAGCAGCAGGACAGGGGTAATTACCACAATCAGAGGAGAGGAGCATCAATCTCAGGTGAACCACAGGGAGTAAATGAAGCAGAGAGGAGAAAAAGGAGAGAAAGATGAGTCTCTGCATGAGAAAGAGAGACAGAAGGAGGTGGAGAGGGAGAGGGATGAGCTCCACTTTGTTGGTTCCCCCAAAACTCCAAGGCTTCATGTCAGAAAATTGCCACCTGCATAATTAATCACAGTGAGAAAATCTATTTATCTACCCTCTCTCTTTCTTTCCCTCTCCTTTTATATCCCTTTATTCTCACACAACCTCCTTGTTTTTCGATCTTCAGGCACAAGTCTTCATTTATCTTCAATCTGTTCTTGCTCTGTCACAGTTTTCATTGTTTTCTTTTATCCCTGCAACTTTATTAAAGTGTGCCAAGTTGGGGGTCGACCACATCATCATTACACCTGACACTACAGCTGTTTGTCGCCATTTTTTTTTTCTCTTAGCCAGACAGACACTGGAACACCTGGGGAAGTTATCTTTTATAGTCTTCGACTGAACATGACTTCACAATCAAATTTAAATTCAAAATAACTCTATTATCCGTTGTGTGTAAGAGCATCAGTGTATAAATGACATGTAGGTGGACAAAAATAGTTTAATATGGTTAAGTGTGCTTAAAAATGTCAGTGCCGCTTTTAAGTTTATAATCCACTACCTAGTTTAACTCTATTAAAAAAAAAAAAAAAATCTAACATAATACAACAACAATGCATTTTAGCATGCAATGCAATTATTAATCTAATAATCTACACTGAATATTTTTGGAGCACTGCAAAATCAAACACTGAAAATTTTGCACCTGGCACTAAAAAGATGGATGCAGCCACAAAATTCCACAAAAATTCTTTTTTCCCTTGCAACATCTCAAAACACTTTCAGTGCAGATAAAATGCATCCTGCAGTACAGCTCACTACAGCTCTGACTCCATACAGTTGTATTGTGCAACATTATTCATGGCAAGTTCCATATTTTGAAATGAACTGATGAGTACTGTGGAGTACAAAACAAACAAACAAACAAACAAACAAACAAAAAAAGCTTTTGTTTGAAACTTCCATCTTGACTCAGCACTGTTCTTTCTTGCCCCAACACAAAGTGGAGCCCTGTGTGTCTGACACACTTCATTAGTTAATAGCATTCATTATCATGAAAAAAGTTGTATAATTAAAAAAACTGCCATATTTTAAAGATGTAATCAAGATGTAATCGTGTAATCCTTGACAATGCAACTATAATCTGATTATAGTTACTTATTTTTTGCGATCTGATTACGTAATCCTGATTACATGTAATCCATTTCCTGTAAAGCCCTGGTTGCTGTTTCCATATTTTGTGTTTCTACAGTGCTCTACAGTCAGTGTTTAACAGAGCAAAACTGGATGTCTTTGATAGCTGGGATTTTCAGACATCTGGCCTTACAGGTGCTACCTCAGAACACTTGGACTGGTTCTAATCTCAATGTTGTAGCCTGAGATTTGAGTATTCTTACTTCTAAATGTATTTCATTGTTTATTACCACGTTTTGTTTAACTGGAGGATGCTCCTCCATACATGTAGTATCACTGATAAACTGCAATGACTGAAGGGTTCACAACTTTGCAGAGCTGGATTCAGACAGCCAGCAATGAGGAATAGTGACAGCAATAACAAGCAAGCATTTCCTACATGATTAATTGAACTATTTAACTATTTTCTCAGAAGCACTTATTGTATTTGGAAGTATCCTGCTAACTAACTAAAAATGAATATTACAGTCAATAAGTTTTGTCTTTAACATGATGTTAAAATGAGTCCTTTTCTGTAGGATTCTAAGTCCCAAAGCTCCAGGTTAGAGAACACTGGAGAGCCTGGTTATCAATTAAAATACTCCTAACAGCTGATGTGACATATGGTATGGTAAAGCTAGAAAATATTTGACATATGTGACATTTTTTAATTGTTCTGTATTCTAGAAGTCTAATTCCTGGGCTTCACCACGAATCACTGAGTCAGTCCACTCTGAACACCGTGTCCATGAAAATTCAGTGTTCTGTTGCATACTTTGCAGTGACAGATGAACGTTGAAGAGAATTATATTATAATTAGAGGTGTGTATATAAGGCACTTATTTTAAATATTTAGTATTTTAAATAGTAGTTCTATCTGCATGTCCTTGGTTTGGAAACTCCTCTTAGTGTCTGGTCTGGGCCTGGTGAGGAGTTTAAATGAACAATTTAACAAATTAACAATTGCATGCATTTCACATCAGTTTTACATACTGATGTGCAGTAAATAATTTAGACTTGTGAAATTAAATATAAATTAAATAAATAATGAATTCTTCCTCTCCCCTTACGGCTACCTGGTTCCTCTGTGCCTGAAAACAGCTCTGACTGACACAGTTTGACATCAAAGATATTCAAAGGGAGTTATGGAGCCGGTGTTCATCTTTTTTGGAGGGAGGTGGTGGAGTAGATGATGTGTATGTGTGTGCAGTCCTCTTTACCCTGCGGACACATAACTCTCGTGCCCTCCACTTGAGCATATTCGCTGACGAAGCAGATGGGAAGTTACCGAGCTGCTGATGTCCACCTCCCTCCGAGCACACACAGCCTAACCCCGCCTAACGCATCACCACCGGCAAAACTATCATCAAAGATGCTGCTGTCACTGAGAAGTTCTGATCACACCACGCCAAAAAGATGAAAAGTAAAAATAAGAATTTTAAAAGAACGGTAAAGAAACATTTTTTTTAATCCCCTCTGAGGCAGAGTGAGCAGATATTGAACTGTGTGAGAGGCTAAAAAGGCCTGTTTTTCTGGACGCTGCCTCCCAAATAGTTGAAAGTGAGCATCCATGGGGAGCAGAGGGAGTTGTCCGCTGGAATAGAGATTAGAAGCCAGGCTGAAAAAAAAGAGAGAGAAGGCAGAAACCATCACCCAAAGCCTAATGCACCAGCAGCACCCCAGGGAGCCGCAGGCAGGTTTATATGGGCCACTTACTCTATTATGGTGAGGAGGGGTAAGGGAGGGGAGGGGAGAGGAGAGGAGAGAAAATAAAGCAAAGGAAGAGAAGAAAGAAAAATGAGTGGAGGAAAGTAGAAGAGGAGAACAAAAGAAAAGGGTATAGAAGAGAAAAGATGATAACAGATTTACATTAAACACCTCATATAAGATATCTTCATATAGAAACAATGCTGAGAGACTTAGACTCCATTCTGTCTTGTTTTTGCAGAGAACAGAATCCAGCTTAGTTCTGTCACTTTTACACACACACTGCCACATTTTGGTTACATAAACCCATTGGGGAGCTATTTCTTTTCCCAGCAATGTATAATTGTGCACCAGTGCTCCTATTTCAAGAGTACTTCTATTTGTCATAATGAGGAATTCATAATGGCCCCACACCTGCTGAGGCTGAATTATGCGACAGAGGCTGCTGTCAACATTTTTCTCAAAGTCCTTTATACACAGTGTACAGCCAGCATTTTTATTATCTGACCTTCATCGATATTCCGAAAGATCAAAGCCCAGACTGTGGCACACACAAGCTGGGCATTATGGCAATTATTTAATGGAGGTTTAATGACAGGAGAACTAATGGCAATTTTTCTCACCAGAATTAACACTGCCCTTTCTCAGCTTTTTAGCATAACAAAACCAGCTAGCTTTTCATGCTGGAGTGCACAGGGTTCTCACTCCTTTTCCCTGGTGTCTGTATCAGTGAAGACGACATTAATTGAAGAGTTAATTTTGAGAGAGTAAATTTGATCAAGACGTGAACTGAAAGAACATTTTGGTCATCATTCACCCAGTTTGTTTCCTTGTGACTTAATTCACATGCTAATGGATGTGTTTGTTCACCATATGCACTGATTGCTTTTCTGGGCTCGTTAACTAGCATGTTGCTCGCTAGTTAGCTAGCATGTTGCAACAAATAACTGTGACTGTTTATTGTACAAGTGCATTGGAGTAATTTATGTGTAATGTAAATTCACTGAAGACCCTGTGCTGGGGTCCTCTATAAGGCTGTGTTCACACTGCAAGCCTCAGTGCTGAATTTGGATTTTTTTTGTTTGGCTGCCAATATCAGATTACTGTGTGAACTGGTCATGGTCCTGACTTGACACACATACAAAGCAATAAAGACGTCACATGTAGCCCCAAAAATTCGACCTGTATCTGATTTAGAGCCATATGTGGAAATGACGCAAAAGAACTGAAATACTCAGTTTCCTTGTGATTTGTGCTGATCTGAGTCACTGCTGGCCATTGTTTCCTGCAGTCAGAATTTAAGGTTAGGGTTAGGGACATCACCTCAATGGACCGGGGGGGGGGACACCACTGCACATATACAGTGGGCTGCACGACAGTAAACCTGGAAGCTAGAAAACTATTTCTTTCTCATGTGCCAGGTGAGTAATATTCCTTCAAGTGAGTAGGCACCAGCTTTGAGTCCTGTGTCCAGAGTTTCTAACACATTCAAGGGGCAGACAGCACTGACACAATCAGTTAAAATCAATGAGAAGCCAAAACAAAGAAACCATAGTCATTTTCTCAAATGCCCAAAAACAACCTGTTTACACTGAAGTGACAGTGGTTAATAGAAGCCTTAGGAGTCGTGACTTCTGGCTGGGTGCAAAGGAGGAAGTCAAGTGTTGGGAATCTAATGTAATGTAATAGAAATAAACATGTATAAAGCAGGCAAAATGTGCGGCAATGAAATAATAACAAAATAACTGCTATAATGCAACTAAACATAAGGTCTGAAAGTCCATTCTTACACTCACAGTGGTTATCTCTCTCTCTCTCTCTGTGTGTGTGTGTGTGTGTGCACGCACGTGTGACAGAAAATGTCATATATAATCACAATCACCTAATCATATTGCATGTTTCATTTTGCTATATATAATTAAAGTAATAATATCAGTTGTTAATTTACTTATATGACTAATATTTTTTTAATCTCCGTGTTTAAACATCAAACGTATATTTCTTGGGTCTCTGAATCTTCCTGTCATTTATGTTGCTAAGCAACATTCAGCTAAAGGAGTTCACAAGACTCAGCCAGGAGTTTTATTATCCTGACAAGTTTTCAAACCCAAAGAGAAAAACCCACTGATTGCTGTCAATCTCAAGAGCACTGAATAGTGATGTGTTCAGCTGTATGATATTATTAAAAGTGTCTGTCCAGCAGAGATAAAGTCACATAGCACCTCTTTCCCTCACACTGGCCACCTCTCTCTCCCCTCTCTGTCACAGACTCTCTCTCTCTCCCTCATCCTTATCTGTGACTTTTTCACATCTCTTTATTTTCTGTGCAGTTTTGATGGCATATTCTTGCCTGTCTTCCCACCTTCCTCTGCAGCTGTCCCTCTACCAGCCTCAGACTACACACCATGGCTAATTGTATTCAAATTGTCTTTCCTTTCCCTGCTGTGAATTGGTTTGGACTTCCAGATTCACACAAATATGATTTAACATTTTATTTGCTTCTTCTCACTGAGAAGCTATACATACCATGCAAATGAAATTGTAAACTGTAGTGTACTGTACTGTAGTACCATCTATAATCCTATAATCTCAGTGAGTGTGATCCAGACACTTTCCTTTACTATGTGTGGTATGTGTCCTTTGCAATGCATCCTTGGGTTTCTTGGAAAGCGCTATATACATCTAAGTTATTATTATTATTATTGTACATTTGTCACAGATAGTATTTACAGATAGCTGTAATATTACATAAGCTGTGACTGTAGTGTTCAGGTTGAAACACAGAGCTGAGCACTGGGATCACCTGTAAAATGGCTGCACTAAAACCATTCACATATTCAAGGCAACAAAATCTAACCCATCGACTTTTTCAAAAGCCATAAATGTTGTATTTTACTTCAGATGACATTATTTTCAGGCATCTCATTGTGGTTATTTAAAATAAAATGCTCTGAACATTATATGAACACAGCCATAAAGAGAAATTGCAGCTTTTTTAACCAAATGATGAGCAGATTTATTCCTGTGGAGTTGTTTCTGCCACCTACCAAATCATTTTTCACTGTGGCTGCTCCACTTCTGGTCTCAGATGATGTTCAATAACAATTTCATGTGCTTTGCTTGTGTGTTTGCTTGATAAGACGCACTGTTCAGTTACACCAAATGCATTTTGATTGCGCTGCCAATATCTCACGAAAAATATTGAATAGCAGACAAGAGTACAGGGGCAGATATGGTGGAGAAATGTGATGCTGTAAATGTGTCTCCGTATTATGCAGCCAACAAGCTGGCTAAAGATGGCAGCTGTCACCGTTATTTATTGGGTTTATTCTAAACACTACATTATTTGTCTCAGACAACGGAAACTAACTGGAGCCATAAAACTAAATGCTCTGTTATTAATCAATACATCAGAATGTATTAAAAACTCTGGGCCTAAATGTTGACTTTAGTTTATTGATTTGTACATAAAAGTCCCTCCGAATTGAAGAAGAAAATGCAACTAAATAAAAGGGTGTGTGTGGCCTTTGACTGCACTTAGAATCTGTCACTGTTCAGGGGGGTGTTTTATCTCTCCATCCTGCTGTATGAGGAAATTACTACTAATGTAGACGTGCATAAAATAAATGAATGTGACCATGTTGTAGTTACATATAAACATATTAATCGAAATGAGACATACCAGAAACTGTCAAATACTGTGCCTCTCCCAGGGTAAACATAAGCTGCAGGAGATAGCGTGGCTAGCAGGCTAACAATAGGAGGCCACAAGTATAAAGTGTTTCATCAAATATTTTAGTGTCACCAACCTTTGTTGCTGTCCTCGCACTCACTGCAAGTAAGCAGCATCTCTCGCTCTCTGTGCGTGTTTTTCTTGCACCATTCAGTTATAAAAGAAGAATGGAGTCAAACTGTTTCAGCTGGACATTGGACAGTCTTGAGATTAGTCGAGTCAAAGCAAGTCAGGCTGGAAGCAAATATGTTTTGCCCCACTCCACACATACATAAATGGGAAGCAAACTTTGGTCTGACTGCATAATAATAGGCATATAATAATATCTCAATTGTCAGTGCTTCTCTTTTTAAAGGCAGGTGCTACAACACACCTCCTATTGTCCTTTTATATGAGCCTGGCAAACTTTGGTGTGGTGGCCCCTTGAATCTGGGTAAATTCTGTCTTTTTTTCTTTTTTTTAAATTTAGCTGATTCAGATGGTTAACAGGGAAAATACAGATGACTGTCATCAGCATAGCAATGAAATTATTGTACTGTTTAATTTGGCCCAAAGGGAGGAAATAAAGAGAGAATAAAACTGGTTCTAGAATGGAGCCCTGTGGCACCCCATACATAGGCAATGCTTCAGAGAAGGAGCGAAGCCATCAATAGACACAACATTTTTTTTTTTAAAGAAAAGTAGGAGGAGAACCACTGGAGGGCAGTGCTAGAGATACCAACCCATGTTCTCTTTTCAATAATAATGCTGTTATCCACTGTGTCAAACGCAGCACTAAGATCAAGCAGAACTAGTACTGAGCATTCACAGACATCAGCCTTCATTAGGGTATCAGCGCTAACAATTTCTGTGCTGTGTAGCTGTTGAAAAACTTGATTGAAATTTCTCAAAAATACTGTTACTGAACGGGACTTCCAGGAGTTGATATGAGACAATGATGATGTGCTGTACTCTACTGATGATAGCTTCACAGGTTTTTGCACCCATCTGATTGGACTTATCCAGACCCTGTGTCTGTAACCAAGTACAATGTTTAACCAGCCTGAAAATGATGAAAATCCAAAACGATTGCATGACAGTCTATGGAGCACAACCGTATAGTTGTTGGGCTGTGGCCAGAGCTGGACAATACTACGCTATGATTGGCCAGTCTGTGGCCTTAGTGATGGGTCAATTTAGAGGCTACCTACAATAACACATCTAAGTGGACAAAAGTGGTGGATAAAAATTAGAGACAAATGGTTGTTTTTAATATTGAAATGTTAGAAGTAAAACAGTTCTTTATTTAGCTCAGCTGCAGAAAGAACCAGTTTATTTCTATTTGTTCAATTAATCCAGAACTTCTGCGTTACTTGTATCAGTAACAAAAAAAGGTGGACAATGACCAATTCAGAAGGTCTGATGTGTTGAAACTGTGCAGGTTATACTTAGAGTATTGTTTTAGAAACACTATATTGTGGGAAACTTTCTGTCTCAGCTGTCTTCTGTTAATCATTCCTTCCTGTCTCCACTGATCTGGTTTGTTTTGCAGAGAAAAAAGAAAAATCCCATGATTAAAAAAAGAGTGAGTGAGTGTTGTTTCTTTCATATCTTATCTGGCTTTGTAGGGGGAAAGAATGAGCAAAAACAGAGCAACAGAGAGCAATGAGGGAGAGGAGGCAAAGCAATGAATAATAATCAAAAGAAACATGAGACAGCGTAGATGTCTGAGTGACCTCAGCTTCACTTTCAGACATATTTTAGATGTAAGTGGGCGCAAACTAATTAGTGCTGATCGCAACTCCATGACTTAGAAGAGTTTGAGGATTGCAATCACTGCAGGACAACTTCACACAGCTCCCAGCAGAACATCCATTATGATAAAGGTGCCTTGCAACCAAAATAGCGCCAGAGTTATTGGCCTCTCACTGTGTCTGCAGCTCTCACAGCAGCACTGATGACCCAGCACTTTGAAAAGTTGTGTCCAAAATAGATGATGAAAGGCATCAGGACAGTTATATGTGTAGGAGGTTAACCCACACAAGGCACAAGGCAGTCAGAGAAAGTGCAGTATAGAAAGTAAAGCAGGAAAACTGTGACTCTCGAGGTTCACTAACATCTATATCTTCCCTTGTAGGAGGCTTTGATATTCAAAACTCAATAGGGATTTTGGGCCAGTGAGCATCACTGAGATAAGGCCTTCTTAAACCTTTTCAGCCTCAGGCCTAAATGGGATACTTATTAGACATTAAGCTTTTCAGTTTGGCTTTGGGCTTAAAGATTCAAGGAATAAATTATATCCCCACTGCCTTGGGACTTATGGAAACATACTTTCTTATGGTTTTCCAAAGCTAGACTGTTGACCCAGTTTTGGACCCAACCAGCAATTTAAGAGTGGCTGATTGAAAGTGACTGCTGTACATGCTGCCTTGTCTGTTCTGTTCCCGCCCGTCTCCAGCACCTGCAGCACCACTTTGTTACCCACAGGAAACCTCTGTATTCTTCAGCTCCTCTTGTCCTCATCTTGTCCGCTAGCTGCTAATGGAGAGGCGGCTCCATTTCAGTCCGGGCACGGGCACAAGTGGCGGACCGGGGTTAAAACCAGTGAATATGAGCATTGTGACAAGGGCAGCTCGGCAGACAACAAAGCTCACTGGTGCAGTTGACAGAGACATGCCTTGAAGGGAAGCACATGCCGCCGCTTGGGGGAGAGTGCTGAATGCTTATGCTTTTGAAAAGTAACCACAGCAGCAGCAATAATGGAGAAGTGGAGTTACGGTCTGAAATGTATTCATCTCTGAGAGGGACTGAGTCAGGCTTGCTGGACCAGCAAACAGACACTAACATAACTAATGATAAAAGGACTGTCAAAGTAAAGTTTTTAAAGATACACTTTAAAAGATAAGGGCAAGATCAAAGTTCAGTGACGTTAAAGCTCACAAGTTTCTGCTTGAACCAGGTGTTTGAAGGGAAATATTTCTTTAAACACTCCTCAGACAACAAGAATATTCTTTCTTTATATCCTTCAGGAGCCAGTGAGGCCTGGACTACGAAGCAAGTTCTGGAGTCGCTAAACCTAACAACCGCAGTCTGGCTAAGCAGTCGTACGACGCCGGTTATCAGCTCATTAAGTCAACCCGGGATTTCGAGAGTGTGTTCATGTGAAAGAGGCAGAGTTGTTAATTACAAGCAACATTTTCAGAGCCGTGAATGAAGTACCTAATATGATACAAGAAGAAACGCTGAAAGCTGCTGGTAAATTTGGTTATAGTGACATCCAAAAATGATATTTAACAGATTGACAATATAATCACGACTAGAATAGAAACACTAGAAATAATTTCCAATTATTAAAATCAAGCTGATGATTTATTGTAAATAAACATAGCAATGACTGTTTCTTACTGAGTGAGTGTTTTTGCTCTATTGCTCTCTAGTTATTCTGAATATGTTCGTTCATCCATTTATAATCTATACTGCTTATTCTTAAGGGTCACAGGGGGGCTGGAGCCTATCCCAGCTGACAGAAAGGCAGGGTACACCCTGTACTGATTGCCAGTCTATCACAGGGCCAACATATAGAGACACTCACTCACAGTCACCAATTAACCTGCATGTCTTTGGACGGTGGGAGGAAGCTGGAGTACCCGGAGAGAACTCACGCAGGCACAGGGAGAACATACAAACTCGGAAAAGCCTCGGGCCCGAACCGGGGCTCGAACCCGGAACCTTCTTGCTGTGAGGTGACAGTGCTAAGCAGTGTGAATATGTGATGTAGATAAAAAGTGGCAGTAATGTCAGATTGCTTCTGCTGCCAAAGCAAGTAGAGTAAGTGAGGTAAGTATAGATATGTGATAAGTATGTGATCATTTAGTGTGATAAATCGTATGTCCAAAGCTCTGTTGAGGACATATGGAAAGACTGGAGTAGCAAAACGATTCCACAGAGCTATAAAAATATCTATTGATCTGTATTATTTGTCACTTCATTGTAAACTCTTTTGTCCCTGTCGGGATCCTGTAGGCAAAATGACGCTGGTTTTCTAGTAATGTGATTGGTCAGTAGTTGGGCTGAAGTCAACCTGCCCCAAAGCAGGTTACCCGTTCAGCATCACTTACCATGGCGATTTAGTCACAGTAGTGGCTGTTCAGTGGCTACAATAATGCATTTATTACCAAGTAAAAACTGTTTCCTTTCCTCTGTAAAGCAACCCTTCATTTGTCCCTTTAATCTGCTGCTGTATCACTCAGTGTAAACTGCAGTGTAGAATCCAGTATAAGCTGCTATTCTCATTAGTGATGGCCTCATTTGTCTACAGTAATTATACTATTGTCTCAAAATGAGTATGGCAATGATTTATTGATGATGAATACTAATGCTCAAATTGACCTTGACTTATTGAATTCCTGGAGCCTTGGCATTAGTTCACAGATCTGAGCTCAGTCCAGGAGGCTGAGACTGACATCAGTGACAGGAGAGCTCCAATCTCTGCCTCCCGTGGGCTAAAGAGCTCAGGAAATGATGCATCTCTTTTTACTGCATGTGAAAGGAAAGCAATATGCAAATCTCTGAGCACTAATGTGTGCTGTGGCCGGGCATTACTGAGGTTTGATTTTCACATATCTCAAAACTCGCTCATCTCTGTGCTGCTCAGTGCCTCGGCCATCCTAACACCGGGCAAGTGGCAATTCTCACTTATTTGTGGTCCCCCTGAACCACCCAGCGGACCATGAAATGAGTTCATTTCACCACAGTGAGATGCAAATGACTGGTGCTACAATAATATCACACCCTGTCATAATCAGTTATGCATTTTGAAAAGAGAGGAAATGTGTCGTTTCCATCACTTTCTCAGTATTGTCTCGCTCTTGAAAGGACGATGACTTTGAACACAAATGCATGAAAAGGTTCAGCAGCATAAACACATATTGTCGTCAGTTCTTCCTCACTGACTTTACAAGGATTTTCATTTCACTATCAAAGGCTCTTGTGTAATGGCTACACTGTCTTTGTTCCACACTCATTTCCTCTTTTCTAAGCTGTTCCATACGTTGAATTCCTCCTTTTCTCTGTCATGTCATCTGCATAAAAACCTCAATGATCTTCCTATCAGACAGCCCATCATTTTAAAGGCGGCCTGTGATTACTGGGCTAATTAATCTAGAGATAAAGCCCGCAAGTTTCCATATGCTGCTGAATGATCTGTTCATTACCAGACCGGTGAGAGACCTGAGGATCTGCTGGTTGGTCATAGTTATATTACATGTCTCACATTTGGTCTGGACCACTACACAGTTGTGTAATAGTACATGTACTTGCTGCTGTGGAATTTAAAATGTAACATCCTGCTCATAATGTAATAAAATTCTGGATTTGTGGCAGTAACCTTTTACATAGCATACAATCACATGAGACTTGTATACTACCCTCGCAGTTTTACATAGTGCTTATAATATAAAATCATTCTTAGACACATAATAGACAATGTTAAGTAATTAAAGCTACAGTGTGTAACTTTTTTCAGGAAATACGCTACATGTTAATGTGGAGAGGTGGGAGCTGCTGAAATAATGAAAAATCTGGTGATAAAATGTATATTACACGACATGTAGGGGAGAGGGGAGATGTGTTAAGTTATTTAATGTTTTAGTATGATGAGTTATCAGTACACAGTATTATGCACCAACATTGGGTAAGGATTCTAATGGAAGACCAATATTCATGCACAGTGATGTTTTAACCTATCATTAGCTCCAGCAGCGTCTAATGATTGTAGGTTAAAACCTACAGTAATTAAATCTGCATGTCACAACTTTCATCTCAGAGTCAGTAATGCAACAGCAGTCCAGCAGGGCTGGGCCAGCCAGGATCACTTTAGAAATAGTGTTTTATTAAAACACCTTGTTTGAATTTCATGTTGTTTTGCTTGTATAATTTGATATATTTTGTCTTCACAGGTCCATTTAAAAAAAAATCTCTAATAATATATTCCAATGCATGCAGGATCACATGACTGGATGACAGTGGATACAGAATGACTACATATTCTGGAGCTCTGGTTGCTCTAAAATGCAGCCTTTTCCCTTATGGTTCATATGAGACCATCCCAGGTAGTGTATTGTCCTGATGGCCTCGTCCCTCAGCTTTGTGTAGCTAGTGAAGCTTACAAGGAACAAACTCTCTGAGAGGTCCTCAGTGAGGTGCTGTGCTCTGTGTGAGCAGTAAAATGACAATCATACTTGTGTGAGAAATGCCAGACACAAGTTATTAGGCTGCCAGCCTATAAATAGAAGATGGCACATTTTCACGGTCCGCATTATCATTTGCCAACAGATGCACTGGGGAGAGAGAGAACACACTGAAACAGTCCATTTAGTGGTGAGGAATAAAACTCTATTTGTTTTAATCATTAAACAAGAGGGAAGTTATTGAACTGAAATATGTGTGGTGATATTAGGTGGTGCTAAATAGCTCGGCTGCACAGTGATGAATTTCAAACAGCCAGAGGTCACACAGAGTCCAATAACAATGGATGTACGTATAGCTCTGCATGAAGAATCTGTGGGGGTGGAAATGAATGCACACTCATTATAGCTCCCTTGTTTGCTGCATTTCCATCTCTGAAATTAAGGGAGGACCAGACACAAATAAAAGTGGGGCAGATGAAGCAGCTCTCTGATAGGCTGCTGTGTGCCTGTCTGAGCTGCAGTTTTATCTTGAAAACAGAAACAGCTTGTGAGAGGTAAAGAAACTTTATTGAGGTGACTCAGAGAGAAAAATCACATTCAGCCCTCTATTAGGTGGTATCCTAGTGTTAATATAGCTCTGTTATTGGTTTGTTTTCTTTGTTAGAATGCCAATGGCCAACACAAGAATACATGCAGGAGTGAGGAACAAAATGAAGACATGGATTCGAGCCTTCAGCAGATGAGTGGTTTCTTTAACACAAAAAGCAAATGATTTATAGACTGGAGAGGCCAAGTCCAGATGAACCTAAATCCAAAGGAGACACAGAAGGAGAAAAGTCCAAACACAAGGTACATTGAGAAACACCAGGAACCAAGAAGTAACACAGCTCCAACTCCAGACAGGAAGTAAAACACAAGAGATACAGCAGGGAAGTAATTACAAAATAAAAGAAGAAGTAACAAGAAACACAAAGAAAAGGTGAATACCAAAATAAAACAAAGAAATGAAGTAGCAACCAGAAGCGCAAGAGAATAGTAATTTCTAAATAAAACCAAGAAACAAGGGGGCAAGTCAAATACAAAGACATGTATCGGAACGTTTCCTCTCCCTTCAGTCATCTCACCCTTTGATTTTTCTGGTGACCCTTTGGAGGGGCCTGACCCCTAAGTTGGGAGTCACCAGGCAAAACTAGCTTACGCATAACTGCTTACTGCAATTATTCAATCAGCCAATCATACAGCAGCTATGCAGTGCATAAAAATCCAGCAGAAACAGGTCAGGAGCTTCAGGTCAGGTCAGAGGTCACGGTCAGACTGGTTAGAGTTGAGAGAAAGGCTATGGTAACTCAGGTAACCACTCTGTACAACTGTGGTAAACAGAACAGCTTCTCTGCTGCTCAACTTTTACCTAAGTAGAGGAACACTGTCTGTGGGCAGGAAATCCAAAATAAAGCCAAAAGCCAAAAATAAAATAAGACTAAAGTTTTCTTAAAAACAAGTCTATATTCAGTGTTTCTCATCAAAACTCATTGCATACATAGATCCTTGAGATCTAACAGTTGTGTTGAACGTGTTTCCTTCATAAAACATTATGCCTTGCTACATAGTGCTACAAATAGTCAGAACCTCCACAGTTAAGCTTCTTTCAAACAATCTCAAAACCCTGTGACCTTGCTACTTCAACTTTTTATCTACATTTTGGAAACGTGTCACTTCTGGGTAGATTACAGAGAAAGGCATTTTGAATAATGCGCCCCCAAAGGAGAGAACCCCAAATTATTATTATAAGATACTAAAAATACCTCTGCAGAAGTGAAGAAACATTTGCCAAATAGAATATAACTGCTCACATGACAATGCAAACAAAGAAGTGTGTGTCCTCTCCCAGACTCTGCAAATCATCTGCCACATGAAAGGCTTCCATTTTAAATATAACTCAAGTCTTTTATACCTAATTATCCAGTCAGCTGAGATGAAGAGTGTTTTACCGAAATATGTAGTCCTTAAATCATCATCTCATGATCTTCATCTTGAATCTTGCCTCAATCACATTATCAACAAAGCCTTTAGTCTTCAGGGAGACATTAAACCTGCCCTCTGTCTGTTTATAGTAGAAGGAGGTGCTGTGCCCGAACTGTGCGCACTGATTTCAGCACCCACCAAAAATGATGATTTCAATAATGTTGCACAAGATAAAAACTTCTACACAAAAGTTAGTATCAAGTTAGAATCTCATGCTGTGAAGAGTGATTTGTGTCTGATTTTTCAGCAAAAATAAGTTGTGATTTGGTTAAAGCGCACATACATCAGAAAGTTGCACAATAAGCAAAATTCATGTTGAGTGTGAGGGGTCTTTAAATAAATATATATGTTGGTATTTTGAGTAGCGACTGAAGTAGCAGACCTCAAATCACATCTTTGTTTCTGCATTACTGTAGGTACATGAGGTACGTGTGCTGTCATGTACCACAGCAAATATTCAACAGTGACTGCAGCTTTACTGCTGAACACACATCTACACCTTTTCACTCATTTGTTGTGTCAGATGACAGCACCTGCTGCACAGCAGGGACGACGGAGGCAAATTGTCACAGTGTGTCAGGTGTCTTTAATAGCTTTTTAATCAAAGGTGTTGCAGAGATAAACAGGTGCCAATTTCTTCACAGGAATTCAAGCTTTCTTCAGATTTTGCTACGACTTCTCTGCATTCATTTAGAGAAATCTACCAGAAAGGAAAATGTGTTCTGACCCAGCCTGGGCTCCCTGTGTGCTTTTTGTTTTGGGTGAACACGGTTTGGAGTACTGCCGTGGAATCAGTTGATTGTGTGTTATCTTTAGCTACACTGCATGTCATGTCAGTGCAAGGTAGCCCCTGAGACGGGCTCTGTCTACACAGTGCTTTTGGGTGAGTTGATAAAGCTCCTTGCTGCTCTGTTTTCTCAGGTAGGACACATCCTTTTTTTCAAAAGGACTCTTCAACTTCTTCTACCACCATTACATCACAGTGTTCACCAACTGTGCAGTTCCCCTCATCTCTGCATTTAGCCTTTAGCATCTTTTAGCTCATTGTTTTGGTTTTATGGCCAGCTAAAGTGGTGGTGGATTAATAGATGCAGCTTTGAACGAATCACACTTGTATGACGCTGTGGGAAACAACATATAGTGTCAAGTACAAAATTGTTATTTTAGATTTAATGTATTCATGTGACAGACAAAAGCAACGTTCAGATGAGGCACAGTCCGAGCAGCAGATCAGGAGTGCAGTAACACAGTCCCATGTTCCACGTGATACAAAAGAGCAAGTAGCTTCTCTCTTCAAGAAATATTAGTCTTTTTTCAGTTCTTGTTTTTTTCAGTTTTAGGTGTTTTACTTGTTTGTTTTAATTACTTTCACCTTATTATGTTGTGGGTATTTTTATTCACTGTTGCGATCTTTGTGGTGGTACAGATTTGTTTTTGCTTTATAAATACAGTTTATTGTTATTTACTTTAAGTAGAGTTGAGTCACTAATGTTAACTTGAAAGTAAGTAAAGTTTGAGTTAAGAAGAAAATGGCCACAAGTATACAAACTTAACTTTTGTGTGATTGGTGTCACCAAACAACCTTAACTGAATTCTGTTTCCTGACTCATGAGCAGTGGACACACACATGGAAGAGATTTGAGAAAAACCCTGAGGTAGGCGCAAACTATAATATTATGACTTTATTATGTATGTGGCATTCTGGCACAATAATACACATAAGGCAAAGTCAGAAGGATAGAGCCTAAGGGTAAACTTTATGGACGTTCTGACTCAGTTTCCTCTTGGGCATGTATGTAACTGATCAGTATTAATTGGGTAAAAACCTGATCCACTGCACTCCACATTCACCAGTTCATTTATTTGTGTGTAACTGCAAGAACAAACAAACAGCAACTTACATTTTCAAACAGTAAGAATTCATGAGTAACACACAGCCAAGCTGCTTTAAGTTAAAATGAATAAATAAAATAAAACACAGTTGGATTGCATGACCTTTAGTAACATTTCTCTCCCTGCGCACACCTCTACACAGCTCCTCTTGGTTAAAAATGGCAGATGACCTTATTAGTATTATTATTACTGCTTTGTTCCTGATAGTGATGAGAAGCTGTTTAAATGATTGGACCAACAACATTAACATTTAAAGACACTGGTGTCGATTCTGTACATTTATAGTGGAAGAGCCCAGTGAATAGCTGCTAACTGGAGGCAAACTGGGAAATCCATACTGATCACCCCCCTATATGTTATAGCCTGTAATACACATTAGTACACAGAAACACACACACACACACACACCCTTTTTCATTTCACACAACCTCTTCATACATGGGGTGAGTGAGCATGAAAGTGTCATGGCTGAGAATAAGTTCCTCCCGAGCTATGATGGTTTACACTGTTTTGTATTGTCTTGTTCACTGTTTGGATTTCCATCCTGTTGCTTCTTTGACTGTCCAATGACCTCAGGAATATATTTACCTTTCTCACCTCCTCTGTGAGGTGGGATATGCATTAAGATGAACTCCACTGAATTGTTACATTTTTATTTGACATGTATAGAGATGTGTTGTGTTGACAGTGTCTGGCTTTCGTCTCCTCTCCAAGTCAGTTTTGTAACCCCTCACTGTAGAGACATGCAACAGAAAACAAAGCAGACACTCAGGGCTCAGAACAAAATTGAATCCATGACCTTATCAAGAAGGTCTTGGGCACCAGTGAGCAGCAGGATGCAGCAGACTCTTGACTAAGTGAAGGCAACGTTCTTGGACATCTGTGGTATAATATCTGTCCTCTGCTTCGGCCCAGACTGAAATATCTGAACAACTATTAAACTGACTGTGATGAAATGTGGTTCAGAGGGTCATGTTGCTCTTAGGATGAACTGTAATAACCCTGCTAATCCTTTGAAGTTTCATCTTGCACCATCACCAGGACAACATTTTTCACGTACATTATTAATGACATTCCCATCAGCCTCAGCTGTATTTTGTGTATGGTGCTACGTAGCTAAAAAATGCCAAACTAAGATAGTGAACATGGAAATTTTCCACCCGATCTAGTACTTAACTTAATTTGAAAACAAATTTGGATCTACTTTTTGTTGTTAGGCAACATTTTAAAGCATGTGCCACTCTGCTAACCCAGTTAGTATGATGGAGACATACTTCCTGTCTCAACTTTTACCTGCTGTACTTTCTGTAGTTGTTCAAACAGTCTTCCTATTCAATGAGTGATTTTTAGCAACATTCCAGGCATGTTGACTCAGTTTTTACAGTTTGACCTCTAAATAAAGTGGTTAAATTATCTGGATAAACTACCGCTTTGTCTCCAGCCTGATTTACTGTCTGACTGCTCGTCTTTCTTGACATCTCAAATTTCCTTGTAGTGATGTTACTGTGTTCCCAGATCTCACGTTAACTTGATAAGTCTGGGGCATCCTTTTTGGCCAAGACGTTAAGAAGTTTGGCAATATAATGTCTGTCTGTCTTTCCACTGTTAACTATCTAATATAAATAAAACTGCCAAAGAAACATACTATCAAAATCAATCTGGAGAAAACTTTTTACAACTAATGAGTGCTAATGCCATGAACACTTGGGGTGGGACTGGTCAACAAAACACAGGACTTTCACACAGAAGGCCACTGCAGGTTTACCATGTGAAACCAATGGTCTCTGTTACTTCTTATATCTATGACTATTCCACAATCTTAACCACATGTTTATTACTGTTATCATTAAGACAAAGGTCCATTAGGCCTGCCACTGGTACGCTCCTACGGGTTGTTTCATTGTCAACATGATGACAAAGGTCCAGTTGGTCTGACAACTGGACCTTTGGACCTTTGGATTGTAGGTCGAATCCAAGGGTAGGGGTATGTGGCCTGGTGGACTTGCTGAGTTGGAGGGACTCACAAGAGAAAATACTGGTTAAATTCAAAACAGCAGAGGACATGATATCCTCCCTATTTGACCCTAGCTTTTGTTAAGTGTTAACCACTTCTACAACTCAAATAAATGCAATGACATCTTTTTAGTTTAGCTCCTCTTAGTAGAGCCCACATCTTTCAAACTCCACATCCACAGTTTGTAACTCACACTTTTTGTTATAAAGCTGTACAGACAAACCCTGTATTGTGTCTTATTGGAAGGAAATGTAACTGGACTACATTTTCTATTAACATAAATAGACTTTATAAATAGACACTGACTATCAGCAGTGTATCAATAAAATATTTACAGACAACATATTACTGTTCAAATCAGCACAGTCTCCACCTGCAGTGACTCCAGCTTTATCAAACAATTTCCTGGTTCTGTTTAAACTCTCACAGCTCTGGTTCAGGTTCAGGGAAAGATCCTGGTCTACTGTAATACTGACTGACTTCAGATACAACATGTTTGTTTACACAGTGTTAGAGTTTAGAGTTTTTTAGAGCATTACCTGTCTGCTTGCCCCTTGTATCTCCGTTGTTTTCCCCTCCCCTGGTGTTGAGTGTTTGTTCCCAGTGTGTGTCCCTCATCTGTCTCTGTGTTGTGTGTGTCTTTGGTTGCTTCTCCTCATCACTGATTGTCACCACCTTCTCTACAGTATGAGAGCCCTGTCTTCCCTCCAGTCATCTCCAGTTGGTTGTATACTCTTCCGTGGTAAACATTACAGATGACTTTTCTTTTGCTTCACTTCTTTAGACTTTGCCTTACCTGCCACTCCAACCTGTCCTGACCAGTCACATCCATCCATGTTCTCTGTGTAACCTGTTCCCGGATCAACCTGTTCTGTCCCATCAGGAAGCTCCACGGCACCAGCACCAGAACCACAACTCCAGCCCTCAACTGCTATCCAGCCATTTGCCCTCTCTAAACATTCCACATAACCAAAGAGCTTTAGATGTCTGAACCACAGAGGGGACTCTGGATGTGAACCCTGATTCTAGTCTGACAGTCCTGTGCTTTGTATAAACCCATCCACTCCTCCCACCCCTCTCTCTCCCTAGTCCGATAGGTTCCAACCAGCCATTCACCTATATCCTCATCATGTTTGCAGTCTCAGCTAATGCAGAAGTTGAGAGCTTGCTAGCCTGTGAGTGAGCCATAGTGGTGTCTCACAGCAGCTAATACTAGCTTGAGGACTCAGTGTGAGAGGAGCAGTAGACCAGAATAATGTTTGTTTCCTGATTGCCAGCCGTGAGCACCCGCCCCTGACCATGACCTTCTCTGATTGGTTAGAAGGTTCAGGCTCACTCAAAAACTGCACTGCTGCCCGGCTGTTCATTGAGCACCGCTCCATGTTAAGATATGATTTGGTGCATTTTTCAAACCAAAAATATTAGAAAATGTTACATGTTTTACCTGGCTACATAGCTTTAATATCTTATGTGATGTATAAAGGTAATTTCTAGGAGTTTCTCAGGTTCGACAGAGTTTCTCAAATTTGAGCACCTCCAGAGCTGCAGAGGACATTACACAAGTGTTATCAAAGGCTACTTGGCGCTAAACAATCACAATAAAACTGATCTTCCTGTGTAAAATTGACATACTAGATTAACAAGAGAATCGTCAGTGCAATAACATGACTGCTGCTGCTGCACACAGAGGGAAACAAAAGACACTGCAGAGTCTGCTGTCTGTCTCCAATTAAACTAAATCATATCGAACGAAGAGCAAGTCATGTTCCTTAGTGACCTAATACACAATGTGATATGTTCCATATTCCCCCACTGCCGTGATGAAAGTGAGAATAACACAGTTATGAATAATAATAATATGTCATTATTAAACATGACTAGACATTAAAAAACGAGAGAGCTGGCAGGCAGCTCTGTCTCTGCTTCTGTATGTGTTTTTTTACTGTTTGATGGTGTGTGTGTGGCTGCAGTGACTGCTGCCAGGTTATGGAGTCATAAGTAGGGGCGGGAGCAGTGGTGTATGTTAGGCTGAAATTTCATAAATGGCCTCCATCCCTTCCCCAGGTCCTCCTGTTATATACAGGAGTTTAAAAAGTGTTTTGAATAACATGAGGGTGAAGAGCCGTGACTGTGCAGGAGACAGTGAATAGAGCAGACCCTGCACAGTGTCCTGCACTGTCTGCTGTCTGCACAGGAATATTTACTGTCATAAACACTGATACAGAAATGTAGTTGATTTTAAGTGGGGTCATTTTTAACTGTAGAGAAATTCGGACATGTCCTTACTGTGTGTAGGAATATTCATATTATTCATATCATGCAGCACATTTGCTTGGGCTTCATGCAATATGTAGTCTTTGGTCATGACAACAATATTTAATTTTTTGCTATAGCAGCTTTGGGTCCATTTATATATTTGCTTATACTGAGTCTAAAATTAAAGTATTTTGAAGACTTTTGCTGCGTTCCATTTACATCGAAGGTTGGAAGTCCGAACTGAGAGTGACATCACCTCCAAGTTAACTGCGTTCCAGTTGAGAAGTCAGAAAAACATGAACGCTCATAGAGCCTTTATAGTTACTCTTTCAGAGTATAGACAACTTCAGAACAAATCTGCACTCCTCCTGAAGAACACCTCAGTTGTAAACATTAGATTTTAGTACAAACACTAAGAACATTCTTAAAAAGATGTTCAATTTAACTATTTGAGAAAAAAAAGAAACATTAAGTTATGAACGTGAACCATTTCAAATGTTTCCCGGACTAGCCACTAGAGTCTAGTAGAGCGTTCACTACTATTAATGCAAGCAGCAGCCATATTAAATTCTTATGTCGGGTTTGGTCGGGTTTCTCTGACTTTTCGAGTTGGAGTTGGAGGCGTTCCAGTTAAAACTTCCGACTAGGAACTCAGAAATTTCTGACTTCCAAGTACAACTGGGACCATTGGCTATCTTAGTTGGCTAGTTAGTTCATGCACTGAGCTGATTAAGAGTTGAGAGTTGCCCTTTAGATTGAAGTGGAGGTGTCTGTCAATGTAAGAAGATATTTAGTCTCAAAGAAGCAAAGATCTATGAAAGAGATCAAAGTTAGCTGGTTTGCCAGAAACAGTTGGATTACTCTGGTTGTAATGATCTGATTTGTATATTGTCAGTCACTTGATCTCTAAGCTGATTGGTCTGCATCCCACTTACTGAAGACCAAAGTCAGAGAAACCGCTCAACAATCGAGATCTGTAGGAGACTGCAGTGAAGGCCTGGGAGAACATCACCAGGCAAGATAAAAAGTGTCTGCTGATATATGAGGGTCAAAGACTTCAGGCTGTTACTGACTGCCGAGAATTTTCCACAAATGTCCAATTACTCTGAAACCCTAAACTTTAGGTACTATATGTTAAAGGTGTTATATCTTCCACACAGTTCTTTCTTTCTTGATATAAACCTGCTCAAATTAAAGCTGAACCTTGGAACTTAAGTATAGTATTCATTATTTGATTTCAAATTTAAGGTGCTGAACGGGTGACTTTATAACAGTTTATAATGATTTACATCATCTGTCTGGCATGGCTGAAGCTCTATTCTCCTGAGCTCATAGATTTTTAGTTTTTCTTTTTCAGGGCAGTGCAGAGATCACAGAACTTCCTGTCTAGTGTTGTCCTGTCCAGATGTAGTTACTAGTATTGGTTATTAGAGAGCAATGTTATGGGTGATGCATAGCTACTGCATATAGGTATACTAATAAGGTTTTTTTTAGACTGGATGGAGTCAAGGAGGGCATGCGCCATCATGTGTGCAGCAGCTGTGCTGCACAACATTCGCATAGCCAAGAGTGTTCCTCTGTCACAGGAGGATTTGAGACTGATTCGAGTTGAGGCTTTTTTGAATTGTTGTAAGCATATGCAACGTGAATAACAAAGTCAAGCAGTTCACGGTGATTACTGCCATCATGTTGTGTGATGACTATTGTTGTTGTAGCCTAAAATTTACTGTTCCAGTAAAAAAATTTCTCAAGTCATTTTGATATTTATGAAGTATTTAGGGAGATTTTTTTTTTCTTAGAATTGTAAACAGCTTGTAAATAAATTAATTATAGATTAAACTGTGTATGTTCAGAAATGAAATTTTAGACTTTATTCAGATGGATGGGATTTATTCAGGGATTTATATTTATTACTAGGACTAGTCAGATGTTCATAAACACATTGTTATTCTTGATTGTATATCTGGTCCCTGGCTCTAACTAACTGGATTTCTGGATTTCCATTTCTCGCACTCAAGTTTCTTTTTCCAGTAGAACAGATTGGAGATACAGATTCCATGTCCTTCAGGTACAGTTGCTGTTTTTTGCAGCTGTCCACGATGCTGAGGATGGGTTGGGAGTCTGTGCAAGAGATGCAGCTTCGTTAACATAAAACATAAAACGTATTGCTATTTGTAAGAGACCATCTTCATAAGTAGTGTCTGATGATTTGGCTGGCTTTTCTTCACTTTGTCAATTGTCTGACCTCCTGTTCCTCCCTCCGATTGATTGACTGCTGCTGTTATCATCTGCCAGATGTCTTTTTTTATTATTAGTCATGGCATATCAAAATATGCATTACTTACTGTAGAGTGAAATCATTTTTTTTGTTATTTCTAATGTGTTTGTTGGTGACAGTAAATGTTTGCAACCATAGCAACATGAATGGCTTAGCAACTATAACCTCAATAGAATGTGTTGGTGTGGATGCACATTAGCGATGCTGGGCATAGCAGCATTGGAAAGAATACTAGTGTGAATGATCCAACTCTCCGAATCTTTGGAATGAACGAAAGGAACCGAATCGTACTTGGTGAGAGCCCTTCTTTTTATCGCTGTGCCCAAATTTCACTGCCTTCCTAAATCCACCCCTCTTTACATGACCAGTGAGAACCAGCCAAATAGGACCAGGTAAAAACCTAGAATATGGTTGGACCATAAATGGGTGTTAAAGTCAATCTGCCACAGGATGTAGCTGCAGTGTTTGCACTGATTAATTTTAAAAGAGCACTGGCCAGTGGGAAAACACTAACACTCAGCTGACCAATGGTGTAACTTCATCATTCTGTCAGTCAGTCAGGGACAGACATTTGCTTTTAAAGGACTGGCCTCATTGTTCTATTGAATGGCTGTTTGAAAGAAATAATCAATTTTTCTATGTCACAAGATGAGTGATATATTTTCTGTATCTGCAGCTTTCACCAAGTTAGACATTTTCAAACAACACGTTTTCTGTGATTTTTATGACTTGACCTTTACACAGAAATATATTGAACTAATATGTAACTCTCACTTGTGTTGTAGCACAAACCGTCCCAGCAGGTTCTTATTGGTTTCGCATTTCTCAGTTGCTTTTACTTTTTAAATCAGATTGTAGATTAAAAGGAGTCACTGTGTGCAATCATACAAATGTATGGATATGCACTCTGAAGTATACAACACTTATCTGTGCCCCTTCCTTCCTGATAATAATAACATGAATCTTTAGTGGGATTCAGTCTGAACAGTATCAAAGAAAGAGAATCGTGACATGCTCTCAGCCTGGACCGTCACAACGCGTCTTCCACCACACTGGGCAAATGACTCACTGCTTAATATCCTGACTCTGACTAGCCAACAGACGAGAATCAATCTGTATGCTAAGTTTCCCTGTACTGATCCTGAAAATGACAGCCATTATCCAGATTTACATTTTATCTCCTGCTAAAATAATGACAATAAATCATCAGGGGTGTCATGGCTGTCGATAATTACACAGTGAACGGCCAGTGAGGAGTTTGCCTTGGAGAGGCCTGTGATCCACTAACAGCCGAGTAAGGAGGAGAGGATGACAGTGAAAAATGAGGCTCCTTCTCATACATGGGTGAACAAACGGAGCATGCATCATAAAGAAGTGATTTTAGTTTGCTTGTGCATTAATGTTGCCTATCTGACTGAAGAATGTTTGTGTGTATGCCATGCAGAGGCACCTGCTCCTGTTTTCTCTGTCTCACTGTGTACTTCATGTCGCAAAGTGACAGCAATAGACTGCATGAAAGTAATAACTATTATTTAGGTTCACTATGGCCATAATTTAGCCCTCATTCAGCTTTTATGGAACCATTTGTGATGACAGTTTTGAAACTACAAAGAATAATACATGGAAATCACAAGTTGTAATTTTCCCGGTTGCTACTCTGGCTTTGGATTTTAAGAAATGGCATATATGAAAAGAGATTCAAAATATGTCAACATCTCAGTTTCTGATGGCACAGAAGCATGACTCTGGGGACATTTGTAAATCCCACTGTATCCTTAATGCTAATTAGAAAAAGGTGCTGTGCATTAAAATGTGACAGCCATTATTCTAATCAAAAAAACAGAAAATGAAAATTTGGGGTTTAAAGGAACGCTACAATATTTTGATGCATAGCCATTATTACCTAAAGTAAGAAAATAATCTGCACTCGTCCAGTGGGCTAAGGTTATATGTTTAACCTAAATTCCAGTTGTTGTTCCTGCTGTTTTCAGCATGATGTGTCTGTTAGACTGTCACCAATTGAAGTTTTCATTGAGTGAGAGGCGGGGCACAACGTGGACAGGTCACCAATTAACTTGCATGTCTTTGGGAGGAAACTGGAGCACCCACAGGAAATCCTAACAGAATCAGGGACAAGATACAAACCCAGATCTTTATTGCTAATTAAAAAAAAAAAAGTTTGTAAGACTTTTGTCAGAGGGCTGAATTTTAACTATTTACTAAATACCTCTCAAAAAGCTTCAGCTTCAGTCTGTAGATCAACTATTGATCTCCACACTGAACTGATACTGAAACAACAACAACTCAACAACTATTGAATGGATTTTCAGGAAATTCAGTTCAAACATTCGCGGCCTCCTGAGGTTGACCTGTAATAACCTTGACTTTTCATCTAGTACCGTCATCAGTCGAATACCTGCAAAATTATTGCATCTCTGTTTATTTTGTGCTTTGTGCTAATTAGCAAATACTAGCATACTAACACACAACACTGAGATGGTGAACATGATAAAAAATTGAACCTGATAAATACCAGTATGTTCTATTGTGTTAGCTGTTAGCATGTTAGCATTTCACTCACAGAACAGGTTCACAAATCTGGTAGCATGGATGTTCATGTTCACATAATCATATCGCATAGCAATTGTTCCATTCAAGCTTTTCATGATTCTGAGTAGTTGGTTTCTCATCTGTGTTGACTTAAAAGCTCAAATACAAATTTCTTTTTTGACCTAAATATACCTTAAGTTGTTTTTTTTTATTTTTATTTCTGTTTCCAAGGTCAAGAATGAACTTTGACCCTAATCTATGTATTTTATTTATAATTAGCCCTGTTCCCATTAAGAGACAGTCCCAGGTATGTCAGGGAAACAGTGTGCTGGGATGGTTAACCAGATGAACAGCAACTAAGCAGTTCGTAACTTCTCTGTGTTGCTTATCAAACGTCGAGTTAGTGTGCAATGGGTGTGCATTGTCGCCTCCTGTGGCTTGTAGGGGGAAAACAGCCAATAAGAGACTAAGAGAAGTGGTTCTTCACCCTCCAGCCTCAGGGGGATTTTTCGTTGCAGTACCACAAGTGGCCACTGGAAAAAAATGGCTGCAAGGCTGAGCACCGTATCCAGTTCATGATACATCCATGGACAAACGACACAAATGTGAGATTTATGTTTTATCAAAAGAACAGTTATTGGTTTTACAAGAAAAAAGACTTTGATGTGAGAATTAAGTGGTTAGTTCTGAAAATCCACGGTGGTCAAAAATCTTTCTTATCTGAAAGAAAACAACAAGCTCTCCTCTCAGATCAGTTGCTCTCATAGTTTCCAGCCATGTAAATGTTTGCATCTCGCAACACTCAGGAAACTGTACCTGCAGAAACTAGTACTAATATGACTTACTTTAAAATGTGTCAGCCTCTGATTTTATCATCATTTTATCGTCTGCTCTTTGTAAAAAATATGTCAGCTAGCACACAAAGACTGCTCTTGCATCTTCCTTTAGTAGGATCAAGATAAGAACATCAAGTAGCTTCAAGTGGAAACACAGTCCTTGATGTTTTGTCATTTGCATTGGCTCCTTGTAGTGTAGGAGAGGCAGGCGAAATAAAGACAAAGACACATTACATATCCAAACAGTTTTTTTTCAGTCTGACAGATGAGGTGAAATGTGTCATGACATGTGGAGGTGTAGAGCATATATATATTACCTGTTAGCTTTACACTGCCACTGCACTAGGTCAATATGTAAGAGGGATGATCGAAAATTGTCTTTTTGTCCAGTAGCAAACTGTCAGCAGTGCTACATATACCTGCTGACATGATTATAATGATTATACTGTATACTGTAGGAGTAAGGTCTAGACCTGCCCTACGTGAAAAGTGCCCTGAGATAATATGTCATGTTTTGCCACCACAGAAATAAAATTGACTTGACTACACTGTATGTTTTCAGCTCTATTCATACATCCACATATGTTCTTTTTGATTAAATATGAATTGTATTTGTTTATACTGATGTTTATGCTTCATCATCAACTCTGGATATACAGTTGGTTAGTTTATGGTAAAACCTTACTTTAAAAGCCAGTAATGACATGTTTAGTCATCAGAATTACTTTGTATGGTAAAAGGTATGTGGATACCCAAACATTACAGCCGTAGGTTATGTTAAAGCTGAACATGTAATTGGGTATTAAGGTGCTGCTCTAACATAGTCTACTCTTTTGTTTTGGTTTTTCCACCCAATGTTGAACATGTTATATTCACACACCACACCATTAGTGAGGTTGTGTTTTTAAGTGACAACTTAAAAATGTTGCCACTGAACATAATCCATAACATAACTGATCAATATCAATATTCTTATAATAGGTGACAGGGTTGAATCTTGGTAACTGCACATGTCACATTTTACCCATTTTGAATCCCAGGTTATGGTTTAGCATTGAATTTTTCAAATCTTGTGTGATTTCTCAGACACCCAGGTCACATCATTATTTCATCATCTGCAACTGCATATGACTCAGTTCACATTGGCCTCATACTCAACACAGGAAGTACATCTCTCCACAAGCAGCTCTCTAATAACTGCATTAAGCACATTTATTTAAGTGCTGTCCTCAGGCTATACTTTCCAGGAGCACCTATGCTTATAATGAGGAGCTTCATTTAATGCAACAGTAGCATAGAAATATCCTTTTTTTTTCATGTGCAGAAATGGTCTGACATCTAGAGGGTATAAGAGGAAAAGTTGAAAGGCTGCATGCTGGAGAAGAAATATCTATGAAAAGAAACAACTGGAACTATACTAGGATCCCTAACTCATCAGCATAATCTTTTGATGTTAACCATTCAGAGTTAAGTGTCTTACACTCTTTCTGCTTCAGACACTATGTAAAAAAGAACAAAATAAAGGTCGAACAGCTGAGACTCAGAGAGAAAATATGGGATTTTTTGTTCAAAGAAAATACCAGAGGTACTGAACTGAGCTATATACTCAATACTGTGATCTGCATCTTTTAAAGCTATATAAACTATATATGATGTAAGAGATAAAAGTCAGTCAAAACTACCTTAGAGCTGAGTGTAATGCATGAGTCTGAGACACAGTGAGCTGTGACAGGCAGTTAAAAGTCTTCTTTAACTTCTTTATATTTCCCTGTCACACAGCTACATTATGTTACATTATGTGAGATTACTCCACTGTTTTCTGGTCCTCCTCTGCCTTACTGCCACTGCTTTTAACAGAGACCACTAGCAGCCTGTTTTTGTTGGCTGTTTTATCTACAGTGTAGAATGCACACAACTTCCACACACTGCTTCGGTTTCATGATTATCTGATCGGCACAGCTTTGCTTGATATTAGTTTTGATTAGTTTAGGTTATTGATAGTACAATAGGACAGCAATAGGTCAAACTGAGGCCACGAAGAAAACTATATTAAACTGAGGTTTTTGAAGTTTTTTGTTTCACTGTGAGGTGTGTATTGCCCATAGTTTATGACTTTGAGAAGCACTGGAGATCTCTCTTTTAAAAGTGTCTCAGGATTCTCAGGAGAGCAGCTGCCAAGGTCAAACCTCCAACCTTCTCCATCCATTTTTGCCACAAGACTCAGCCATTTACACTCAAACTCGCTCGTGCAACCCCCCTGCCCACCTCCCGGGTGGGTGTCAGACCCTGGTAGCAAGCATATCATGAGAAGCGACATAAATCAGCTCGGCCTCATATCTCATCAGTCCGTGGTCTCGATTAACAGGAGCAGCCAGGCAAAGCAGTTTCTGCTCCAAAGGGAAAAAAAGGAAGGTGGGAGAAAATAGGACAGTTTCACACTGATTACCTGGTTAATTTATAAAACTAAAAGAGAACAAGGAAGTAAAAGAACAAAGAAAGAAAGAAATTCATAGGCGAGAGAAAGATGATAGTAGTAGTAAGCAGTAACAGAAGACATGGAAGATGGGTGATGTATGCTTGGGATGTGGGTGGTTTTGGTTTTATATTCACAAATAGCTAAAGGGTCCATATCACATACCATTTCATACCCTAAAGGCATGCTTCAGTCCTGTCTGTCAGTCGTATTTTAATCAATCCAGCTGTTAATGCAAGAAACAGCTCCCAGTCACATGTGACCTAAAGTATATTTTTATGCTTCCAGTGTATTTTCCTGCATTTTAGCTCCATAACCACATTGACTGTATATTAGGCTCTGACCTCTGAGTCTTATATGACAACTGTCATCATGTGACTGAAGATTCACAACTGGGCCACATGACACCTTGGCTGCCTCTAGTCAGAAGAAAGTAGTAACTGGACCAGGGGTGTCGTAAGACCCCTTTTACTGGGGCATGTGCCCCGGTGGCCCGGGAATGTTCCAGTGCACAGCAGTGGAAGAGCCGCAGAGGACACAGGTTGACAACAGTGCAAGCGTTACAAGTATGTAAAATCATAGATGGACATACACCAACCCCAAACGTTGGAAAAGTCCACAATAATCTCAGACCACAATATCAGTGTGTTGTTTTTTTTTTACGCACAACATCTGCCAACATTGGCTTTGCTGTCAGGAAGGCTCGCCCTAGTCCTCTGTGCAGCGGTGGGGGACCTGTGCCCCAGTAGAGCTTTATGCCTAGCAATGCCCCTGAACTGGATCTCGTTTTACACATATACAAAGGTCAGAAATGAACCCCCATGCTCAAATAATTATAGTAGTACTCATAGTATAATAAAAGCAGTGTAATCACACCAGCAGTAGTAATAGTATTAGTAATGGCAGTGGTATAATGATTTGATATCATTTCCTGTTTGAAGTGTATTCCATGAGAGAACCAAGAATTCCTACTGTAGCTTTCCACTGTAATGTCAGTCTAACAGACTTGCCTCGTCAGTGCTATTCCCTCTCGGTTTCAGTAATGTTAAACTATCACGTTAACAGTGCTGAGTGTCCTGATTGTGACACTGTGACAGGCTGAGATGGAGCTTATCTGGCTGCAGCGAGGGGCTCTCTGTCAGTCATCTGCAGCGCCGCGTACACGCCGGAACAAGCTTGCTTCTGATTGGCTTAGTGCTTATAACACCTCTTCCCGCAGCCTGCAGACAGATTTAACCTCATGCCAGGCTGTGCTGTGTTACTGATACAGCCTCACCTGACCCTGCTCTGTTAGTCAGTCACTGAGAACTGCCTGCAACACATACAATATGCAGTTAAGAGAATCTCCACTCAAAGTTCCACCTGTTAGTGATTTGGAGCTTTTAAACAGATTTTGTGATTTTGAGATTCATATATCATTCCAAAATATGATCAACAAATAAATGATGATGTGTCATTACAAGTTAAGATAAGACTTTATTTATCATTGGCTGAAATCCACAAGCTACACAGCAGGATTCTGTAGTAATTACAGTGTGTTACAGTGTTAGCTATGCCAGCAGCACCAGCTGCAACATTAAAGTGATGTACACATGTGGAATCATATATTGCACAGTATTCAGAAATGGACCATTATGCATAATGAATACTTTTACTTTTGGTGCTTTAAGTATATTTTTATGGTTACACTTTAGTGCATTTACTAAGAGTATTTCTGTGATTTTTTTTCTGATCTGAGTACTTTATTCCACCACTGGTTTTGTATTTTGATCTATTTTAGTTTCATCTTTTACTGTTCATACAGGTGCAGCTAAAAAACTGGCACAGCATCAGTGGTGAAAACCACGACAGGCTGTGGATATGTATATGTGCCCGTTCATGACATCTATGTACCCAGCTGCTTTCACATTTTCAGCTTGCAGTGACCAGATGCTATTAGCAGTTGCATACCTCCTCTTCACCTCCCACAGACCACTTTCTACAGGTGGCTGTCATCCAGACAGCTTACAAGCCATGCACAGATACACACATCCTCATAGCTCTGCTCATTAACAAAACCCAGGGCCCACCCCAAGGCCCTACGCAGGCTCTGTGTTCATCAGGGTGCCCCACACAGCAGCCATCTGGAGTGGGAGCTCCCTGCACTACTACACCCACTGACATGCACTGATCCTGCTGTCACAGTGGGAGAAGCAAAACAAATGGTGAATTTTTAATTCCAGCCTTCCAATTTCATACGCAGCTGTTTTGGAAGTCACTTCGGAAGAGAGTTACGACCACTGTTTATTTGTGAGTTGCTGAGGCGGCATGATGTGCCATTGTCGTCAGCAGTTTGTGGATTGCCGATCTTTTGTGGAGTGCGAGGACAAAGCATAAATAGATTTAAAAACAAAGTTAAAAGAAATTGCCATCTTCTCACTGTTCCAGAGCTGTAGATTTATTGAATGGCTATGAGTGTATAAGAAGCTTAGCGAGGCAGATGCTTAATAATGTTGGACTCCTAATTTGACTTTTATCGCTGTTTTTCTCCAACACATCCAGAATGCCCATACTGTATGTAAATACAGACTGCAGGCTGGAAACTGAGTTTGTAGAGTTAGAAATCTCAGCTCAGTTATGAGACACAGCTATCGATGTAAAATGTAAACCTATACTACCTCCAGCATGCACCAGACTGAGTGGCCCAGTGCTATCTGACTGATTTAACTGTAAAACAGCCCCCTCTCTTTGACAAAGTAACACTAAAGTACTTGTTCATGTTCTGGGGAAGAGTCTTAATAATTCATTGACATGAAATCTGCTGTAAGTGGATACATCTCTTTTTACATTGTATAGTACTTATGTTAACTGCATGCTGCTTTTTGGAATAGGCTTCCTTTCCTGTTTAGACAAATTGGTGATTGCTCTCTTAACAGCATTAATCATGCATTAATGTCATTTACTTTTAGCACCATCAGGTGCCTCAGGACTAAATCCACTTCTATGTTAAACTGCATCTATAATCAAGGACTCATGAATACGCATAGGGCCTTCTGATTATACCTCTGAAGATGTAAACAAGTATAATTAACGCTGCGATTATCAGCTTTAGAGGAATTAATTACTTTTGATGTGTGAACATTTCAAGGAGCTTCCTTCAGCTTAAGAGCTTGTTAAGAAACTCAGTGAAGCTGCATCCTGTGTGCCATGACCAAGCAGCACAGATCTGCGTGCAGCTCCATGTAAGAGCAGATAACATGATGACGTGTCGCTTTGCTGGCACAAAACAACAATGGATACTAGCAACAGTCATTAATTATTGAAGTAATGGTTTGCCAGTCACTCTCATTGAACAATACTAAACTGGGTGTCTCAATCAGTCAAGCCCAAGACCATCAACCGTTTCACATACCATGGTATCATTTGACGCCCATAGCACAGACATTGAGATATTCCACAGTTTAGATGAAAATCTTGACCTGCTGGTGGTGCTAAATAAAAACTTGGAGCATGTCTGAAGTCATTAACAGTCACTCATCTGATAGCTGTTGAAATATTTCAGTCTGGACCAAACAAATTACCTAAAGGATTGAAATGTCCCATCAGGAAGAATGATAACAACCAACTAATAGCAAGATTGATTTAAAAGAAAGCAGGGGATGTGCAGTACCAAACCATCCATCAGGGTTTGGAGTTAGGGGTCAGGTTTATAGAAATGTCTGTTTTCATGTTAAAGACAGTTCAGCACAACCGTCCATGAACTTTGACTTTTTGTTTGACAATCATGCCATTTTGTAAGACGAAAAAGCAATGCTGACCTAAGCTATAACTTCAGTGGTACTTTTGTACCCTTTGCCTCTGTTTTCATGTGATAAAGGTTTCTCTAACAAACAAATCAATATCATTAATATTACAAATGAAATGTATTTTTGATATCATATTGACCATTTTTTATATACATTATGTTAACATGATGTAATGTTAAAAAAAAAAAAAAAAAAGATCACCCATCAACCCACCCAGGGTCTCAGAGAAGTGAGCCATTGGTAGTTGGGTGATGCAGAATGACAGCAGGTTAGGACTCAGTGACAGGATTGCACAGACCTCTGCAGTGGTGGGTTTGTTCATGAAGAACTCCATGTTGGCTCCTCCACACTGCTCCATAGCTAGCTCAAGCCCACACACACAGCACTTTGTGGACTTTAAGTTGTGAATAAAACTGAGTCAGTAAATTACCTTTGGCTCTAGTCAACAATCAACTCTATCATATGATGGCATGCCTTTCAAAGGGCTGTTGAGGACCTCCATGACCAGTGAGGTGAGAGCTAACTGAAACACTCAAAACATCAAGGTCAAATTAAATACTCCTGCAGAGATTCAGCAAAACACTGGTTGAATACAAATTCTCACAAATTCCATTTTCTCTGTGCAATACATCTCTCACACAGAATCAACTGCTAGTGAAAAGACCCATTCTTCACTAACAACTCTTTTCTTACAGACAAACTTTAGGTTAAACTGTCAAGGTGTGCACAGCTGAGGATAAACGTAGGTCTTTGCAGTTTTGAGACGTTCAATCACTTGAACATGAGGGTTTGTTCCAGGCGAAGAAAGCTGATTTTGTTGTAAAACCTCAAGTGGCTCCTTGAAGGTTACTGCTAATTGGGACTATTTATCAACACACTCCAGCCAATAGTGACAAGTACATGCTCTTTTCCCTGTATCTCATTACCACTATCTGTAATGAGGAGAGAATGTATCTTTGGATTTACATATAGTTTGGGGAGTCGGTCAGTAATGGAATGAATAATTTGGTGTTCTTTGTAGAATTTCTCACGGGACTGTGGTGGATTGAGGTGATAGTTGGTCCAGCCAAAACAAAATGCTGCTGTCAACAGGGCAGTCCCTCTAACTCATGTACCCGTGAATCAGGGAGCCCTTCAGGTTTAATATATGAATTTGGTTTTAATTGTTCAAATAAATAATCAGACAAATAAATTCACTTGAAATATATTCAAGTTACGTTATTGTATTCTCACATGACACTGTGTTGTGACTTTTGAAAAGAAGCATTACAAAATAAGATGCTTATCATGAAAAATTATATTGTGAAATTAAATCTGCTGGAATGAAAGAAAGATTCTCATCTATTTATTTCATAATGTCATATATTTATTAAATACTGAATACAATCACAATTATGAATTGTGTAAGTTTTGCTGTGGAACAGAAAATATATATATTTTTTGTTTGTGTTTGTTTTTTGTTTTTTCTACTATATAGAAAATGTCCTTCAAGCACTTATTTACCAAACAGGTTAAACTGTGCACAGCATTAGTTAAATCACACTCTGTTAGGTTCAAAGCCCGGTCACGTAGGCTAATGGTCATTTTTCATTATTAGTGCATGCAACAAGAATCAGCAAGTTTAGCCAGTTGATTAAATTCACTCACTACTTGTGTAAACAAGGCAAGTTACAGTTGCGGTAACATGGAATAAGAGACTGTTACAAATTTATGTTTATTCAGAAATGACCTCCATTTAAACCTGTTCTCACTGATAAGCGTTTAGTGCTGCCCAGCTATTGCTGAGCTCAAAGTTTTATAAGCAAATTGCAATTCAAAGTGCAAATCTTTCAGATATTTGAATGTTTCAATAAATGCTATATGAACAGATTTTACTTTACTAATGTTAATTGCTTTTTTACAGTTAAGACCCTTTAATGTGATATAATGAACTTTTATCAAAATCATTTGATTAGAAATGTGAAACACAGCATGTGTACAGCTTCTAAAGGCCTGCCTTTGATACCAATCAAATGCTTTATTAAAGGCCTGAAAGCTGTGGTGACCTTGTGTTACTGTACAATAACAGTTCTGAATAGAGACAGATTGTGAAAGGAGCAGGATTTGAGCCGAAAACAGACATTCTTATCTGGTAATTATGGGAACAATACTGTCACATTTCATTCCATTTGGTACCTGCTATCTAAGCTGAAACAAATAAAGGCTGCATTTTTTCGTGAATCCAAATGTGACATACAGTATGCACTCCAGGCGACACAGAAAGTATCATAAGACGAGCAGCAGGGAATATCTGAGCACAGGATTATTCCAGCTCTTGTCTTTGCTCAGAGATTACCGCTGCCAGGTTGATTTAATCATCCACATTAACAGAGCTAATTAAAATTTCTGTGCCCATGTTGGTGAGAAGGCCTTCAGAATAGAATTACCTTGAGATGCAGTTTGTCCTCCAGGCCATTGGTATGCAGCGACCGTGTTACTTCTCAGCTCACTTGACAAGTCTTATCTTCAGCAGTCGTCCACAGGTGTTCCCTGTCACAGCAGTGTGATCAAAATGCTGTGCAGATGCTGGGCTGTGGCCAAACGCTGTTTACCCATCAGATTACAGGCAGGTTGCTGGGTCCCTGGAAGTAAAGCATCACGACATGCAGCTTCACTCTTAATGATGGTAATAGTAACCAACAGCTACAAGCTACAAACAAGTTCATGTTTCATTTTAAAAGCCCTAAGAACCTGTAGTGATATAATGATCTACAAAAACAATAAGTGTGTATTAAAACCCCCATTATGTGTGGTGATGATGGGTGAGGCAAGACAACTTTTTAGATTATACAGAATAGATACTGGTCCTGCACTAATCAAGACTAAAATACTAATGCTCTGCTTGTGGTCCCTTCACAACACCCCAAAACATGAGAGTGAATAATACTGTGAAGATTGCAGTGGCAGGCAGTATATTTAACACCTGGGCCTCCACTGGTGTCCTACCTGAATTAACCCACCTCTTAATACTGTCATTGTGATGTCACGGCTATAGGAACCATCAACAGTTTACAGAAATGCAGTTTAACAGAGATTTGCATCACAGACAGACGTGTCATGTAGCCTGAATAAATGCTGTTTTTTTGTAGACCAAAAAAAAACTGCTCCTGTTGAGTAGACATTCTCAACCTAAAGTGAATTAAAACTTGTGCAAGAAATACAACTGGGCAGACTCGACTTCCAGCGTTAGCCTCCATTGTAATAGAATAGGACTGTGAGACAGGACTGCAGATAGCACTCTGTGAAATCTGGGCTCTATCCTTGGTTTGTGGGTTTGAGAAAAAGCGGCTCATCAAGTCTACTAGTGTTCTAGCTCGCTAGTAGCTATGAATATCAGGTTTAAGCCCCTGACCAGTACACTCTCGACCATCAATCGATACTTACCGTCACATGGCAAATACAGAACTGGTCTCCCCTGTGAGAAATCTGATTGGTTAAAGGAATAATTTCATTCCATTTATTGGAGAGCAAATCTGATTGGATAAAAGCTCCTCCATGTAAACAGACTGTTGAGCAGCGCAACAAGAGGAAAAGATATGAAGGAAGAAGAAATAGTGATTGAGACAATTTAATACATATGGTAATGTTGAAAATAAAATACAATCAGGCAATTTGGCGGGCGGCGAGAGGAAGGCCATGCTGACCCCCGGCAGCCCTACTGGAGGATTGAAAACAGGGGTTCAAGCTCAGGGACAGGCTCTCTTAATTTAAAACATCGACTTACTTTCAGTATTGGTTGATCGCGGTTAAGGATTGTTGATTTGCTACAACGTGTTTCTTTTGGGTATATTATTTTCATTAAGCGGTCCGATCACCGACATATACCATCTCCACTGCAGCTGTGTACACACAATGTGTACAGTGTATATGCTCGCGTGTGTTACACGTTCATCTGTGGGGATTTGTCAGTATTGTCGAGCATGTGTGTTTTCCACTTTCCTCCTCATTCTTCACATCTTTAAAAATGAGTGTCTAATATCACATTTGTTGTTAACAGGAGAATTTGAGGGGTGAAAGTGGTGAACTAAGCTACACGACATAACAGTCAGACCAACAGATTAATTTGGCTATTCATAATGGGGTAAACTTAAATAATAATAGTAATGTCAATCAAGTGTGGTGTGTGTAGTCAGACTGGCCATCAGGCATACTGGGACAAATCCCGATGGGCAGCTGCATCCGTGGCCCTGTCAGTCTCTCTCTGTAGCTGTCATTCAGGGTGCAGATAAGCGCATGTGTTTTGGGACTGGGCTCACAGACCAATCATAACCAGGTTTCAACCCTCACCATTTTTCCCCTATAAAAAGCAGAAACCACAATAATTAAATAAATAAATATTCATCACTAAATTGCTTCGACATAGAGGCAACATGAGATTTATAAGGACAAAACTGTGACAACAATTCACATTGTAGTAAAACAGAATTGTCCTTTAATTAAATTATTGTCATTTTGCAGTCTGGAGAGGCAGAAAACATGGGGGGGCAGAGAGGTACGACATGCAACAATGGCTGCTAGTCACTGGGACGCCCCTGAATGGTGTTATTTTAATGACTCATCATCTAAAAGATGTCTTACAGGCTCCTCTACTCAAGATTAAAGAGGAACATTCTGGAAGAAACACTGTTCGCATCACTACTTTCTTATTTCTCACAGCTCTTTCCATACACAGTGTACTTGTGAGTGGAGTCACTTCCTCCACCTCTGGACATTTGAAGCAGCCACCTGCTGACAGAGTATACAGACAGAGGAAATGTGTATACAATTTACAGCAATTCTAGCTGGAATGAGTTGCTATTTCAGCATCACCGGCCTCGCTGGCAGATTGACATGGATTTTCTCTTGCTGTATCTGCACTATTGAGAGGGTTTGACTCGACAGAGGAAATCTGCTTTTTGGGTATTTGTGTGTGAGACTGTAATGCAGCATCAGTATTTCAGCATTCACATTTCACATCCATTTTACATTAAAGGAAATACCAATTTTACAACTGAAGTCTTGTGTCTGTAATTTTGGTCAAATTTTCAGTTACTATCACATTTCACTGATTGTAGACTCACTGAGTACTTTATTAGGGAACACCATAATACCAAGTAGTTCCTCCCCTTGCTCTCAAACAGCCTCAGTTCACTTTGTGCCATGGATTCCTCCAGATGTTGGAAACTTTCCTCTGAGATTCTGATCCATGTTGACATGACTGCACCACATCATTTCTGCAGATTTGTCAGCTGCACATTCATGCTGCCTATCTGCTGTTCTACCATGTCCCAAAGGTGATCTACTAGATTCAGATCTGGTGACAGGGGAGGCCACTGAAGTTCACTGAACTCACTGTATATTCATGAAACCAGTTTGAGATGACTTTTGCTTTGTGACATGGAGCATTATCCTGCTGGAGGTAGCCATTAGAAGATGGTTAACTGTGGCCATAAAGGGATGAACAAGGTCAGCAACAATACTCAGATAGACTGTGGCATTCAAATCATGATTGATTGGTATTAAGGGCCCAAAGGGAGTCAAGAAAACATTCCATTGGGGAACCAACTATAAACGTGCACCTGATATTTGGGGAATGATAAACAAGTGACAAATAAATATGATTCTGTTTCTACACCACCACCAGCAGCCTGGACTGTTGACTCAAGGCAGGTTGGCTCCATGGATTCATGCTGTTGAAGCCAAATTCTGACCTTACCATCTGCTCCCTCAGCAGAAATCCAGATCCATCAGACCAGACTACGTGTCTCCAGTCTTCAACTGTCCAGTTTTGGTGAGCTGCAGCCTCAGATTTCTGTTCTTGGCTGACAGGAATGGAACCTGAATTGGGCTTATTGTTTTGTTCATTATTATAAAACTCATAAAACTCATAAAATAGTGATTCAAGCAACCCCAACCTTAGACACAATGTCTCCCTAGAGTGAATATCCAACAATGTAATAACTGACTCAGTTGTTATGTGTTCTCAGTTGCATATTTTAATCACTGAAAGAAATTATAGATGTGGACAACCAGTCCCTGTGGATTCAGAGGGTAGAGTTGCATTACTTTAGGAATTATGACAACATCATAACTTCCTACTTCTCCCTCATCCTGTCGAGGTCAGTGTAATTTAGTTAACCTTTGGCTCCAAAACGTGTATTCTCCATTGGAAATAATGGCTTTGCTGTGCAGAGCATTGCACAATCTTTGGTCTGATGCCATTTACTGGGAGGTAAAACAACAAGTAAACATACTTGAAATTAAATAGTTTGGTAAACCAGTTGGGTCTTGACAAAATATTAGGTTTCATTTTCAGGTAGTTATGTTGTGTAACACTCTATGCTATTTCCTTGTACATAAGGAATACACGTTTTGGTTGGATGAATTCAAATTTGACAGCACCAGTCAGACTCAGCCAGGTCAGGGCTTATGAACCTAGGGTCGTAGGTTCAGGTCTCATTTTCAAGTCCATTCAGAACTCTGGTCATAAGTGTCAGATAGAGTATGTCTGTGTGTGTCTGTGTGTACACAAGCGTGCACAACAACAAAAATTATGCCAAATGGACATTTACCATTTACAGTCCATGCTAACTTCTTAAACATTTGCCCTTCTCTTTCTTCTAGATAATACTGGTTTCAGTTTGATGGCTCCTGGGGTTGATATGTGAAATCCATTTTATAATTGTGTCCAGCAGAGTTGCAGATTCTCCACATCTCAAAAAATAACGTTGTTGGGTAGAAATATCATCATAACCATTAGAAATTGTAGCTATAAACTATAAACACAGCAGCCAGATAGAGAGAAATTATATCTCCTTTAATGTAGACTTTCCTCAGTGTTTTAGATGTTTCACCACAGGATGCTTTTCTTTGAATTGTGCGGTGATTCATGCTTTCTGAGACAATTGATACAATACCAATCAAAAGCTGGAACTGCTTTTGGGCATTCTCACTTAAATGTTTTTGGCTCAGTCTTGAGTTGAGTTCGTAGTGTGAGAAGAATGAGTGTTATTTTCTAAAACACCCTTTGGTTATTCCATTTGTCAGGCTTTCAGCTGCGTGCTGGAAATGTTGTTGAGCTCTGTTTGATCCGGCAGCCAGCTGGTAGACACTGACAAAGGACTGTTGGAGCTGATTACCTTCAAACTGGTCTATCAAGCCAGACCCTCCAAATCAGAGAAAATGTATTTCATAGCGGGGTATGTCAGAATTAGCTGAAGATATGTTATCAGACCGAGAAAAAACAGCTTCAACTCAGTTGTGTATCTTTAAATTTGACAGATGAGTGTCTTTTCTCTTCAATCAAAAGCATATAGCTCCTCGAGGTCCTTGGAGTTTTTAATCTGTGATAAAGGTATAATATGCTTCTGGCTGACTGTGTGCCAGGGATAGAAAATAAAAAGAAAAACAGTTTAATAGGCCATTTTTCTTTGCTTTCTTGATGTGTCCTTGTAAAGGGACTATTAAGTTGTCTTCAGAGACAAATTACAATACTGATAAACTGAGCATTTGTTTGTTGATCCAACTGATCTTGCTGAGCCATAAAGGGAGCCAGAAGGCATAAGGTTTCTCTGTAATAGCCAAACAAGCATCAGATAACATCGCATACCACCATTAAGGTGAGACAGATCTATCGTACAGTGCATTCTACCTCACATTAGCACATTGTCTTGCCTTGATGTTGTCCCTTCAGTGAGCCCTTCAGTGATTATATTTGTGATATAAAAAAGGAAAAAGTCCAACCAAAATGAACCAAAGGTGAAGCTGAACATTTCTCACAACCAATAAAAATGCTGCTGCAACAAAATTCCGACACCTGGGAAAGTGAACAGTAATTTAAAAGAAATGACAGAAAGAGTCAGCAAGGTCAGTAGAAAGTTAAGCCTGACCATTCGTTGACCTCTCTTCATTTTCTCTTTGGTAATTAATTAGAGGTGATGTTTCATCATCCCTATACAAAGTGTTTCAGGTTTTTTTTCTTTCTTTTGACTACAACCTGTCTACAATGCAATACCATAGCTGAGCAGACAATGAGAGCAGTGGCAAACTTTGTGACTTTCTGTAGTGCATCTACACCATCCAACCCATTTGACTCCATGCAGTGGTAGACTGAAGGAAGTATTTTCCCTTGCTGGAAGTGAAGAAAAATGAGTGCCTCTTTATTCAAATTGGACCCCTTTTTTAACTACCCACCAACCTGTGATAGGCAATAAGACTTCAGCGTTTTGAGGAGCTTTACAATGCAGCACAGGTTTTTTACAAACTACTCCAGCCTAATTATATGATCTAAAGTACTTTTTAAGAGGTCCATTATAAACATCCATTACATTTGGTTACATTTCCAAAGTAAACAAAATTTATTCTAATTTATCCAAATTATATTTCCAGGTGGTCAGACTTTATTCAGATCGAATCCCCACTGGACTAAAAGCAATCTGTGTAATGTGACCACATTCCTAAGAACTAAATCTCACCAGCAAGTTAAAAGGTCATCAAACACCACCTCTTCCTATTAAGCTAGCCCAGAAAAAAAGCTAGGCCATCTGACTAAGTGGGATATTACGATCTGAGCGCAGTGCAGGCAGAATCGAGATGATGAGGACACATTTTAGTACCTGATGAAAAAACTTTGGTTGTGACAATCACCTGTTTCCCCATGGACTGGGTGCCATGAGCACAGTCTTTTTAACTTTGGTCATGACAATCACCTGTTGAACACTAAAAAATATTTATGTAAATAGTAAATAGTATTCACATTACAGAGTCATCTACAGTGCTTGAATGTATTTAATTGTGTTGTGATGAAAATTAGGTTAGGTTCAGGTTTTTTGTCTGGATGACCTTCTGCCTGGGCCAACATAGCAGCCCCTTTCAAATCAGTGAAGGGGCTGTGTTTTTTTTCTGTTATTGTGTCTGAATGTGACTTTTGAGAATTTTCTGCCCTCAGACCAGCTTGGACTCCAAGAGGAGCTTTGGGAAGTCTGAGAAAATAACAGTGACGTAATGTAATCAGGATTATCTCAGATTTGGCTCAAAGACTTCAAAATGTTATTATGGAATTTGCCAGGCAGGCAACATCCAGTAAAAGAAGCAAGCTGGATAATGGAAAGTGTAAGATCTAGTGTTTTGGAGTCTGATCTGTGATGACTAGCCTCCCTCTGTTCCTATGATCCTGCTCAATGCCTGCTGTTAGAATTATTAGTCCTACTTCTAGTCCTATTGCTATTATTATTATTATTATTAATAATAATAATAATAATAATAGTAATAATAATACCAGTTTACATAATTTGTTATGAATGTAATTCCTCAGAGAGAGGGCTGGATGAAGATAAAGCAGCCCCTTGATTAATCCTCTTCAGCTGGGTGCTAAAAGTAGACATGGTGGACCTCTCTGTTATTGTCACATATGGTTATAGTGATGTCAGTCAAATGAAATCAGCCTGTTTCTATGTGCCAAAACCACCAATGTGCCACCACTTCAGAATAAGGAAAAAGACAGTGAATTATTGTGTCATCACTACAAAACACAAAACTACCTATGATAACTCAATGATCACTGTAGCTGCAGTGTGACATGCAGAAAATACACAGAGAGATGGAAAGCTGTGGAAAATGAAACAAATGATTATATAAGGATAGTCTCTGTCACCAAGAAAAAACGCAGATGTGAGGGAGATAAATATGTATACCTAACATGAGGATTTATACCATCAGTGCTGTGTATGTCCATCTGCAGGCTAATTTGAAATTCAGAATGCTATTGTTTAACATTGAAAACCACTGGTGGCGACAGAGCCCTAGGCAGCCAGGCATGAGAAGGCATCAGATTGCTGGATTACTTGTGACATTTTGGGGCTATTGTTTTCACAGCTCATAAGGTACCTAAATCAAGTTTCGACATTTCACACCTGTAGCCATCGTGAAATGCATGCCCTCGCTACATTGTGTTTGTGAGAACAAGTTGCAGAGGAGTTTGGTGCATACTGGAGCAAATAAAAGACAGAGAGTGAGAGATTAAACAACAAATATAAAGCCCTCCAGTGAACTTTTCTTAAAATACAGGATCAGGGAATGATAATGTGTTTAGAAGCTGTTTTCACTGGTGCTGATTCAGAGGTCAGAGTTAAGTTACTGTACAAGAAAAAGTGCTGCTTAGTTATCCAAGCTACACACTGTGAAATAAATCTGGAAAGAATAACAAGTCAGCTGGAGCAGGCAAACAAGCTCAACATAAAGCAATTTATTTTTTTGATAATTCAGCCACAACTGTACACCAGTGTGGTTTACTAAAGCCAATTTTGATATTTTTACAATGATTCTGGTGACCTACATAAAATGCTCTTCATCCCCATCTGACCTTTTCAGCGATGTTCCCATCAGGTTAAAACATTTACTTGTACACAAGAAATACCAAAATAATTGACAGATTGCTGTAAAGCTGATTTAGCACATTAGAACTCCCCAGATGAACCTTTTTCTTTTGTTGAACTTTATTCATGTGCCACCCAGGAAAAAAGTTTATTATATAAAAAAGTGGTACTGCTGTAGATGATTTATGAAATATTAGATTTTTAATCACACCTCACAGGTCTTCATTCAGCTAATGGAACTGGTTTGGTGTCAGTAGGTGTCTTTAGGGTGAGCAGAGATGGTCTTAAATGGTTTGTCCTGACTCCATGTGACAGTCCAGGAGTTTAATGATGATGATGGTTAAAAAAAAGAACATACATGCATAACAGTTTTGTTTGTTTTGCTTTGTATTGTTTTTTCAGAGAGGCTGTGGGCAGGATAGTAGTTGTAATGATTTATGAACATGTCTTTAAAAGGTGGTAAATCTTGGTAAATCACCTATTGGAGGTTCCAGTCCTGTCCTGATGAAAACTGCAGCTTATTCCTGAGACTTGAATTTAGTCATCAGTGTAAAAGGGATGATTAAATGAACCACATGGATGGGAGCTAACTGAATCCAGGAGTAATGAACGGGATCCCATTTTAATGAAAGTTTAATATATCAATCTAAACCTGCTTTACATCTAATTCAATTTATGATAAACCTGGTAACCTTGCAACCAAGAACTAGTCTAGAACTAGTTTAGGTGAAAGAAAGAGGAATAATAAGTGAGCAGGGCAAATTTCAGACCTCTGTAATTTTCTCACTGAAAAGACACATCACTGCTCCACCATGTCATGCTGCCTCCATATGGTGTTTTCAACATTATTTCAGTCTTGTTTGGGTACAAAGAGACTGCCACAGGGCTGGAGTTTTTCAGACAGATAGACAGAGAAACAGAGAAATATTCTCAGACAAGTCACATCACTTTACGTGTAATTACCCATGAGAGAATCTCAGTTTCACTTAGAACGGCTTGCTTGTTATGGGATTTTGTGGCTGCGTAAAGTAAAGGATTAGATCACATTCACTTCCTCCCACCGTGATGATTTGCAAGTCAAATCAATCTGAAAAGCATGCATGCAGCTACAACTGTGCATTAACTCATTTGTCGAGTTAATGTACTGTATTGTGGTCATAGCCATGGCTCTGTACTGACATATCTTTTCAAGGAGCGCACATGCTAATTGCTTGAAATAAATCTAGAGTACAGAAAAGAAACTTAAGCATGCTCTATGAGAAGACATTCAAACTTCTGCTTTGAAACTGTAATTGCACATGTGCTTAAAAACACTTCTGAGTTCACTAGTAAATCACTTCATAGAGAATTCACTGATTGACTGAACACTGGGACACTCATGAGTTTATAATTTGCTTTAAAATTCCAGAGCAGCTCGTGATAAGGATGGCACATGATACACCATGTCTCCTTGGACGTCATTTGTGCATCTTGAATGTGCTGTGAGTTCATCTGCAGACGTAGAATTAAACTTACAGAAAGAAAACTTGCTTGGGTTCTTTAATTGGTTCTCCTGGTTTTATTGATTATCAGTTCCTTTATGATTGTTTTTAAGCTATTGTTGTGCTGTGTTTAGTGAAAGGACAGTTTTCTTTTATTGGTTTTCTCTAGGTTTTTATTTACCACGCGGCCTATTTCAACCTTGTTTTTATTCTAGGATGTTGCCAATAGCTGTCATGGTGTGCCTGTTGAGTGGGTGGCTTCCCCCTTTCTCTCTACTCAATCGTGGTAATTGCACATTTGCCCTTGTTAAGTTTGCTATAATTGCAGTGTGTGTGTTTGGGGTGGTGGTATACTGCTACAGGCAGAATTTGGCCTCCTTTCTCCTGGTCCTGTTGCCATACCCAAAACCTTTATTACTCTTTTTGGATAAAACCTAAAGATGCCATGAAGTTGTTGCCATTCTGTGAAGCTCTTCTATCCATTAGAACTTTGTCCTTTTCTTGATGATTTTATTCTGTGTTAATAAATCTGTCAGTCTTAAAAGTTAAAATCCTCATTTCTGTCATTAATCCAAATCCACTCTTATAGCTTCCTTACCCTCAGTTACATTAGTATGTGATAAATTAATGTTCTTAATATTTTTGAACTAATCTGGTTTGCATTCTGTGAATGTCAGTGCACTGGATTGATTCTTACATTGGGACACCCTCCAACATGGCTGGCTCTGACCTGTAACCTGCTTCGATAAATTCATCTGTCTCTGTACTGTCACGAAATGTACTCATGACTTATACTGTGCTCATGTTGTCTAAGGCAAATGTTTTCCAGCCAAATGTTAAGTGCAACAGGAAGATAAGGACAGCAGCAGTGTTATAAATGTGGGGCTGTGAGATTCAGGATTGTAACAATGCCAAAGGGAGTTCACAAGCAGCACATAATGCAATTGCCAAACGATAACAACTGGCGAGGTGTTCCTGACATGAATGCAGAGCCTCTGGCATCTTCCAAATTCACTTATTAAAGGGAGGTCCAGAGCCCCAGCAGTCATTATCAGTCTGTCTCAATCTTGTGCTACAAACAGGTCTTGTCCTTGGTGAGTGTCAGCAGAAAGAGTGGGCTGTTTGGTTCCTGATGTGACATGAAAACAGTATGGGCTTTACATAGCTTTGGAAGGGAACTGTGTCCCCTGGGAACACCATACAGGGTGCGGCTGAACATCTGTTATTGTTACATTTGAACCTTTTATTCTTTCATTGTGTTAATAACAGGTGATATCAGTCAATTAACTGATGCTGATATCTTCCTGTGGAGGACCGATGAATCAATATTAGACAATGTAAACCCTTCTCCAGTACATCTGAAGGCCAAGGCCTACATTTTATCAAACATCTGAATGTCTGAGCGAGTACTGTGTGTGTATCAAGTAATGCAGGTTTAATACTTAATACTTAGCTGACTTAAAGTAGCAGGACCTGAAATGGCTAAATTACACTGCAGAGCAACGCACCTGGATGTGACCACAATCAACCAAAGATGACTGGCAGTCAAAGTGGCTCAGTAGCCTCTCAGCATGTTGAGCTGTAGCCAGCCTCATAATACAACAATGAGGTATGCAGGCTTTTATTCACGCGTCACACAAACTGTAAAATCTCCTGCGGTGGCGGCCCTGCTGGCTCACCATGACTGATAATGGTGGCTTGCGCGCATCCAGACACAACCTGGCATGACCACACAGCACGTCTCGTTTCATTGAAACAACGAGCTGCATCTGCAGTGGGTGCCTGGAGGCCTTGGCCATTGTCATAATGATGCAGCAAAAGCAAAAATGAAAAATGAAAAGCACCTTCTTCTGTCTTTCTTCTCCCTCACATAGGCCGATGTCGCACACATGACTGACTTGCCGGGCGAATGATTCGCAGCACAAATTATCTGCTCAGACACTGAAACACCATGCATTTTGCATTTGTATTGCACTGCTACACACTGCGCAAGAGGTGTATTTTTTTCTTCCCAAAATAGAAGTGATGAGGACCGGCAGTGTTTGCCGTCCTGGAAATACATTCCCCTCGGAAATCCCCAACATGAGACAAACAAACATCCTCCACACGATACATTAGCTATTCATTCACATTTGCATGGTTATGTCAGATGCTGCCAAGACTCACTCTCTGTGCAATGCTAATCAATTCCTGTAGCGGCTGGATAAGACCACTGCACCCTCCCTTTGAGTGAGAGCCAACACTAATATGAATGACTCATTTGCAATGTAAAACAAGATCAATTAGTAATCCAGCATAGAGGGTGCATGCAAACCACCCCTTAACCTAAAATATAAAAACCTGTTTCTTGAAATGACGGCATGCTGTGGTGTTTTATGTCTAACAGGATTACACAGTTCTGCATGGGCTACAGTGGATTGTGAGGCTATAAAGCAATCTGTCTCTCTGTTGGGAAAATAAAAGAAACCTATTGCACAATTGACTCAAACAATCTTCCAACACCATTGCAGACCTTTCCTTTCAACGCTTTATTGAGGTCACTGGGATTGTGCTCAATTCAAATGATTCTGAATGCATTGGGGCCTTTGCACCCCCAATCGAAACAAGCTATAATGTTAGAGACCTTGTCTGTCTCTATCTCTGTCACACTCCCTTTCTCCTCTTTCTCTTTCCTCCAAGCACTGCCATTAAATGAAAAGCAGAAAAAGATTACTGCATAATTCAAGATGCAAGGGTTGAGGACCTCATTTGGGGGATATTGCATCTCTTATCCCATATTGCCGCTGAGCAAGGAGCTTTCTCCTTTACCCCCAGCCGTGGCACTTACTCACAAGAAAACACTGTTCGTACCCGTGAGTGTCAGAAATGTTTAATTATCTTGTTAAGCACAAAAAGGATTTGGGTGTCTCAGGATCAAAGTATCATTGGAGTGAATGGGACTCATATCTGTAAGCTTTGCAGACTTTAATGGGAGTGCTGCTAAGTAGATGGTGGCATAAGGGTGAAATTACCCTCCTGTCTTGCCCAGTCCTTATTTAATTCTTACCATTCTCATCAACTCCACTGACTTTTGTAGTTGCCTGTGTCATCCACCCATCTCAATTCCATCACTTCCTCTATAGAGTTTCTACCCAAAGAACTTCAGGTTCAGGTTAAAGTGAAGATATTCAAAATCAGAGATTTAGGTTTACTTTGAATATAAACTGACATATAGGAGGACATGTAGGACATATAGCAGTGATCATCAACTGGGCCAGCCATGTGGCCCAACAAAGCTTCCTATCTGGTCCGCAGAATATTCATGAATTCAGTAAACGTGAGGAGGAAGAAAATGAGTTCTGGTATTTAGTGCTGCATAAATGCACACAATAATCATTGGAAAATCTAATTTACACTTGCTGAATGGGGCACCACTGTCCAGTTTGGGATGGAAATCGGGGATATAAATTTTGATATCAATATTCTGCATTAATATCCACACCATAAATTTTAATCAGTCTGATATCTAAGATCGTGATTTCTCGATTGAGGATCCGGCTCACCATTGCAAAGAAACACACAAAACTGCTGGGTCTACAGGTGTATAATTTATTGATTACTAAAGTGAAGAAATAGAGTGAAAAAATGTGAAATAAAATATAAACAGAAATGAAGGATGATCAAACTAGCATGGTGAACTAACAGCAGGTAAAATGAGCAGAGTGATCTGGTGGTGGCAAATTGTTTAGTCTATAACTATAATCTATTTGTACCGAATGTTTGAGATATCTATTGATAGCAGAATTTAGAATTTACTTATTTTATCATCAACCCTTGTCACGAGCAGAATGTTAAGACTGGCCTACTGTGAGTTGCGGCAGCTGCAGACTTGGCTGGAATCCAGGCGGCTGAGGTTGTGGTGGTAACCATGGAAATGCAGGATCCAAGTGGATTCTCCCAGAAGCCGTGTCTCTGGTTAACACGGTGAAGGATTCTGCCGGTGTCTCAGCGGTTCAGCTTTAGTTGAGTTTACTCACAGACTTTCTGTCTCTGCAAACTTAGTTTCTTGTAGGTTTCTCTGCAGGCGGTTGTGTAATCTCTCTTGCAGGTTAAGGAAAAATAAGCTCTTTTGTAGCCTACTTAACGTTTTCTGGATAACTTTAGAGGAGACTGGTGTCAGCCAGACAACTCTAAAAGTGTCAAAAATCTTCAGAAAAAAACGCAGATGTTTGAATTAATTCCTCACATCATTATCTTAGCTTAGCAACATCGTAGAAAATGCAGATTTTCACCTAATTACTTATAAACATTTGATCAATAAAATTGTGTTCTTTACAAAATGGCCAGACAATTATTTCATATAGTTTTAAACATTAGAGGATTGTGTGCAAGGTTATCCTGGAATGTGAAGTAATTAATGAGCAGATGTCTGGTGCAGACAAAGATAAACAGGAGACAGGACCTAGTTAGGTCTGTGGATCTGAGAGAGTCCAATCTGCATAGTTCTTTTCCAGGTTACTTTCTTGATAAAGTCACAGTTGAATGTTTAATGCAGAGACACAGTTTGTTGCAATAGAATGAAGATTTGAAGAGTGTTTATTCATAAGTTCCTGATGAACTGGGGTCCATTAGAATTGTCTCTTCTGAATGGGCCATTTGACCTTTGACCCTGGCTTGGGAGGAAGAGTTCTGTATCTGCTTCTTATCACAGAATGTTGGGGAGGCAGAAGAGAGGATGGGGGTTCAGGTTGTAATTCTCAGTGACCGGACTTTTCTTTTTCTATGAATTGTGTGATTGTCTTATCATAGGTGCCAGGCTAATGTCAGGCTGATGCCTGATGTTGCTAGCATTAGCATATCCAGCATTTCCTTTCTTCCTACAGTGTTTCCCATACATTGATTTATTTACAGCCACCACATTAAACACTGAGCACTGAGTATTGATTTTGCATTTATTTATTTTTTTACTTTTTCAGATGGTTAAAATTTTATTTCATTGTTGAACTGTGGACAGTGAACGATTTGCTCAGCCCTCAAAGCCTGGCTTCCTCTATCTCTCTCTCAACCTGAGGAGGTACAAAGACAGTCTGGACCAGAGGTAGTAAAACAAAGTCCGACCACTGTCATTAGTTAGCCACTTCATTTATTTGAAATAATTCCAGGCTCCAACCAGTTCTCCTGCTGTTGTAGGTGAAGAGGAGAATAATAGAGTCAAAACTGGTGCAAATTGATTAATATTTGCTGCTAATCGGGACCGCATTCTTCAATTATTTTTCTGGAATTACAGATTTGAACCATCACCCCCCCCCAGTGCTGCCTCCTCAGTAGAGGTCTGGGAGCATTTTCCAGTCAGACCTGATATCTAGTTATCATGGATTTCTCATGTCATTTTGGAGTCTGCTCACTCGGATATAAACAAATAGAATAACATTCATTTTGTAAGAAAGTGAAAATATTCAACAATAGTATGCTAATTAGTCCTCAATAAATGTAATTCTTTTTATTTGAATGTCCGGCCCCCACAGTGTCTTCTTCTGGCCCTTGGATAACCCCCTCCATGATGGGGCCACAGCAATGTGGCCATTGCATAGGAATACAAATAACCATGTACAAATTATATATCAAGGGACACAACACAAGTTAACAAGAATGCAGGGGCTTTTTTGTTAGTTTTTTTTGACAAACCTCCAATCAGACTCCAATCAGAGGTCCACTCCTCCCAAGGATGCCAAAGACAGTCTTTGACTGTGGTTGTGGAAGGACTAAGAAGGACACCAGAGAGACAAAGCAAGTCAACGGCCAATATGAACACTGGATGAGAGGAAACAACCACAAGAGATGCAAAATGACTTTAAGAGACAAACAATAGCCACAAAGACAAATTACTACAACAAGGCAACAGCTTGTAACAGTGGTAGTTATGCACAGAATCTACTATATACTGATGATTTTATTATATGCTTTACTTCTTTTTGGTGCGAAAACATTTCACACTGATTTTATATTCCCATTGTCTGTCCTACACGTCATAAGTGGATTATGGCATTGCTTGCCTCCTCTGTTGAGGAATGCTGACTCGGCACATGTCTACTGAACATAAAAGGTAGGCAGCCCTTGTCTGCTTATCAGCTAACTGAACGCTGCTTCCCACTAAATTCTCCAGGACATGAAATTGTTGATAAGCACACGCTCTTGATATAGACAAACATGAGGCTCCTTATAAGGTGCTACAGCAGCGTAAAGCTTCTTGTTAACCACCCAGGTTGTTGTCATGCATTTATACTGTTGTGCTGCACAGTCATTGTAGCTGTTTCATGTAGGTGATGTGCTCTGTGTTACACAGAAAGAAGCCTAACAATGACACCTGTGGACTGTGAGACAATATACATACTGGAAACATAATGGATTTTACAGATGCACTAAATGACATTAACTCTCATAGTGGTTGCTTTACTCTGTGCATGTCTTGGGATGCAGCTCTATGTCTGAATATAGTAAACTCTCACTAGGTGTGTGTGCTGTTTGTGAGAAGCCTGATAAAGACTAAAGCTGGAGTGGTGCTGATGTGTGGAGCTGTGCATCCAAATGTGCTCCGCTAAGCATGTGATGGAGTGGTAACACTCCATGAACACTCTGACCTCCGTTCAGCTGAACATGAAATGAAAATGCAGTAACATGCAGACAAGGTCCATTTGAGGGGAAGGCAGTGCAATTTTTGCATCAGCGCTGCATCACATTACGGATTATAAAGCACCGCAGGCAGCGTTTTGTTCCCAGCACAACAACTGAATGTGGATTTTGGTTCCTCTTCTTTTATTGAGTGATTTGCACTGAAGCTCATCAGTGAAAGCACTTGATCATATCTGGTTTATAGGTTTTAGAAAGAGAGCTCATTTGCATGGCTGTGTTTGCACAGTTTGAGTTCCAGGAAATTATATGCTCACTTAAGTCTCACAGAACAGTTTTCTGGTGCTGTTGCTGAAGAGATCATGTAACTGGAGGTTGTACTTCTGCCAGTATTTCTAGCTGAGCATTCTGACAGGATCTGATGTCTGTATAACATAGAGTGATTTGCAAAATAAAAGCACAGTCTTTAGTATTACATCATGCTACTGTTTACTGTTGCTGAGTTTAGGAATACAGCATCCTTGTCTTATGTACAGTCTGTAGACCCAGATCATGCTAGCTACTGATGGTGAATTAGTGCCCATGAACATGAGAAAATGTTGAAAATGTACCTATGTTTTTGAAAATGTTCTCTTTTGAGAATTTGCTCCTTCTCATGGAGCTCCAAAACAGCCAATGTTCTGGGCTGGCTGAGATCTTTGAGAGTCTCCTCTACAGCCTCAGTATTGATACAGGAGGATGTGAACTACAAATACAAAAAAAATTATGCTCTTAAATTACTAACAGATTACCATTCACCAAGCAGCATCACCACAGCTGAGGTGTCGTAACTAAGCATTTCTTCTTAAGGTCAATACATGTTCTGAGGCAATTGCTTTAATCACCTTTGCTCAGTTAATTGTATGTATGTGCACATGGAAACTTTGAGAATCATTTTCAATTAGGAAGATCTGGAAAACTGAAGAGAAGTATGTTTTGGGAAATTTGCTTGACCAGACTGGTTAACTGGGAGCCAGGGCATCACTGCTGGGTGTGGATGGGTGTAGTCAGAATTGTGGTTGTTGCACCTGTAACCACTCCCAACAGTGACATCACAGTGTACTGCCACACCCAAGGGTACATTTCTGCATCACTGTGGATATTAAGTGACTGGAAGTGAGCAGAAATATGACTTTGAGCTCCCTTTAAGTTGCTTTTCAAGTACAAATCTTGTTAGAAAAATGTAATATGTCAACACATCATGAGCTGAAATGTAAAATCACATTTAAACATGGAACCTTTCTACAGGGTGCAGCCTCAAGATTAGGCAAAAATGCAGTATTATCTCAAGTTACAATGTGCTTTGGTGGCACATACAGTATTAAAAGTACTCCACTGATTTAGCTTTATAGCACTGTTGAGCATTTGTTGATTGATAAAGGATAAAAATTTATGCAACAGAATCAGAAATGTCATGTTTTTCATTCTACAAATTCTTCTTTCTTGCCCCAACCAGGCGCCTACATTACCTCCAATGCAACTCAATGGCCAAGTTCAGACCAGTCAAATAATGGACACTATTCTACATAGTCTTGGTTAAGTACTGTGTAATGTAAATGCCATGTTCGCCATTTAGATGGGCATTGCAATAGATTGATTTCTATTTCAGATTTGTTGCGAAATCTTGTCTATACTCAGCCTATACTCATCCTGGACTTCAATCTCTCAGTGGTACCAACAAAACTAACCAGTGCAGTCTGAATGCCTGCTTGGTCTGTCACAGTCTGCTGTGAAAGTTGCTGACAAAATGCTGACATCTCACAGGGAACATAATGTACATAGTCCCTGGAGGAAAAGAAATCCATCTTTCTGCATCAAAATGTCCCCTAAAAATACATACATAACCACATATAATAATAATGATAATAATAATAATGACTGATATCAGTTGAGAACCTGACACAGTGATCTAGGTCCCCCTCATGCTACCAAAACATGGGGGCATCCTGTGGGCCTCCATGGATCTGACTTATTCTGGTGCATCCCACAGATGTTGGACCAGATCAGGATCAGGGGAGTTTGGAGGCCAGGTCAACACCCTTTGGGATCTTTGTCGTGCTCCTAGAACCATTTCTGAGCCATTTTTGTGGTGTCATGGGAGCATCGTCCTGCTGGGGGAGGCCCCTGACATTGGGGAGTGCTGTTGCCACGGGGTCCGCAACAATGTTTAGGTGGGTGGTACATGTCAAGGTAACATCCAGATGAATGAAGGACCCAAAGTTTCCCAACAGAACATTGTATTGTGACAAGATGACCAATGTTATTCACCTTTCAGTGGTTTCATGTTGGAGCTGATAATATACTTTTGATCATTTGAAGACCAAGATTTAAAAACAATCTTCATACGATCCTGATGAGTCAAAGAAAAGCAATAAGACACGAGAAGAGCCTTGGCTGCTGTACACAGTGTTTGCATTAGATAAAATAAACGGCTTCATATAATGGCATAATGGCTTTAATGCCACACAAAGCTCATATGTTCAATTATTGATCCCAGATTGGTATTTGATCCCATTCAGAGGGCACATTACCTCTGCCAGCATGGATGAGGCCTTCAAGCAAGCGACGGATCATAGATGGAGAGAAAGAGGGAGTCAGCCCATCAAAGGCCCACCGTGGCCCCCGCTCACTCCCCTTTGAGGAACAGCTTCTGAGCTCATCCCCACTGATGTAAAGCGAGCAGAGGAACCCCACTGTGAAGCCATCACATAGGTGTCATGGACACAGACATGGTTGGATGTGTGGCGCGCCGCCATGTCAGTGCAGCACAATGACGGGAGGTTCAAAAGCTTGTTCATATCCGGCCAACTCAGAGGCACTGCACTTATCTATTCCTATTTAAACGCAGTCAAATGTGATAAGAGCTGTTTTCTTGGGCCCTTTTGATATTTGCATTTCAAAGCCAGCAGAACATGTGTGGCAGGAAGTGAAGAATGTGCCACAATCAGTGGTGTTAATATATGGAAATGTGGTCGCCACTCAGAGGAGCATTTTGTTTGCTGCATAAACACTGCTGACTTATCAAAATTCAAAAAGTAGAACCAATTTCCCTCTCTTGTCTCCGTGTCCTGTTTTTTCAGTGTTGGTGTAGATGAGAGAATGGAAATAACTCAGTTTTCTGGGAGAGAGGAAGTCACACCGCATAAATGGCTGCTTATCAGTCGGAAGGGGTGAGGCGTTGCTTGGAGCGACGTGGAGGCCCTGGCAATGAGCTGATCTCTTCAGAATGGTCTTCCTGGTGTAGCCAGCTCACCACTTCCACTGCCGGCCCTCTTCCTCCAATAACAGCATATCATGAAAGGCTCCTGTGCAGTGTGCAGGTAGGATGAGCCAAGGTGTGTGGACTGAAGAACATGGATGAATCATTTTTTTGTACAAACTACAGTCAGTTGGGAAATGGGTTGCTCTGGTGTTTCAGTATTTAATTCAATTCAATTCAATTCAATTTTATTTATATAGCGTTGAATTACAACAAAAGTCATCTCAAGGCACTTTTCATGTAGAGCAGGTCTAGACCATACTCTTTAAAATAGGTATTTACAGAGAGAGTCCCAACAGTTCCCACCATGAGCAGCACTAGGCAACAGCGGCAAGGAAAAACTTCCTTTTAAGAGGCAGAAACCTCGAGCAGAACCAGACTCAGGGTGGGCGGCCATCTGCCTCAACCGGTTGGGTTGAGAAAGGGGGGTGGGGGGGTGGGAAATGGCAGGAGAAGAACATAGCATAACACGAGTTCCATGTAAAAAGGTGATACCAATAATACAGTGATAGTAATGATTGTAGTGATAATTAAAGTATTAACTGCCATTAAAACTAATAGCAGTACAAGTTATTTCTAATTATAGCAGCAGGTGTTGGGTGGAGTTGTAGGAGCAGCAGGAGACTTGTCATCACAGATCAGACTCTACAGCTCCAGAGGCAGAAATACCTGCAGAAAGAGACAGAAGAGGAGAGAGAGATGGAAGAGCACAATACTACAGGAAAGGGAAGATAATGAGTTAGTAACATGTAATGTATGAATCCATATTGAGTGGAGAGAGAGAGAGGGAGAGAGAGAGAGAGAGAGAGAGAGAGAGAGAGAAGCTCAGTGCATCATGGGAGATCTCCCAGCAGTCTAGGCCTATAGCAGCATAACTAAGGAATGGTTCAAGCCTGAGCCAACCCTAACTATAAGCTTTATCAAAAAGAAGTTTTAAGCCGACTCTTAAAGGTGAGGTCACAGAGTAACTTCACTGTGCTTCCTGCAGCAGCCTTTGAAACATGTCCTCTGTTCCTAAGCAATTTTGATTTAAAAAATAATAATAAAAAAAGTTGTCAATCACCAAGCTTTTTTGAGCTGTTAAAGAGGGCCACTCCAACAATATCATTAATTGATTAATTTAGTTTTCAAATCAATAAACCAAATCCATGTTCTGTCTAAAAGAAGATGAAATTAAACTGCAAATTTAATCTCAAAGGGATTTGAAAATTTGAAGGTTTTTTGTTACTCATTTAAAAAATGTTTACCTGTCATATTCCATATTTCTAGTTTCCTGCTTCAGTATCTACAGTGTCTATTTCAGGAGCACCATAAAGTAAAGACAGCACTCCACAGTGTGAGAGTAATGAGCTACTTGAAACTAAGCAAAGTCCATTCCCAAAAGTCAGGATTATAGAAATACTGAGCTCATGAGTTCTAACTCCACTGGTGCAACTTCAGCCTTCTATGAAATTGTTGACTAGCTAACTCAAAAAGTCTGTGTTTTTATATTATTAATTAACTTCTGAAGTATATTTCTTGTACATTTTATCTCCATCCACAATGCTGTTTCGAAGCCTTCACTGGAATATAAGTCTCATAAATCCACATTAAATATCTCTTATGTTCACTACAAACTACCTGAGTCAGTCTTAAAAACCTGCTGAGGGTGATCTGACTGTAACTGTTGGTCCCCTGGTTAGTTACTTAAGAGCAAACAATACTGAGGACAAGAGCTTGGTGTCCTCAGTGGTTGGTAGGGTCCTGTCCACAGATCAGCAGCAGGAGTTTCACTTCACTGCAAGAATTAAGGCCACACTACACAACTTTAGTTCTTAGAGATAAAATCATCCATTTTGTGATCTCCATGAAAAATCAAATCAAATGAAATTGTAGAATAAGATGTTTAAAAAGACTTACACAATAAACAGATGCATGATTGTGTTCACTGATTGGTGAAGATGGACCTGGGCTCATGATTACTGTACTTTTGTACAGAGGCAACGTACTACCCCTGGAGTTTGCTTAAGAGCATGGATGGCAGAAAGAGCAAATACATTCAGAAAAATGTGAGTGTTTATGAAAACAGTAGGTTATAAAAGCAGAATTTGTAAAAAAAATTTCACCTTTCTTTCCTAATGGACCATTTTATGCTGATCAAAGTATTCCAACTAGATTTTGGTTATTACTGGACAAAAAAGGCTGCAATGTTTCTTGACAGACATTTAGTCAGTATAAAGAAAATCCAGAATACTGGTAGTATAGAAATGAAGCTTTAGGCTTACTGAATCAACACACTGAATAAGTATATCATAGGATTAAGGTGATTACTAATCTAAATCACATGTTCAGTTTCTCTGTATGAGAGACTGGACGTACGCCATGCCTCACCAGTGCAGAGGAGCTTGTACTGTGGCAGGACACAGTGTTTGTGCCTGTTTTAATTGTACCGTAGCCCATATATCTCCCATTACTCTGTGAGCTCTGCCACCCCTCTCAGCTCATCTATAATTCAGTGTGAGTGCGCTCCTTGACACAGTGCAATTAATTAGTCTTTTTGTTCATTAAAGGCATGGCTTTTAGAAGACCATCATGTTTTATTTTTGTTTTAATTACTTTGTGCTTTGGCAGGCTTCTATTTCAAAGATTTATGGAAGGCAGGCACCACTATCCAATTAGAAGGAGACCTCCTTGTTTATCCACCCTGATGAGGAGAACCGGACATGTAATATGGCTTTCAAAGTGAGGGAGAAGTGTAACTCTGTGCAAATGTGAAATTCATTTTACATGTGATGTAGTGAGGTTTTGCATGCCTTGAAATGATCTTCAGTTCCTTTGGGTCAATTGATTTTCCATTCAGCTGAAAACCACCAAGAGACTCATAATGTGTGAGTGTTGGTGCACAGCCTGTTGGATTTGTGTGTGCTGTGCACCGCAGAACCTGGCAACAGTGTAGACAAGTTTGACAAGAAGATAAAAGGACACATTATGTTCACTCTAATGCATCAGCTAACACTGATTTTCATGCTTTAATATAATGAATGAAAACTAATGGCTGCCTGGAAGGTCAGAGACAAACGATGGAATACTGAGGAGCTGGCTATGATTTTATTAAATGAACAAAAACGCTCATATATATTAAAGTGTATTTCAGGCTGATAAAGCTGGCAATGAAGCTGTGTGCCAGCACAGTATTTTTCCATCTAACTAAAACTGACTATCACAAATATATATATTTTTGGATGAAGCTGGGCTCCAGTGTTTTACTGCCACTGTAACAGAAAAGTTTCCACATTAAATATCTCTTATGTTCACTACAAACTGAGTCAGTCTTAAAAACCTGCTGAAGGTGATCTGACTGTAACTGTTGGTCCCCTGGTTAGTTACTTAAGAGCAAACAATACTGAAGACAAGAGCTTGGTGTCCTCAGTGGTTGGTATGGTCCTGTCCACAGATCAGCAGCAGGAGTTTCACTTCACTGCAAGAATTAAGGCCACACTACACAACTTTAGTTCTTAGAGATAAAATCATCCATTTTGTGATCTCCATGAAAAATCAAATCAAATGAAATTGTAGAATAAGATGTTTAAAAAGACTTACACAATAAACAGATCATGCATGATTGTGTTCACTGATTGGTGAAGATGGACCAGGGCTCATGATACTTTTGTACAGAGGCAACGGCCTACTCAGACTTTACTACCCCTAGAGTTTGCTTGAGTGCATGGATGGCAGAAAGAGCAAATGCAGTGTTTTACTGCCACTGCAACAGAAACGTTTCTCATAAGCACAAGAAAAACACTTTGTTGTAGGTCATATGATACAGTTTTTACTTCTTATCAAATTATTCAGTATTCAAATCAAATACTGTTCTTGTTACAGCAAGACAAGACACTGTCATCATTGTGCCAAATCAGAACTTTAAACTTTTCTTATCTCATTAAATGAAGATGTTTTGTGCAACAAGTTGGTAGCTAAAAGAAAAAAGTTAATTGGTCAGGACAGTGGAGTGTTAACTGACCCTGCAGTAAGACCAGAATAATTTTCATACAATACATAGTGTCTGTTTACTTCCAGTATATAGTCAAACCAAATGAAAACTCTGACTGGATCTTTCTCTTTTCTCTTTTCTTCTTTCTTATAAATAACATGTGCCATACTCACTCTCCCACATCATGTGGAGAAAATGCCATCTTTGTTTTTGGATGGAACCTGATTTATAGTCACATTCAAGCCAAATGAATCATTTCTAAAAACAATTCCAAAACAACAGCCTTTTTGTGGCTGTCTCCAGTTATCATATATTAGAAGACAGAGCTGTTCTCTGTCACTTTCCTTTGAAATCTGGACACAGTGAACAGAAAACTGCAGGAAATGACCCAGGCACCTTTCTAAAGAAACACACAACAATGACTGAGGTATCAACAAGTCAGACAGCAAGTCAAACATTCAAAAGTCTCAGTCAGGGACAAGCCTGGGGATATAAACACATACTGAGTCCTCTACAAAGCAGAAACAGACAGAAGTCTTACAGCTACAAAATGAGCAGGTTTCTTTAGCTGTGAGGGTGATGCTATACCAGATGTTACAGGATTCCATTTAAAGCCAGACCTATCATTTCAACATAAAATATCCTAGCATGCCCCCTTCTGTGTATTTTTATCTTTCCCTGGGCAGTGTTTGGTGTCAAATGCAGCATAAACGTCGAGCTCTGCCACCTCAACACCCCTTGCCCTCATTAATTGTACTTTAAGTGACACTAAACGCAAGCAGTGAAACTGCTCAGGTGCCTCTGCCGGCAGGAGGATTCCTCACTTCACAGGACTGCTTTTAATTATTCGTGCAGTCGTTAAGTGTTGATGAACCTCCAGAGCGATCCCAACTAAACATCTGTGGTTCTACCATGTGCAGACCCAGCAGCCATGTTTGACACATCCCTGTGGAGCTATAGATGGTTTGAAGGAAGTCAACAAACAGCTGAACTCTTCTGCAGAATGATAAGAGTTTATAACATCAGGATTCATCCAAACCTCACTTCTTAAAGCATTGTTATCAACACTTTTTGTAGAATAAGTCAAACATCCTCCTCCTCTATGTATGTGGGACCCAGTTTGTCGGAGTGGTCATCAGAATTCAGTGATTTAAAGGTCATTAGTAATTATAAATGTTGCAGCTGCATCCATTATTGCATTACAATCACACTTTTTACTGGTTCAACCATGTTGTCTAGATGTTGAAATGTTTGAAATGGAGTAAAACTGTTAATGAGTAAAGCCTACTGGAGCTTTACTCTGAGTCATTCAGCAACTGTACAGGCAAATGAAACATTTTACAAAATACAGAAATCTCTCAGCTCAACTATAGAATTACCTGTGTCCCCACCCTGTAGTCTTTCCAAGGACAGTTCATGGATAGATGTTTTTTTTTTTCTTCAATTTACTACATGATAGCTTTTATATATATTCTATTATCAAAAGAAAAGAAAGTCTTCTGTCCAGTTTGTGCCCCACCTCTCACCAAGTGTCAGCTGGGATTGGCTCCAGCCCCCTGCACCCCTCAAAGGATGGATGGAGAGAAGTCTGATGATCTTCCATTATATTGCACTAAATTCAGAATTTAAAAAGTGTCAGTGTCTCCTCCTAACATGTCCTGTGTTACCATGAACACACACTATAGTTTAGTTTGACTCAGCCCCACACGCACGTCCTGCTGTTCCAAATGCTCACTACACCACCACATGTGGATTAATCCACCATTGAAAATAGTCCCCAGCAGTTGAACTGTTTCCTCCTGTTTGTCTGATAAAAACCACAGTGAGCAGCTGTTTTTAAAAATGAAGCTATATACTTGTGTGGTGTGTTTAAAAGTGTTTTAGTTTAAAACATTCAAAAACTAACTTAAACATGTGTATTTGTTATATTCTTACAATAGTAGTTAACACCCTAAATTTAAGAAAGTAAGAAAATATCATTAAGGTTTATTAAGGTAAAGGTCCTCAGGTCTTTGCTGAGTAGTAGTAGGTGTATGGGACCACTTCTGTCCCTGCAGTCAGTTTCTCCTGGTTAGGATCCCTTCAGTGTCGATCGTTCAAGAGGTTTTCAAACCAGTATAAACACTGAATAAAGCAGATTCACTTTAAAAATCTAGTAGTTACTAGTAGTAGGCATTTTAGGGACATTTTGCCCTTACTAGTACTACTAGTGACACTGTTTGTACCTCACTAGTAACACTAGTAAGGTGGGAAATGTCCATACTAGTGCCACTAGTTGATATTTTTGCCCTTACTAGTATTACTAGTAAACTGCTATGGAAAGCCCTTTGGGCATTTATTACATAACCTTGATATCAGGCGTCATTTTCCTTTACTAGTTCGACAAAGTTGCGCATTAGTTGGACATCTGCGCGCACTAGTTCACGACTATGTTCAACTAGTTCGACGCTCACTCTTACTAAGGCCCAAGGTCTTAGTAGTGCTGGTCTGGAAGACCCCCAGACTTGGTCAACTTGTCATGGTAAGGAGTGGCAGAATTAACACTGGAAGGTGTGATGAACAGCAGGAAAGGACCTTGCTTTTACATAGTGTTGCTAGTAGTGATTCCAGACATTATTTAATTATCAGGTCCTTACTAACAAAGAAGTGTATTCTCTTCCTCACTAGTAAGGCAAAAAAGTGGCCACTAGTTTACATGTAAGTGATTTTGCTGAATCTCATCCAGGAAGATCAAAGCAGCTCCACCAGTCGTGGCTCTTTTGAAGCCATGAAGGACGCACAATTAAAACCAGGCAACGTTTGGGCTTTTATGCTGTCTGTGTGTACTGATATCTGAAAGGCATGTATATTTTTTTATTCTTCCTCCCTCCTGTGTCACTGGGTGCCATTCCTCAGATCTGCTATTTATGCTGTGAGGCAAAATGTGGCATTGGTTCACTAAAAGAGAGAGCGAGAGGGATGAAAGTGAGAGACACATCTGGTCAGCTGCAAAGTTACAACTCCCTCAGGACCTCCTACAAGCATCTCCACTGGCTGCCTCACACCTTTTGCTTTTAATTAGATAGGTAGTCGGAGAGCTTCATTTGCAGGCTAAATTTTGCAGAAATTGTTTGATCCTAAATGGCCTGCAATGTCAAGATACAGCAATGTAACATCTCCATGCAAAACAGGTAGAAATTGGAAGTCTTGCCTATTAATCTTGACTTGCTGAGGCATGGACTGTGTCAGAGGGGATTGTTAAATTTATCCCTGAATATGAATTAGACCGGCTCCAGCTCTCATGCAACTTTAACTCTTTAACTCACATGAATTATGTCATTCCACACATTTTTGCTTGTCAGATAAAGCAAAACATCACATTAGAGTGCCTTGTCTGTGTTCATTAGTATGCCATGTACACATCAACCCAGGCAGCCCATCCACCTCGACACAAGGCCGCAGTCAGACTGAATAATAATCACGATCTCCTGCAGCTGGAACTTTAATGCAAAGAGGGCACAAAGATGGTATAATTCTCTGCAAACACATTGGATACATACAGGACACTGAAACTGTTACTCATCTTGAAACCATCCATGTTGTATTAATGCATCACATCCTCATCAGTTAATTTGTTGCAACAAATAAAAGTTGCAAACAAAGTTGCAAATGTGATGTAAAATATACACATCAGCTTAAATTACAAACCCAGATGCACTAAAGAAGAGCACCCTGTTGCCTGTGTATTCAGTAATGTTGTCAGGTTTGAAAATTAATGGATATCTTGTCCAAGTCACCTGTTTATTTCAGCATTTCCAGAGAAGGTGTGGGAGAAACAGTAAGGTAGAGTGTGAATCTGGTTTTAACACATTCAGTTCATTACATGCCTTTTGCACTTGCTACCATGTAATAAAACACTCAGTGTTCAAGACACTGGGTAAGGCTACTGAGTGAGTAGAGGTAAGCAGGTAGGCTATTGTAGGATGGCTGAATGATGACAGAGGCACAGATTAAATAAAGAGTAGTAGAGTACTTGAATAATGAGGAAATATTCTACACAAATAAAAAAATAAATCACATTTGTTGTCCTCAGATCATTGTTATCCATCCATCCATTATCTATACCGCTTATCCGTTAAGGGTCGTGGGGGGGCTGGAGCCTATCCCAGCTGTCATTGGGCGAGAGGTGGGTACACCCTGTACGGATCACAAGTCCATCGCAGGGCTAACACATACAGACAAACAACCATTCACACTCACATTCACACCTACGGGCAATTTAGAGTCACCAGTTAACCTAACCTGCATGTCTTTGGACGGTGGGAGGAAGCTGGAGTGCCTGGAGAGAACCCACACAGGCACAGAGAGAACATGCAAACTCCACACAGAAAAGCCCCAGGCTCAACGGTTTGAGCCTGGGCCTGGGGGTTCGAACCCGGAACCTTCTTGCTGTGAGGCTACAGTGCCTCACCCCTGCACTACCATGCCACCAGATCATTGTTATATGTAACACAATTAATTAACACAAACTTTCCTTATAAGTCTATATTGAAACTTCATCTCCTCTAAGCCATATTCATCAATTCATTGGTCACACTAAATCTGCCACTGGTCACAAAAAAGGAAGATGACTTCTTCTAATTTCCCTGCTGCCAGTGACAAGCTGGGCTGTCTTATTGGATGATTGTTTCAGCCTGGTGTATTTCCACAAATGACTAACTTTGTACCTCTGTCGTAGAGATTCAACAAGGACTGGAACAAAACAACATAGATAAAATAAATAAAATTTGGTTAGCACAATATCAAATATACTGATGTCAACTGCAGTTTAGAAATAACATTTTAAAAAAGTAATCACTTTCTTTGATCATATATAACATTGTAAAGGAGGTCAAAGCTCTGTGTCTTTGTCTTTCTTTTTTAACTGTTATGGCAATCTTCTGTTCAATAAAGTACAGAGTCAACGGTTGTCTTTCTGTAAGTTTAATTCATACGTTTGCAAATGGACCCACTGCACTTCTCAAGCATGAGATGCACAATGATTACATAGTACAAAAGATGATAGATTAAATGAAATTCAGAGTACACACTATGTACGTCTATAGAAGAAAAGAACAATAACTTCAGAAGACTACACAACAGCGTAGCCCTGAGAGAAAGGCGCCAGCATCCTCAGGAGACTACACAGCTGTGCAGCCACCTTATCACTTCCTCCAGCCCTGCCAGTTTATCCTCACTGGTGCACAGAGAGTGAGGCCCCCATCATCTGATGGTTTGTTTGCAGATCTGGGGGTCTCCACTATCTGTCCACTTGCTGATGTGTAAAACAGGTTGCAAAAGAGCTGAACATATGATATTTCATACGGCACGGTTGCGGTACAATACAAGTGATCAAGATTATTAATAAATCACACTTATCATGAATCATATGAGAATTTCCATTACAAAACACATCTGTATGAAGAGCTCTGACTTAAAATATGTATATATTACAAAAACAGCACTACCACATTAACATATATAAAATTGAACTAGGGATGTTGTTTCTTCTCCTCCATGCAGTGTTTCATCCATCAAACTATTCTTGGCTCACAGATTTAAGGTCTCCAAACTAAACTGCCTAAACTAACATGACCTGCCAAATGTGTTTAGGACACTATCAGTGAAAATGAAGTCATTCTGTGACCCTTCAGTACAGGTTACAGCCTCAGTGTGGATTTGAGATGTGCAAATTACATCTCTGCCTGGAATTGTTTTATTCAACAAAGTAAAAGTGTGGGAATAGTCTGAAATATTCTAGTAGTAATAACATTTTCATCCCTAGGAAACATTCACTGGCAATCCAGATATTCTCAGTATTGGCTGTCAGGTCTTTGCTGGATCACAGAGATGCATGTTTTCTGTTTGTGGCTGCATCTGCAGCAGCATTTTGTTTTGTACAAACAGAGAGACCAAGGAAGGTGAAAAGTGGAATCAAACAAACAAACACACATTTTCATATGTGTATCTGAAGAGCTTCAACCTTTCTTCAGTAATGCTATTAATCAGTGTCAAGGCTGCACTCTGGTCCCTGTCAACACTGCTTCACCTTCACAAGATAAAAGACGCTTGTTTTCTCTGTCATTGTCTCCCTATTGAACGCAGCCTGCTCCCTCAATGTGACGACCTTGGTCCACTGCAGCCCACCTGAGGTCAGTCTATCAACACACAGCTTGAGCGTTTAGTCACTCAGTGCCTGGAGGAAGATAACAGTCTCTTCTCAGCGAACCACTCTGAGCTGCATTCTTCTGAAAAAGTCCAGAGATAACAGCTGGAAAACAGCAAATGAGCTGGATTTCTTCCTGCAGACATGTACCTGACTTAAGCTCAATCAATCAGCCTTGTCTGGGACTTTAAGCTCCTGCCACTGCAGTTATATCACTAATCCGGAGCTACAAGGGCTACTGCATTTAAGATGAATCCGGTGCAAATTGGATATTGCAGGGGAACAATGCTATCCCGCTCCTGGGTTAGATTGCTTCTCAACTGTTCTTCATTAGAGGACAACCGCTTTGGGCTTCACACTGGACGGGCAGGCAATACAATTCTGTTAAGACTTGAGGATCCATGGGGCAGAAATTAGAGGCCGTTCACTGACTAACTGTCTGAAAACACATTAGCAATAGACAGGCACAGCAGCCTGGAAGACCTGCTGAGGAGCTAAGAGCAAACAAGACATTTTAAAGTGGGAGAGAGGTGCTTTGTTTACTTCCTCTTAAAACCATGTGTGAATTCCTTCACAGGTCTAAATGTTTAAATAGGTCGATAGATGGAGACAAGATTAAACAGAGTAACTTTCAATTCAGAGTAAAACCAGTTCAATCAAAAGTCCTGGCAAAGAATGATGGTGCGTTCCAGTTGTACTGAAGTCGGGAATCTCGACTGGAATGCCCCCTGAAGTTAGAATTCCAACTTGGAAAGTCGGAGAAACCCCACCAACCCCGACATAAGACATCAAGATGGCTGCTACTCACATCAGTAGTAGTGAACATTCTGCTAATGTTACTGTTTATAGCAGTTCTCTCTTATTTGTTTCATATTAAGTCAGTCATACACGTGTTACTGCTCAGTTTTTATCTGTGGACATGTTACGCTGTTTGTATGTGCAAAATACAGCCTAGAGTGTTGTTATCAACTGCTATTGCTAACAAATTAGCAATGACAACGACTAGTCCGGGATCCGTTTGAAATGGTTCACGTTCAAGGCCTAACATTTCTTTTTTGGTTTTTTTCTTGAACTGTTAAAATCAGCATTAAAATCCAATGTTAACAACTGAAGTGTTCTTAAGGTGGAGTGCATGAGTGTCTATGTTTTTCTGACCTTTTAACTGGGACACTCAGGTGACGTGTCTCTCAGTTTTGAGGTCTGACTTACAATGTAAATGGAACGCACCATGAAATACTGAATTGTCTTTAATCATCAGTCATGTGTTAGTTTGTGATACAAACTGTAGGCTGTGGTTGAAAAATAGAATTGCTGGTAAAGATTAAAGAAACTCACCCTCCTGTCCTAAAATGTCCGTCAACTCACTGTGGATGAAGCCTGTCAGGAAACGTGGGAACAATAGGCAGGACAACAATGAGCATGAATCAAATGTGCACACTACTTCTCTGTTGAACTATCTCTATGCTCCGATTAAAATTTTTCTTTATGTCTTTGTTTTATTTTCGAGACAGCTGTGACATAAGCGAGCTGCCCCTGAAGTTTCAATGTGAGGTTCAAAAGTTCACTTGAAGGAATGGAATGAGTTACCAGTCAGTCCATGTGATTTCACGTTCACAGTCACTGTAAAACATCAGTGTAAAGATGAACTGGACCAGATCTAAAAGGCATCAAGGTATGTCTTCCTTAATCCAGAACTGAAACTGACCTAGAGGTGTGAAAGTGCCCTATAATGCAAACATTTCACATTTAATCACTGGAATTACAACCCTACAGAATAATGGACACTGAAAACACCATTTGTATGTTTCTAATTAACAAGGCCTACCTCCAAACATTAGCTGCAGCCAAGTGTCAGTGTCCTGTAATTTTTCCTCCATAACTCCCCCTCCCTCTCCTCAGAGTGAGTGGAGACCCACTGAACACAGCTGGATTTCACAGTGCGTATTAGTGAGGAGTCTTAGAGTTTAAGATTATTTCAGTGCTGCATACAGAGGACAGTGACATGAAAAATGGGAGAGGAAGAGAAAAGGATGACATCCACTAAAGATCATGAATCACATCCCAATCTCTAACAGGATTATATGGTCTGTACTTAGGCTTTCAGAGCCACCAGAGCAGCACACTGCAGGCTCCAGTGGCACTGCAGCTCCTGTTGTGGCCTTTTGAGCTGATGCTGGATCAGTATGGCTGCTATTAGGAATCTCATGAAGACAATTAGGGTTAGGCTAATTATTATTGTTGTTGACATTGTTTTAATAATAGTTGTTACTATTACTTTGCTTAATTTATCCCCAGCTGACTTCATGGCAGGATGCCTGGGGGGAGTCTCAAAAGCGAGCAAACGAGTCACGAGCAAATTTAAAAAAAAACTAAAAACACACATACACACACACACACACACACAGTGGGCCAGATAAAATATCTGTATGGTATAAGAATGAAGCCTACTCTCTTTCAGGCTGTTTTTCATTAGTGACTTTATTATATCTCTATCAAAATCCAGCAACTGAACACACTGGCCTTAAGTTTGGTTCCATACATAACATAAATTTAATGATACTGGTGTCATTTATCTCTGAAAGAAGGAGAGAACCAAGAAGAAAGAGAGGAAGTACGAATATGAAGAGAAGTGACAGTCATGTAATCAGCGTGAAAGCTGAGTGGTTCTAAAACAAGACCTGTGGGGTGTACAGTCTGAGATGAAGGTTAACTTATCATGGTTCATGAGAATGCTTCAGCTCCTAAATGTAAAATGAGCTGCAATGCATGGAAGCTCGAAATTCAAAAGATACATGATACAAACTAAAAGTGAGCGAACCACAACTTCTACAGAAAATGTTATTTAATACATGGGGATTTCAGGCTGAGCCCTTCCTCAGTACACCTTGGACAGATCTATCACAGGGCTGACATATAGAGACAAACAACCATTCACACTCACATTCACACCTATGAGAAATTTAGAGTCACCAGTTAACCTGCATGTCTTTGGACTGAGTGAGGAAGCTGAAGTACCCTGAGAGAACCCATGAACTCATGCAGCCACAGAGAAAAGCCGAAGGCAACTGCTGTGAGGCAACAAACCACTGCATCACTATTCCACCCTAAACACTATTCAAATTAAGCACCATTTCCAATCTTGGAGAGGAGGTGGAGCTGGTGGAGGGATATAAATGCTGTCCTCAGGAAGGGTTAGAACAGACTCTACTTCTTGAGGAAGCTTAGGTCCTTTAATGTGCACAGTAAAATGCTGCAGATCTGTTGTGGCCAGTGCTCTACGTGTATCTGTTAACTATGAGAGTAAAGTGGAAGAAAAAGGCTTGTCTCTGGAGTAACAGTCTGTTGTTCATGTTTGGAAATGTTGACCACATCTTTGCGCGTAGATCTGAGGTGGCTCAGGTCATGTTTATGCTCTTTAAATGCAGAGCAGTGCCCTTTAGCTTTCACATGGTAGAATAGGCTTAAGGCTTTTTTCAATGAGAATTCTTTGCACTAAGGATACAGCTAATAACTCCTTTCATGCAGATGTGCATAAAGCTCTCTCTCCCATACCTCTTTGAAAATGTCCCTCTTTAGTAGAGCTTACACTGCCCTCTCTGTTGCTGCGGCTGCATTTAGATGTAGGGTTCTACTGCACATTTTCCTGTGGTGCATGGAGGTAATGTCCTCAACTGTGATGGTTTGGTAACTTGGTGACTCAGTGTTGGCCCTGGTGGGAGAAGAGGCACAGGAGAAGGTTAGGTGACACAAATCAACTGAAATCTTAGTGCCACGAATAAGTGCATTTTGTGTAGCGTGCAGCTCCCTTGCTCAGAGCAGGTTAACTGCTCTGGGTATTTTTGTTCCATAGTATTCAGTGAAATCACACCCGTATAAACCTCCCTAAAATCACACAATCCTCTTTATTCATATTTTGCTGTTTTTTCCACTTTGATTTTCCATTTTTCAACCAGACGATAAATGGTCATACAGGCTATCATCAATAGAATAAAGACTACATGAATCTTACAGCTCTGTACTCCAAAGTTGAAAGGTAGTCTGTACTGATGGCCTCTCCTTTTCTGAGAGAAAAGTCTTTACAGCTGAAGGCAGCAGGTATCTGTTCCATGTTGTCACTGTCAAGACACAATTACACACAGAATTGTTGGTTAAATTTTATGCAACCAACCTCAGAGCTTTGCAAAACCACAGAAACCTCTGTGTTTATGTGCTGGTTGCAGTGCATGATGCTGTGAACGGACTCTACTCTCACAAGCCATAGTATGAGATCTAAGATGGCAGCATCCTGTTGCTGAACTTCAAATCTAAAACTCATCTCTGTTAAAAGTAACTCTTTTTCACAGTCATAAGCAATTGGCCCAGGCAAACCAAAATTGCACTGATGAGTCTTCCTCTGAGTCAACCATGAGTAAAAACAGCAGAGACAAAAACAAAACCAAAAAACAAAAACAAAGCAAAGGTAAAACCAAATCTTCACTAACTCTAAAAGATACTAACCAGTAACTCAATTATATCAAGTACCTAAGATTCACAGAAACATCCTACCACTATTGTTAACCATGCCCCTGTAACACTTAAATGCATTATACACTGATCCACAACACTAAAAGCAGTAACTGGTGTAAGGGTTGTCACTGATTGGTGTAGACATAGTCTATAGTCAGCACACACCAATCACTAGATGGCATGTTAACACATCACTCCTCAAAGAACCAGAGTTTAACAGTTATACTAAAGTCATAGATTCCTAGAATCAAAAGGTTTCCCAGAGACATCACCAACTGCTAAATCACCAAAGCTGAAGTAAGAGAAAAAATATCATTTATTTCTCTACCTACAAAATAAATAAATAAAAATAATAAATAACTACAAGTCATATTGGAACAGAGTAAAAGAATTAAGGAGCATTAACCCAAGTAACCCAACAGAGAAACAGAATGAATTAAGAAAATACAGTTTCTCACTAGATTAAATAATTAATTAACAAACAAGAGAACTCTGAACACAATAATAATTCTGGCAAACGTTTAGCAAATGAAGTTAAACAAAAAAAAAGAAAAAAAAAACAACTTAATTGTTCATTTACACACAATCACATGAGGAAATAAATCCAGTGTTCAGAACCTTCTGCCAACCTGTACTCAGCAGATAAAAACCCAAGCAAAGACGACATCAGTGCCTTTCTCAACAGCATTTATCTACTATGTCTCACTGAGGAACAAGCCAACACACTTGACTCACCACTATTGCCAGCAGAGTCCTCTTTCACCTTCAGTCAGCTGCCAAAATAACAGAGCACCGGGACCTGATAGCTTCTATAGTGAGTTTGCAAACACTTCCAGACCATCCTACCATCACTTTTCATTAGACTGATAACTGAAATAACAAACTCCAGACAAGCATGAATAGTACCCGAATCCCACCCCACCCGACTAGCCAACTATCTTCCCATTTCTCTCACCAACACACATCTTTTGTAAACTGAGTAAATTGTCGTGATCTGCTCCTCTGTTTCCCTCAGCCCCCATCTTCAGCCTTCCAGATGTCTGTGTTTGGGTCCACCCTGCCTGTGTTGCTACCACTGTGACATAAATATTTTATACATTACATTGCACAGCAGGATTAGACAGGGATGCCCCCTCTCTCCCTACTATCTCAGTGACCCTGTAGCATCAGCCATTCACCAAGATAACAAATTATTTAAGGAATTCAAACACCCAACACACAACAAAAGATTAGTTTTTATGCAGACGATATATCATTCTATAAACACACACTATCCTTGTCACTCACTCACTAGGAGACATATCAGCAATTAGCCAAGACAAGAAAACAGTAGATTTCCCATGAACTGCAAATCAAGAAAACTATACCTATCACACACTGGACAAAAATCTGTTTGCCTCCATTAAAAACACACACAAAAACATGAACACATCCGGGCATCATTCATTAACTTCCTCCACCCCTGATTCTTTCATTATTAATAATTATCAGTACTTTGGATATGAAGCAGTGGGGATGATGATGGTAGAAGTAATAAATGTTACTCACAGTCTCTTCTTCTGCCTGATGGCCAAGATCTGTATCATGACCAATGATTTTATAAAGAAGGACAACATAACAGCTCCTTGATTGCCCTCTGGTGGCTGGCTGCAGTGTAGGTCATAAACCCTGCCCACTCACTGTTAAAACTATACTCGTACTGTGATAAACAAGTACTCGCCAGTTTTCTGTCAATTTAGCTCATGAAGAATCTTGGACTAATTAAAACTTCTCTCCACTAATAACTCCCTCAGGATGTCTGTTCCCTCCTCATCCCCCCAGTCTAAAACACTGGGTAACCAGGACAACAGCTGAGCTCCATCCTCTTTTTAAGCAGTCTGGCCAAAGTAACACCTGCAGCTCTGCATGTTTCATTATAAAACAGGTAGACGTGGTCTGTGATCACCATAAAGAAATAAAGAAATACAGCATGAAACATCTAGTCTGTATTTTTTTATTCTTCTGTCACTGTGCATTTGGCACTGAGGTGGTATCTAACTGCGGATGATTATGGATCATCGAATGTACCGGCGCACCATTACCCTCGGGAACCATGATAATCCTAAGATCTTCAACGTGTCCAAAGTGAATTCAAAAGTGAATTCAACCTAAAAGACAAATCATCTGCTCCTGGCAGTATATCTGAGCTGCTGTAATCATATATAAAATTTAAAAATATATATAAACACACTCTCTCTATGGGATTTCCAAACTGTCAGAGTCATGACGAATCTTTGAAAGTAGTGAATGTGAGTGGCCATGATTGTCACAACATCTACCACACCAATGTATGATAATGCATTCTTTCTGATCCCACCCCCTCTCCAAGATACCAAAGTGGGCTTGGTTCACTGTGCCCACAGGTTCAAGGAAACAGAGCCCATAATGTGCAAGTATGTTGTTGAAGATAGTGTACAACTGTGTGAATGTTTTCAACATTTTAGGAAATGCTACAGAGCCATTTCCAACTGTTTTCAGTCTTTAATGCTAAACTAAGGTCATGCCAACCTGTTGGTTCCAACAAATACATAATGTCAGTAACAATGGATGCTGGGTCTGCAGGAGTTAATGTATTTTATGGTGTAAAGTGTTTGAAAATTTGCTCTAATACTGAAATCGTACTTCATGAATGTACAGACATTTGATCAGTTGTATTATAAATTTGTATAAATATCTTCCTTCCCACATTCCTCTTCCCAGGTATTAATGTCACTGAATTGAAGTTTTAAAAAAAGTGCTCTCTCCTCAGAAACTTGGTGTATTCCTGTACTGCACAGTACACTGTGAATGCGGTATTAAAATCGGAGACAGGGTTGAATTTTCAAAATGTTCCATCTGGTATTACACATGATGATATCAAACAAGTGCAGTACAAGAAAATGTACTGCAATATCAATTGAGCAGATAGAGGAGAAGAGGGACAGGAGCAGTGAGCTCAGCCTTTGAATGACTGAGGAGACGTTCGGAGGAGATGGCAGTGTTTGTGCACAGACTTCTTCACCTCTCCCAACAGCCAGCCTTATCTGACGCTCACTTGTAGTGGAAGGCTTCAGGAAGTTTTGGAGGAAAGTGGGGCAGGTAGACTTACAAAGGCCCATCACTTTCTTTATATAGTACACTGCCTGTCCAGAATATAGATCAGGTTGCCGCATGCTATCTGCTCCTCGCTGTTCTGTCCTTGAGAGGCAAAGGGGAGGGAAAGGGAAACGGGGAGTATCTCTTCCCTGATGGACTTCTGGAAAAGTTGGTCCGTCTACAGAACAAACAGAACTGGCAACATTTTTGATAGCATTGATTGGACAGAGACAGGGGAACCTGAACAATCCTTGGCAAGTACGTCCTTAAAATATTATTTGCATACTATTTTTCCAGGTAGCTAAGAGCATTTACGTAAATTTATGTAACATTTCTCTGGGAATTCTGACAATGTCACGGGGGAACAGAGGGACAAAGACGAACCAGTACTTCAAATTCCCACTGACACTGCACAGCACAGCACTGTCCCCCTGTCTCAAATGATGTTAATGTACGACTAATGTGCACAACAGCAAATACATTTTGTAGAAAATGTAATTGTGACCAAATCATGTTTTCTATAGACATAAAGAGGAAGTGTTGTTAACATTTTTGGCAAGTCACAAATACACTGATAGCGAACATATCAGTAAAATGTTCACAGACATGTTTTTTTTCCACCATAATGTCTGATCTCTCAGTGCAGTCTCCCCCTGTGTTGGCTCCACCTTTATGAAATAGATTTCTGGTTCTGCTTAGACTCTCACAGCTCTTGGTTCAGGTTCAGGGAAAGATCCTGGTCTGGTTTAATACAGAAACGGTTCACACTGACTTCAGACACCACCACAGGTCTCTGGTGCGTCCTCCATCCACTCTAACCAACTCACATCCAACCAGTGACTCCAGTTCAGTTCATGAATAATCAAAAAAATCGATGCCTCTGAACATAATCCAGCCAACGATTAGATTTGTCACAGTTTAGTAATATAATAATATCACTTCTAGGAGACAGGGTTGAATCATGGCACATTACAGGAGTGGTTGTTTTAATAAAGAATTCAATACAATTGTTTATTTAATGTCTGTGTTTCCAGAATAACTGAATTTCTGGGAAAACCACTGTACATTCAAATCCAGTGTGACACACACAGATCAGCCTCAGCAGCAACAGCATCAGAGGTCTGTGCTGTGGTTCGTAATACATCATGAGCTCACCAAGTTAACTGCAATGGGCTCTATACTACAGGCCGATGTTAACAGTCAAGCTACAGGACACACTAATCATCTTACTGTAAGTAATCAAACATATCACCGCACCATGTGAAACTACTGTGTCATTGGTATATCCAAACTGTCCCAACTGAGGGTGAAGTATGCAGGATTTTGGAGAGCTGGTTCAGAGCAGAAGAAAAACAAAACAAGAGAACATGATGCACTGAAATCATGGAAGGAGATTCTGCCTCTGTAAGCTGCACTGTCAGTCTTTTTCTGTTTGTTCTATTTAGTAACCCTTGTCATCATGCGCCCTGACAATATCCTGTACTCTGACCTTCTGCCTTCACTGCCCTGCAGCAGCTCTGAGCCTATATTTAATTATGGGTCAGCTCAGGTCTTATGCTGTATTAACAGGTTGAGTCAGGTGTAGGACTGGTTTTGAAATAATTGCAGTTAACAGATCACTCCAGGTTGAGCTTTACTGGTCCAGGTATAGGTTTTAAAACTGGACCAGTTCAGGATTCTGCTGAGGTTAAAAAAACAACAGCCTTGTGTGTGTGTGTGTGTGTGTGGACTTGTTTTAAAAATATTCTCAATAACATAGCATATTGGCAAATAACAAAATGGAAGACTCCCCACACTAATCCTTTTCACATCACAGTAACTCAGTAAAAGTAAAAATGTCCTGATAGATGTGAGGGAGCTCAGGATTCGTCCTGAGGACAGCTATGTGGCGGCAGATGATTTTATCGTTAAAATTGGAATGTATCTGTAAAATTATTTACTGTTAGATCCTTTCCATGTGTGAAATTACACACAGTATCATTCCTGCTGCTGTGTGATGACTACAGGTGTTTAATAAACTACACAGAAAAGACCTGACATTATAGAAATTGTTGTAGGCAGCTGACTCATCACATTGATCAATAGTATTGACATTTCTGCAGAACTCCAAGTCACAGGATTACACTCCTGTAGAAGATGTATTTTGATGCACATATTAGTCTGCAGAACAGAATGCAAAAAATAGGTTGCAAAAGGTTGTGAAATCCTCAATGAGTGAGTTATAGCTGGAACAGAGGCTAGACAGGAAATCGTGATGGGGTTTTCTCTGGTTTCAGAGCATCCAGTTCCAATTGTTAGAAGTTATATTTTTCCAAAGGTGTTTCCAACATTCTAAGTATATTTATGAATATTTTGAGGATGTTATGGTCTGGATCAAGATCTCTGAATCACTGCCCATTTCTTTGATTTGTGTAGGTCTAAGCTTGTGCTGACAGCTGTTTCCCTTGGTTGGAATAAGAATGGGAGCGTTATCATTCTCTGCATTCTGAGACAGAGGGAGCAAGTACTGAAATAGTGCCACAGAAATGACAGTTGGGGATGAGATTGACACAGCTGTAAGGCGACTGAATATGTCTATTCATCTATCTATTTATGATTTATATTCAGTGCCAGTGTAGTAAGTAGTGTTTCTTTTATGTAGCGAGGTGGAGAGCATAGATGTGAAGGTTAGGATGGTGGAAACCATGATCTGACCCAATCTTAACCATATAAGAATTTAAAAAACACTGACATTAGACATAAATGAACAAACAAACGAGCCAACAAACCTGGGTTTTGCAGACTTAGCTATGTTAACGTTCCTGTGTGTTAATAGCGTTGGAAAATGTTTAACTGCTCTTAGTACACGAACATGAACACAGTGTGAGGCTTGATGAATGAAGGGAAACAAAACACCACTTCAGTCTGATTATCAGAGTCTGAGTGCTGAACAGGTAAGAGCTTTACGGAACATTATTGCTGTTTAACATGAGCACGGACAGTGCTCTGACCACAACATTCAGACTAATGAAACAAGCAGTTACCTGCTGGCTAATGGCTTTTATTGATTCACCTCATCAGATTTCATGTCTTTGTTCGTCTCAGAGATTTTACATGACCACCAATCTCTTAATTCATGTGGTCATACAGAAATAATACACTGACTGTGGCCTATAATCTTTCCATTAATTAAGCATTAGGTGTTAAGTTTTTCACTTCGGGTGTCGAACACTTTCTTGTGGTTGCTCTCTCTCAGTGTCACAAGGTCAGTTTTCTCTCGGACGGAGATAAGGAAGTATTCCCCATCAGCACTAGCAGAGGTCTCTGAGAGCACCTGATAACGCCGCACCTGCGTTATCTTTCATGTTAAAATCCCTCGCCTTGTTAGTATGTTAAATGATGGATCGTCCTCTTGGAGTATAAGGGGCCTCTGCACCCCTGTGGCTTGGAAACCCCAGCGCCCTGCAGCCCGATGATAGATTACCCCGCCTTTATCTCAGCCAGCTGATTATTCCTCCTCTATCATGAAAGCTAAGTCAGAGCGGGGGGTGTGATCGTCTTGTAATGTGGCCTGAAATAGCTTGATTATGCTCAGGTTCATTTTTACCTTGTTATCAGCCTGGATTACACTTTTCACATTTCGGCGGCAGTCTGTTTGTCATTACCGTGATGCCATCACACCGACACTTCCTGTTTGAAAGATGTATGGCAGAGGCAGGAGATCTACCTTCATTATACTGCATAACCCTAATAGCTGTCACATATTTGTCTTATTTGTGGCAGACATTATGCAGTTAATACAATCAACAGTGAACATGACAGGAATTAAGTAGCTTCCTCATTGGTATCTGTAACATCATCAGTGGGAAAGCTTCAGGAGAACGACCTGTTTAAACAGCTATCAGAGGATTATTAAGCCAACAATCACTCACACAGTTAGATACTAATTACAGTACATACACATTAAAGGAGGGAGGGGCATTTTACAAGATCGCCTATTACTACTGTCATTATTAATAATCCCAGCTGGACTGTAGTATTGCATAAAATCACAGGCTTATCATAATTCAGTATGGTGTCTGACCTTCAGCTGGGAATGACAAACTGAGACAACCTGATGACACCTCGCCTTCCTGTTGCTCACCACCAGGGATGGGCCTTTTTAATTACTTTTTGAAGGCGATTAATCAAGTCAATTTAAGTCGATTAGTCGTAAAGTTATCTTTAACACATGCCCTCCACCAAAACCAAAATAATAATATTTTGTCATGTCGAGTCATGGTCTTTGCACCGTAGTGTACAAATGCACCAACTTTACCTCCCAAGCCCCTCTCAGACTAGTTCTCAGTGGTGTGTCTCTCATCTGTGCTGTAAGTCTAAAGCACAGAGCCTGAAATGTTCCAGTCTCCGTCAATGTAATGGCTTGTAATGACTTTCTTTGTCTCTTTTTCAGAGCTGTAGCTGCATATGTTCTGAAATAATTTAAGTCACCAAAACTATTTGTTATTTGTTCCTGTTGTTTGCTGTCATGAGTGTGAATGAAGCCAGACTTTTACTTTGAAAAGCCAGACTTTTACATGAGCGTTTCAGTACTATAAATCCACAGTGTTTTCCGTAAATGGCCAGATGGCTGGGCATTAAAACATTTTCACTCGACTACTTTCTGAATGTTTCAAGTCACATCACTGTCATTTTATATAATGTTATAACTCTAATCTTAAACCAGATGAGGATTTTTGTCATCAGATGCTCTCAATGTCCCCTGACCGCATCATGGAGAAACATTGTTTTTTTAAAAAATATGAAACAGCTTTATTCAATAAGGCCTTGGCAGATAATTCAGCTCCTAGTAAAAACCTCCTGAATGATGAACACTGAAGGAACCCTAACCTAAAAACAAGCTAAGCATCTAGCGACAGCCCGCAGGCCCTTATTAAACTGATTTTTTACATGAAACTACTAAAACTGACTCATTCATTTTCAATTTGCAAAAGTTTAATCTTAACTTAAAGGGGTATTTCACTGATTGTGTTGTGTACTTCCATAAAGGAACATTGTTATGTGATTCTTAGATTATTTACAAGAGAAAACACAGTGTGACTGATCATTGTCATCTCTCAGCTGTGTGTTGTCTTATAGTCAGAAAAAGTCTCATAGTGAGAGTGCATGCTCATTTCACTGTCAGACAGGGGTGTTGCTGCTGTACATAGTCATTACAGAACAACATGTTGCAGTTTTGCTGATATCACGGTGTGAAAAACAGTGACCACATATAAGTTACAACATGCTAGTTCTGGAAACAAGCTAGTGCTGCAATAAGACTGAAAACAAACCAGTCCTCTCCTCCCACCCCTCCCTCTCCCTGTTCTGTTTCACTCAACCCAGTCCTCCACTCACGTTGTTTTCTTTGCTGTCTGAGCTAATGCAGGAATCAAGAGCTCGCTAGCCTGTGAGTCAGACATTGTGATGTCCTCCAGCAGCTGATACTAGCTTGAAGCTTTGGTGTGAGAGGAGGAGTAGACCACTGATTGAGAGCTTTGAGTTCCTGATTGGCACTGAGTAGTACTCTCTGTAACATGTAAAATCAGTAGAGGCCCCTTTAGTTTTGCATCCAGTAGTTACCTCAGTAACAACTAGCAGTGCTGAAGGATTCAAAGTGAAAGTTCTTATCAGAGAGTAAAATTAATCAATTGTTGCATTAAGACATATTACATAAAGGATTCAGGTGGAGCTAAGTCTGACTTCTTTAAAATTAAACTGCATCATATTGTTTCTGTTAGATGAAAATATTTTATCCACAATTTCAGGGATTTTCATGCCTTCTAGTTGCATTGAGGATATTGTGCTCCTCCGCAGGTTTAGAGTGTTCTCTTATTTTTTTATCAAAAATACATTGACATGATAAAAAGGGGCTGTTTTTCAGAGTTCCTGGAAAGCTGACAGTTTGGAGTTCGAAGATTTTTCCTTGATAGCAGTGATGTATGAGTCTAATATAGCTGTCAGATATATGTATTGGGTAAAATATAAAATATCACCCTCTAAAATGTAGAGGGGAAAAAAAAGAAAAGTAGAAGTCAAGTAAGAACACAACTTGAGCAAATGTACCAATGCCATTTATTTTTCCCCAAAAAAATCAATCTGGAGCCATCAACCTGTGTCAATCAGATGTCACCGGGACAAGTTGCATGTTTCATGGCTGGAGTTCATGAGAGAGGCTGTAAGAGAACTGAGACTCAAAAGTAAATGTCTGGCTCCATTCAGTGTGACTTCATTCATAAGGCAGACTGAGTAGAGAAATGCACACTCCAAATCAATGATGGCAGAAAATACTACAAACAAATGTGCTCTGTCAGTCATGGGCACAGAATGAAAGCTGATAATGCAGTTTATAGAGAGTTTTACTCACCAAAATGTCTTATCTCACAGTGACACAACAAATGAATACATTTGTCTTTGTAAAATTTTTGGTTCTAGAAGCTGAGGTGAGGAACAAGTGAGGAAGTAACACTGCCATTTGGCCAACCGCTAACTTGCTAGCCAGTCAGCCTGGCTATCACAACCTCTCCTGAAACTTCTGTTTTCTCCCTACTGTTGTGTTTACAAGCTCCTGGGCCATTCACTGGACAGTTCACCAAAGTTGAAATTCACACAGATTCATTTCACTCCACAAACAAATCCACTGACTGTAGTAATTCTATTGGAATGAAATGAATTCTGCCCTAAATGTGGCTATAGTGCTGAGATGACCAGGATTTCATTTGGGTTGTCTGGCAAGTGGGACCAAATTCATTCTGCTGGATGTGTCAGTAAGCATCTGTTTTCCTGACAGGTTTACCATATCAAGATGATGATATGTCAGTGTTGTGTTAACAACTTGATTCTGCTGTCCATAACTCAGTTTAAACATCCTAGGATTGTCATTTCCTTAAATGTTACTGCTGTTATTACACAGTAACATGTGTGTATAGTATCAGGTAGTTAGTGGTTATTCTGTAAACCAATACAAGCTTCATTTGAGGGGATCAGCTCAATGATGCAATTCTCTCCTAATGGGAATAAAGTCTTGGGTATGAAACTTAAGTTATAACATTAGAACGTTTTCAGCTGTGTGTTAATTTCCTCACTGAACAAACTTTTGAAACATTGACAAAAACTATTTCAGTCAATATTCATCAGTTTCAGATGTAACATGCTGTGTGTACACCTATACATTCTGATGGGTGCTCTTCAGTGACATTATACATTAGTAACCTACATTATTCCCTCCTACTGGAGGATATTTCTCTGTAAATCTCCACTATGCATTTAGATGCTTTGAAGGCACAACAGTTGCATTGGCAATGAAAATTAGGTTAAAAAATACAACATGTCTTATGGTATAAACCATGCCCACTTCCAGTCTTCTGAGTACAGAGACAGATCATTTTGTTGGCTGAACAGATACAGATACAAATGATGATGAGAAAGTGACTTTACACCTCTAGTAAAGGAGTGCAGAGTCAGCTCTGCTCTGTTTGTTGGTAAAAGGTGTGGGACTTCCAGGGAGGAAGTTTTTTAGAGACACACGATTGAAAGCTTACTATAGAAAAGATGAAGGAAAAGCATGAACATGAGCTCTGGAGCATAATGTGGTTTGCTAAGTGAACAACTCATCAGATGAGACTTTACGTTTTGCAGACTGGTGAGTGCAGTGTAGACAAAGGTGGGTCATTTGTGTAGGACAAACTATACATACAGGTAAATTTGAGTTTAATTACACTCCTCAGAGGTTTTGATTTTATTTGAATTCTAAAATTGTCCTCTAGGTTTGCATGTAATTACAGTTTAGAAAACACCTTTTTACATCACAGTTATTACCCTCCAGTTTTAAAAAGAAGTTTACCTTACAGGCAGTCACAGTCAGTCTGGTAGTTGACACCATTTTGTCACCTGACTGCCACAGTAGACTCTGCGACATGTTTGGAAAGAGAGGAGTGAGGAGACAGGTATTCAGTTGGTTGTTACCTGTGTTCTCACTGCTAGATGTCACTAAATCCTACACACTACTCCTTTATAGTTTCAATACAAACTGAACATTAGAACTTTAATGAGGATTTGTTACAGGGCTGTTGTATTAGTCTAGTTTTAACCAGGTGGACCTACTAAACTGCCACCTCAGTATATATTTATCATTATTAATAGTTACTTAATAAACTTTATACACAATCAGTAGCTATCCATTTTAAACAGGCATATGTATATTTTTCATTCTTTTATTTTAGCCTCCAGCTGCTCTCAGTGTTGAGTAAGTATGTGAAGCGGAGAACAGGTGAAAAGAAGATAAAACGCTATGCAGATTATTCCAGGTTAGATAGAATGTGCCGGAGGAGAAAAAGTAGAACCTTCACAGTATTTCCATTTATTTTTTTCACACCCGTACAGTAAGAAAGCAGTAATGTACATGCAATCTGAGCGCAGGCTGAGCCACATGAGATAAACACAGGTACAGGGGGGAGAAAATGACTCTGTTATTGGGTCCTGAATGGAAATGGAGGCTTGTGGGGGTGCTGACAGCTCCAGTGTTGTTAGCGGAATGTGCGTTGTTCCATCTCATGGTTGGCACGTCGCTGGCAGCTCTTCCACGTCTGTGTCTCAATGTTGTGTTAACACGACTTTACATGGAGCTCATGTCGCTGCTGACTGTGATGAGGAACAGTGAGCAACAACCAGATGTGTCTGTCTGCAGAGGGTGGATGCAGGTGGTGTGTGTGTCTGTGTGTACAGTAGGGTGAAATGTAAAGCCATGGCTCTAAATCACCCACAATAAAAACAAGATGGGGGAAAATCTATAGAATTATTCATGGCAACTCTTCTTTTCTTTTTTCAGAAAGATGACAGCGTGAGCAGCAGCAGCGACAGACATGGGCCCCATGGTACATTTCTGAGATGAGAAAATAAACTGAATCAATATCCCCGCTGTTGATGCCATGTGGCAGAGATTGATACTCTGCTGGTGCGTATGAAATATGCATGCTTTTCTAAATCCGAAAATATTGTTTTTGTGGAACCAACCCGTTAGGCCGCAGCAAACTTTTAGATTGTGTTACAGGCAGCTAAGAATACATACGTCTCTGCCCTCCATTGGTACTGATCGGTGTCTGAAACCCAGGCTAATGTCAATCACTGGATGCTGCTGTCTAATGACTACCTCACAGCTACAAGCAAGCAGCTCCCACATTACTAAGAAATGCTGAACTTAATCATTTCTCCCATTTTTATCATTCCTCAGAGAGCACACATCGAGAGTTAGATCCCACTGTGTGCCTGGATGTACAGCATCACTGGTACATTCTTTGTATAACACATAACATTTAAAAACTGCAAAGGCAAAAACATGACTGGTAAACATAAAACTTTTTGAGATGATCTAAAATAGTGCATCTGTTGAAAATGTGCAGCTCTTTGTATATCACAAAATATCCAAATATCCAAGTGCAAATAGTCCTATAAATCACATTGAGTAAAATAATGTAAGTGAACAAAAGGGTGAGAGAGCATGCGAGTGAGTGAATAAGTTTAGTCTGATAGGGATTAGTCTTGGTGACTACCGTTAAACTTAGCAGTCAGCATTATTTTAAAGTTTTCAGTGAGGCTCTGTCTGCACTCTGTTGGCAGCAATGTGTAGTCAAAGAAAAGTCTTTTTACACCCACTGAGGTACTAAGGAGGTGGTGGTACAAAGCTGCTGTTGGGGAAAGAGTGGGTGTGCTGTCCTATCTGTAATCCCACCACTGCACAGGACTGACCTACAGCACCCCTATCGTCTTGGGAAAAAGGAAAAAGTCACACAGTGGTAGATCAGGTGAACAGGGAGGGTGATCAAGCACTGGGATTTGTTTTTGGGCCAGAAACTGCTTTACCGAGAGCGCAGTGTGAACTGGCATGCAGAAGTTTTTGGACAACTTTGGTATACACTCATGTTCAACTTTTCATGCAAATTTCAAGTTAATGCATTGCTCAACTTTTAGGATAATCATTTTCTGATGCCTTGGCAAAAACACATGCACTTCAATCAGTAGCTAGCAGTGAACTAAAGATGTCACGTATTAGAAACTTACAGTTGTGTATGAATACCCAGCCTTTAATATATAACACTCGGTGTGACTGTGAACCATGTGGTTTTATCCTCATAAGTGCAGTGTCACTATTTAATAGCCATACCTCATATATCAGTGCTATTCCCCAGCTGATACTTGGGTAAGGCCAGGTATTATAATTTTTCCTACTTGTGACTTAGATCAGTGTAGAAAACCAGATCATTCCACAGGTTCACAATGGTCCCCATGCCAGGAGTCAAACCATGAATGTTACGGTTATGAGGCATGCGTGTTAGGCTAAAGGGTTGGGCCACAGGTGATATTTTTAAGTAAGCTTAGATACCTGACAGTGAAGCAGCTTCATTGCTGCATCAGTATCTAACTAGGATGAGTTCAAGCACAGTAGTTCATAGGCATGCTTTATAGGCATGCTCAGAGCTTATCATACACACACTTAACGCTTAAAACTCTCATGACTTTGTTTTGTACGAGTTTAGCTAAATTCCTGTTCTGGGCATGGTATGGTAGGTGGTATGTTTACAAAGCTAAACAACATTTAATGTCCAAAAGCCATACCATATTTGGCCAGCAAGGTTTCTAATCAAAATGGCTAATGATCTGAAAGTTTCATCATTTCAGTTCCACTCTCCAGGATCCAGAAGCTGAAATACTGCAAATACAGCCACTGGGGCAACTGGTGTTGAACCCAGATTAGTCATAACAGAAGTGGGTGTAAACATTAGTCACTTAACATGTGCATATAGTCCCTGAATTTACACAAGAGACATCATCTATGTGAGATGCAACATAGCACAAGATTCTCAATCTAAACTGACCTGTATGCCACATGTCTAGAAAGAGTTGGATACACTGACTTCAGCTACTTTATTTTCAAATGGATGTACAACTTCAGAATCAAATGTGCCTAAAGCTTCCCATTCCAGATTACATCAGCAGTGTGAATTCATGCACACTGCAACTTTTTCACAAAGATCTTTCATGTCATGCGTTAAATTTTGCTTGTTCACATCAGTAGTTTTGGAGACCAAGGCAATAGAGATAAGATTCATTTAGAGTTAAGTGGGTATCTGTACCATACAATCTTGTTGGTCTTGTTAGGTCAACTTTAATTGTATAGGGAAATGTAAACTTCAATGAATTGTGTTTCTCTGGCAGTGTTTCCTTTTGCTCTCAGAGTTGTCATGGGAGAAATGACATGAGGAAACTAGATAATTTGCATTTCCTGCAGAAAATGCTTGTGAATGCTTCAAGCATGCGCACTATTGTTCTTCAAATCTTTATTCATATTAGTAATACTATTTTTTTTAAAAAGGTATAACCACCTGTCCGCTGCTGGACTCAAACCGGCAATCTCATGATTCATAGGCAACTGCTCTGGGGTGATCACAAGCTCTGACTATTTAGAGTTGCTGTGCACTTTTCTTTCTCATGATTCCACCTCTGTAGCCTCTGTAATGTATTCCTGATTGAAGGAGCAGTGTCTGCTGTGGATTGATGAGGTTTATTCTAATTTCATTGGTTGTACAACATGCAAATCATGTACTCAGTCAAATTACTTTTAGGAGCAAGCCTCTTTTCTATTCTTTGAAAGAAAACTCCCTGGAGAGCTCTGTTTTAGTTTGCAGCAGAGATCCATGACACTGTTCTCCATTACATAAGAAGGAACCTTGAACCAGTTATACAACTTTTCTCCTGCAAACTATAATGAAAACTTGAATTGAATGTGCCTATTCAAACCACAGGCCTCAGCCTCCCTCCCAGCCTCAGTAGATCTTGTTTTAGATGTAACAGGGATCCTGACAATGTGTCACTTCATGCTTAGCTGGCTTTAATTGGTGTTTTTGATACAGCAGATCATCATAATTTAATGCTGAGAATTAAAAACATTGCCGGTCTCTTAGGACGTGTGTTAGATTGATTTAAATCTTTTATGTCCTAAAGGCCTTTCTCAGTCTGGGGAGTGTGCATGTTTCTTATGCTATTAATAACATATGAGCTCCCACTAGGTCCCCTGCTAACTCTGTGGCTCCTCTCTTTATATTTACTCCCATCAGGGAAAATATCACCCAGAAACACAGTTAATTTTTGTTTCAGTGCCAAGAGTCCAGTGTGTAGATCAGTATGGACTGCTGGGATTTCAATCACTCTCAGAGCGGAGTCTTTTCTCTGTGAGGTAGAAACCAAGGAAAAATGGTCAGCTAATGTACATAGAGGGAAATGTGTGTCATTAGAGAAAATGAGCATGATGCATAGTTGTTATTACACCTGTTACAACAGAGGCCTCCTTACCCTAACGAGGAGGTCCAACTGCAAAGCCTCTCTGAACAGGTGCTTAATTCAATTCATGCTCATTCGAGATCACCACACTACATGTGCCAGTAAGAATGACAGAAGAGTTTGTTGTTCAAGCAGGTGCAACAAAGCTAACAGAATCAGAGAAATGTCAGTTAAGCACAGTTTTTACATGCCCACAAAATCCAGACAAGATATCTAATCAGGTGCAGTTAACACCTGCGTGGGTGTAATGTTAGTGTCTGAGGCCTTTAATCAAATTGTTTTTGCGTTGTAACCTTACCAACACTTAACCACAGATGTCTAAGATCAGAGAATGCTTTTGTTCTTCCAACAGTTTTTGAAAGAACATGTGCTGTCATAGTAAAGAAGATTAAAGAAGATTGTTCATTCCTCTCTGAAAGATCACCGGCGCACTTGTGATGCCAAACAGAGGCAAGAGAGAAACACCTCCCAGATGGTGAGTTTAGTGCTCTCCCTGTTTAAGTGGATTTCAGAAGCCACTGGCAGCCGCAGTGAAAATATCTTTGAACCAGCCTGTTTGGGAAGGATGTCATCTGCTGTGGGCAGAAAGCATTTTACCCTGACCTGCCCAGACCTTCCTAGAAAAGATGCCATTGAGGCACACCATGCTGTTGGATCTGTGATTTCCTCAATAACACCTGATTTCACTTTTTCTCCAGCCTCTCTTTAACAACAGGTAATAGAGGTACAAACAGCCTCCTTGCAATTGTGACAGAATACAGTATGTCACTGTACCTTCTTTCACTTTTATTTTCACATGTGTTGTTTTCAAAAAGTCAACAGATTCAGTGAGCATGTCAGTCAGTGAGCATGCTTCTCTGTGCACTAGGCTCATGGCTACAGAAACTCCCCTGCTGAAGCAGTCATTGACAGCAGCCCCTTCCAACATGACCATCAAAATGGTCCCTTTGTGGTGAGCTGAAGTCTCACAGTCTACTTCCTGGGCACTCCAAAACAGCCTTGGTTTGTGTAAGTTGTGGCTCTGTCATAAGAAGTGTGCACAGAAATAACACTAATGTCAGCAGGGTTTTACTTGCCATTATAAGACTTAACTGAATGAACACAAATACTTCTGCTGAGAGAAAGGATACCAAACCCTTTTTATTTTTTTAAACTTAGGTTTTAAAAAAATGGAGGTTATCTATTATTTCAGGATGAGGCATTTGTTGTTTGATTAGTTCAGTTTAACCTGCAGGACTCTCCTGACGTCTTCACTGCAAAAATGAACCAGGGAGCAAATCTGTCAAACAGCCGTGAATTAAAGCTGTCATAGATGATAAGCAAAGAAAGACTGAAGTCTGAAAAATGTTAACTGTCAGAGAGAATAATGATGTGAGAGGGATGGACTCGCTACAGTAACTCAGTCAGCTGACTAGTGGCCACTGAGAGAGCTGTCTACAGATGCCCAACTGAGCAAAAGTGTTGATAATTATCCAAACACTGTTAAATTGTCAGATGGCTGTGTGAAGATGAGAAATTGCAGTTGAGATCCATTCTTGTGTTATCAGTGTCATTGTATATGCATGATTACTGTTTGTTTTGCTATTCTTGTGTGCTGTGAAAAACAACCTGCATTGTGTTTTTATAAATATTGTATAGCTGGCTATATATATTGTATAACCTATTCATCTAGTTTAGCCTGACTGTCCACCTTTGTAGCTATCTGGAATCTGTGGAGCTGCTGTTTCCATTAATGGAACAGTCCCTGTATTTGATGTATCGGTAGCAGAGGCAGTGCATTATATCTGACCACTGTGCAGCAACTACAACAACTACAATGACTATGTTTTTACAAATTCTCCCAGACTGTATGTCCACTGGCTGCCTTGAAAAGACAACAATGAACTTTCTCTGAGCTTCATGTAAAATGGATAAAAGCAGAGTTTTCCCTAGACAGTGGAATAACAAGCTTGGGGAGATTAGGCCAGGCAGTAAAATCACCTTTAAAAAGTCATTATTTTAAGTATTGTTTTTTAGATGATTCAGTTGTTTTAAATGTATTGTATGTGATGTTGTTATATATCTGTGGTTACAAACTAGTTTTATTATTGTTTGCCACATTTGGCTTTCTCAAGATCAATTTGTACTCTGCATTTAAAAGGTAGGCATTTTCATGCACTTAAAAAATAATACCAGGAATTATTGTCATAATGGGAGATTAATTATAAACCTCTTCAGCAAATGACCTGACGTCACAGACTTTTCAATGAGAATAAATCAATTCTGGCAAACAGTAAGCAGATCCAATTGAACTTAATTGGGCTCCATAAATTGGGTTCATTAGTGAGTGGAGTGCAGAAACATATTTCTGTCACAGTCAAAATGAGCATGCATACTTCAGTTTGATTTAGCAAAACATGGGAGGGCAATTTTAGGATAATTTGGATGTGTGATTGTTGGGAGGCAGAGATAATAAAATATTTCTGACATTTAAATCTGTGTCAGCTCAGATTAATTAGCACACATTGTCCGATTGTTGCCAAGCAACACAGATTGCTCAGAGGCAAATTGACCTTTGACCATCAGAAGTTGATCAGAGGCTGCAGTCAGGATGGCACAGGGAGGGTGGAGTGAGTGATGGGAGGAGGATGTTATTGGCTCATCACTCTGCTATCACACTGTCTGAGAAACCGAGACAGGCAGCCATGCTGAAAACAGCCTTGAAAACTCCTTGTGACATTTTGATTTCCTTGCCGCCGTGCTACGCTGATAAGTTGACATTATTCCTTGCTTTCTTTAGTGTCAGCAGAGGCCAGCAGAAAACTAGCTGTCAACCAGAGGTGGGGGGCTGAACATGAAAACTTTATTTTGGTTATAAAAGCTCAGAATCACAGTCCTCTCCCCACATGAAGGACACTGAGCGTTGTGCCTGTTCAGTGCCCATTCATAACAGACTGGGTTAGTTCAGTTCTGAACAATCTGTCACAGAAGGTTGGTGTTTTTCACAAAATATTAAGTCAACTATTTCATTCTTGCCACTTATTCTCTCATATCTTTGCTAACAGTTACTGGGTCACTTGAATCTGTGAACCGTATAGATCAACCAGTATCTGGTTTAAATGTATATTATTTGTGCATGTCTTCCGCCAAATTATTTGTTTAAAGTCTGAGGACTCTGAATAATAGCAGAACACTTGAGAGAAACGTGAAGGGCGGGCGGTTGCCCATCAACCAGAAGGTCAGTTTCCATCCCCGGCGCCTCCAGTCCACAGCAATAGCCACCATGAGCTACTGGTCATACCAGACCAAGTGAGGCTGTAAGAACAAAACTGAGCGAGGGTGTTTTATTGAATTCAATGTAGATTGTAGTATTTCAATTTTATTCAAAAGTTAAATAGTCTCACTTTAAGAAGAAAATGATGCCTTTTGATGTTCAGTTCAGTTCAATTCAATGTTATATATCGCCAAATCACAGCAGAAGTTATCTCAAGGCACTTTTCATATAGAGCAGGTCTAGACCGTACTCTTTATATTATACATACATTACATACATACATATCATACATTTTGACACATAACTAGATTTATTTTAGTCAAGCATAGGATCTACATGATGAAGATACCAAGTGTCTAGGACTGCCCCTGGTCAAGTTTGGTTTCAACCCATTTTCAACAAAAGATGTTTTCCTTTAAAAAGTCACTTCAACCCAAAATGAAAAAAAAAAAAAAAAAAAAAAAAAAAAAATCTAAAATGAACAAATATGTGTCACATAATAGGTCATCAATTTACAATTTTTTTTAATAAAGATATTTTCCTTAAAAAAGTCAATTTAACCAGCCAGATCTTTGTTTCTTTCAACAGTGGAGTCAGTGCAGGACATTCACTGCCTTGTACAGATGCAGATGTCTGCATTTTCTGGATGCAAAGACAATGTCTCTTTTCCCTTGATGACAGACCTAGGTATTGCTAGCAGTGGCTTGGGGGTCTCGCTGGTTACACTATGGCGAGCATAATTGTGCCGTGCATGCACATAAAATGAGGTCCCTACTGCATCATGAGACCGTACGCATAGCACGTGTCAGTGTTCCATAGCCTATAGGTTTGTCTTTGGACCATCTTAAAATGTCTCTGTTTGTAGTGTAGTGTACATTTAAGTACCAGGATGCCAACACTCAGAGATTGAATCACCTATGGAGTTAAAATGCCTTGGACCAATCAGTAGAAATGCTGAGGCCATGAATAGAGATACATTTGTAAGACCAACAAGTCCTCCCTGACTTTGTTCTTTTAGACAGCTATTTATATCATTTGAAATTTACATCTTAGTCCAACTATTTACTTGCCACATGATACAACTGTCATGTTACCCAGAGAGCCTCTAGTCACTGCAGGCTCTTTATGGAAATGAAGTCATTAAAGGGTCTGAAGAGCTGCCAAGTTTAATGTCAAAATAGCTGTCAACAGCAGATTTTATTCCTGCGTTAAAAACAGAAATGAACGGCTGATGAATGTTAAAAGGTGCTACCTGTTGGGTTTTAAAACATCAGTTAATCGTTATCAAATTAATTATGATACTGTCACACAACTGATATAACCGGTTTAGGTTATCATCTAATCTCACAAGAACTGGAGTATCTGTGACAGTGGGTGTGTTTTTGCCAGAATTAAGACCACAATTCCCATAATACCCTTTAGTTTCTGTCCCCAAGGTTTTCCTTTATTAGAATATTTGCTTTTGCTCAAGAGGACAATAAAGTAAAACTCATGATTCCTATGGCTGCTTGAGGGTTTTGTCATCTGAACATATACAGATGGGTTTTTTAGGTTTGTGCTAAAACAATCTAAGAAATATAGATATATATCCATATCTGTAATATATAGAGTTTTCATAACAAATTAATAAAATTGACAGCATGTACATGATGATATGCTGTGGGTTTGTAGATCTTCAAAACACAAAATCAATTGTTGAACCAGTGTGCAGGATCTAGGGGGATTTATTAGCAGAAATGGCAGAAAATATTCATAGTTATGTTTTCATTAGCGTATAATCACCTGTAACTAGGAATCATTGTGTTTTCATTCACTTAGAATGAGCCATTTCTATCTACATAAGGAGCAGGTCTTCTTCCAGTCTGCCATGTTGCACCATCATCTTTTACAGTAGCTGACGACAATTAGAAGTACAGGAATAATCTTAGTTAGTTATCACTGAATCTAAATAAATTAGAAACTTTCACACTCAAACTGATGGTGTCATTTTGAACTATTGCCCAAAACCTGATGCTCTGTGACTGTGTGTATTTCTTGACTCTTGAGGTCTGAAGAAACTTTTCACTTACTAGGAATGCATTTAGCCCGCAGGTTAAACTGGGCTCACTGGAAAACGCTTTACTTTTTCCAGCTGACACACTTAGGATAATCAGGTAGAAACAACCCATAATTCAACTCTTTTGAAGTAGGGCTCATTCTAGAACTGGTTCACCTCTATTAACAAAAGAAAATATAAAAGTCTAATCCCACAGCATAATACAACCCCCAGTCCTTCAAATGTTACTAGAATAAAAAGTCTGCATTTTGGATTGTTTGGCACCACCCATGAATCTTTCATGGAAACACTACTTCCATAAAAGTGCTGAGTGTTGTCTTAAATATAACATACACTGTATTATCCCAAATATAACATCATTATACTTTTTTCTGGAAATTAGGTTTGAAAAAGTGTTGGTTGTTTTATATTTGAGAGCAAGACAATTGCATTTCAACAACACCAGATCTTCTTTTTGGAGAGTGTAGCAGTGTAACATAGTCCTCTAAAGACATGGAGGAAAATCTGTCAAACAGCCAAGAATTACAGCTGTCACAGATGATGAGGTCAAAAAGGCAGTTTGAAAAATCTGAACTGTCAGAGAAAATGATTCTGACGTTCCAACTGTCTGACAGGAGAGAGTGAGAGGCTGTTACTGGTAGAAAAGATATACTAATGTGGCTTTTAAGTGTTACTGTATTTCATGTTTCTCTTAAATGAGAGAAAAGGCTTCAATAATGAGGACTCTCTTCTCGGGATTAGTGTGATCTCAGGGAAACTTTTCCAACAGGATGAGTGTCAAAATGTTTCCTGTCCTCTAAATGGGGGCAAGAAGAGAGAAGAGGAACAAGTCCTGTAGTGTCTTAAATGGCAGCTACTGCCATGCTGACAGTGACTCAGCAGTAAGCAGTTAACCCATTGCTTTCTACATTTAGCCTTTGCTGATTAGTTGATTCCTTTGGAGGTTTTCTGTGCACATCCAATTGGGAAGAGACCCTGGAGTGGACCCCGAATTCGCTGGAGAGATTACACATCCCATCCAGCCTGGGAATGCCTTGGGATCCCCCAGGAGGAGTGGGTTGCTGCCACCCTGATGGATGGATGATTGGTTGATGTCAGTCCACAGTCAGTTTTAAAGACAGGAGGCTAAAGGAAAAATATTCCTCAACTGCCTTTTCTACACACCACTTAAAAATGCACATACACACACAAGCTGAAGTGGTGCTGACTGTATGGTATATACAGTCATCGTGACGTACCAGGCGCTCCCACACATCATATGAACACACACGCATCAGCTCAGAATGCCTGGAGCTGATGGAGTGTTTGGGAGTATCAGTTTAGTGTTTACTTGTGTTTCCTGGTCAGGGCCGAGAGGATCATAGACACCCTCGGGGGTGGGAGGAAATGCGTGAGTTAATGTTTCACATCCAACAGATTAAGTGCAAGCTGCCAGACGTCCAAGCAGACACTGGGGACCGAGGGGCAATGGATCAGAGAAATTACTCCACGCTCAGTTAGGGAAGGAAAGACACGATCAACCACAAAAGCCTCTCCAAGAGTCTTCATTAGTGGGTAGCTGCTTCACCATTACTGTCCTGGAAGCATTACTGCAGAGGCCCTGGGTCCATCTTGTGGCTGAAAAAAAATCCATCAACACATGGTTTCACCTCAATATACTTTACAGGAAACACTTTTCTCACTCTCAGGCTGCATGCAGCAAATATGGAACATTACTGCTGCTGGGGAAAAAAGTTACAAATAAGAGATTATGACATGAAAACTTGATATACTGCATTTAATATCCATTAATATAACTTAATGTTATAATATAATCAATAATTATGACTTAGTAGGTGAGTGAGGATATGCATTTGAAGTTCATTCTTAATTTTGCAGTTAAACAGCTGAGTTTGTAAAGTATGGTGGCCCTAAAGGTCAAAGCACAATGGCAATTCAGAAAACAAACAACAGTTAACATTAAACAATTAAACCTTGTGTCATTGAAATATTGACAGGCTAACAAACATTGGATGCACTGTAGGAAAAGGAAGTGTCAAGGAAAGCAAGACTGTATGAGACCTGTTATCAAGAGTCGAGTCAAGCTGAGTCAAGTTGAATAAAGAATATGGGTTCTGTACTGTTTGTCTGAATGGTCTCAGTACCATACATCTACATCTATGGTAAGCCCTGAGGGGAAACTTGAATCAGTGAGCAACTACTGCACTACTTAAAGCAAGCTGAACTTTATCACACAGTGCTCATGACAGGTTTTAATACGCTTTAGGCTTGTAATGGTCACTTATATAGTGCTTTTCTAGTCTTACAGAACCGTAAAGTACCGTACACACACATTCATACATCCAATTCCCACACACGCTCACACATTATGGTGGCACAGCCACAAGAGACAGTGTGGGGTTCAGTGTCTTGCCCAAGGACACTTCAATATGCGGACTGGAGGAGCTGGGGATCAAACCATCAACCTTCCCATTAGTTGACTGCTTTACCTCTTGAGTAATGACCAGGCAGGAGAAGTTAATTAAAAGTTACAAAAGAAATGTCAGCTGAGATTGGTTTCAGCCTCCCGCAACCCTCAGAGGATAAGCAGTATAGAACATAGATAATCTAATTAACTGGAAACCATAAAATCATATTTCATAACTCAATTCACATAATCATTACCAAGAACATGTACATATGCTCTGAACCAATGTATAACACATTTAATTTTGTGGAGCATATAATGTATAGATTTAGCTTGTTTGTTTTTTTCATAAAGGTGCTGGTTCAACTCTGGTCACTGCTGTTATTGAAGCATTAAGTCATTTGTGGTATTTTACAAACCCCATTGCTTACAGCTGATTTCCAGTAAAAGACTGGACACAGGAGGCTGTTTGTTAAATCCCTAAATTCCCTCAAAGCTCACTGTTGATGTTTTGAAGTTCAACATGTTTCACATTTTGAAAGTAAGTGAACTAGAGTGAATATTATCATGACCATCTGTAGATTCTTCACTTCAGTGATTCTTTAAACACTACATCATAGCTAAACACATTGTACTCCGTGCAGCACTGTGAGCACTGTTTGAGGACGAACCTTCACTCACTTCAAACACTGTCTATTGTCTTGATCTGCACAAAGTAACTGTGTAGGTGTACAAATTCAAAAACATAAATTTACTTTTAAATTAATAGAACTTTTATAGAACTTTTCCTCCCAAACCAGGGTCAAAGGTCAAATGACCTGTTCAGGAGAATCAACTCTAATGGACCACAGCTCATTTTGACCTCAGGAATGAACATTCTCCAAATCTTTATTCTATGCAACAAGCTTTGTCTCTGCATTTAACATTTAAATAAAGAAAGTAACCAGAAAAACAAAACAAAACAAAACAAAAAACTATGCAGATTGGACGGCTCTGTAGACCTAACCAGGGTCTTCTCATCCTTGTTTATCTTTCTCTGCATCAGATCATCCTCCAATAGTAAATTATTAAATCTCCACATTTTAGACTTAGGTATTTCATTTAAAGTAATTTCTAAAGAGACCATTGCATGATCCAATAATGAAATTTCATGTATTCCACAAAATGAAACCAAATTCATACATCTTTTAATAGAAAACAACAAGTATAGCTGTTGGAGTAAAAGGTATAGTCTCCTTTGTAGGGTTCTTTTAGTCTCCATACATCCACCATTCCTGTTTCCACCCTTAAAACATGCAGCATTGGACCTAGCTGACGGTGAGGTCTTGTCCAGAGGGGAAATCGTTATAATCCCTTGGTTCCCCCCCGCGGGGACCACCACCTGTTGAGCAGCCTACCCCTTGGCATGCTCATCGTATTACCACTGCTCCAAATTCTCCTTCGGATGCCTTTCGTCCTACTTGGCGTACTGTCCATTGTTTTCTTGTGTAGTGGGTCTTACACCCTATCCCACAGTGCCCGACTTGCTCTGCTGCTGCCCCCGCAGCAGGAATCGAACCTGGGCATCCTGTATGAGAGGCCACCAAGGAGGACACGCTCTTGTTCCAGGATAGTGTGTCTTTCACCCTACCTATCCAATATAGGAAGCAGCTAGCGAGAAACACACCACTACCACTAGTCTGTTCACGGATAGTGGGTCTTGCACCCTAACCTATACAGTGCAACAAAGTTACAGCCAGAGAGAGTCGTTAAGAACAGGCAGGCAAGGTCATAGATGTTATACCACAACCTCAAATCACACAAGATGTTGTGTGGAATGTTACACCTTAGTCAATTGCGCGCCTGCTGCCTTCCTTGGATGTGGTAGCCTCCAATGGCGGGTCATGGGTGCCAGTCGGTCAGACACTCTGAGGATTCAACCTCTTCTTCTTTCAGGACACTGTGTCATTACTGAGAGAGGACTACGGAGAGTGTGAAAGGGGAAACATTGCTCTCACTTCAGAGGAAAAAAGCAACAGGCCTGAAAAGGACTGAAAGAGGGGGAATCTGTTGTGGAAGATTTGACTGTAGCCTCAAATACCACCCTCAGCCAGGGGCTCTGCATGAACAGAGGATCAAACACACTCAGACTGAGGTTTGAGGGATTAGCCTATCGGACAACTTTAGTATTAAGTGGAAAGTTTAGCTCCAGATTTGTGATTAAATATCCTCATTATATTATTAATAAAGGGAAAATAAAGGTGGAATTTAGAAATACAGGTAGTACCTCACACTGCAGCTCAGTAATATGGTAAATGGTAAATGGACTGCACTTATATAGCGCGTTTCTAATCAGATCAACCACTCAAAGTGTTTCACACTACAGGTCACATTCATCCATTCATACACATTCATACACCGATGACACATCGGGGGCGATTTCAGGGTTCAGTATCTTGCCCAAGGATACTTCGGCATGCGGACTGGAGGTGGGCGACCGCTCTACCTCCTGAGCCACAGCTGCCCGATAATAATAATAACAGGGTAGTAAGAGGGGAATAGCTTGGGAGCAACAAGTTAATACTGGAGTGACAGCATGACAATAGCAAAGCTAATAATTTGTAATATCATGATAACAGCCAGCTTCAGCCGATCACACACACTGTAGAAAACTCACTTACTGGCAGCAACTGGATTTTTCTCCCTGGTGGGGCTCATTTAAGTCTTAATTATCTATTCATGGGACAAAGGATTTGTAGTAAACCCCCTCCAGGGATGTGTGATGTTTAAAGTACATTTCAAATATGATATGCCCACTACAAACACTACACACAAAAGCAATACACAATGACAACAATCAGTTTTGTTTTCCCTTTTTTTCTGTTTCCAGCACTGGTAGAAGTGGTAGACTGCACTGGAGTGCAGACAGAAGGCAGGCAGGTGCAGAAGTGGACAACCATTAACTCTGGAGAACTGACCCATTATAGGCCAAACAACAGAAATTACAGAGGGACCATAGGGATTGCCTACAGTAAGTTCCATCTTTAGCGACAAGAATGTTCCAGGAGTCTCTGAATAAAGCTTTTTCATGGCTCGTTGAATTCTCACAGGGGGAACTGTTCATGGCTGAGTGCTGGGGTCCTTCCTGTGGCTGCCGGTTGAACTAACATTGCTAACTACTTCAGCCAGATGGTCTCCCTCTGTTGATGCCTGCCTTCATTTTCTCATTTTTATTTGTGTGTACTTCCTCTTGATGAGGTTGATGATTTTTATCATGCCATCATACCAAAGTAAACATCTCATTTGACATGAGCATTGAGAACTCACCCAGTCTCACAGCTTTATAGAGGTGTCATACTGAATGGCTGGATTGCCACCTCAGTATTTTTATGTCTACTTAATTGTAATTAACCCTTTAGGGTGCTTTCTATGAGGCAGCTTGTTTTCTAGAACATTTCTCATTCATGAATTCATTTATTCATTTGTATATCTCTTATGGATTTAATGCTGACATTGCCACAGATGTTCTGAACCACATAACTTTCCATTTATACATCATGTACATTTCTATCATACAAGGCATTTTAACACACACTACACATACAGCCGCAACACTTGGCTCTATGATAAATGCTTGGTTCCAGAGCAGATGGAACTGCATGGCCCAAGAGACCTCTCAGCAGGTGTGGTCCAATCTACTGTGGTTGCATCTGGAAATAGACATAGTTTCCCAACACAGGTACATTATGAGAAACACAGACTGAACACCTGGGCAGTGCACGTGTCCCAATACAGCCTCTGAAAATCCTCATTATTTACTAAAGCTTACCCTATCCCCAAGCCCAAACTTAACCCCAACCTAGACTGCTGCTAACAGTACTGTATCACCTGAGACTCAGCAGACCATTTAGCATTTAGTAATTTGGCCTGCTGCAAAAGATATTACAGACCTATGCTGTAACAGTTACAGTGGAAACATTCAAATGCTTGTGACTTCTAAATTCTGAAGTCATTCTTTTCACTAAAAATGACCCTAGTGCATAGAGCTGACCATGGAGGAGCCTTGGGCATTACTATTTTTAATTATGAGTCAAAACATTTTTAATAACAAGTAGGATTTCGAAGGTTTGTATGAATCCTGAAAGTAACTTTTAGCAAAGTGTGATTCTTCAGTGCTGACTGCAGAGACTCCTGAGTGTTGGACAATAACGACTACAGTCAGGTTAACCTAACATGACCCTCCTTAAGCACTGAATCACATGCACACTTTGTCGTGATTAAGACTACCCTCTCATGACCTCCCTTCCTGTTTTTGGTTTTGGACATTATCTCTTGTGTCTTTTGGTGTTTAGGTTCTGGTGTTATTTTGGTAATTATCATTTTTCATTTAATTTCATTTTTCAGTCATTTTCCTGGTTTGTCTCATATGCTTTACTTCCTGTCTTTGTTTCATTCCTGTTATGATTTGGAGCAAGGGACACAGGTGAAAGGGACCAAATGCAGACACTCAGAAGAGATGAAATATGTCCAGAGGTTTATTTAAACAAAAAGAGAGTGCAGGGCTTATGTAAAAGGCCAAAAAAAATCCAAAAGCTTCAGGGGAGGCCAAACACAAAAGGTCCAACTAGGAGGAAAACACTGGAGCAAACAATGGAGAAAACACTGGAGCAAACGCTGGAGAAACACTGAAGAACTGGGCACACAAACTCACACCAACTCACAAACACATATAAGACTCTGACACTGACAAAGGGGAAGACAAGACTTTTATAAACACGGGGTGAGTACCAATAGAGCACAGGTGGGAATGGAAACAAGTGAGAAACCAAACAAAGACCAGAAGTAAAAGCACAAAAGACGCCAGGGAAAGTTATTACCAAAATAAAACAGGAAGCGAGCGGAACACAAGGGAAAAGAATATCAAAATAAGGCAAGAACTGAATACACAAGACACCAGGAGGATAAATAACAGGACAAAAGTCACAGAACACCAGAGAACTAATGTGGGGCGGAAAGGCCAGCAGTTCGATCCCCGGCTTCTCCAATCTGTGCCGAAGTATCCTTGGGCAAGATACTGAACCCCGCATTGCCCCCAATGTGTGTATCATCGATGTGTGAATGGGTGTGGATGTGTTAGAGCGCTTTGTGCATAGAGTGTGTGAATGGGTGAATGTGACATGTAGTGTAAAGCGCTTTGAGTGGTCAATACGACTAGAAAAGTGCTATATAAGTACAAGTCCATTTACCAAGTCCAAGTCCAAACCAGAGCCTCTCGGGGTCATGACAATTCCCCTCCTTTTTTCAGCTCCACCTGTGTGTTGTTGGTAATTATCCTTTGTGTGCATATATACACACACAGATTGTCACAGACTATAATCCTACATGTTACATTAACGTTATACACACACCTATGCGTTAAATTAACGCACATCTCTCCGGACAATCACTGCCACCTTCAAACATTTGCACTCTACACTTTACATTTTTATTATGTATATTTATGTTCCTTGTGTATATATTTATGTTCCTTGTAAATATAGTTTTTGCTTTTTGCTCTTTCTACTCCTTAGCTTTACTTCTACTTCTCTATATCTGTCTTTGTTTACTATCCCTGTTCTTTAGCACTGATATACCAAGACAAAATTCCTTGTACGTGCAAACTTACTTGGCAATAAAGTCTGATTCTGATTCTGATTCTAACCTCTAGAGGTCATTTGTAGAAGCCTTCACCTCCAAATACTATGTTACTCCTAAATGTAAAGCAAAATGGTGACAAATGTGGTAACTTCTGCACACAGTGATATTTTCTGTATGTTACAGGTCATGGCTATAGCTGCAGTGATCATATCTGACTCCTGGAATCACACATAGTGTTGTGCAAATATGATGTTACTGGATTTCTTGTCAGGGAATATGTTGAGTCACTGAGGTCAACCAGTTTTCTCAGTGCAGATGTAAAAAAAGCAGTGTGAGTCTACAACAGAACAACATGTCTTCTGTTTTTAACAACGGATAAAATGTACCAGGAATGTACCAGGCAGAACAATAACAAAGTGACAGGTCAATACACACGTGTAAATTAAGCTTTTGTCATTGTGTAAAATCAATGACAAACACCAGTGTCTGATACATCAGCAACACACCTTGTTGTACAAGAGAAAAAAGAGTAAAGTGCAGCACAGTGGTGCAGTGGTTTGCACTGTCACCTCACAGCAAGAAGGCTCCGGGTTTGAACCCAAGTTCACCAGAGGCATTTCTATGTGGAGCTTGCATGTTCTCCCTGTGCATGTGTGGGTTCTCTCAGGGTACTCCGGCTTCCTCCCACAATCCAAAGACATGCAGATTAATTGGTGACTCTGAATTGCCCATTGGCGTGAATGTGAGGTTTTTGTCTATATATGTTGGCCCTGCGATGGACTGGTGATCTTTCCAGGGTGTACCCTGCCTCTCGCCCAATGTCACCTTGGATTGGCTGCAGCCCCTCCCGTGACCCTTTCAGATAAGCGGTATAGATAATGGATTAATGGATGTATGTGTAAAGTCCTTTTTGGACAGCTGCAGGCTGTCACTGGGACTAACCACAATGGTCAGGAAATGCCTTCAGACATGATACATGTGATAATACAGTGGATGTGAAGTGTGGGTGTGCAGGCTGTGGGAAGGTTTAAAACTAAAATGTAGAGAACCAGGTCTTTATTTGAAAAGATTGAAGATTGGTTATTATAGGTTTATTAGAGACAAGCCTTTAATTCTGAGTTCCTGTGTTTCAGAAGCTTTATTATACAAAAACCTCAAGTAATTTCTTTTCTCAATAATTAATACAAAACAACTTCTTTTAGGCGACTTGTCCAACACTACACAGTGCATTACCTAAAAATACACAAGACATCATCCAGTGCTCATTCCTGTGTTAAATGAGTCCAATGGTAAATCCTGAACATACGAATAAGTACATATATTGACCCCAAAAACTCATTAAATTCCTTCAGATTGCAAAGACCATTGAACTGCTCCCCCATAATCCTGCTCTCCATCCAGAGTATTGGTGCCCTGCTGGCTGATGACCCACTAATCGACATCTCTGAGGGCACAAATGGATCAGAGAGTTAAGATTCCAAATATTAGTATGTTTCAGTGGTGGACTATAAATAATGATGTAGAAAAGTGAGCGCTCTGTGCAGACCTGTCACTCAGTGACATTCCCTCATGTGTAGTCATGCTGAGAAATGATTTTCCAGCTTTATCTGTAGTCATGCAGTAAGGAACATTATAATCACTAGCCTGTGCTCGGCTGAATACTAATATGAAGCAATTGCATCCCACTGTCTCAGAGTTACATTAAAAGTCAAGTGTAAAATCTCATACCGATTTGCATATTATTTAATCAACTTTCTGTTCTCCCGCCTCTGAGCCCTTCTAAAGCAATGTGAGGCATATTAGTGTGTGTGTCTGTGTGTGTGTGTATGTGTGTGATATAAGAATGTGATTCTCTGCATTTTGCGCTCAGAATGATCAGCCTGAGCTATTTGAAGAAGCACTTTAATGTGTGTTTCAGTACAATCACTCAAAGCACAGAGTGTTCTCACAGAGGCCAACACACACTGTTTTGAGTAGCTGAAAGTTATTATAGACTTAGTCAGATAATCAGAAAAGACACTGAGTATATGCTGTTTGATAATGGAATCAGCTGAACAATTTCATAGTGGATAATCAGGCTAAAAATTAAGGGCCCCATATTTTGTGTCAGCCATTTTGGCAGTTTGGTATTTCCCTGACCTTGAAATTCATTTTGTCAGTCTGTCTGATCCCACACTCTGGGCAGTGCGCATGGTCCAAAGGTGGACGAAGAGGTGCAGATGGGTAGTTTGGTTCAAGTAAGGCAGACTTTAAAACAGACATGTAGCAAAAGCAGCAGAGCAGCAGCTTCTGTCCTCTGTAAAGGGTTTACACTGGACCTGTTTCAGAGCCCAACATGTAAGATGGAAGACTTGAAGGCTAAAAGTACACCTCAGGTCGCTGTGAAATGTGAACCGCTGTGTGACTAGCTGTACTGATTAAAGTAATAAAAATTTATGTCTCCAACAAAGTATATTTGTACAAATTTATTAATTTGCAGTGTCAAATACTTTTTTGTGAGACAATGATGGCAACATTTTATCATCTACCTCCAATAAACTCCAAATTGGAAATGTGAACATCTGCAATTCCTGGTCAATCTGCTGATGAAAACCATGTGAGGTGATCAAAAACAACTTGGAAATAGTATTTCGATTATCTCTATGACTCTGCTCCGTCCACTGAGACAATCTGGTTGACAGCTCCAATAAAAAGGTTGTAAGTGAGCCTGAGTTGCAGTTGTGCTACATGTTAAAAAAAAGAACTTCACTGAAGTAAATTTGACATTGAAATAACACGTGGGTATCATGAAACAGCAGTTTGAAAAACTCTGGAGTGAGCAGCTTCATAATCTGGTTATTTAAAACAGACTGTTGTTTAAAGGTGCTAATCCATCAACCGACAGGTGTTGGCTGCACCCTGGGGCTCCATCTGCAGAGCCACAGCCTTGGAAAACAAAGGCAGCCACTCTTCAGGGCCCTTCTGGAGCCTGTTTATCCCATGTTGATTTCAGAAATAACCCATTTGAGGTTTGGTAATAGCTGCAATCAATAACTGATGTGTCTCTCTGTCAGTGTGAAAGTTTCGGCTCAGAGGCACACAACATGACTCCACTGCTGCATTGTTTACTAGCTGCTACACAGAAAGTAGGAGGAAAAAATGCATGAATTCACATCCCAGAGATGATGTGCAGTATTCTTCATGTTTTTTGTATTTGTCATGATGTTATACTATCGCTGTAGCTTGTGTGGCCTGAGCTACAAAACAAAAAGAGAAACAAAGACAAACTTGACTTGATTTGAGATGATAATATCCTCTGTCATTCCTCTGTCAAAATGGATGGTTGGAGTGGCCAGTCCCTTTGTGCTATGTTTGTTGTACCTTGTTTGTTGTGCATTGCATCTTATGGTCCCTGTTACATGCAACCTGTAGGTAGTTGGCCTTTTCTCTCTTTCTCTCCTTTCTCTCTCACTGGCATTCTTGTGTCCCTCATTCATCTCCTCTTCTCTGTTATTCAGAGAGGAGGTGGAGATATATAGGAGTAGGCTGTGAGGCTGGTGTCCTCTTTGGTATGCTGTGGTCTCCATCTGAGCATTTGTTTACTTATTTTATTTAGGGAGGCCATAACAGTCCCATTTTTGTCACGTGTCTTAACTTGCCACCACGCAATATTTCTTTTTCTTCAAATGTCACCAGAGGAGCTCTGTATGGCTCCATCTGTGAACTCAAGCCTCTCCAGTGATTTCTCTTTTTTTCTACTGTCCTCCCCAGTATCTCCTCCCCTGTGTCTGCCTGTATTGGTGTGTCTGTGTGTGTGGAGGTGTGGCACAGGTCCTGACACACCTGCTCACTTGTTGCCTATTGTCCTCCTGCCCACCTGCCTCTGATTGAGTAATCTGCGACAGTACAGGTACCCCTGCTCTTCAGCCGGTCAGTTCCAGACTGTTCTGCATGCTTCTGTGGTAACTACACTCTACACTGCTCACTTCGTTACCAGTGTATTTCCTTGTGTATCTAGTGCTTGTGCTTGCGTGTTTTCATTGTGCCTCAGTGTCTATCTGTTCTGGTGCTGCTGCCTGCCTCACCTGCATCCATCTCCAGTCTCTGTCATCATTCTCTCTCCCAGACCACTCACCTGGTCCCCCAGTCCCTTGTTATTCCACTCTCTTCCTCCTACTCAGAACTATAATAAAAATATTCAGTAAATAACCATTTACCTTTACCTACAGCTGGTGTTTGTGACTGTGTCTGCTTTGGGGTCAAAAACAAATTTAAATCCAAACATAAAATCTTGCCTGAGTCTACTGTCTCACTAGTGAAGCCTTCAGTACAAAACCAATCATGAGAGCAATATGAAAACACAAAGGTTTATGGGCAAAAGAAAATGGACGTTTACTCCTTTAAGCCAGCAATTACTAAATTACTAAAGCATTTACCAGAAGCGACAATAATTTATACACTTTACACTTCATGCTTTTAGACTTAACAGCTGTTTCTGATCACAGTACTATACAATTTTTCACAATTCCCATATATAAAACCACCACATAAAACAACGGCTTACTCATTATTTATGACCCACAAAAACATCTGGAGGTTTTCCTTTATCTAACACCTCTCCTTATAATGATATTATTGTGTTTTACCTTGAATGGATATTTACAAACATTAAATATCTCAGTATGAATTAAGCCTGAATTTGAAAAAAAAATAATATTGCAGCTAAATATAGAAGAATATTCTGTAACAAAGGAATAGCAGAGACGTCAGCAGGGAAACGAACACGACAGGTCAGGGCCCAGCTGGGTATTGTTCATGGTGCTGAGCAGTGGAGGCTCAGGGTTGTTGGGCAGCTGAGGCTGTGCGGCACTGGGCAAGATCAGCCTTCACAGTTTGTAATGAGTCTTCAACTTGATGTGGCCCCACATACTACTGCTCCAGATATTTAACAGTGAACTGATACTGTTCTAATGTCAATATTGGGTGTAGGAATTTTCTAAAATCCAACCAAAAATTCCTTTTTAAAACCTGTCCCCACACAGCACTGTCATTATATAAAATCCACTTGACTGCTCTGCTGTGTGTTCATATTGTGCTCAGTATGATGCTGGATTTATGCTATGTATGCCGTAAAATGTATTTATCATCCTCTTCAGCAGCACAGACAGCTGACCTTCCTAACAGCTGCACCCACACACTCAATCACAACTACTGTTTCAGGAAATATTACATTCTGAGAGAATTCATAGAAACACTCTGAGAAAACACTTACTAACATTTTGAAATAAATCAGAATCAGCAAACATGGTCCTAAAACTGTAGTCCATCCTGTGTATTTGGGACGTTCAGTACTCCAGTGATTTAGTATCACACTTCTTCAGCCCTTTTTGGAATTGTCTCATTCTGAGACATTGAAAGTGTAGAGAAGTGGCTACGTGCTGCTCTTGTATCTGAGATGTTAAGTTTACCAGGAAAACATTTAACGAACCAACCCAGTTTTTATCCTTGATGTATTCTCTCTTGTAAACGTGAAGCACTCTCTTCAACAACTCTTTCAACAAAGCATAAATCTCACCTTTGTGAGTCTACAAGTCCAGCAGTTTCTTTGGCTCCCTCTAGTGCACTGAGCTGTAATGAGCTCATTACTGCCCCCTGAGGCTGAAAGGCAGTACATACAAAGTACATTTACTCAAGCACTGCGCTTAAGGACAAATGAGGTACTTGTATGTTCCTCCATACTTTTGTCTGTGTAGGTTCTTAGTCATCAAGTCATCAACATGTGATAAACAGGAGAACAGACACAATAACATCGTGAGTTACCTTATATATGCTGTGCAATGCAGTGAGTAGTGCTCAGACCTGTACATAGGTGAAACCAAACAACCACTCCACAAGTGCATGGCACAGGAAGCCAGCTCATCAGGACAAGACTCGGCTGTTCATCTACATCTAAAGGAGAAGGACACTCCTTCAGGACAATGATGTCTCCACATTTTTGGATGAGAGGACAGATGGTTTTGAGAGAGGGTAAAGGGTCATCTGTGTCCCATCTATGTGACCCACATCTTTATTCAATTCAGAAATATTGTACTTTGTACTCCTACTACATTTATCGGACTGGCTTTAGTTATGATTATAATTTCATGTTTTCATGACTTTTTGGCTTTGAACCACTGGTTGATGGCTTTATTGATTCTCATTGTTCTCTAGTTTTGCCAGGAAACAATCGATGGGTCAGAAATCACTGCAAATTGATCCATAACGTCAAAACAGCTGTAATCTAGACAAAATAATAAAAATATACTGTATATATTCCATGTTCATCCTATAGCTTCTGTTTGAACTCTTCTGTGTGTTTGTGTGTGTGTGACAAATTGGGTAATTTTTTATCTAACCCAAATGGGTTATGATGTTTGAGCAAAAAAGAGTAAATAGAAAGTTTATAGTTATCCTGAAACATGATGGCAGAAAAACAGTATTAGCTAATTAAAACAAAACAAGTTGGAGTTATTTCTGAAGTGATAAACAGCAGCTGAGTGACAATAAAGAAAATATAGTTGATAAAATATGATGGTAGTAAAACAAAGATACAGAAGAGATGCAATCGATCATCGAGCAAGTGAAATTAAAACAACAATGAAGCCTATAAAACTCATCAGCTGAAAACAAGAAAAATCAGGATGACAGCCTGAACACAGATGCATCTGCAACAGAATCAAATAGCGGTACAAACAACATGGTGGAAACTGAAGTATAATAAGATTCTTATAAGATACACAGGGAAATAAAAATATACTGGATGAAATTAAGCTCCAATGCGGAAAAATCAGTGAAATTGGTAATGACTAGAGTTGTGTGTGGCTCACAGTATGTGTGTGAGAGAGAGAGAAGGAGAAGAGAAACAGAGAGAGAGAGGTTAGAGGAGGATGACTGAATTGCCTAAATCATATACAGTATGTTAATTCGCTTCATAAAAGTACTTCCAACAAACTTCCGCCACAACCCTGTAGTTTCAAACTTGCCAACACTCAGACAGAAACTGGTGCTTCCAAATGACCACATACCCACACAGAATCTAGTCTGTCAGTCCAGTTCAGTGAGGAATCCATAGACTTAAACAGCCCTAACAGCGCATGTTTCAACACAAGAGGCCAATTGAAAGATAAAGATGAGGACACTCCTACAAGACCAACAGTGTATACTCTAGACAGGGAGGACAGTTGGGAGGCCTCTATGTTTAAGTAGAAATCATTCCTCAACAGAAGGTGTATGAAACCATATCCCCACCCATACTGTCTGCTTAATCTCTCCAACAAACTTCACACCTCGCCTCAGGTGACTAATGATTATCTTTAATACAAACTAACAAACTGGAGTCTCCTCAATGAGAGGTGAAACGTCCACTAAGTATCTTCCAGCCAGTCCGTGCCCTTGAGTTTAACCCTCCTGGATAATGAGCACATTTATGTACCAGCAGAGGTTCAAGTGGATGGTTAAAAACTTGTCATGCATTGTACTTCAGGTCACTGTAGATTTTCTTTGTCAAACCAGACCCTGATCAGTTCCTGGCGGTATGAGCGCCTCTCCTGGGAATACACCTATGAGTGCGCTTTGTGTTGAGTCGCATTTGCGCCCTCCTCCTCCTCAGCCTGTTAGATAGTCAGTAACATTAAGTGCTCAGATATAAACATAGACCAAACGAGCAGTTACAGCAGCAGCACTAGAACCCAGGTGCGCCAGCCGGCAGCACCAGTTGAGATTAAGCCCATAAGACTCATCTTTATTAACCATCAGCGTGGAGCAGACCATTGTTGGGAGGTGCCCAGTGCTCTCTTTGGTATTTCCATGGCCTGGCGTACTCACTGACTGACTCTTATGTATTCAGAAGAATACATCATACATTAGAGGTGTAAATCAGTTAGTAGTAGTAGTTTGTTGCAACAACCTTGGCCAATCCACATTCATTATTTTCTTTCTCGATGAAACACAGATTCGTCACAATGCTTGTCATTTAGGAGTCCTGGAGAGTTGGTTGATTGTCTGGGACTACCACAGGTTTCAAGAGAAATATAGACACCACAGCTCAAATTTACCACCAGGAGTAGATGATCTATCTTTTTTTAGAGTTGGAATTCACTTTGAACATATTGAGATCGATATGATTACTTGTGGATAGTGGTGACCTTTTAATACCGAATCATAAGTATCTACAGTGGGCCACCATCTCAGTGCCAAATGTACGGCTGAACGGTCTCCTCAGAATCATGCTGGTAGTCCACAGAAGTATCTACCTGTTTCATAATTCAACATGCAGAGCTGGGTGATACTTTGGCCAAACTGATTTAAAAGAAGATGGAGCTCAGCTGCTGTCTAGTTACCCAGTGTTTTAGAGCAGGAGAGGAAGAACAGATAGTCTAGAATTATTAGTAGAGACAAGTTTAATTGATCTAAGATTCTTCATCAGACTGTTTTTAATATGTGTCCGTCTCAACATACCTGTAGATTTGCAGTAGAAATTGTAGAATAATTAATCAAAAACAGTTTGATGTACACATAAGCTCTGGGGTTGTTTTGCAGCAGTAAGGTGTTTCACCAGTGCGTTTGATGTAGGTTATTGTGGCTTGACAATGCACAAAATCACTCCTCTTAGAGGCACTAACAAGTCCTCAACATCTCGACCATATAGGTTGTATATCCCTGTCCTATGTCCCAGAATGCTGGTTCAATGCACGGTTCCTAGAGTTTGCAGGAGTAGAATGGAGAAGCAAGCCTTTAACTATCAGAGCTCTTCTGCTGTTTAGCCTCTCTACAGTAAAACATATGATTAAATTGGCTCAGGCCTGGAGCCATCACTTTGTTATGCTGCTATAGAGCTAGATTGGGGGGAACCTGTACATGCGAGATGCGGAGCGGATGGCGCCCATCCGCAAACTGGTTCTCCTCGAGGTTCTGCCTCTTAAAAGGGAGTTTTTTACTCCACTGTCACAAAGTGCTGCTCATGGTGGGAATTATTTGGGTCTCTGCCGACAACAATATTATACAGAGTGCAGTCTATAGACTGCTCTATATGAAAAGATGCTAAGATAACCTCTGTTATGATTTAGTTCTATATAAATACTTGACTTACGACGATCGACCCAAGGGCTTCTCCTGCGACAACCTCCTCCTAACATGGGCGTTGTCACTCTTTAGACCCACATCACCTGACTTCCTCCCATGCTCCCATCATTATTACTAAGCGCAAACAATAAAACCTAACTATGGATTTATGACAAACTGCTGCACAGTCAACCTACAGGCTTGTTTTTTGCAGTATCAAGACTGCAGATAGAGACAGAGAATCCTTACTCTGTTTGACAATGATGCCTTCACATAACATTTTTGCCTCGGGGTCGCTCTTTGTCTCACAAATTACAGATGTATAAAATTTGCAGCATTGTGTTCCGAGAAAACCATATTTGCTTTTTTTTTTTCAACATGAATGTATGAACAAGTCCCAAAGTGTTCATAGTGAACATATCTGCAAAATGACTCAACATTTTCAGTACCGCACTAAGATCCATGTGTTTTATTGAGTCCCGAAGGAAGTTTTCTGGTTGTATTAAGGTATTCGAGCACCTGGTTAAGATTAGGAAACATGGTATCTTTATTTAAATATCTGCATAGGACGAGACTGTATTCACAGGCTCTTTGAACTTGGAAATGACATTCTGTTTTCTAAAATACTTGAGAAACGAATGATTGCTTATTAAACTAAATTATCTGCTGTTAAAGAAATTGAAATTAAAATCTCAAACACATGCTAAATGTTAGAAATTATGAAACTGAATTTGGCAGAAAATGCATCATCTATGTAGATTCTTGTGTGTTCTTGTAGTTCTCTTATGTATGCTTGGCTGCATACGTTATTGATTCCTACATGAGATTGAGAAAGTAAAAGATGATGAATCATTATTAGTGACGTAACACTGCTTGTCATTTCTTAAACCAAGCGGCAAATTTGTTAACCCTACATGGGTAGCATCCATGAGTAGCAAAGGACACTAACACTATGCCTGTTCATTTATGAGCTTTTGAAATAGTTTGTCTAAATACTGTCAACATTTATCTAATAATCTTTATATAAACATTTTATTGATTCCATTTTCCTGATTATTAGTTGTACCCACTGATTCGCGATCCTTTAACGTCTTATAGTTATTAAACAAAGAGGACAAACTGCAAGTGATCTTTTGTAAACTCACAGATCACAATACTTTTGGAAGGGTGACAGTTTTCGCCCATCAATTCCCTCATAAAAAACCTACCAGCCAGCAAATTTCCACTTTATTCATATGCAGTGATATTCCAGACAGGTGGTGGATACTAGTCATTTGAAAGAGTTATAGAAGTGAATGGAAACACTGTGCAAGGACCAACTTAGACAAAATACCTTTAGGGTCTTAAAAACTAGAGATGAAAGAGAAGTAGGGACACCCTGGTGCTGAACTGGAGTACTCTTCCATTAGTTCACAGTTCAAATAGTTATTCCAGAATCAGTGGCACATTGTCAATACTGATCCTACACTCAAATCAGTTTTAAAGACCACCTATTTAGTCCTTAAATGTTGTAAGAGATACTGTGGGCTCACCTGCACCATCCCACATCCATCAGCCTGCTATATATAAATTATAACAGTGGTAGCAGCCAGTGTGTGTGTGTTTCCTAATAAAACCATTCTCTCAGCTCTCCACATACAAGTTGTAATATTAATAGACAAGGTCAAATTTTATTTACCACACATTGTTCTGTATATCTTGCCTACCCATATAGATTATATTTGCATAGTAAATCCTTGCAAACTCTATATGTTACATCAGTAGACACAGAATTAATATTAACTGATCCATCCGCTACTCATTTCAGTTAATAGTCATTACAGTTAACACAAAAACCCAAGAGGTAGTATTAAAGATACAGAATACCCTTTTCCCTCGTTTTAAATGAAACTTTGATATCAAGCCCTTTTTGTGAAACTAATGCCTGATTGGGTACACCATACCACCACATGTTGGATTCTGCTCCCATGTTGATATGACTTCCTGCATCATTTCTGCAGATTGTCAGCTGCATTCTGTCCTCTTGGATCAGTTTCTACCACATCCCAGGTGATCTACTGGATTCCAGATCTGGTGACAGGAAGCCTGAAATTCACACAGGCTCACTGTCATGTTCATGAAACCAGTTTGAGATGACTTACTTTGTGACATGGAGTAATACCCTGCAGAGTAGCCATTAGAAGATGGTAAACTGTAGCCGCAAAGGGCCGAACATGGTCAGCAACAATACTTAGACTGTGACATTCAAACCCACAGTGACTGGTAAAGTAAATCAAGAAAACATTCCCTCATCATTACACCACCAGCAGCAGCCTGGACTACTGGCCTGAGCAGGTTGGGCTCCATGGATTCATGCTGTTAAAGCCATATTCTAACCCCTGTCTGCCTCAGCAGAAATCGAATCCATCAGACCAGGCTACGTGTTCCAGTCCTCAACTATCAGTTTTGGGAGCCTGTGTCACAGCAGCCTCAGATTTCTGTTCTCGGCTGACAGGAATGGGAAACTGATGTAGTCCTCAGCCTTATTGTCCATCCACCTCAAGAGTTGGAGGTGTTGTTCATTCTGATGCTTTTCTGCTCAGCACAGTTGTAAGAGTGGTTATCGAATTATCTGGCGTTGCCTCTGTCCACTCCAACCTGCCTTACGACCTCCTGAGCCTCGCTCATCAAAAGTGTCTCCCTCACAGGGCACTGCTCACTGGATGGTTTTGTTTTGGCTCCATTCTGATAAACTCTAGAGACCACTGTATTGTGAAATCTCAGGAGATCAGCGTTTCAAAATACTCAAACAAACCTGGCTGCCAACAATCGCACCACGGTCAGTGTCACTGATTTTGACAGTGACACAGGATTGCTATATTGGACACTGGCACATGATTGGCTGATTGGATAACTGTAGACAGGCAGGTGGACAGGTGAATATACGCCCACCTACAGGTCAAAGCACCTCAATTTTTCCAGTTGTTACTGGATTATGGTCTAATGTCTCAGTGTTTCAGAGAACTGAAGTACAGAGACAAATAACTGAATCTAAATGTTTTACTGATTCAGGAGCTGAACCTGAGACCTTCTTTCTGATGGAAATGAGAAACATTGTTTGGAAACTCTGTTGCTGAAGTTCTACAGATGTGTTGCACTTGTTGCTTCTTTCACCCTCTGTCCAGGTCATCTCAAACCAGCTCCATGAGGTTAAAGTCTGGAACTGAGCTGCTCTTCATTATATGATCTGGTTTTGTTCCTGATGTTTTTTGGCTCATTTTCTCCACTGTAAGGATGAACCTCAGCCAACTGGCCTGTCTTCCTCTCTTAGTTCCTTTTTCTCACCATTCTTTAGAAATATCAGTACTTACAGTACCACTTCCTGCAGTACAGTATGGTCCTAATATAGTGCATCAGGGGTGTGATAAAACAGTTGTTCAACACTGCCTCTGTACAGACAGAGGGTTTGATTCATCATAAAAGTTGCAGAGACACCTGTAGGAACTGTTGTATTAACTTTCAAGGCTTCATTCAGTTCCAGTGCTGCGGAAAACTGGAAGTTAACCACTTATCCCCGAAAAGGCCTGGGGCATGATTCATTTTTTGATGACCTTTTTTTTTTCATTTGGGCAGTTCACGGCTGACCTTTGTGTCATAAGGTCATTCACAGGACTTGGAGTGTACAGTTGCATTCAATATTGGAAAAGCTGGGATGCTGTAAAACTTCTGACAGGTGAGTATACATGTATATATATGTGAGTGACAGCCAGACCCCAAGCATGACCCTAGTCATCAGTTGTTCTAGTTTGAGTTGCCTCAAAATTCCCCCAGGCATCTGCTCGGGTCTTGGCCCCAGGCCATCCTTGAGGTGCCCTGCTGGTTACTGCTGAACTGGACTGTGGGGAAACAGAATATCTGAAGGAAACTCCATGCAGACTCCTCTTCATTCTCTGAAATATATGACTGTATAATTGTGTATGTTTATTTAAATAAACTGTAGATATGTGTTGTTTTTCTGATCAAGGAAGATTTGAAACACAATCAATGCATTTAGATTTTTCTCTGTTGTGGGTATTTGCATGAGAAAGGGCTGTGAATCTACTATGCAGGAGTTCTCTTTTGCATTATATTTCACTGTTTTTTTTTCCTCTGTGTGCAGTGCCTGTTCCACTGAGGTTTGGTGGATATGCACATGACACATAACACTATGATATTAAGATTTCATCAAAAGTACAAAGGTATTTACATGTTTTGACCCACATAGTTGACCATTTATTGTATGCTTTGTATTTTTCATAGTACCCAAACACAGTTGACAGTTGGAGTTTTAAAAAATCTGTAAATTAAATGTATGAAATGCAGAGAGATCCACAGAGATATTTCTACCTTCTGCAAATCACATTTTGCATATCTGTCAGCTTTCTCGCATTCAGGTTGCACCTCAATTGCTAGAACAAACCCTCTGACAGACAAGTGATCTCTTAGATGTGCAGCATTGGAACACCAAAGCAATAGGCTCTTAGTACCACAGATGGAGACACACTGAACAGAAAACAGTGATCTCAAGGACACATTAGCAATGTTGTGCATATATGATGTAGCCAAAACACTCAGATCATCCCTAAAGCATCTTGAGATGATAGAGGCTTCTGCCTCATCAGTATTTTATCCACATCCAAATCAGAGAGAGATGCTGCTGTCATGTCACAACCTCACCTCACTTCACAACATTAATAAGCTTTTCCGGCAGAACAGGCAATGGCAATCATCAAACACAATAAGGACTATGAAGGTGTACAGTATATTGTTGACATTATGAATGTGTTCATGAAACTTTTAGTAGCTATGTTTTGCCCCAGGGTATGCAGTCAGGTAGCTAAACACCCTACGATTTCAAACAAGGCTATTTTAAACTCTCCTGCCAATTTACAGTCTCTGGGTACCATGAGTGCTAACTAATTGTTTAATAAGCACACTTTGCTCTGCATCAAAGGAGAGATTTTTGTAATATTTCCCATAAATTCAAGCTGTCGTTATGCTGAACCATTAAGCCCCTGACTGAGAAGCTGCTTTTAAAATGCACCAAAGAGAGCAGGGTTAAGCGGCCATGTAATTTAAATAATTAAAACAGGTTATCAAGTCAAAGCATAGCACTTTTGTCATATATTTGCCATTAAAGCTATAGGCTCCTTCTGTGCTCAGTATGTCCCGGAGCGCCCACAGATCTTAATTAGGCACAGTGTCAAGTGCTTGAGGCGCTATCTAATGTGACTGAATTTATTCACTTTCTTCCTAGACACAAAACCCTGACTACGTGAGAGGAATCACTTTTTGTGTGTCTTGGTAAGTCCTCCATTTGTCTAGCAGATTTCTTAATTCTAAGGAGAATTCAATGAGATTGATTAGGTTGGATCTCTAAATCTCTCCTCTCCGTTCAGTATGGGTGGGGGCTGGGGGCGGATTGCTCCTTAAGTTCCCAAGAAACAGTCTCTCACCTGCTTACCACCACTGCCATGTGGCGTCTCGGGCGCCGGAAGAATTTTGGCGTGAGCAGACGGCCTCAGCCTCGGCTAAGGAAGCAGAAACCCTCGGAGGTCTGGGTTGACTGGCGGTCAGTCGACAAGGTCATGATATAGCAAAACTGGTTGCCAGCTCCCATGCACATTAATCCTCCTCTGTCTACACCACCACTTTGACATTTCAGCCACTCGATTGCAGCCATCTGGCCCTCAGATAGGAAGAAAGCACGAGCAGTGCTGTTCGGTTGTCATGGTGCTTGTTTTAAGATTAACTAAACTCTCATGGAATTACTAACACACACCCTAACGCCAGATTGTTATAAAATCCTTATGATGCACTAAACCACCACAATCCCAACAAATGTAAAAATGACCCCAAGACCGAAATATGAATGAATAACGCCACCACCCTTCACAAAATCAACAAACACAAACCACAAGCACACTCGTCCAGTGACCTTCACTCCTGTCCTTATATTGAACTCATTTTGCTAACCACACCAATGATAGGTATATTTCAATATTTAATTTCTGGGTTGGTAACTTAGCTGCATTTTAAATCAGTTCCTCTGGACCTCATATATTATAGCAAACGGGGTTGTTGGTAAAGGTCTCCAAAACATCAGCCAGTCTCGTCCTCTTGTTCCCTCCTCATTTCCCTCAGTGTTTAATCATTGGTTTAAACCTCCCAGTGCAGAACCCAGAATCAACAGTGTGTCACACCTGCAGCGACCAGGGGTTCTGGCGCCCCCTCATGGTGCGTGGCAGGGGCGTCCCTCCCTGTGTGACATGGAAAGAGACCAAGCCTCCCTGTTGCTAAGGAGTGTAAGGCACAACAGGCGCAGTTCAGCAGCCCGTAGCCAGAGGGCTTTGCTGTATTTGATCGAAGCCATTATGTAAGTTATTAATTAGTACTCTCCAATTTTGTTCTCCCACTCTGCAGTATTAAGGCAGCTGGCATGAATGTGTGTGGAGGAAGCGAGGGAGGGAGAGGAGGGAGGAGGCGTCAGAGGTATGATTATATTTCATCCCTGTTGGCAGAATGATACTAAATTAGTAAAACTGATCAGAGACCCAAATCAAATGTAGGGGAGCACAGCAATAAGTTGTCTTTGCTTAAAAGCCGCACTAGTCAATATTCTTGTGTAACAATGAATCAAATGACTGACCCAAAGTTTTAGAACTTTTGATGTCTTTCAACTTAGAGTTTTTGTTTGTTTGTTATTTGACTGGTTTGCAGGTTTGATTTTATGGATTTATGTCTTATAGTTGTGGGCAGCTCAGAACCTAGGTGAGGTTGAGGGGCAGGACTGTGGACTAAGTTAAAGTCTATGTAAGAAAATTCAAGAGATTTGTCTCTAAGCATGCTTATTTATGTCAAATAGTTCCTGAAAACTTATGTAAAGTCTAACAAACCTGTGTTACTGCATTGTGAAATTCCTTCGTTTGGGTTCTCCATCAGTTTCATCTCCAGAGTTTATGGGCGGGTCAGGGGCGGTGGCTAGATGACACCTGGGTCCACCCTCCGGCCTTAACCCCACCCATAAGAGCTGTAACTATTAGAAATAGCAGGGCTGTGTTGGCATAGCGCTCCTCCTGTTTAGCTGCAGCTGTTGTAGGTTTTGCTTGCTGGCTGGCTATGCATCCATGAGCCATCCTTCCCACAGGATGCCAAGTTTACAGAACAACAAATTAGCGTGTATGGCCCAAATTTTCAAAGGCATCAAGAGGAGGTGGATTAAGTGACCCTTTTACTCTGGTTAGTAGTAACTTTCATCAAGGAATTCACGGTAATCTGCCTTCACTTTAAATAAAGTAAAACCGGGCGTACCCCCACCCTACCCTTCACCCTCCTGTCCCTTAACGCTGCTCCTGTCTGTGTGTGTGTCTAATGTGTGTATCCTCTGGTGGCTCAAGCATTAACACATCCATCTTTTACAACTCAAGGCATTTGTTTTGCAGTTTGTGGTGCTAACAGAGTGCTGGGATGTAACCAGTCACTGTGCTACAAGCGTTAGGTAGACATAGTTCAGCACCTGCAGCAGCATCTCCAGAGCAGAGAGAACCTTATTGTATATATTTGACAGATTTTTTAGCCATTCAGAATTTTTGCTGGGTAGTTTGTTGATTCTTTAAAGAATAATACCAATGGTTTGGCGATGTTTTAGCCCATTTCCCTGCATCATCTTGACTGAGTTGAAGAATCTCTCTGATGAGACATCAAGACTAAGATTTGTTTTGCAAGTTACATCATTATTTATTAGTTAATACAGCAATCACAAGGAAGAACTGCAATGTTGACCATAGCATGAGCAGAATGTTTAATGTTACTTTATGGCACCTTTTAGGGTGGCTGTGGCTCAGGAGGTGGGCGGGTCGCCCACTAATCGGAAGGTCATGGTTCGATCTTGGGAAAGATACTGAACCCCCGATGTATATCGCCGGTGTGTAGATAGGTGTGGATGTGTTAGGCTTTGTACGCCGAGCAAGCGCTATGGATAATAATGTGTAGATAGGTAGATACTTGACACATGAGTGTAAAAGTGCTTTGGTGGTGAAGTACAAGTCCACACTATTTCTCAGCTGAAGCAATGCAATTTAGTAGGTTAAACAAAAAACTAATTAGCAGGATGCAAATCCTACTACCATCCATTTATGGCCATGATAGGGCTTACTGTTCTGACTTTGTATAGTTGTACTGTGGCTCTTTATCTGTTTTTTTTGTTTTTTTTGATGTATGTTTCTTAGCGAGACCTTCACTGGTGAAGAAATTCTTATGTTGGCAGTAAACCTGCTATTGATTTGGGCCTGTTGGACCCCTCCTTATTTATTATTATCCTCCATTAAGTATAGACGTTGCATTTGAAATTTCTAAGCTTGTTGAAAACTCATGAAATGCATACACATCAGACACAAGCGAAAAATTCTATATTTCATTTGGCGCTTGTGCATGGGGTGGTGCAAAAGTGGCTCTGTAACACCCCAAAAACCTTCCCACTGTTGTTCATTTATCCTCGTGGATGAAATTTGGCACAAACATGTAACATTCCAAGACTTTCCATTGAAAAAACAACAGGAAGTGAGCCATTTGAATTTTTGGTTTTGCCATTTCCAAGCATTGTACTAACTCCTAGAAACTAATTACCACCTACAGCAACATGAAATTACATGTTTTATACTTTATACTTCCAGCATGAATTGTTACCCAGCAAGGTTGAACTTGATCCATCAGATTTGATCAGAAAAGGCCAACATCTTGATGGTGCTCCATTGTGAAAATGGTGAGTTTTCATCGAATGGCATTGGCCTGCCTTTAGCGTTTGATTCTTCTGCATTAGCCCAGAAGTTGATGATACTCAAACATGGATAGTCTAATCAGATTCAATTCAATTTATTTATATGGCGCTTGAATCACAGCAAAAGTCATCTCAAGGCACTTTTCATATAAACCCAGGTCTAGACCATACTCTTTAAAATGAACCCATACTCTTCTGCTCCAAACACATGTTTGACAAGGGTACTGGCCTGGGGATATCTCTATACCAATATTCAGTCATGCGCATAGGGCCACCTACTGGAAGAAGGAGTGACATACTGATATGCTCCCTAGTAGGCTGATCACATCTACCTCAAATGTCATCAGACAAGCATGGAGAACATGATGGCTGCCTTTGTCTAAATATGCAATTGATTGATGCAGTGAAGATTTGTGACTCATTTTGTTCTGTGTCCGGTGGTCATGCAGTTTGTGGAACCGTGTGTCGTATGACAGCGATCCCACGCGACTATGGGTCCCCGACCAGGCGTGAGGTCGCCATTGCGATCAATTGCTGTTGCAGCTTTTAATGGTGTTGTTTTTTAGCACCATACCACAAACAGCTTTCAGTGTTGTTTACTGCTGACCTTTAGCTCAATGGACTAAGCGTGGCTGAACAAAGGTTAAAAGAAACAGCTCTTTTTGAATGAATGTAAAATTCTGTTTTATATAAAGACAACACAGAGTTGACCCAGGTTAGTGTTTACGGTAGCTTATTTGAAAACATATGTGTAAGCTGGCCAAGTCCCAAAACAACTGACACAAATAGTTCAGTGACGAATCAACAATGGAAATAAAAAGAAACTGTAGGATTTTCACTTTTAGCTCAAATGCTAAACTAAAAAAAACATTGGACTGTTCTATTTGCAGGAGAGATGACATTCAGTGCTTTTAATTTGAAACTGGAACCACTGGTAAAACCTGCTTCCTGAACTGCACAGCTATCGTTATTACTACTTGTTCCTGTATGGGGAGCTTGCTGCAGTGGATTAAATAATTTTCTCAAAAGAACATTGGATAGCTATCTCCCACTCTCAACAGGAAGCTGAAGCATGCTCTTCTTATGTCTCTCTTTCATAGAGACATTTTGTAGAATCAGGAGAAAACGGAAAAGAACAAATATTTGCATCATCAGCAGGACTTGTCTGCAGGTGGATTTGAGATACAGGAACCATCAAAAGTGCCTAAAGCCTAGAGATCTATGGAGGGGTTTATCTGTGCTGTTTTTGAGGAGTCTGTAATAGATACAGAGCAGGTTGTGGGGCAGTTTTCGACTTTAGTAGCTGTGCTATTAAAGTCAGAGATCTCACTTCAGTCCTTTTTGAAGGCAGAAACTATTCCAGCAACCTAGAATCTTTTGGAGGACTCGGTGCTTTACCTGCATATCAACATGGGGACTCAGTCCAATTTTAGATCCTGAGCTTGATTCCTGTTCCTCTAAATCTTGCCCATAAAGTGCTGTTAGCCAGCACAAGTACAGATAAAAATGAGTTTGCAAAATAAAATGTCTCACAGCCAATAACCCAGAGGCTTCCTAGCTGCAACAACCATGCAGCATTAATTCAGAAACAAGCTTATTAGTGGTGGTAGCAGCAGTTTAGCAGTAGCCATGATAGTGGCCGTGGTTCAGGCATGAACTGCATTACTACAGCCCTGGTTCAGTTTAGCCAGGCACCTGTGCTGCATGTCTTTCTCTTGTCATTTCTGTCACCTCTGTTTCTCCCATATACTTGTCCACCTCTGAATAGTAAAGATACTCAGGCAAAACACTCAGCGGGTCTTTGCAGTTATCCAGTGTCACTGTATAATATACACCTTAAATATATCAGAATAATGCATGTCATTAATCTGGCATTGGTGTAATTTGTAATCTTCCCAGCTCTTCTTGATATACAGTGGGATTAAGAAACCAACAGTGTGTTACTTTGTCTCTCTTGGTTACCCTGCTCTGTCTGAGGCTCAGCTCCATGACACGATTGCCTCAGGACCCTAAATGTCACAAATGTAATTTCTTTTTATACTGTGTTTTTTGAGTTAAAATGTATTCAGCTAATATCAACACTCTTACATGGAACCTGGCCCGAGTTGGGAAAATATCATGGATGACTTGAATCTTCTGTGAAAACTAATACTAGTGATCTAATACTGCTGGTCTCCTGCTGCTGATGTTAAATAATAATACCTTCATTAAATACAAATTCAAAATGTCTTATTGAAATGGCCTCACATTGTCTACAGACAAACAAAGCATTATTAATACACTTCTCAAACAAATATGTCATCAGTCATGTCCATCATTTCAGAGGTGATGACACTGAGTGAAGCAGATCAGGTCTGAGCTGACAGAATTCTGACCAGCTTCACTGTTACAGCTTTCGACTTGTCAGACAGCAGCAGTGAGCTGATTTTAAAGCAGCCCTTTCAAGTAAAAACAGACAAACATTTCTGACATTTTGTGTTTCCCCCACAGCTGCACTGGGGGCATCGAAGGCAACAGATCAGGTCAGGCAGCCAGACGGCCCCTGTGTGCTCTCCTAGGCATAGGCGCAAATGAGTAAAGCATTTAGCACTAACAATGCCATGCTGCTGTACTCTGCTGATGTCAGCATCCCGTAGTCAGAGCCTCATGCCCTGACAGGGCTGATGCTGCTGTAGCTACCCTCTGCTATTTCCAGGTGACTGAACGCTGCTTTAAGCTTGGCTTTAACGTTTACTCAGTTGCTTGTGCAGCTTACCTGAGCCCTCTGACTGCGCTCCTTGGAGACCCCATGTTGTTTTCTTCTTCCAGTCCAGACTGGTCCGCAGACACTCACCTGGGAGTTCCTGGCTACTGGGGATGGGGTGTTCGGGTGGGGTAGGGCTGTGTCACCTGGGACCAATTTGACGGTTGTCCCAAAGAGACCTGCATGATGTAGCTGGGAAGACATGTGTGACACTACTGATCTTGCTGCCACTGCTTGAGCCAGGACCTGAATCAGTAACAGGAAGTGGATGGAGTGTACAGCAAGGAGATTTCTTCAGTGTGCCTTTTTATGATGTTACACATTAAACTAATGCTGCACAAATGGTTTAGATCATTTGGGACTAAACTGCTGGTTTTATTTACCTGTCAGTCATCTAGTTTCCTAACTTTGTCTATGTTTGAATTTTTAATGTCATCATAACTGACACAAATGACCACGATAAATAAAACTATAGAAATAAGACTTTGAAGTTGCAATAAACTGGAATTATTAGCAAGTCCTCTAATTCAAGCACAATTTGTTTTGGATTCCAGACTTTGCGAATGTAATGTGTCTGTTTATAAAGCACATTGCATAGAGCATGTATATGTGAGATAGAATTAGATATGATCTGTAGTGTAGGCGCTTTGAGTGGTGAAAAGACTAGAAAAGCATATAAAATCTGATCCTTTTTTTTTTTTTTTTACAAAGGCACAATTGTTGTAGTTCATTTCAAACATGGACCATGATTTTAGTCATACTGCTCTGCACTGTGAAACTACATTGGGTGATTATATCATGGACTTGTATTCACATGTTTAATGGTGCATAGAGTCACAAAGTCACAAGGATTTCCAACCTGGGACTTAGTGTCATTGCATCAGATTCATGAGAGTTGAGTGGTTGATACCACATGGGGGCACAAGGCTAAAGTCTTCGATTCTACACCCAGGGTAGCTGTGGTTAATGCCCACTGAACATCAGTGCTGTAGTTTTAATCACTCTCCAGCAGAGAAAAGCTGACTTTTGCGGATTCAAAGGAGAATTTCTTTGTTCCCTGAATGTAACATTACTACTATAACTAAAATGGCGTTCAGGTACTAAGAACACTGCTGTAATGTGTTACTCAAGACCGTGTTCCCACAGAACACAGGATATTTCCGATAACGCACAAATTAAACATGATCCTTGGATGTTTTCCATTGACAGCCTGAACAGAAGCCAGACTCATTCAGTGCGTTCTCAGATGTCTTTGACCTTTGTGGATTCGCTCTGTTTATCTTTACCAAAGCGCAGGCCTGCACAATATGTCTTTCCACCACTCTGGACTCTCCACACCTTATCAGTTAGAGCACAGAATAATGGTGCCAAGCTCTCTATTTTAAGGATGATAAGGAAGGGAGATTTTTCCCATCAAACACTCAGGGCTATCTGAGACAGTCTCGACTCTCCGAGAGGTGGTTGGAGTAAATAGGTGCTCTGAAAACCATGGCCCTAGAGCCATCCTGGCTGTTTGGCTGTTTCCGGGAGAAGTGCTTTCATGGCTCCAGTGCTAGAGAACTGGGCTTATTCATTAAAAACATCAGGGTATGCGCCTCAGATACTGGCCCCGTTATAGCGACAGATGACAGGCAGTCACTGTGTAACTAGAAACAATGACCGCACAAACAGGCGACCAAGTGGTGCTTGTCAGAAATAAATAACTCAAATTGCCCTTAAAATGACATAGAAGGCTCTACTATGTGAAGCCAGAGTACTGTGGATAAAATGCAGCAGTGTGTTCATGCTGAGATCCCAGCTGAAAGTAATATAGCTGCAGTGCTGAACACAGGTAACCTGTACTGAGTTAGTGTTTTACTAACAGGAAGATATCCAACCATATCACCAGATTAGAACATTTATAGATTTTAAACTCATTATCAGACCGAGGTATGGATGAGATCATGGTCATGGGCAATAGAAAGTAACCTAATAATCCAGTTTGTAACTGGAGGCCAAACTCCTAGTCTCCTGACTAAAGTCTGACTGTGAATTCACCACCCTGAATTCAGCACCACTCTGCTTTGCTACATAGACAACACATTACATCCCTGTGTATTTGTATTTGGCTATTCACTTTATATGAGTATATCTGATTATTGTTGTAGGTGGTTGATCATCAGTGGATCATGTATAAACAAAATACTGGAAGTACAAATTTGATTTACTTGCATATTACTATGATATTAGTTTGGAACCAGTAAAACATGTTTATTATAGAAATCTACTGGTTTTATTTAGATTTTCTTGAAGCACATAATTGGCTGACCCTCTTTTAGTTCAGAGTCAAATCCCATAATGCAGCTGAAAGATTATCTCTTGGAATCTCTAAATGGAGTGTGTTGGATGGGTGTGTTCAGAAACTCTGACATTACGTATTAGATTTGAACAACATTTGGGAAGGCTTTATTCTATATTCACAAAAGTATAAATTATGAAGATATTTTCCTCTTGTCTGTAAATCCCATTTATTTCCTCTGAGCCACTTGAACTCCCATATTTGTTTAACTATTAAAACACATCAGTGATCACACTGTACACAGGGCATGTTCATATTCATCACCGTATTTTTACACTGTGGTTAGTTTGACAAGTCCACACATGTAGTCCTGCTGTCCCAAGTCTCACTGCCTGTAAGCACCCGTGTGGATTCATCCACCACTGAAAATAGTCCCAACGGATGAACCTTTCTCTTGTTCTTGTTCCTACTGGGCTGAGGTCACGTTAGTTTGATGACAATAAAAAGGGTAAATAACAGCAGCCTTATCCTCTATTGAACTTATATGTTATCGCACGACAAGTGATAGTATGTGTGCCAAAAACAAAACAAAACAAAACAAAAAAAAACATCACGAGTTATTTTCTGGAGTCACCTGCTTGATTGCACGTAGTATTTGGGAGCTTCTTCACTCACAACAGTCTTTGGAAAAGAACAGACACACAACCTAAACAACAGATTGAACTTTTTGCCTGTTATCAAATTGTTACAGCTCTTATAACCTGCTGCCAGTGACACCATGTTTAACAATAAGTGTAGACAGCACTGACTAAAATGAGATGTAGGACCAAATTCAACTGAAAGGAAAACAGTTGCAGCCCTTATCAGGGTTGTCAGTATTCATTTTAAATCTCTCGTCTGTTACAGCAGCTGAGTGTAGAAGGTTCAATTGCCTTCTCTCATTTGGACAGATCAGTTCAGGAGGAACTTCGAGAGAACAACCTCTGTATTCCAGGACATCTGCACGATATTGAGTTGCAGTCTCTCTTTTGGACTTTCTCTTCTCAGCTGTCATCTCAAAGATTAAAATCCTCTGCAGCTTGTCTGCTTTCTTTCATTATATCTCCTCTATGTTATCTGTATAGATTTGATAAGAGAATTTCTTTGGAATAGTTCTATTTGTATCCACCTTATCACTGTACATGCGATTAGCTATTCTTATATTTTTACATTCAGTCTACAACATTCCAGTCTACAATGAGGAGAAACATTCACCATCAAGACTGTAGCTGCTGCTGCTCATCAGTTGTTTGTTTGTAGCAGCAGCATCAAAAGAGCTTAGTGAGCAGTTCGGGGAATAGGTGTTTCTGAGTGCTGAAAACCCCTTTAAATCTAAGTGCAAGAGGTGAAAATTTTCATCCAGAATGAGCATGAACTTCATAGGCTAAACCATCTAATCCACTATCATAAGATACAAACTGGGCCTGTAGTGAACTTCACTTATTAAGCAAAAGTAAATCTTTGCAAATAAATGTAGTTATCATTTTAAAGCTTTTTGGCGATATGAACACTTATTCACACAATGCTGCATAAATCCTCCAGTAAAACATACTTGGGAGAAATATTCAGGTGTCATCATGTCATGACTTTTACTGGCCTTGTGACTTTCAAGAAGAGGTGAAAGTAGCCGCTTCTGATTTGTTGAGGCCTTCCCCTCTCATTTTGAGTTGAAAAGGAGAATATTACTGTCCAACAAGACCAATGGGCATAAATATATTATATTGATCAATATATTATATGATGCTGTGCATGTCTACCATGTAATACCTTGAATACATGAATCCACGACTGTTGAGATGACAGCTCAGTAGGTAAATAGAGACTGCTTTCTGGTGTACAGAGGTATGAATAACTGGTCACTGTTTCTATCTACAAACACCATAGCACAGTATGATCAAAGGCTGGATGAAGGGAAGCTAGAATATATATTATTAATCTGAAAATATTCACTAAAGAAAACCTTTTCTTTTCTTGAGAATATTTTATGATGCAAACTATCCTCATAATTTAGGGCTTATTATCACTTGGCTGGCTTCAGTTAAATTTAATTCGATCACGTGCTAATAAGCTATGAGGCTGTACTTAGGCATATTGGTGCCTTGAGATAACGTCTGCATGCTATCATGCTACCAGGGACACTGCTAGCATGCTGTTGTTTAGCACGTATAGCGCATACCATGTTCACCATCTTAATTTAGGCTGTTGGGCATTGTTGGCCAGGTTATTTGGAAAGTGTAATCAGCTACTTCTTAAGGATTACTCATTGATTACTATTTCCTGAGAAGGCAACTTTACTTTGGTTACCCAGCAGGCTCCATCACTGGGGATTTTTAACAACTCCAAATCATCCACACACAGTTTAACAAGCAGCAGCTACAGTTCACAGGGAGGAACTTCAGAGAGAAGGTCATGACCTCAGAAGCTCAGTTACACCCCCTGCAACTCCAAAAGAGGTGACTCCTGAATGTAGACCTGTAGCTAACATCCACATCAGCCAACAACACACCACATTTAAATAAGACAACTCTGGAATTGCCTGGAGTCACATGTCTACTCTTGGTAAGGCAGCCAACAAGATGGCCCCCACATCTCAAAGTAACTGAGCATTACCAAGATTAGTAACTACTGAAGTTCAATCTGTAATCCCTTAAACTATTTGTTACTGAAAAAAGTAATCATATTACTATAATACATTTCTAAGTTGTTATTGTGTGACACTGATAATTAGTATTCAACAAAATGTCCAGATAACCCTAATGTGAATATCATTAGTTTTGCAGGTATTTGGTAAGAAAAGCAAAGTACTGGAGTACAAATACAACAACAATGACAAAAAATTGACCTGATGGTGTCAGGTTCATCAAAGTCCTGAGGATTCATCCTCTGGGAACCATGAATATCTGCACAAACCTTCATGCAAAAAATCAAATAGTTGTAATATTCCTGGACCAAACTGGATCAACTGACCAACCAAGTGTTTTTATTACTATTATTAAGATATGAAGTAATTGCTTTGTGTTTCATCTTTACTTGCTTCCATGATCCTTTGGTCCATCCTTTGGTCAATCCATATAGACTGCTCTTAGCATAGAAGCAAGTTAAAAATCTGCTCATCATATATTGACATCAAGTCAGGTGTAAGATTCAGAAATCTGCTTTCAACCAAACATGTATCTTATAAAGGTCCATCCACTATATTGCCAGGTAAGGTGTTGTCCACTGAAGTTGCCTGCCTGTATTAAGATTTTGACGCATATCGGCATCGGCCTTTTTTTTAAAATCCGATGGCCAATAAAAGATCAATTTAAAACGGGGTTATTTTGGCTCTGATGCAGCCGCGCCTCTCTGTCTGCAATCACTACTCTGTCTCCAGCATTGTCCCGCCCACAGCACCATCTGATTGGTTACACGCAGAGCCCGGCACGGGTAACAGCCAGTCAGCAGTGAAAGCTGTGCATGCACAGTGCTCACACACACGGTGGAGAGGAAAAAAAAATTGCCGGGTGGAGAAGCTCCGGAGAGCAGATATATGTTTCTTTATTTACTGTAGAAAACTTTAGGGAGCTATTTATTTGTTTAAATTTTCATTTAACTTTATAAGACATGCTGCTGAGCCTGGGAGCTCCCTGCACTTTTTGTTAGAATTTTAAAACAAAGATGTCTATTGTCTAAGATAAAAAAAACAAAAAAAAAACTTTAACATGTTGCAAATCTGAAAAGCTGTTTAATAAACATTTGCTTAAAGGCATTTAAATGAAGTAAGTGTTGGAGTTTGTATTATTTATCGGTCTCCTTGACTACTAATAATCGGTATCGGCCATGAAAAAACCATATCAGTCTATCTCTAATTAAGATCATGGGTCTTTTAAACCTGGATAGGATTAGTCTCAGTGACTGAATAGTGACTGGCTCCACTCCAAAATTTTGACCATCATTCCTATGAGTTATGATAATATAGTCAACAAATTAATTTCAGAGAGCTGTGAACACTGTGACATCACTGAAATACATTTGATGGGGCGAGACGTAGGAGCAGTCAGCCCTTAAACAACCAGCAATTCAGCCACATGATCTAAACCATTTTATTCGGAGATCAAACTGGAAGTGAGTACACCTGAAAGAAAATATTTCAATTAAGTGATTTATATCATTTATCTATGTTATTGACGCAGTAAGTTAATCAGACTCCATGTGAGCACCAGGAGTTGTTCATAGTGTGACCTTTAGGACATTGTCTGGTGCAGTGCAAGGCACAGTAGCCTTGGTTTGCCAGCCTCCCTTCATGTTGATGTGTCCTAATTAGCCTCCATTAGATTACATCTCTTATGTCTCTTCTTCTTTTAAAATGGGGGAAAGTGTTACAGAAATGTTTTTTGGCCAAATTGAGGCAGATGGATAATGAGAATGGCTGGCCTCAGGCTCTGTCAGTCTGGATCCCTCAGTTGTCAGAACTGCTCTTTTTTCCACAGCCCTGACAACTCTGTCCTGCTGTGTTTGCTGGTGGAGATGTGAGAGTGAGAAAACATCAAATCTGTTTGTTGGAGATCAAGCACAGTGCTTGCTCTGTCTCATTTGAAATGCTCTTGATTGAATGTTGTTAGTGATGCTGCCCTCATGAATTGACATTGATATTTTGCTGATGTAAATGAAGTTAATTGTGAATAGAAATTAGCACAGAGAAGTTTGACACCCACACATTGAAACAGCAAAGTGTTCATCAGAGCATTCCGATGATTTTCTCCTACAGTAGTTGGTTGTGGGCACAGTTAAATTCACAATGAATGGGAGATTTCTGAAGCTTCTTGCAGACAGCTGCCAAAGTCTTACCCTTTAATACTGGAGAGTAACCCCGGCCTTATTTCCTGACATTTTATCAGAGGCTATAAAGTCAACATCTGGATCTCATGCAAACATCAAGTCCATCCTGGTTTAATTAACCTCACTGAGAGACCTTTAGAGTCTAATGTGAATATTTGTCTTCCTGCTTTACCTCCATGTTAAGCTATTACCATGGCTGTTTTCTTACAGTAATGGCAGTGGGATGGGAGCTCAAAGGGAATCTTCTTGGATGACTTATATTAAGAGACCTATTTTCATTCTGTATTTGAAGTTAAAGGCATTTAGACACTGACTAACAGACTTGTTAAGTAAAGACTGATCCTGCTTAAGTTAATTATTAGAGTATTTCAAAGCTAACAGACCTTTTATCTGCAGGAACTTAAAGCTAAACTCTTTGGCAAGTTTGAACACCACCAGAGCTATGGGGCAATATTTTCACAAGAGTTCTCCGTTTTACTGGTATCATGAATTAAAAAAAAAAAAAACAGATGTACAAATGGAGAGAGGAGAGAATGGATTCAGCATGTTTGTTAGATAGTAGGTTTAAGAAACAGTTAAATAAAAAAAAACACTTTGTCAGATACATAACTAAAATCTGACAAGCAAACATATAACCTACAACCTTAAGGCAAATACATGAACTCTCAAAACTACATAGAAATGAAAATAAAATAAATAAATAATAATAATAACAAAATAAAAGCTTCAGTGTACTCTCACCACAGGCCTAAAAAAATTATAGCAGAGCTGTTCATACACAGCCCAGGCAAAAGTTTGGGTCATCTATGTGACACCTATTTGGTGACATACCTCTGCAGTGCAGCTGTTGTATGTCAAATGTAATTCAGTCATGCAGTCTACATGCACAAGGAGGAGTCACTGATCAATCATTTAGCACTCCACTACTTGTATTACTATTTTGTGCCTCCTCAGTAAAGACATACAAAATGAGTCAGTAATTATCTGATGAAAGCATACACACGATGTTGTTAGAATAACATCACTTAATGATAAAAATAGGTACACAAGATGTAGTCACTGTGATGGGAACAGCAGGCCCAAAAGGCAAATATTATCTTCTGCTCTTCTATAATATGTGATGTAGTTCAAAAATCCTCAAAAGTCCTCAGTCCATGCTCTGTACAGAACCAGCAGAGCCCAGAGTGTGTTCCAATATGTGTTCATTTGAATTAAAATTAAAATATCAATCAGTTAAATAATTCTTATTATTATTTGTACCCCCGAAGGCTTTATGCACCCACTGGTACTAGCACCTTTTTTATTATAGTTCAAGCACCTCAACTCAAACAGAGCTGCAGCCCCTAGCTCTGAATGTTGAAGTCCGGGAGTCTGAGTCTTTCTCACACCAGCTCATCTCCAAACAGGTTTAGCCCCAAAATGTTTGTGGACTGGAGCTGCAGTTTCCAAAAGGCAGTATCAAGTTTCTTTAAATGTTGTTATCTTCCTCAAAGCCTCCAACATTCCAAGTATTTCTCCTACTTCACAAATGTTTAATTCCTCTTTAATTTTAAAATCATGAATACAGCAGTTCTTTACAATAAATGAACAAAACAGCACATGCAAGTCAGTTCCAGTTTCAGACAATCAATGTCGTACTAAAACTATTATTAGTCAAAAGCTAGTCAAAAGCACATGAAATGTAATAAATTGCATTACAGTAATTTAACATGCAATATACATGTGAAAACACCATTTTACATCTGTACAGGTGAACATACTGTACTAGCACATGTACGTTTTGGACATTTCACATTCACACTTCACGAGGACATGTGTGAGATCATTCTCACAGATATTTCACCCTTTAAGAAATAAAATGTGCAAAGCATTTCACATGTAATATCACATGTGAAGCACATTCTGTATGTTCCAAATATGATACTGATATCATAACATATGGTTTTTGAACATTCCACATGTGAAATCACATGATGATATGGCATATAAAATGCCAGAAATCACATGTGAAAACAACAATTTAATAAATAACATCACATGTGAAATACATTCTGACTTTATCACGTTAAAAACAATTTCACATGTAAACGTGTTCTTCCTTGTGTGTTTTTTTATTTTTATTTTCCCATGATAAATTGAGATGATAAAGGCACATATACTTTTCACATATTTCAAGGAAAACAGACATTTCATATACAGCAACACATATGATTCACATGTGACAAGTTGTCATTTAGGTACATCTAGGAGATCACGTGACACACCATTTCACACAAACAATTTATGTACATATTTACTGCATGTGAAACACATTTTACATGTAATTTAAAAAATCACATAAGGCACATGTGGTTTTCTGCCATTTCACGTGTAAAATTTTACATTTCACACGTGAAATGTTGAGACCCAGAACTCGCTAGAGGGATTATACAGTATATCTCATCTGGCCTGGGAACGTCTTGGAATCCTACCAGGATGAGCTGGAAAACGTTGCTAGGGAGAGGGATGTCTGGAATACTCTGCTCAGCCTGTTGCCACCGTGACCGGATCCTGGATAAGTGGAAGAAAAGGATGATGATGAATTTTACATTTCCCTGGTGAAAACATGTCAAGTCCATTATGTTGGAGGTGAACAGTTTTTTACCTTCTTATACTAGTTATGAACAGCTCCACTATGAATCTAACCCTGACCCCATCTGACACACTCTCCTAATTATGAAGTAGTAAAAGAATCATATTTTTTTATTTTGTTTTATATCGCCTTCCTCCCTTTGATTCCTCCTTGAGGAGGTCATGTTAGGACAGGGACAATGAGAATATATTTGAAAAAGAGCCAACATGAATTATCACAACTGACCATTATGATATGAAGCAGCTTGAACATACATCCCCACCAACACTGTCCTCACTTCCCAGTGCCACCCCCCCACCCTATCATACTGTTAACACTACAGCTAAAACACCAGCCAGGAGGCAACATTAAGAGCAGGAGGAAAACTTTCCCTGATGGGGGGGGGGTTAGATGTGAAAACTGGTGGGGAACTTGTGTGGGGGGTGAGGGGGAACACAGTTTACAAAGGCAAATTATACAGTTGGATGATCATACTGACTTCAGCAGATGGGAGAAGCATTTATGAGACAGATAATGGCCGTGGCAGCACACTAAAACACCCACGCAGAGGAGCTGCACTCATGCATCACGTGACTTATGTCAGAGAGATACTTTTTGGTCAAGAACACACTGTGACGTTAATGGTCTCAGTGTTAACATTTCAATCTACTGTTGCTGATGCTTCAGGCCTATCGGTTTACATATTCCAGTGCGGCTCCTTTAGCACAGAAAAGTATCAGGCAGCTGTGACAAAGACTAGAGTGGTCAACTGGCCAGAGTGCAGTGAAACTCAGGATAGGATGATTTCTCTCATGTTTTGCCTCCACCATATTTCTGATATGTCTTCCTGTGCCAACTGTCTGCATTACTTCCCCTTTCTCTTGCTCACATTTTTACTCACAGTAGGAAAAGCACAGGTGTTTTTAATAACATTAATGGCAGCTCTCTTCTATTTAGGTGCACCAGAATGCCATGATGGTGTGACCTTGAAACTGAAGCAGCTAAATGGATTTCAATCATCGTTATTATTATTTTACAAATATGCTTTTCCTCCTGTCACATTCAAAAATGTCTGCTGTAGAGAAGCCTGATAAAAATGATTCTCATCAGTGGAGTCTCATCGTCGAAGTCTGTCTCTGTTGCTAAAAGTAAATATGATCTCTGTATTTCATTTGAAATAGTCAAACACAACATTTTAATATTTGTGTTTTTCTAACCTTCACCAAATGTCTCAGTAGCCCAAACCTAACAACACATATGGGATGATAGAGGTCAAACCATCATCCAGACACCCTCACTGACCTCCCTCCCATGTCTTCTTGGTGCTACGGGTTTATTTTTGCCAGAAAACAAACTCCAAGCAGCAATTATAGTTGCTCCTATAATTGTATTTGGCAAAGCTAATTGGTAGTCTATAAACATATATTAGGAGAAAAGATTGCTTTCTGTCATAAGTGTGGTGCAGGGCAAGATATGAGGAACGGATACTGCAAGTGTCTTTTGCTACAGTCCTGGAACCAAAGTAGCATTTTAGCCCTGTTAAAAGTAATACTCTAAACTGAAAAAAATCAACCAGGCCTCCGACCTGTTTGTCCTTGCCCTCTGATATGACCCAAAAGACTGTTTCCTGAATTAGTGTCCCTATGCAGCAGAGGATGCGTCACAGACAAACTGCTTCTAATCACTGCTGAAAAAGAAAGACGAAAAACTATGATGTGACAACACTATGGTGCAGCTTTAGATTGGTTTAGGCACAAAAATTACTTGATTGTAATTACATGGTTACAATGCAAAACACATGGTTATGATTATAGAACAATTTTGGTTAAAGGAAACAATGCTGAAATAGAAAACAAACAGTAGTCTCCTGTGTTAGAGTCTTGTCAGAGTTTTGTCAATTATCCATCCACTCTGATCTCCTCCATACATGGAGTTTGTCACTCTGTAACAATGTCATCTGACTTCCTCCATTCAAAATCTGGAACCTGCACACAGTAAAGAATAGAAATACAAAACATGCTCTGTCTTTCACAACCAAACAGAATATACTTAAGTCAAGGGCCTATCATATTCACCCCTCCATTTTAAGGACATTTGGAAGAGGTTTTCTCATGAATTAAGTATCATATCTGAGTTTAGTATTGAAATTCTTTCTTTTCTCCTGATCACTGAAGTCGTTTAAATAAACTCAGTCTGTGATCAGAGATCATCAGTTGATATCTCTGAACAAATTCTTTGTTAATATAATTACTTCAAGTCTCACTCATCAAGATAATTCATTCAGTCACATCAGGTGAAGCACAAACACTTCACAAAACCTTATCGTTCAGACTGAAATCCTCCTTAAGCTGTCCTTTTCTCTGTGTTTGACAGACAGCTTCAGAGGAGCTCTGTCAGTATCATACTGGAGTTCCAAATAGTTTCACAGCTTGAGGACTAAAGTGCAAATGTTTGGCCACCTCAGTCTAAATCAAACACATCTTTATTCTATTCATGCTGCTGAGAGTCTGAAAAAAAAGAAGCAAAATTAAAAAAAAAAAAAAGAAAAACAGACTGCAGCATGAATACTAACAGCAGCCACTCTGCTTTGCATTGCTAATGTGACCAGAAAACTTTAAAACTGTGAAATAACTGAATATGCAAATCAGGAAATTTGAATAATGTTTTATTTGAATTAATGTTCTTGTGTTACACATCCTTTACTTTAAATAGTTGTGATATGGAGAATTACCTTGTTTTATTTAGTCCTGAGGAGGCTAATGCCATTCTGAAGGAGAGTTATTCTCAGTGTAAAATACAGGTCAAGCAGGACTTCAAAGCAAGCAGAGCTGCTACACCTCAAGCTAATAACTCTCAAGTGGTGACAGTGTATAGCCAGAACCTCAGTTCTCTGCTTCCAAGTCTGACTATAGGGAGTGAACTGAACACTGAGGGCAGCTGACTCAGTATGGAATATTTTAAGTCTGTGTTAATGGAACACATGTCTTGAGTTTCCTTTTTGACCCCCTGACAACTTTTACCTCCTGTCCAAGTAAAGCCTACACAGCCATAGGCTACTCAGTGGAGACTTGCACTCATTGGGATATTTGAAAAGTAGTATTGACACAGTCAGAGAGCAGCTGGTGAATATAATGGAGCATTTAGCAGCTAAAGAGACAGATATTTCCCATAGGAGGTGGAGACCAAAACAGAGCCAAAGGCCCACCACAGCAGCTTTATACAGAGATTATGTCAGTGTTGTGTTTACAGCTTGTTCTATTGTGCTTGTAATTACAGTTTTTTTTTTTCAGCTATGACTGTGAGTCCAGTACCAAGTCAAGACCAAGTCCCACACTATGTATCTCACATCCAAAACAAATCATCATCTATCTTCTGGTTCTGCTGCCTACATACCTTTCCCTTCCTCTTACATAATGTGATTGATCCAAAGATTATCCAACACAGTTTCAAATTTGAAATGTTGCAGGTGCCCACTATAAACAATCCCTGTATCTTTAATAGCACCATCTATTTGCTTCTAATGACATGGTTCACAGCAGCTCCAGATTAATTTTCTACTCTGGGGGCATCCATACTCTCAGCACATCTCTTTGCAATCTATGATTAATCTGATCATGAAATATCTTCAGTGTAATGTTGGCATTCAGTCCTGAGGGTGGCACTGGACAGAAGCTCATCAAGTATCCAAAACTGAAAGGATTCATGTGCTGGGAAGCCTGAATGTGATCAGTAACTTATATGGCAGTCTTCCCACTTGACATTGACATTTGTTGAAATACTTCTTCCATGCTGGCCTAGATGTAAAGTCATAGAGGGTTATAACATATATATCTAAGTACATTTACTTACTGTACTTCAATACTTTAGTTTTTTCTTTGCATGCCATTTTAGATGTGGAAATATTGTACCTATTACTTTTACTACATTTAGATAGATATTATTAATTCTAAATTTTATCAGTATTTCTACAGTGTGCTATTCCTACTTTTACATACATAAATTATCTGAATACTTCTTCCACCACTGTAATTTTCTGCTGACTGTACATATTCATACCATATTTTATGTAAATGTCATGGTTAGCTCAAATGTGTTGTGTTGATGGACCATCTATCACTTTAAGTGACAAGAGAACGTGTTACTTATCTTTTTTGGGAGTAACTTTTATTCCAAGAATATTTGACATTATATTTACTAACTTTTGTAAATTTTTAATACATTTTATATTACTTCTTATTCTTCTTTGACGTCCTCCACCCGTGGCATGATAGTTTCATCATACCTGTCTTTATACGCCCTTCCTCACACGTTATTGGTTAATGTCCCGGGACAGCATGGTTTTCATTGGCCGCATTTTGTCAACATACAGCTCCTGTCTTCCAGATGTGTCAAGGTACGTACAGTCAGTCGGGAAATACAGGAAGTTGACCAGTTTAGCACAAACGCTCTCTCTCTCTCTCTCTCTCTCTCTCTCTCTCTCTCTCTCTCTGGTTTTCTCAGTCATGCAGGTTAATCTTTTATTTTGAAATGTTTACGGACACTGCTGTTGTGTCGCTTCCTGGTTGATGTGGACAGGAGGAAGAGCTGCTGGGTGAGGTCTGTTGTTGTAGCTGAGGAAATAATGGAGAAAGTCCGTAAAGTTGGAAGCGAAAAGCCGCGGGATTCATGGAGTTAGTGAGCTTTAATATTCTTTTTTATTCCGGATACACGTAGCTTTACTGCGGAGCTTCTTTTCATAGGCTACCTCCATGCTCCGGCGCTTTTCCCATTAGCTGCCTATAGATTGCTAGCTGCTAACGCTACATGCCAGAGCACCTGTCTCCAGCCTCTTTGTCTCACTCACGTCGGTGGCCTCAGGTCCTCTCGTCTGTCAGGTCTCTGAAGCTGGTGTTGTAAACGTCCGCTGTTTTCCTGCTCAGTAGACTCCCTATCCCTGTTGTCCTACCTGCGCTGCCAGAGCTGGACAACGAAGATGGACCGATAAGTGTCCCCGTCCAGAAATGTCCGATACGAACTGTGTATGCGTCCCGCTGGATATTAATAAACCCAGATACTCGCGACAGTAAGATATGGCGTCCTCCAAAGCAAAGTTGGGAGTCAACAGTGAGACCAACTCCCTGAAAGAAAGTAACAGCAGCGGCAGCGGTCCAGCTGGAGAAGCGTCTCCAAACCACCGGATATACTGCCTGGATGACCTGGAGACCGTCGCCACAGTCGGTAAGTTACATGTCACACATGAGAAAATGAAAGAGAAGATCCAGGACAGACACAGGACTGAAACACAAGCATAGCATAAGAGATCACAGCAATGCTGGGTACTGATCATCTAGGCTGTCTGCAGGTCTTGAAAAGCCTTAAAAACTATTGATTTCAGGTCCTTCTTAAAATAGGCCTTTAAATGTATTCAAGGTATTATTTTTTCTAGCCTGCCACAGGCTATAAGGTCAGTTGTAAATGGTTTTGTTTGTGATTTTAGTAAGAAGTAGCTGAAAAATCCCCAGTAGCTTACTATTGTCTTCCGATTTCTGATCCTATGTAAAATATGTGACAATCCATCCCTCCATCTATTCTCTGCTGCTCATCCAGTTCCTGTTCAAAGATATTTCCAGCAAAATACTGTTAAACAGTGCAGGGAAGTTTTGACAAAGAGGTGATTCACATGTGAATATGTTCTACACTTGTTAAATAATTTTAGGCTTTTTCAGTCCCTTCTGGGTTTTATTGATACCTTTCATAGCTTTGGTCAGTATGGCCAGTTATTACAGAGTAATCCATATAGTATTAAAATGTTTATAAAAATCCTACATATAATTTGAACTTGCTGAAACCTGCTGAGGTCATGAGTACCAGACACAGCAAGGTTCTTTATAGATTCATCTGTAGAGTATTTTGTCCATTAACTGAGTAATCATTTGGTGGACAAAACATCAGGAAACAGTGAAAGTTTCCCATTTACAGTTTCCTGTTGACATATTAAAATTACTTGTTATCCATCCAGCAGCCAAAAACACATGGAAAACCAGTCATCTATGGTCTTGCTTTCTTCCAAAATCCCCAGCTAAACTAACTGTACTGTCATGTAAGACAAGGGACATCTACTTAGTACACTGGAATAACTGGAACCAGGGAAAGTTTGCCATTTTTGCTCGAGAAATGACTTAAAATATGAATCAGTCCATATAGTTGCTGATTATTTTTCTGTCAATCAGCTAGTGGACTGATTGATTAATTGACTAATCTAATGTTGATTGTTGATTCTTACTCTTCTTGATTTTTACATGTTCTTTGATTTGACTATATCTCACAGATGCAAAGCTGTACAGCTGCTTGTTCTATTTTAAATAGTTTTTTAAAAAGTTTTGTAGATTTAAAAAAAGTAATACGTTCAAAGGTCAGTTTGGTATCAGTACTGAAACTCTGGTATTGTACTGGTGCTGTATATGAAAGTCTCAGAGAACACCCTGCTTTGTATGTGAAGCATGCATATTATATCTGTGACTTTGACTCAGACAGAGCTTAGATGGGTAGAAAGGCAGTAAATTTTTCACCAAAGAAAAAAGACTAAGTAGAAATCCAGCATCTTAAACAGGGTCATACTGTAATTACTTCAGACACTATCATGCACAGACAGATTGTAAATATTTTGACATATTATTGAGATAAATGTGACAGAACATTGTGATGAGATCATTTAGCGCCTCTGCAATAACAAAAAGCAGGGATGATCTAGTCTCATATAAGGATATCAGTACTTTATCAATGTGTCACCTAGTTCCACCTGACCTCTTTCATCATCTGTCTGTTTCTGTGTTTGTGTAGATGTTGCTGCTGGCTCAGGTTGTTCCACAGAGATTTGTTATGTGAAAAACTGCACATTCTGTGCTGTGATCCAAATACTGTAAGGCAAAAAGGGAAGCATACTAAAGTCAAGTATACAAAGTGCCCCAGGGTAGTTATTGTCTTTTCCATGCAGTGATGCATTCAACACAACAAATTTTGGATCATATTGTACATATTTGAACTCTGTCTATACTGTCATTGTGAAAGCCTCCTCAGCTGTGGCAGTGGTGTAGTTTGGAGAGTTCAAGCCTAACAATTAAACAAACCACAAAATAACCCATCAAGTTTCTGTTTTTCTGCTGTTTTCATCATAATGCAGAGTGTGCAGTTCTTAAATCAGCAAGTCACTAAGACAGCAACAGCTCGAGCCAGCAGCAGTGAACTAGGCACAGTTAATCCAATACTAATCGCAATCACGATTTTAGCTTTCCGCAATTAAATGAATATGATCGTCTGCAATATTGGTGTTTTGAATGCGTCCTCTGCTCATAGAAAACTCCGCTGCATATCAAATCAAGTGCTACCTAAAATAACAGGCAGCCACTGCTGCTGGGTGCACACCCTGCAGCAGCAGTTCAGAGCAGAAGAGTAACAACAGAGAGCAGACGGACAAAATGAAATCAAATGTCTGGATCAGAATGCAAAGAACTAGTTCCTCAAAACGGATCGTCATCACTAGTTTGGAAGATTTCAGATTTACGGTGAGTTATGTTAAAGAAGAACAAATAAGATGTAAAGAGTGACAGACTTGTTTCTGTGCCGCAAAGCAACACAACTAACTTGTTCAACCACCTGAAAAAAGACCACAAACTGCAGGAGGATGAAGACACGAAGGCCCAGAGGAATAATGTCACCGTTACCTCACTGAATCCGTGTCCTTGTCCAGCAACGTTTTACAGAACGTCACCTTATCCACCAATAATCAATGCAGTCAGAGGCAGAGCTCTGTGTCCAATAAACACTGAGAAAAGGCAGTACTCTGTTAATTTAATGTGAAAGTACAATAAAAATATTTTGTCCCTAAGATCAGTTAATCATCATAAAAAGTAATCATAATCTCAGTATTGATCTAAACAATCACTATTAGCATTTTGAACATAATAGTGCAGCAGCCCTACAGTGAACCACTTCATATTATTAAAACTAGATCAGTTATCAACTAAATTCACTGGAAGACAGTGACTACTCAGAGACAGCCTAAAGTCATGTTCTGTAAGTCAGAGGTGTGGACCCCAGCCTGTTAGTGAGGCAGTGTTCAGTGAACTGCATGTGCCAAGGTGAGGCCTTGTTCAGGCACCAACCTGTCCCTCAGGGAGTTAGTCATTACTGTTTGACTTGTCCACATGATAAAAGTTTGAGCCACTCCTACATCATGGGATCACACAAGATCTTTCTCAGGAAAGACCTTTTATGACTCTTCATTAAAAGGATAACGATCATCTGTTGCTTGCCTGTAAGAGGAGCACAAATAAAGGACTGCACGTCAGTGTTAGTCAATTAATTATTTATTCAATAAAATCAAGAAAAAAAGTCATTGAGCATCCATCACAAAAACCTCGAGCCAACCCACAAAATGTTGGTCTACTAACTGTGATGGGAATGAAAGACAGAGTGACCTCGGACAGAGCGAGGCACGGCAGTGAGACTTGTTTCTGTTGGCTGCGCCGTTTCTCCCAGCTCTAGCGTCTGATGGTGCTGTCGGCAACCCCACAGTAGAGACAGTCTGCTGTGCAGCAGGATTTCATACCTGAGCTATGACCAAGATGCCAAATTTTACCTTCTCTGTGTGGAAATGTGATGTTTTCAGTGATGTTTTCATCATGTTTATCTCAGCTGTGGGTGGAGGCTACAAATTTATGACAGACAGCCTGACAGACTGAGGAGGAGAAAGATGCGGATATTTACCAGGTACAGAGGGTGTAATGAATGATGTTGCATTATGGGAAATATAGAATCCAATGTTTCTGAAATTTAAGCCATACAATGCAACAAAAGCAGAAAATAATAATAATTATTATTATTATAGCCTCTGCTTTCTCCCTTTAGACCATTCTTTTTTTCTGTCTCCTGTGAGTCACTAAACAATAAATGGACAAAAATAAATATTAAGAGTACCCCTTAAATCAGTTATTAATCCAACTCATTTCCTATCAGTAAACTAGTGGAGTAATGGAAGTTTACACCCCTCTCAGCGAGTAGGCAGATTTGCAGATATTTGATTCATGTTTTGGATGAGGGGAGAAATAGAGTTGAAGAGATCATGCCTGATCCAAAACACTGCTTTTGAACGAACACCTGTGCTCGCAAAGTGAATCTGTAATGTGTTCTGGCTTTGAAATGAAACTACCGTTGGTTTCCGGCCAGGTGCCTAGTAGTGTAAATATACACAATTATATTCATCTGCGTAATAGCTTGATTGAGATGAATGTGTCAGTCATGATATGTGTGTAAGTGTTGTTAATTAATGCATTGATCAGGAGACTGTAGGTCTTTGCTCTCAACAAAGACCTGGAAAAAGCACATCCTCTCTTCAGTAGGGTTTTGTGCTGTTAAATCCCTTTATGCCCATTGTAGATGTAGATCTGAGGCTGGGTGTCAGCTGATCATAAACGGTGGGTGTCCTAAGGGAATTTTGGACACTTTGGATACACAGAAGTCAGTTGATGATTGCACAGTTTATTAGTGGTGGTGGTCAACTCTGTGCAGGGTGTGCTTACTCCAGCAGTAGAGCAATTTATAATTCTTGGAACGTTTGTAGGCGCATGTTTGTAGCCTATACCTGACCATGATGGCTGTCCTGTAAATCATTTTAAGTTCCTTCAACCTAAGTTCCCCTCATGTGAGTTAACTAAACTTTTGTTAAATAGTAATTCATTGTCATTTTATGAGTTCTGAGAATGTAAAACTAACTGAGTTAACCCAACTTAGAGTAAAAAGCTCAATACAGATATTAAGTTGAATCAACTTCTGAGTTTTAAGAGTCAGCTCTTCATTTGAGATAAAGACCTTCCAGCTGCAGTGGGTGGAGACAGAGACATGTTCAACTCTTGCACACACTGAATTCAATACTAACCTTCAGCATGGCCTGTATTGTTTTCATTATTATGAAAAGAAACAACCATGACTTATCATGATTTACAAACTCAACTTAAAGGTATACTATGCCGGATTTTCCTAAAAAAATAACATAGCCAATAACAGCACAGAATGTGAAGGACTCTATAAAAACATTGTGACCAAGTTACATCGCTGTCACAACTCAAGTTTTTAAGTCCTAAAGTACTGAAGTGTGAAAATGAAAGTTCTATGTAGAATTAAATTGAAATGAACAACACTTGAGTATTTACATTAAGTAAACGAGAAAAGATGAGTTTTGACTTAATTTTGACTTAATGTAGTTTGATAGTCTCAGTACTGAATTGCAGTTGTGTATCCACTGTGCCAGTACAAAAATAATGATAGCAGATCAACCAATGTCTAAATAAAGGCACAAAATCTTTTTTTTAAAAAAGCTAAAAGAGATACAAGCAGGTGTTAAAGATATAAATGCTGGAGGAGATTGACACCTTGTTGAAACTCTTTTTGTACAGTTCCAAAGCAAGGTTAATAAGTAAAATGTCATGCTTTCTGTCAGTTTATTTAACGTTCATGTGCTTAGGACACTTAAAGGGAGAGACTGCCCACATTGTGGTATGGACAGAAACATTTGACTGCAGTTCTTCCTGCACCTGTGGTAGGAGAAATGTGGACAAACTGCTTACAGCGACATGACTGTCAGTCAGGTACATGTGACTTTGAGTTTTGAAAGCAAAACAATTCATGATAAATAATGACAAAACAAAACCAAAACCAATTCTCTGCATTATAAATGCAGATGTTAAGCTACCTAAGGAGCTGTCTGTCCTGGCTTTAGTCTTCTACATGAAGAGCAGTACTGTGCTGTTGACAGTTGACAGCATCACAGTGGTGCAGACTGATCGTAAAAGGCCAGATGGTGATGGAAATGATAGCAAGCACCACGGAGTGATGACACTGCATCACTCAAACCTTTCTCATTAACAGTAATAGTTGTATTTTACAGGCAGATCCAGCATATATATTCTGATTTATCATCTCACGCTGTGTACTTTATGGAGGACATCTAACTCAATAGTATGCATTAAGCTACATGCAGGCTACAAAGCCTTAGCTTAATGTCTGTCAGGGAGGTGTGCAGTAGGGAACGGCGTTTATCCTGTGCTGTTGGGGGAGAGCTCCAAGCTTATGAGCCCCGCATAAAAATCCAATTTGCCAAGCCATTTTGTCTGATGAGAGGGATTTGCTGCCTAAAACAAATCAGCTAAAGCTCTTTATCTGCCCGCTGTTGTTTAATTGTCATTGAAATCATGAGGCAACTCTCTTGCGCCATTAGATTTATTTGCTGCCGTCACATGCTGTGGTAGCCAATATGATCCAGAGAATATCACTCAAAGGCAACGCTATTCTAAACTTGAGATTTGTTGATGTGGCTCACGTTAAGTTGCATCCTGCCAGTACAACAGAAATTTAAAGAATTGCATGCAGTGCAATTGTTTTTCTCAGAAATGGCAGGTAGAATAGGAGTCAGGGATGACCCAGTTTCCAGAGGGGTAAATATCAGTTACATTGTACTCTCAAATCCACTGGCCTTTGCTTGGTTCACTCTCATAGTCAGTTGCCTTGATTTCTGATAACAACCGTGGCTGAGAAAATACCAAAGAAGCAGCTGTGTGATTTCTAACATTACTAAATATGTAAAAACAAAATTAGTTTTTTTCCCGTCATGTTCACGTTCAAACACTTATTCGTTGCAGGCCCTGTGTTGGTGAAAAGCTTGTTCAGCAAGCTGAAATGGTTTAGTGCTGTTATGCAGAGAGGCAGTGGGGTTAGATGCCTGACAGCTCCTCCTATAAAAAAGAATAATAAAACCTCTAGTGTCTCCAGAGGGAGCAGTGTGAAGTCTGATAAATGTCCTCAGGTGATTTCACTGACTGAGGAAGTTTGAAAAGTTAAAAAAAACAAAACAAAAACATGAGGGTGTGGAGTCAGAAAGAAGTGAGCCTCCCCCAGGTCTGGGCTCAGATTGCGTTTGTTCATTATTGTAACTTAGATGAAGATCTGTCCAGATTCTAAGACACACTTATTACAGAAGGTCTGATTTCATTTTCACATTTATTGCTTTTATTAAATGGCCTTACCTAACTCGATTTATTTTCACCTCACTGAGGTGGTTGCAGACATGCAGTTACATTCAAAAAGGGTGTTTCTTTTTGAAAAGCTTGTCATTAAGGAAATATGTGGCGTTTGTCTGACAGAAATGGTGTACTGCTGTTTCTGAGTTGCCATGGAAACACCAATTGGCCTGAGACAAAGGTTCACTGTAGGTAAAGCAGAGGAACAAGACAGCCAGCATTTCATTAGGAAGTTGCAGCAGTTTGTGTCTGACTCAGAGAGGCTGTTACATCACACCTTGTCATCAGCCATTTATTGTCTCCCTCACTGCTCATCAGCTCGGCAGGAATGAAATGCCAAATGCGTCTCCTCATCCTTAGGAAGAAAACAACACAGCCCAGGGCGATATGAGGCCGCAGAGAATGTCCTCAGTCATTCTGCTTTTCTGTCCTGAACCTGCCCACTCCACTGTCTCACACTCCCATCCCACAGGGAAACTGATTATTAGTTTTTATTTAAAGAATATCAGTATAGTTACTCAACACTCTACCGTTAGTAGGAATAAATACAAGCCTTAAATACCATTTAAAAGTAAAAATGGCATGTAAATTACGAGTCAGAAATAAGCTGGAAAAAAGTTAGGAATCAAACAGTGAGGATGTTACTGTGCAGATAATATTGGATCAAAGATAGCTGTCTCATTGAATATCTCTTAGGTGTACACAGAGGACATGTAACCAGCCTGTTAACATTTCATCACAGCCTGACTGATACTGGAATCTTGAAGCTCATGTCACAGTCTTTTTCCACCTGGAATTATGTTTGCCAGCATCCAACAGGTGGCATCTGTGACACACCACCTTACTGAACAGTGGTAGTCACCGCCCTTTAGTGCAAGTATCTTCTCAAGGTACTGTACTTGGTGGCATATGGTGCATGTGGAAAGTAGCATTTACCAGGGGTGTTAAGATTCTGAACCCAAGACCAAAACCATGATACAAATGTCCACAATCCTTTATTGTGATATGTGAATACAGGTGATATGGGGTTACAGGTACCACAATATCCTCCTAAGCCTAACACAAAACCGGTGCCACCACTGTTGAGCCCTCATTGTGTTATTAACATAACAAAACTGTTTCAAACATGTTTCATTTTACAATTATTCATCAACAGTTATTCTATTTAAAGTTAAGGCAAGATGTATATATTTTGTAAATTTTACACCTTACTTTTGTCTTTCATCTCTGTGTCAGGACTATTTTGGTCCAGTCATTATTGAGTGATCAAGTACAAGCACGAACTGAAACGAAACTAAAACCGAGGTCTGAACCGAGCTGTGGGTTTGGAGAATCATTACACCACTTATTCAAGTACTGTATGGAAGTACATGCTACTTTATATTTGAATCTATTGCAGTTATCTGACAACTATAGTTATTGATCTGCATTTATTTATTTTAAACAAAACATAAAACCATTTTCTAGCATAATGCACTGTTAAATGAAAAACAAGTCTGTCTCTAGCCTGGAATTGAATCATTAAACAGAAATCTGCCTGCGCAACTGGAATGTTCAGCCTGTTTTTACGGTTCGGCAGCTTGTTTTAAGAATTTCCTAATCAGCAACAACTTTTTCATCATGCGACTGATGTATTATTCTTTCTTGTCTCAAGATACAGACGCTCATTTCCAGAACACTTTTTAAACAAGTGAAATTCTGTTACTGCGCTGCAAAATAAGGTTTTGAGCTATATAGGAGTGAAGTTTTTAAAGGTTAAGCTCTCCAAGAATTTAACAGTTACCACCAGCTGCTCACTAATGAATGCACAAGTGATATTTCAGTACATTTACTTCTGCACTAAAGCAAGAGTCTGAATGCAGGACTGTGAATCATGATAGAGTTCAGACCCAGGTTTTATGGTGGTAGTAAATTACAACACATTACTAAATGAAATTACTTACAAATGAGGAGTTTCCACCTGGATGTCTAAGCTGTACAGTGAGTCCACATCTGTGAGGAGAGGCCACCCTCTGATTAGACATACCATGACTCACCACAGGACCTGGACACTGTCCCACTGCACCACCACCAATCTCACGCCCTTTGTCTCACCTCGTACAAACCACAACCTCCTCCACTTCAGCGTATCAAATAGACTGCACAGTTCCCTTCACATATCAGCGTTTTGTGTGTGTTTCTGTGTGTAGATACCTCTGCGCATGCTGCAGATGAAGAGAAGCTGTTAAATCCCCGTCCAAACCTTTCAAATGTTGATTTTCTAGTTTGCTTTTGTTTGGTGAATTACTGTATATATTATCCTCCTGACCTAAGGGTGTCAGGGAGGAACGTGGTCTTCAACCCTGCTGCCGCGGTCTAAACATATAGACAGACAAGAGGCAGACAACTTTAGCGTTCACAAGCGTTAAACTGCAGGATTTATTCTTTACAACACACTTTATATTCACACCTCAATTAAGGAATAAGGAATAATAACCCACCTGAACGTATAGACAAAGAGGCAGACAACTTTAGTGTTCACAAGCATTAAACTGCAGGATTTATTCTGCAGTTTCTGCCTCCCGGGGTTATCATGCTCCTTACAGGCACAAGGCGCCCTCTACTGGCATGTAAGAGTATAGCGCTAACAAAGTAACAAGCAGTGCAATGAGAAACATGCATTTTAATGGCTTTTAAGACACAAAGGAAAAAAATTTAAAAAAATATTTATTGGGGTGTCTATTTTTATCATATTTAACCTTTCTTCTTCTATTTAACCAATAATGAATTGTTAAATTATTCAAATGACAACGAGATCGCTGCATACCTTTAATCTTAACTGAATTTTAGTTCCTTTATAACATCTTTTAACCCTTTTACATATACACTCAATGAAAAATGACTCTCCATAGAGGGATGAGGGGTCACAAGTACACCTTGCTTTGTTTTAGAATGTCAAAAAAAAAGTTAGAAGCCACTACTCTACACTTCTACAAATGTAAGACTGGGACTGCAATATTCTTTTACATTTGGCAGCCTTGTCCATTTTACCTTCAAAATGTGGTCAAGTCGCTTACCTTGCATGCTCTCTGAATGATAGTGAACCAGCTTGAAGCTCACATGATTTTAAATGATTCTCACTTTGAGAAAAGAGTACCAGTCTTTAAAAGTGTGTGATGTCAGCTTGGTAGTTTTTAGTAGTCAGTGCTATGGACACAACAGTTAATTACTGAATGATGTGCTTGCTATGATTTGATTAGTAGATAAATTGTATAAAGCTCATTGCAATGTCTCAAGCCCCAAGGCTGATGTTGCTGAATTTATCAGACAGATTTGCCAACAATGTTAGTTTCAACTTCTCTGTTGTGATAATTTACTGCATTATTATTTATCAATATTATATCAGAACAGCATAGCGGTGCAGTGGTTAGCACTGTCTCCTCACAGCAAGAAGGTTCTAGGTTCGAACCCTCATCAGAACCCCTGGCTTTTCTGTGTGGAGTTTGCTTGTTCTCCCTATGCCTGCCTGGGTTCTCTTAAGTTCTCCAGCTTCCTCCCACAGTCCAAAGACATGGAGGTTAAATGGTGACTCTAAATTGTCCATAGGTGTGAATATGAGTGTGAATGGTCATTTGTCTATATATGTCAGCCCTGTGACCCTTAAGGATAAGTGGTATAGATAATGGATGGATGAATTTTTATATCATAAGAGAGTGAATATCATGGGGTTTTGTGGTGGACTTTGTTCACATTCCTTTGATATTTTATCAATAAAATGATTAATAGTTGCATTGAGAATGAATCTACTGATAATCAGATAATGAAAATACTGCAGTTTATAATTTATGCATTATTTACGTATCACTTTTTCTGATGAATACATTTTAAGATTTGAAGTAATTGTCATTGAATATTGGCTGGTACTGGTGAGGCTGATAAATTTAAGCATCTTTACTTTTGTGCTTGACAGCAGTGAACATTTTTGTTTTGCGTGCATGAATGATAAATGATGGTTTTAATATCAGCATAGTACATCACAGTATCCAACCATAATCAATACATGCAGGTTATTAGATAAGCTGTTATTTGTCGTGGTCTAGTTCCTCTGTGTGCTGTGGATTCCTGTCATGGCGGTTAACCTTTCTATCCTTCTCCTCCCTCCTCCCCTGTCTCAGGCACAGGGACCTTTGGCCGAGTCTTCCTGGTCAAGGACAAGAAGAGCAGGGCCTTCTATGCCCTGAAGCAGATGAAGATCCCTGACGTGATCCGGCTGAAGCAGGAGCAGCACGTCCACAATGAGAAGGAGGTGCTGACAGAGGTCAACCACCCCTTCCTTATCCGACTGTGAGTCTACTCAAACACACCAGGGGGAGGCAGAGGCATGGCCCACTGGGAGATCATTTCTAATGAGGAAGGTCAAAGTTCAGTCTCTGCAGTGAATCCTGATGCACTGATTCCTCTGTACATCTGGGTAATTCTAATGGTTTTATCTTTAGGGCTGGATATCAGTACTCTGTCATTCTGATATATCAATAACATATTAATCAAACAACGCAATATCAAAAAGTGTTATCACAGTACTCGCTCAAATTATGCCACCAGTCAAGATCCAAAAAAGATGAACACCTCTGTCTCTCACATTAGTAGTATCTGTAGGATTCACAAAATTCAAACCTCAGCTCAGAATATTATGGTGGCATCACAGTGACCTTGTTTTCATTTCATACATGAAGGCACAAAAATAGTATATGTACAAATCTGTAAAAACATGTACTGTATAAAATGAAGACACTGTCAAAAGTATGATTTTATCTCATCAACACAATGTAAGTCTCAATAGCTCATTCTTTTAAGCCCTTTTTTAGTTTCCCAACAGTCAAAAAGATTCTGCATGTTTATTAGAGGATGACATTTCAAAGGAATAGTTGGGGAAAAGATGTTAGCCATGGAGCCTGGAGTCAGGGTGTGGTTAGCTGAGCTTAGCATACTACACTGGAGGCAAGAGGAAACAGCTAGCCTGGTTCTGTTCAAAAATACACCTCTCAGCACCTCAAAAAACACACATATAGTATCTCAATTGCTTAACCAGAACAACAGAAGTATAAACACACATAACTATTTAGACAGTATACAATTTCAAATAAAATAATGGGTACTACATCAGAGTGCTAACTAATTTTCAGTGGATTGAGATCAGGTGACTGACTTGGCCAGTTGAGGATACACCACCTCTTCATCCTGAAAAGCTAGAGAAAGTTAGAATCGTTTTCGTTGAGTTGAGTGATGAAATGTTGTCCAATAAGTTTTGATGCGTTTGCCTGAATCTGGGCACAGACTGCTCCTGTAGAACTCTGCTTTAATCCTGCTGCCTCCATCAGCAGTGAAATCAACAATAAATGTCAGTGTGGCATTGACCACCATGTTTGACAGGTGAGGTGGTGGCTTTGGGTCATGAGCTTTCTTTTTTCTCCACACTTTCCTCTTTCCATCATTTTGATAGAGGTTGATTTTTGTTTCATCAGTCCATAGAACTTTGTTCCAACAGGTCTCTTTTTGTATGTTTTTGCCAATTGCAACATGGTCTTTCTGTGTCTGAGTCTTACCAGTGGTTACCAGTGACATCTTGTGTTTTGGTCATGAAATCTTCTCTTAACCTTTGGCAGGGAGACATGTTTGCTTAGATTGTGGAGAACATTTTTGACTTTCTGTGCAATCATAAAGGGGATTTTCTTCACCATTCAAATTATTTTCCACTCATCCACTAGACTTGTGCTCCTTGGTCTACGACTGTTTAGTTTCCCTGCATACACCTGCTTTTCAGAACTCTCTGAGAAATGTTGGCCTTTTTAGCTTCACCCCCACCTCAATCTAAATGGCAACTCTCACCTGTGAGCCATGTCTGAGCTCTTTTATGCATGAATTAACTTTGAAACAACACACAACTGCCCAAGAAATATTTGTAGCCAAGATACTTTTGTTATTTCTGTCTTGTAAATCACACAGATGTCTGATGGGAGAAAATGATGAAATGATGATATTTTATAGGCAAATGTCAAAGGTTAATTTCACTCTGACCACATTTGGTCAGATTCTGAATCAGTGATAGTAATGAAACTGTAGGAACTGTGTGTGAAACTTAAATGCTTTAGAATTTGTAGCTTCTTTGCAGCAACATCTGTATTTGAAGCATTGTCTTCTGTCACGTTGTATCTATCATAGTTTTGTTTTTAGGCCAAGCATGTGAACACATACAAAGTACTGAGGTCAAGTTGACTCTGGGTTTTGTTGTGCAATTTGATTGGTTGATGGAGGCATACAACCATGAGGCAGTAATTGTAGTTATGTTCCTGCTTGTGTACAGATTTATTCCAGCCCAGGAAGCAGAAAGGGGTAAGAGAAGCACCATAGTGCAGGTGTAATCAGGCCATTTACTGTTTAAGGACAGCTATTAGTTTTAAGGACTTGCATGACTAGAGGAGTGAGGTGAGCGAACAAAGGAAGGGGCTACGGATGAAGCTGAATCAATGAAAGAAATACAATAATAAGATACCTCTCTGTAAACATAGGATCACAGCTAACTTGTCCTGACTCCATGCACACAATATCTAACACAAAAACTCACTCTTTGAAGGAAGTAAGAAAGAATATTTCTTAAAAAGGTGAACTATTCCCTTAAAGCACTTGTTTTTTTAAACCTAATTAAATATTACCCTTTTTGTCCACTGTCCCAGTAGAAATTATATATAATACAATAAATTCTAGACCTATTCTGATTCCATAATACAATTAATTTCCCTGCTGATTCAAGTCCAATATAAAAACATCTTAAGAGAGCAGACTGGAAGCGTGAAATCAGTATGATTCTCTTCACGTCTCCTCCAACAGCTGGATCAAACAGCACTGAACTTTATTTGGTGTGACAAAATACTTCATCTGTATCTCCTAAACATATTCTTTATTTACATAAGAAGCAGTTTTATGCGTCCCCCACCAAATTTCCTCCTTTCTCCTTGTATGAATTACAATTTCCAAAGGTCTCCCATTTATGCCATCATTTCACTGTCCCAAATATATATATATATATATATATATATATATATATATATATATATATATGATATATATTCAATAAAGCAAATGTAACACTGTCTGAGAATAGCTCACGTTTCTAAACTCTTTCTTGTAATAACCAAGTGTGTAGTGAGTTGTTCAGTGCACCTCAGAGTGTTTTAAGACGGTTTAATGATGTTAGGTTCCACTGTGAGGTAAGGTCTCAGATCTGTGAGAGTCACACACGGTGTAATGAGAGGCTTTTTGGATTAGGCTCCACTGGAGTATGAGAAATTACATGAAATTAAACAATTAGATTAAGTTCAGCAAGCACAAAGGCTGTTGTGTGTTGTGTTGTAGCTTTTGAAAAAAGTGGAAAACTGCAGTTTGGAATTTTGTTTCTTTCCTACATTGGTGTTCTTACTTTAACTGACAGATGATGGCTGCCTCTCAGAGCTACAGGAAAATCCAAATCCTGACTTTGTAAATAGATGTTAGTGTTGCTGGTGTTCTCACTATCAGTTTCTACACAGTGTATTTTGTTTCCCAGCTGTTTCTTTACTGTCATTTTATCCTCTTTATTTCCCACTTCACATATTTTCACTTCAGAAAGATTCCAAATATGGAAAACTGCTGTGCCCGAGGCATCGCCTGTGATGTGTGATTGATTGACAGCTCATTAATCAGCTTGTTAGAGTTGAGAGAATGATGACTTGCCATTGTGAGCTTGTGTAGAGTTGAACAATGAAATGACTGTTAGAGTGGAAACATTCCAAGAATTTCACAACAATGTTAAACAGCTTGTTGGCTTTGTTAAAATAATGCTGAATTAATCCAACTCCTGAAGCACATTCTCTCTCTCCCTCTCTCTCTCTCACATACACACTAAGACAAGCTGTGTCCTGCATTTAGTGTGTTTTTCAATGGGTTTCCAATGCTGAATCAATTTAGTGCAAATATACAGACCCTGCATTTGTATATTTTCTTTTTTTGTGTTCACCATATCCTATTCACAGCAGCGCTATCAGACATAAACACTTTTTTAATGCCTCTGATTGTCATCTGGTTTCCCATGGCTGGGGTGTTTCATCTTATGTAATTTACTTTGTGGATGCAATGCCCTTCTGTTCCTCAGGTGGTACAAGTCACAGAGATTAAATTCTTAAAGATTATTAAATATGTACAGTGTACTGTGGATTCTGGTTTTTGAGACTGATACTGTCATAACAAAGACAGAATACAGCATTTTTTATAAAGATCTCTTCAGTTTAGGTATTAATAAATTGTGCCTATGATATGTGGTAAGCAAGACATTTTACATTATAAAATTAAACCTGTCAGTGCTCTCTGATGGACAAATTATGTAATGGAGACACTGTCTCCAAACATATCACCACTGATGTTTGTGGTCGACCTACAGTGGCTTCAGTTATTGTGAAATGGAAGAAGTTTTGAACCACCAGGACTCTTTACCAGAGTTTGGCCGTTCAACGAGTTCTGGCAAGAAGGGCCTTGGTTGCTGTTGTCACCAGGCTTCAGAAGTCCTCTTCAGAGATGGGATAACCTGCTGGAAGGACAATGATCTCAGCAGCACTCCATCAGTCAGGCCATTATGGAGTGGTTAGACAGCAGCCACTTTGAGTAGAAGGCATATGACAGCCTGAATGGAGTTTGCCAGACTGAATTTAATGGACTCTGAGAGCATGAGGAAAAAGATTCTCTGGTCTGATGAAACAAAACCTGAACTCTGTGCACAACTCCAAACACTATGTAGAAGTAGCTTGAAGAGACTTATCCAAGAAGATTTGAAGGTGTAACTGCTTCAAGACGGACTTCTACAAAGTACTGAATCAAGGGTCTGAATATTATGGGTTATTGAGTGTAGAAAGATGGCAACATTTTTCCCATTCACATTCACATAAATCTACAACACAAAGTGAAAAAAGTAAAGTGACCTCAATACTTTTTAAAGCATGATAGAAAGACAGACTGAACTATGATGTTTTTGAACAGTTATCATGTTTGTTTTAGCACACAGAACATGTCTGTACTGTATATGTGTATGTATTGTATATTAGGAAATTAAACTGATTGCAGGCTGCAGTAACAGTCAGAAAAAGGAAGTGTGGAGACAAAATAGCAGTATAGCAAAGAGTCAGTAATCGTCTTTGTGGCCAGCAGCCAATACTTATGGAAAACACTGGAGCCTCCTCCATCTTCATCAGTGGCAGTGCTCTCTTGTTTTTATTCCTCTGAAGTGCCCTTCCAGCTGAAATAGTTGTTACACACTCCGCCAAACTGCACTGGGGGATAAAAGAATCTGAGACTGATACAGCCTCTCATTTTATCTGATTTCCTCAACTCGTCAGGCAGTGCTTTAACACTTGTACCCTCCAGTGGACATGTAGGACAACTGTGACTGACTGAAGAAGCACTTACTCGGTTTTCAGCATGTATTACAATAGCTTAAAGATTAAAGCACCTGCATCTTATTCCACCTGTGTATCTTGTCTGTTGGTTCTCAGGTTCTGGACTCACCATGATGAGCGCTTCCTCTACATGCTGATGGACTACGTGCCGGGCGGTGAACTGTTCAGTTACCTTCGCAGCCGTGGGCGTTTCAGCAATGCCACGGGGCTCTTCTATACTTCTGAGATCGTATGTGCCATCGAGTACCTCCACTCCAAAGAAATTGTCTACCGCGACCTGAAGCCCGAGAACATCCTGTTGGACTGTGAAGGACACATCCGCCTGACCGACTTTGGCTTCGCGAAGAAGCTCTCTGACAGGTGACAGAAATACATTCAGTATCCATTTTGACAACTCAGGCAGGCGAGTCCTGAGTCAGAGAGACCTGACTGAAAAGTATTGGTCAGGTTTAGTGTTAAATCTTGACTTGTCTGAATCCTGGAAATTTTTGGAGTTTTCGTGAGCCAGTAGCAACAACCTTTTTACAGAGCATCAGAGCAACTGGGGTCATTGATAAAAACATGGATGATATTTATTTCATGCCTCATTGAAGAAATATATTTTTAATGAAAAGTAACAAGGTTGTGTTAACCTGTCTGTCCTCTCAGTTTACTGTCTACATTTTGGCTTCATGTACCACATCTGAGAAGTGCTGTCACTTCAGTTTGAGCTTGTAACACTGCTGACCTTATCTATCTGTTAAAGTGATGGCTCACACTTCTTATGACTTCATCTACTAAAATGTGACAGGACATTAATTAGTAGATACTGTAGACTTTCTGTCTACTAAAATACATTCTTAAAGTGAACAGGCATAGACAAATAGATATGAAGAAGGCACTCTTTAAGCCCAATTTGCTCACTTTTTTTCCTTGTTCTGCACTGAGGGGAAAATCATTTTTAAAGATAATATGACAAGAATTTTTACCATTTGATTGCCAGTATGGCATTATGTCAGAGTGACTTGAGGGTTTGTTTAGACATGAGACCAACATGTAAAATTACAGTTATATAACGAGGCACGTGTTTGCTTGGGACATGCTGCTGAGATTTCGTCAGTCCACTACTTTTTAAATGTTTTTCAGCATGTTTTCTGTATAATTGCACATGAAACAGAAACTGTGTGGTATCCTGGTGTTGTGGTATATTTCCATTCTCTTGGGTTTCTTCCCACAGTGTGTGTGGCTACTGCTGAATGACAGTTGGGAATACTCTGCTTTCAGCTTATGGTGTTTGATGCTTGATTGATTGTCAGTAGAAAGTGAATGACAAAGCAGCTGTCACTCCACACTGTATGTCTGATCTCAAACTCTACGTTCCCTCACAGGCCGTGCTTAGCAAGCCACACTTAGATTTAGCTTCCTTTAGTGAAGAAACTCCTGATTAAAGTTGGGATTTAGCTTAGAGGTAAGACATCTGAGACTGTGTGGAGTGTGGAGGTCATCCTGTCCTACAGGATTGATTCTCAGGCCACAGCTACACTTTGTATTAGTGTGAGGCTGCTGGTGTTGGTTTCAATTGAGGAGACTCCCCTTCCTAAAGCCTCACCCTGTATAGTTCACCCTGACGCCCTTCCCTTCCCTGCAAAAAATGACTGGCTGAAGAATTTAAAAACATGTATTTAAAATATTTAAGTTAGAAGAGAGCTCATGGGTCTTAGCTATTTGGTCAAAATCAATATTAGAATATTTTTCTTAGTCATACAAGGGGTTCCCAAACTGGAGGTAGATCAGAGGGGTCATGAGAGTTAAACAGGATAAGAAAGAATGAAAAATGCTAACTTGTATGTAGCATGAGATTGTGGTGTAGTACAGCCATTCACCGCTCCTTAAAAACCCACCAGTTGCAAACAAAAGGAACAAAATTCAAGAGAGGGCTGTTTTGCCAAGTAAATCAAACTGTGACTGTCAAAGTTAGGGCAGGCTGTCTTAGGACTGTGGGCAAATCACCTGAAAGATCGATTTAAAACCATAAAGTGGACCCCCAAATTATCACCCACTGAGAAACAAATAAAGCAATATCAGGATCATGTTCCCCAGCTGGAAGAATACTGCTCTTTGGGATTACAGTTGATTATAACTGTCAAACAGACCAGGAACCAGTCATTAACAGGGAGCTACACACAGTCAGTGCAACTGAGTACGCTGATGTTCCAAACTTAGAGACCGATACAGTTTTTGTTGTTGTGTAATAAGAATAATAAAACCTGCAACTTTCTGAAGCAGACACATTCATGTCCACATTATACAGTGACTTTATAGAGTTGTGAATAGAGGCTGGATTTGCACTTTCTCTCAAGCTTCGACTATCCAGAAGTGTGAGCTGTAATTGCCATTTGTTCGTTCTATCCGTAGTACGGAAACAAGAGAAACCAAAAAGACACAGAGTTGTTGGCAGAATGCAGCAGGAGGAGGGTATGACAGCAGGCTGTTCACCCCGCCTTCAAGTGTGGCTATTCAGAGCAGGTTTGACTTTAGATGTGGTCCGACCACATGTCTTAACTTGTTTGTTTGACAGTGAATGCTCAAGCTGTTAGCTGGATGGGGTAGCTACATTTTATTTCTACTTAATACACTGCAAAACAGGGCGGCAGCGTGGTCCAGTGGTTAGCGTGGTCAGCTCTGGGTTCAAACCCTGGTTCAGTCAGGGCCTTTCTGTGTGGAGTTTGCATGTTCTCCCTGTGCCTGCCTGGGTTCTCTCCTGGTACTCTGGCTTCCTCCCATAGTCCAAAGACATGCAGGTTAATTGGTGACTCTAAAAGAATATATATAAAACGAGCATGATAGTGTAGACAGTGGAAGATGCTAATGGACCTCTAAACTATACCAAAATGTCCAATTTTAACAAGCAATGAGAAATCAGTTATTTAAGGTCTAAGACTTACTGAAAATGAGTATTTCGGTCTCTTGATTCAGCTGATGTTAAGAAATTATACCTATTTGGTTAGTCATAGTGGAGAGAGAAAGGAAAGACTGAGAGAGAGAAACAGACAGCTCTCACACTCAATAGATGAATAATTTTAAATCGGTGGCATTTCATAAGACTCTTAAATTGAGACCTTGTGCAGTGGTCTTTCTCCTCAAATAATGAAACAATCTTGTTCCTCTGCTGGGACATTATGCAGACTGTTGTAGCTTGTTACTGGTTAAACTGAGCTCAGTATTTGCTGGAATATCTTATTAAGACAAAGTAAGATATATTTTAGTAAAATATAATTACTTTTCTAATGCAAAACATGCTTGAGATTATTTATCTCCCAGAAACAAAGTTTTTTGACTTGAAATTCCTTTTCTGCAGTGGGTTGATTTAATTTAGCCCATTAGCCACATGACACTTTTTAAATGATTGATGTAGACTTTTCACCACTGTGAAAGATGCAGTGTTTGACAGTAGAGGAGAAAGGAAGAACCATCCTCCTCATGTCATGTATATGTGTATTCAGTGTCCTTGAAAAGCTCATATCGTCCTTTGAGAATTTGAGGGAATCCTCCCAACTCTAACAGACCCATGGCAGTGCCACTGAAAGACAAACTTCCCCCAACTGATGTCATTTAGTCTGAGTTAGATACACAGTGAGCGAGGCCTCTTGGTGACCCCAGCAGAATTGAAAAGATGCACTGTAAAAGGAAAGAGATGGCTTTCTATCTGCACTGCAGCCTCACTACTGCTGTGTTTCTCCCCAGCGTTTCACCCAGCGCTGCGCTGACCCCCGCTGACATGTAAACATAATGGAGTAAGATTACATTTTCCCCCAGACTAGGAGAGCAAAACAGATGGGGAGTACATACCTCTCTGATGTGCAAGTGACCCACTTATATAAATGGAGGGCAGCAAAATTGCCTGGGATAGGAAGACAACTGCCTCATTGCCACCAGCTCTCTTGTACTTTCTATGTTCAGGGTGTGATGGAGAGTCATCACAGCCCAGCCCTCCCCGTGCTGCCACAGTGTCCCCTGCTGGCAGACATGCTCAACACAGTTAGACATGAAGCCCTGTATGATGACATACGACACCCTGAAGAGCAACAACACGTGTCTTATTTCCTCTGTAGCCACGCCTCCACCCATCCCGTAAGCCAGACTTTATTCCCCCGACATCAGCAGCCTCTTCATCCTCCACCAGGACCAACATCATTTCCATTCAAATTACTGTCACCATGGCAACTGGCCGAAAGAGGTCATTACCCAGGTGATATCGGTGACAGGCGATGAAAGGCTGGCGCCAGGCCAAGTGCTCTTCATCAGAGGACAAGTGGCTTTCAGAGAGAACACTGTGCATGTTTGTTACACATGCAGAGTGTCAATCAGCTGCTCTGTCAGCCGCCAGGATGGAGAGCCAGAGGCAAAGAACCTGCTTTAGACTTCCTCTTATTGTTCACACTCACCAGGCATCCTTCATTTTTTTGTCCAGTACTCGGACATAACTGTATCTGGACTCACATCCTCATTACACTTTTCGTCCGGTGGTGCCCAGTCAGTACTGACTGACACATCCAGATCCATTTCTGCTGTATCCACACACAGGCCCTGTAACATCACCGTACTATAAAAGAGGACACAGCTGGGTCAGATAGCACGGACAGATCACTTTACTCAGGGTGTTGTCTTCCCCATGCAACAAGATTCTTCTCTCTAACACACGGTATAGAATGTGTAGATGTATACAGAGATCACTTATCACCTGTAAAACAGTAGTCGCCACAACACACGCTCTTAACAACAGGTGACAATGTGGAGGATGCTTATATTTTTCCATAGTAGAGGGAGAGGCCTGAACATTACATATTCATGTTGGCAGCCTACTTTTAACAATGCTGATGCACTCTAGGACTTTGCCTGTCTTTACTAAGCCATTTCAGACAGTGACTCTTGGCTCCTGACAGTGTTTTCCCTGTGTCAGAAATGTTTTAAATTTGAGCATCAGTGGGAGCAATGAATAGTCAAAGAGTTTTCTTCTTCTGGCAACACTGAAGACACTGTCTCACCAGAAGTAGCTACTTCATACACCTGCTGGTTATGCATTGACTGACACTCTGGTGACAGGAAGTCATGCCCTGTAAAACCTATCCAAGCTGCAGTTGGCTCAGAGCAAGACCTTCTACAAGATCCAACAGATGGATGCATAGAACCCAATGTTTGGACACTTTAGATATTAAGATTTTAATAAACACCTTTAAGGCGTGTATCTGAATGGCTCTTGGCTATCTGTCTGACCTGCAGGCCCCATCTGGAGAAAAATATATAAAAAACACTAAAACTTTGAATGTTAGTAAAATCTCAGTGCCTTAAATTAGGACTGTATCCAACAATGGTTTTGTAAACGTTTTGGAGAAACTGCAGCTAGAGAATGTTTGATGTAGAGCTCAAATAATGTAATAATCTCGAAATAAATCTTCGCTTGCCATATTTCAACCACACATTTAAGTTCCTTCTGTCTTTGTCTGATCAGGACCTGGACTTTGTGTGGCACTCCTGAGTACCTGGCCCCTGAAGTAATCCAAAGCAAAGGTCACGGCCGAGCGGTGGACTGGTGGGCTCTGGGCATCCTCATCTTTGAAATGTTGGCTGGGTAAGTTCTGTAATATAGTCAGGTATACACCACAATCCACCCATTTTAAACACTGGGGGGCAGCGCTCTCCTCCACCAGACCAATTGAGGTAAAGCGGCACTGCACAAACACTCTGACACTCACAATTTATTAAAGAGCAGTAAGGTTTGGTCCTGTTTGGCCATTAAAGACACAAAGAGTTCATCTAAAGTAAGGAGGGAAGGTGGAGAGTGACAGGCTGGAATCTGCTGCTGTGCGCAACAGAAGTTAGCCCTGTCTGAGAGATCAGAGAGGAGTCTGCAGCAAGAATTTCTCAGGTTGTAACCACACACACACACACACACAGGTGAAAAAAATCCATCTTTGAAGCCCAGGCAATGAAGGCTTTGAGTACATGACTGGAATAAACTTGATGATTATCTCTGAAAACAATTGGGAACACACTGGGGGTGGACACAATAACATGAACACCTGTACTATAGTGATGCAATCCAACATAACAACCCTGCAAGAGACAGTGTGTGTGAGAGAGCAGAGCAGAGGAGACATCTGTGTACATGGAACAGAGGAATTATTCTATTAATCGTATTGCTGTTATTGTCTCAGTGTGGGAAATCTATTCATTGTGTGCTTATTGGATACTGAAGAGCTGCGACAAATTAATCTGTGAATGGGAATCATTGTTGTGGATGAAGAACAATGACGTTTATCCCCTTAAGAAAGCACTCGGGTTTATTCTAATGTTCTCCATCATCCACAGTGAATAATAATGTCTGTACCTTGTTGGTATTCTGAGGGAACAGGCCTGAAGGTTGAGATTGACTTAAACATTGATTGAGACTTTCTTTCAGGGACAACACTAGGTGATATTCTATAATCCAGCTGTTAATTAATTGACCCCATTAATAGCATGGCCCTGCCTGAATATTGACTGGTATTATTTGGCACTATTCACCAACTTTTATTTTTATACTTGTCTCATTAAATACATGAAATAAGAATAAAAAATGCACTCTGTTCACCCTCAAAACGGTGTTGCCACTGACACAGTATTTAAGTAGATAGTTTTAGCTTTATTTATCCAGGCGTGCAGATATCTGTCTCTGAGATTTGTGCCACTAACCCAGAAGAATGGGTATGAGTGGATTTTCAGTGGATAAAAACACTGCTGACAGAGAGATCTGTGGATAAACATGAGTAACATGGAAAGTATTTGTGGAAAGACACGTTATATTTTTAGCTGTGCTAAGGATATATGTGTTGGTAGACTGGTCCAAAGTCATTAGGATTCATCCTATGGAGAACACAAATGTCTGTATGGCATACAATCCATTCTGTATTTATTGACTATTTAACTACAAAATAGGTCAGCAGTGGCATGTTTCCACATCCAGCAGACACAGTGCAACATCAGTATTCATTTGAAATCCAGTATCCCCTCGCTTTTAGGTCTGGTTTTGATCTCTTCCACCTCCTGATGGAAATATCTGGCTCTGGCTCTGCTGAGCATTAATTGATCTGTATAATCTATCCATCCATGATCTATACCGCTTATCTGTAAGGGTCGTTGGTGGGCTGGAGCCTATCCCAGCTGACACTGGGCGAGAGGTGGGGTAGACCCTGACAGATCGCCAGTCCATCACAGGGCTGATCTATATAATGTGAATGTTAATATAAAAAACATTGATTAATGTATCTTTAAGATTGTCAACAATTCTAACAACATTGTCATACTGACTCAAAACACAGCAGTGCCTGCTGCAAGATGAGAACCTCCACCTCAATAAGCTCCATCGTGTCAGAAACACATATCTCTATACCCGGACAAATAAAAGCAAATGCATGGAGAGACACAAGTATGATGTATGAATGTAATGTGAATTACCCAAGCTGTCAGTAATAGTACAGCTATTAAGTTTTTTTTTTTATATATATTTTTATTCAAATGTTACATTATACTCAGGTAATGTTATGGTTTGCTTGTAGAGCAGTGCATTATTGAGCAGTTCAGATATGAAAATGTCATCTAACAGACATCACATATCCATCATGTTTAAGACAGAAGACATACAGCATTACGGCCTCAACTCCTGAATGTGGTCAGCTTCCTCCAGTCCTGCTGAAAGGTCACCTGTGTGTGAGACCAGCTTACCCTCACCCCCACATCTTCTTTATGCAGGGGTAGGAAAAGCTGCATGGCTTAGAATTAGCGGTAGGAATGCGACCTTTTCCCAGCATTCCTCAGGGCAGGCTTTGAAGTGTTGCAGTCCTTGCAGAGACTGGATGCTGTACTGTCTTCAGCACATCACCAGACATGTCCGGGGAGGGCCACTACTGTAGGATCCCCAAACACAAAGAGCTCTCTTCATCATGCAATATTGTTTAGCTGTTCCTCAGAGGTGCTCATCCAAGAATGTAGCGGCTGCTTCTGAAAACTTAGCAGTGGTACATCATCCTCCTCTGGGGTGAAGCACAAGTTGCAAAAACATTGAGTGAAGGGTCAGGGCCTCAAGAGAGAGGAGAAGAAAAGGAATAGGTCTTTCCTCTGTAATCCTGCCTTCAGGGCCAGATTTCTGCTCTTAATGGAAACCAATCATCCTGTGTGTGTGTATTTGATTGTACATGTGGTTGTGCACATGAAGTCTGACTTCTCTCACACTGAAAACCTGCCTCCTGTATTTAGCTTTACTCCCCAGATAAAGACCTGCTTCAGTTTGTAGGAAAGCCAACTCACAGTGTTTCAGTCAGTCTCAGTGGCCTGAGAGTTACTGTCATATTAATTATTGAAATAAGTTGCATCAAAAAGTATTTTAAATCAGAGATGAATCCCACTTTGGAATTTTAATCAAAGCACATCTATTCCAGGACCCAGTTTGCTAGATTGACTGCATAAAAAATGAAAATGAAACTGACCCCTTTCCTCACTCCTCTCCTTGACTCCCCGGCTGGTCCTCATCCACCTCAGTTCAGTGGAGCGTCAGGTTGGTGATTAGAGATGGAGATCCTGCAGGAGAAACACTCTGTCCTATTGCAGCAGCCTGTCACCCACAAAGTCAAAGTGTCACTGACTCAGGCCACAGAGTTTACTAGTAGGACATTTTACATCTGTAGAACCTTTAACTTAAATCACACCGAAGACAGAAACAAGAATAAAAGTGAAAACTCTCTAGACGCTGCAGTGGTCAATGCAATCATGATACGTTAAATAAAGCACTGATCACATGTTATTGTTAGAGACTTAGCAGAATAGGGGCTAAAAATACACTGATCAGCCACAACATTAAAACCACTTGCATAATATTGTGTAGCCAACCCCTTGTGCTGCTAAAACAGCTCTGACCCTTTCAGGGCATGGACACAGGACCTCTGAGGGTGTCCTGTGGTGTATGGCATTGGGATATTGGCAGCGGATCCTTTTGGTCCTGTGGGTTGCAGGGTGGGGCCTCCAACATCTTGCTTGTTCTGGTGCATCCCACTGATGTTCAATCAGATTTGGATCTGGAGGAGCTAGAATTAACACCTTGGGCTTTTGTGTATTCCTTGAGCCATTTTCTGAGCCGTTTTTGTGGTAGCCAGTAGAACAGCGTCCTGCTGGGGAGGCCCTGCCGTCCCGAGGAGTGTGTTTGCCATGGGGAGGTGTGGCGGTCACCAGCAATGTTAAATGTAACATCATAGCGCATATATCAAAATAAAACAAGATGAATATCAGACTCCAAGGTTTCCCAGCAGAACTTTGTATTGTATATTAAGAGGTGATGAATGTTATCCACTTCACCTGTCAGTGGTTTTAATGTTGTGGCTGATCAGTGTACATCCCTTCTAAGACAACGCTCATCGGACATCAAACACAAATATACTCCCATATGGATTGTGAATATGCTGAACATACTCAGAGATGCTGGAAGTGGTGTCAGTGCAGGCCAAAGTCATAAGGAAGTCAGTAAAACCAGGTGCATATTCTCAACCCACCATGACACTCAACTCCACTGTTCATCAGTGAGAAACAGAAGCACAGTCCTTTCATTTTGTCATCAAACTGTTTTTGCTTTCTCTAAAAGTCATTTGCTTTCCACTGCTCCACACTGTTCTGAGAATGGGCTGTTTAAAACATTACTTATCATGTATTACACTTTGACTGCCAGTATCATCAGAGCCACCCTCTGTCTTTCACGTCGCACTTGGTTCATGGATATGTTTTGTTCTCAGGGCGACAATGAGATAGATAATAGATAATAACAAATTCACTCATTAGGAATCATTGGGAGGCAAAGAGTTTCCAGCAGAAACCACTCTACTGTGTTTGTGCATGTATTTGTCACATATTACTTTATCCTCTCTTTAACCATCAATTTAACTTTGAAAATGGTCGTCCTCCCCCTGCTTTGTTAGAATGACCCAGATTCTCCAGCTATGAGAGCATCAGTTTTGGAAAAAAACACACACAGAGTGGAGTCTGCGGTGCACAGCCAGCTTCCAGACGCCCCCATCCCACAGTCTCCTGACTCTGGAGCTTTTCACTGGGAAGGCGAACGGCGTGTGACAAACTGGTGCGATTATGCGCCTGTCTGCTCTGTGTGTGATGCGTTTAGAGGCCGGTCCCATTATGTAATTTGTGGGTAATGACTTGTCCAGGCCAGAGCAGAGGGAAGAACAGGAGAGCTGGGAAAGCATTCAGTGGAGTATAGCAGCAGAAGGCCTGTGGGTGGTAGAAACACACACGCACACACACAGACAGAATTGCCAAAATAGCTGTAAACAAAGGCTGTTCTGTCCCACAAAGATTTTCATGACCCCCGACTCAAATGTTGACCTCACCACATGTTCCTCACCATTTTGTTCAGACAGCACAGCCAAGTGTGTGCTCCAGCACACCTTTCCTTGCATCTTGTTTCTGGGCACAGATTCAGGTTTACACAAGTGAGCGGTGTGTGCAGCTTCAGAAGGACAGGCTGGAGATGACATTACTTCTCTCCACAGGTACCCACCGTTCTTTGATGACAACCCGTTTGGAATCTACCAGAAGATCCTAATGGAAAACTGCTAGATTACGCCGTAGTTCCTATGTCAAGTAAGCACCAGACACCAGGCCAGGGTGAAATATCACGAGCCAGAGTGTGACGTGTGTGTGTGTGTGTGTGTGTGTGTGTGTGTGTGTAATGTATGTATTTACAACCATTAGTCCTTTGTACTCGCACATGTACCGTGCTCCTTCAGGCACATAATTCATTTAAAAGATGGTTGTGGTTTGTGCAACTTCGGATTAATATTTTGTCATTCTATCCTTATTCTATCAGGTATGATTAAACTGTAACTGGCTCTATCAGCCGTACTGCAGCTATGTCGGTGGAAGGTTGTTGGAAGATCTCTAACTGGTCAGGACAAAATGAACCAAAAACTGAAACATCAAATCAGAAACAGTATCGAACCAGACGGGTTTCGGACAAACTGAAATATCAGTAATAATCCCTGTTCTACGAGACAACTGGCCTTTTGCTGTCTATGCTATGCCAATGCAGTGGTACTGCAAGCGGTCTGTAAACCAAAGCACCCCTCCAGGAGCAGGGCCTAGCTGTGGGGCCATTTTGTATATTAACTACAGTGGATTGCAACTGTCATGCGTGTCCTCTAAAATTGTTAAATTTTTCAGTTACTTAGAGCAGTGAATGTCTTTTCTCATCATAGACTCATAACATACAGTTTGAGGACATCAGGTATAAAAAACATAGACATCTGGAGGTGGTCTAGATGCGTCATTTCTTAACATTCATATGTGTGAGGTTATCTTGAATCTCTTGAGTCTAATGAATCCAGCAATTCCAATAAAAAACAGCAAGATCCCGACCCGAGTGTCCTCACCTGTAGCTGCAGCTAAAGACTCCAAACGTTAGCCACACTGCTGTTCATTTTCCTGCTGGTGGACCTAGTCCTGAGCTGTGGCCAGTCAGGAGAGATTAGTCTCCCTATTGAGGGTCACTGACACCCCCACCCCGCACTCAAATGACTGTTTAAGAATAATACTAGCAGCTAGACTGTAGAACCATATGGGTGATGCGTATCCCTTCTTACAGGGTCAATGAGCTCACAGGAGCAGAGGGCTTCAGGTGGACCTGCAGTCACTAATGACACACCCGGCTGATTTGGACCGGTTCCCCCACCACTCACTCCACCCACTAGACCAGCTGGAGGGCGCAGGAATGTACAAGATTACAAGCTCAGTGCACTCTATGTGAGTGTGAGTGCACTCAGGTCAGTCGGCAGTAGCCCAGAGGCTGAGCCACACTGCACTCCCCTGATAATTCAGCCCAGAGCAGGCTTCCACTGTTAAGCCATCTGTATCTTTTGTGTAGACAGAGGTTTTAATATTTCCACCATTTATATATCACTCTTGGTTCACGTCCACTCCCATCCATCAGGAGGTGAAAGCCATACGGAGGACTGTAGACAGTGTCTCCAGCAGCTGCTGCGAGGCATACAGGTGATCAGCCTAAAGAGATGGACCAGCCTGCAGGGTGACCCCCAGCCATAGGGTGCTTGTAGGCACCCAGTAATAAAATTAGCTGCAGGTTAAGGGATTTGTTATGGACATACTGACCTTTGTGTTGACCTGACCTTAACACCCCACTTTTCCTCTCGCGCCTCTGGTCTGTCGATGGGATTTGGTGTTGGTGTGCTGTGTTGGTTCCCTAAGACTGAAAAGAATTTGTTAGAGCAGTGGTCACCAACCATCAGGGCGGTCTGAAATAAAATTCTACCCAGGTGTTGAATACTTCCATCTGCTATTATAGGTTTATAATGCTCTCAAAATTAATAATAATTTGCACTCTTCAGAGCACTTTATCAGGAAAACCTGTACAGGTGCTTATTCATGCAGGTATCCAATCAATGAGCGTGACCCCAACCAGTGTATAAAATCCTGCAGATACAGGTCCAGGAAGCTTCAGTTAATATTCATCAAACATCAGATTGGGAAAAGTGACCTCCCCTGACTTTGTGAGGCTGGTTAAGTCATTTCTGAAACACCACTGATATACAGGATTCATACACAGCAGTCTCTAGATTTTACTCAGAGGTGGAGCCAAGCAGGCCGGCAGCTGTGTTGTTTTGGTGCAATTTTCCTTCAAATACTAATTTATTTTACCGGTATGGTTAGGTCAAACCGCTTGTCTAACGATATCTTAACCTCGTTGGATGTTGTTCCCAGCAGTACTGTCTTACCTCATTTCACGCAATGAGTGCACATACCGTGTTTAATACAGAAACTACAGTCGTTAATGTTTCGATTTTAGATATCTTGGTGTTTTGTATTCATTAACATTGACTTTTATGTAATATTTGACTCTTTAAAATAAGTGGGTCTGGGTGGTCAGATGGACAGATCATTCCACAACTTAACATTAGTTCAGGTTGTGAGAGTTTGAAAGACACCAATCTCAGCTGCTTGCAGTGGGCTATATAGTTAAACCAGGTGAATTTGCGCAACAGAAGGAAAATCAGCTGTACTCGCCCATTTGCCAGCCAGAGTTTGAAACTGAGCACAGCCAGTTCTATGGAAGTTAACTTCACCCGAGACATTAAGCAAACATGCATATTAGCTTTACTTTATAGCAGGAAATGAGGCCATAACAGCCTGTTATTAAATGGTAAGGACATTTGATATTAAAAGACAAATGAATACAATTCTAAATATTCGACAGGCGGACCCAGTTCACTCCCTGATCGGCACGGACCTGCCGCATATGCCCCCTCTCTACTACCATCTCTCTCGCAGCTTACTAGACTAAAGGCAAAGATAAAAATACTTTAATAATTTAAAAAAAAAAAAAGACAAATGAATCTAGAATAATACATTGTACAGTTAAAAAAGTAGAAAATTTCTGTTTTTAAGCTGACATGGGCGAGCTTCAGCCCGTAATTTAAAAAAAAGCTCAAAATAGAATATAAAGCTTAGTCTCTTTGCTTTCCTCCTCCTTCCTCCTATTTGTGTTTCCATTTTTTCTGGATGAATTCTTTGTGAAATCAGAAAACTTATCTCATCTTTAACTTCCCTAGTGCTAGTTAAAACATTTCTCTGTGACATATCAAATTCCAGGCCTGTCTTTAAGCTTTCGAAGGATTTTGAACCATATGACAATGGCTGCAATAACTTATCAACTGCTCATTTATAGGCCTGTCAGCAGCTTGTAGGATGTGAATACCTTTGTATCAGCTCTGTTCGTCGCGCTTATTATCACATTTCATCAAGCCAACACTGGCATTTAAAACCTCTGTGGATCACCTCATTTCCCACAGCCATGTGTCTCCATCTACACTGATTTACATAATACAGAAAGTTCCTGTCTGCAAAAAAAAAACACTCACCTTTCTTCATTTAAAGGTTGTCAAGAGACACAACTCATAGCCTGCCCTCGTCTCTTTTACCCGGCTGTCAGGCTACCTCTGCTTGGATGGTGCATCGAATTTGACAGTGCAGGAGGACCTTCTGACAGTTTCCTTGTGAGAGAGGGAAGAACGCCACACAGAGAGATGATGTACAGCTGTGGGTTACTTATTGTTTCTTTTTCCCCAAGTTACTCATCTGAAAGTTCCTGCGGTCATTGACGAACCAGGCGGCCAAACAACGCGGTAAGTTAGTTGTTTTCTGTCTGCAGGTATGGCGCTCTCAATGGGCAGTTTGGCGTCAGCGGTCAGAGACAGAACCGGACAGAGATAGGACAGGGCCACAGAGTGACTGTAGCTCTACATGGTTCCAGTTAGTCAAATGAAGAAATTATATTCCGGTCTGGTGGTGATGTTGTAATATGTCTGTTCGCAATCTAAATATTGCTCCTAATAAGCAACATCTTACCTCTCTCCTCCTCCAGCAACATAGTCGGTAAACACAGATCCAGTGCAGCATGGTCTGAGGAACACACAGAACTGATCACGAGATGTCGGGAATTGATTTGCAGTCACTTCAGAGTCTGTCTCACGGACTCAAACTTCTTCATCCGGTTGGGTAGGCTAAGGTATCATCTGAGGTGTTGTTAATGTTGGTGCCAAAGGTGCACATTCGGTGGCAAAATATACATATAGTTGCAGTTTATTAGGTATACCTATCTTATACTACAGTCCATTTCAATCAGTGATGAGCTAAATATTAGATCAACCTCCAAGTTACATACGCCATACAACTCACGTCCATAAAGTGATCATTCAGTTTTCTAAACTGTCTATTCATGGAGCAAAGTTTGTACGTTTGGGTCACAGATGACTCATCTGCAAAACAGACCGCAGTTGTCTTAGCTCAGTTAAGCAAGATGAAAAGATTCCTTGTTTCCAGGCTGGGTGATGCTGAAATTTTCTCTGGGCTGATTAAACGGTAATAAGAGATGAAGGACACCCAGATGCTGTATCAATATTTTCATCAACTCCTCTCTGGGTGCCTGTGTTGCTGTGTGAGCCGGATCCAGCGCCTTGGAAATAAAACACAAGTTACTGAGAAGTGAGTCCAACAGGATGTACTGCCTCCAGTAACTTCAGTCCACTGTTTTATTCTCTTTTAATGAGGGTCTTGTGACAAAGCACCCCAAGTCACAACATGCAGCTTTAAGAACAGTGGCACAGGATGGAAGACACATTCTTGGTCTACAGCAGTGATTGTGGAAGATTCCATACTTGAAAGTATTTCTTCTACTTGAATCAATGTCGCTGTGGGTTTCTTGGCTGGTTCATGTGGTGACAATTGACGGGCATGACATGTGTATGTAATCTAACCGTATTGACAGTCAAATGTATATTGTTTCTCCTCAAAGCGGGTTTAACTCAATGACTAAGAACTTTCCGCTATTTTGCCTCGCTAACAAAACCTCGTAAACATTGGTGAATCTCCTGACACCCTCCTTATCCCTCTGCCCCTGATTGCCAGCAGGGGATTTTAAACTCACTTGCGCTTCATGTCTCTGTTGCAGCTCACGTCAGTTACTGGTTTTACTTTGAAGCTCTGAAATGGAAGAACAACACGGCTCAGGAACTGGCGTTCAAGGCGATCTCTGGTAAAAAACAGTGCCAGCACAGGGCCTGCTTCATCGTCGGATGCTAACAGATTCAGCTGAAGACTATGGTGTTTCAATTAACAGTAATTGAAAGGAATGGGCGACTGAAACTCTCAATAAACTCGTACTATCTTTGATGATTAACTCAGATAATCACAGACAGATAATTGTGGTTGACGCTAATATTCAAATCACCTGAAGAGCAGGTGGTATCAACATTTACTGATGCTGCAGTGCTTCACTAGCTGTGCCTCTGTGGAGGCTCAGCAGTGCCACCAGAAAGAATGACAGTGTTTGGTACAGTCAGCTGATAAACTGAAGTAATTCAAAAACTTGATGCTGTTCATTAAATTAGCATTTAAATACTGGAACAATAACTCACGGGATCTCTAATTAATCATTTTCAATCATAGTCTAGTCATGAATTATTTATCTTGAAAATGATTAATGGTGATCTTGTTAGTTTGTTATTTTGAATATTGTTTATTTCCTTTAAGTCTGTGAACAAGTTGGGATGGTACTATTCAGTTTCTGTGTTTGACTCACCGGAGGAAGATAGTCATGAATTCTAAGACTTGCAGTGGTTCTTTGATGTCTGGTTCAGACCCAGGTCATATCTCAGTGGTCCATTTTTAGATTCAATATTTGGGTTTTCAGTCATAAACAAGTGAACTCAGTTGGATGTACTGAGGCAGGGTGTGTGTTTGAACTGTAATCAGATCCCTATAATGATTTGACTATTTAGTCATTTTAGTTGGTCATTAAAATTTACAATGTCGTGATGTTTGATACAATTCTGTTTCATCAGTAGTTGTGTGGAAATGAGTGAACTAGAGGAAAAAGATGTTTCTTATCTGAGTTCAGTGTTAAGTCTTCATAATATGCAATTTAATCATTTGATCTGATTTTTCAATTGATATGACGGTTCAATAGTTTCCATTACTAACAATGTAATGTATATTAGTACCTAGGAATGTTTATTATCTTGGGGCTGTTAACAGTCTGTGGGGTGTATGAGCTGCCAGGCGATGTTCACTGCAGCTTTGCAACCTGATGAATAAAAAGCCCCTCAAGGTACACTGCTCCATGTTGATAAAACAATAAAAACTTCACGCGTCTTCACATTACCTTGCTTCAACCGACTGCTACACCAGTTTGCTATCTCAGCCTGATAGATCACTACATTCCCAACAGAACCCTCTGTCAAGCAATCTTGACACGAAACCTCCTAATCAGTCCAACACTTAAAAACTTTGTCATGCTAGAAACTGTTAGGCAGTGTATGTGTTGTATAGAATGTGTGTACAGCCATGCTTTCTGTTTCAGAGCGGGCTGATGATGTGAAAACTGGTTCAAGACAATTGGCTGAGCCGTTTCCTTTAGAAGTCAAATTGAAGCTGTACCTCATAACATTGTCTGTCATCATTTTCAAGTCCCAATTCAGCCAAATGAATAGGACTGTTGATTTCTTATTAATATTGATCGGTTCCACTCAAAGAAATCTATTAGAATAATAGTAACATGATATTTCTTTTTATTTGTCAAGATCAGTATAAAATGTTGGAATCTTTTCTCTTTCTAATTTACCATAACATTTAAATAACATACCTCTAACATGCCCATAATCACCTCCTCCTACATGTGTATTTTCTCATAAATTGTTTTTGTTTTTTAAGGTATACTATGCAGAATTTGTCAGTTGCTGTCCTATTACAGGGCAGCATATGGGGTGTTCTGGGTTTGGAACTTGTTTCTATGAATTGCATCTTCTCCCTGTGCTATGTGGGTTCTCTCCAGGTACTCAACTCCTACCACCCATAGGTTAACGTTGACTCTAAACTGCCAGCAAATTGTAGATACTGATCTCTATGTCTCTATGTATGCCTTTGATAGACTGGTGATCTGTCCAGCGTTCCCCACCTCTCACCCAGTGTCGGCACAAAGTTGACTCAACCTCCCGTGATTCTTGGGATGGGCGTATAGATTGTATGGATTGATGGATGTTTCACAACACACCATTCAACGTTGACACCTCCTCCAGCTCAAGGAAAAGAGAGAGAGCAGTGGTGATCAAACAAACAAGAGTGAATAAGGGGGTAGGCATATAGTGAGAACAAAGCAGTGATCTGAAATTACGATAGGCACCCCCTTGCTTTCAATGTTAGTCTAAGTGCATTTTAGCTTTTCTTTTGCTACTTCTTTTGTTTTATATTTACTACCTACTCTTTTAGTTCATGACTGCATGTATATTTGTGAATGAAATCATTAAGGTATACACTGGTTAGCCAATTGATATCCAGGAAAACACAAAAATATAGACACTTTAAAGAGGAGGAGACAAAAACTTTAATTAATAAATTACAGTAACTTCTGGTACAAAGTTCTCTTCAGGTAACATCAGTTCATTTAAAATGTGGTTGTACAAACCAGATCAACTGTATAAAAAGTAAAGACAGGTTAAACTTATGTATTCAAAACCTCAGTTGCATTATTTAATATATAAACCTGCATAAACACTAGACATTCACAATTTGTTGATTTGTTCCCTCTGCAGTGGTGTGTGAGCTGACTCACAAACTGGTTTTTCGAATTGTACAAACCAACAAGGTAACTTTTCATTCGCGAAACACAGAGGAGCCTCCCAGAGGTTGACCGAAGCAGAAAAGACTCTCTGGGTGACTGCCCATTCAAAGACAGGCGTCTTGTGTGCATCAGTTTCTTTAGTATCCCACTTGCTTGACAATGCAAGCATTTTATGAACATCCATTTTATTCCTTGGTAAGCATAGCAGTCACTTCTAATAGAGCTCACTTTCGTTCATACATGACAGATGCGCTCTTATACAGGTGGCTGTATAGTGTACTGAACTTATAATATCAACACATGTATCCTCAACACATGCACAATAATTACAATTAAAATGGAAAAAGCAGATTGCAGTGTTGTTTATTAAGTGTCTTGCACTTTAGGGTTTCTATTTTTTCGGTATTAGCTGGGTGGGCCTTAATGCCCAGGCAGCCACACTCCCAGGTACTTTACCGGGTTCAGTGACAGTGACGGTGGAGACCAACAAATTTCAATTTATGTCTATATTTCAATTTATTATGTCATAATTCGATTTGTATCGTAATTTGACACTCCTCAGTGTGATTTATTTCAAATCTCTGATGTATCTCATGATTTCAATTTATGTCGTAATTTCAATTTATTATGTCATAGTATGACTTATCTTATATTTCCATTTGTATCTACATGAAATTTTCAACATAATCTCATCATAGTAGGATTCTATTCTGAATTTTCTCCTTTATCTCTCATAATTTGTCTAGTAATTTCGTCCTTAGTTACAATTTTTTTAAATCTCATAATTTGAACATTATCCATAATTTATTATCATCTAAATAATTTGGCATTATCTCATAATTGATTTTTTATCTCACAATTTCTTATAGGTCATAATTCGATTTATTTATCTACTTAATTTGGCCTCCATCTAATATATTCTATATAAATTCATTATCTCATAATTTGGCATTCTCATTTTCTATATGCAATTTTGACACTATCTCATAATTTGATTTATTATCTAAGAAGTGCAATATAATCATATATAATTCAGCTATCTAAATAATTTACAACATTATCTCTTCTTATATTTTTTTATCTCACAATTTTGTACTATCTAATTTGATTTATTACCTTGTGTTGGACATATCTAAGTAATTTGACATTATCTGAAAGAAAATAATCCAACTCCTCTTAATTTATTATCTCTTAATTCTACTTCTTTAAATTCAACATTATCTCATAATTTATTATCTAAGTAATTTGTTAGTGTCTCATAATTTCGATTTATTATCTAGAATTTTTGACATATCTCGTGTCTCTTGTATCTCAATTCGTTATCTGGATTTTGACATTATCATTTTTTTATGTCTGAATTTGTACTATCTCATAATTTGATCTATTATCTCCTGAATTTGACATATGTAAGTAATTCGGCTATCTCTAATTTAACTTCATTCATGATATCTATGAACAATTTATTAACTAAATAATTTTGACATGTCTCGTAACGATATATCTCAATTCATTATCTAAGTAATTTTGACATTGTCTCATTTTCTATGTCTGGTTTGTACTATCTATAATTTCGATCTAATATCTCATAATTTTGACATATCTAAATAATTTAATATTATCTCATAATTTCAAATTTGTTAACCGTGGGTGACATGTCTTAAATAGCATTGATATATCTCAATTCATTATCAATATTTTGACATGATCTCATTTTTTCTATGTCACCAATTTGACACTATCTCATAATTCGATTATCTGAGGGGAATTTTGACATATCATCATATTAACTACTAAAATTCAACATTATCTCATAATTTATTATCTAAATAATTTGACATCATCTCATAATTGGTTATTATCTAAAGTACGACATATCTAAGTAACCTAACATATCTCAATTCATTATAAATAATTTGGCACTTCATCTATAATTCTATTTTTTTTTATCTCTAATTTGTACTATCTCATAATTCGTTTATTACCTTGTAATTGGACATATATAATTTAGACATCCCATAATTTATTATCTAAGTAATTTGGCATTATCTCATAATTATGATTTTTTTTTTATCTCTGAATTTTCAACACTAGGTCATAATTCGTTTATTCTCTGTTAATTTTGACATATCTCGTATGATATGTCTCGATTCGTTGTCTAAATAATTTTGACATTATCTCATTTTTATGTCACAATTTGACACTATCTCATAATTTAGTCTATTATCTTAATTTTTGACATATCTCGTAATTTCGGCTATCTCATAATTTCAATTTGTTAACGTAATTTTGACGTCGTAACATGATATCTCAATTCATTTATCTGCGTAATTTTGTTATCTCTTTTCTATATCTGGTTTGACACTATCCCTCTATAATTTTCGATTTATTATCGATTTTGACATGTCGCCATTGATACAACTTCTTTAAATTCAACATTATCTCATAATTTATTATCTCGTAATTTGTGGTGTCTCCTCATTCGGGTTATTATCTCGAAATTTGACCTTATCTAAATAATATAACATATCTCAATTCATTATCTGGTACGACATATCTCGTATTTGACCTCTCATAATTTCATTTGTTAACTTTCATCTTTTGACATGTCTCGTAACATGATATATCTCAATTCATTATCTCGTAGTTTGACATTATCTCATTTTTCTATGTCACAGTTTGACACTATCTCATAATTTCGATTTATTATCTAAATTTTGACGTATAAATAATTAACTATTTAAATTCAACATTATCTCATAATTTATCTAAATAATTTTGGCAGTATCTCATAATTTCGATTTATTATCTAAATTTTGACATGTCTATAATAAACATATCTCAATTCATTATCTTGTAATTTTGACACTATCTCATAATTTCGATTTATTACCTTGTAATTTGGACATATCTCGTAATTTCGACATTATCTCGTAATTACAACTTCTCATAATTTCGACATTATCTCATAATTAGAATTTTTTAATCTCACAATTTCGACATTATTGCCTAATTTCAATTTATTATTTCATAATATTGACATTATCTCACAATTATGATTTTTTTTATCTCACAATTTCGACGCTATCTCAGACTGGAAGTTTGCATCTCAGCTCTGATCATTTCTCAGTATCAGTATCTCTGACTCCATGTAAACATAGCATGTGCTCTAATATGGCCACATTAATGCTGAAAGGCTCACAGGAGCCAACTGGAGGCTCTGAAGTTAGTTTTTCTGCAGTTGGACAAAGTTTACACACTGCACTGTGATCACATTTTTCTTTGGACTTTGGGTCAGGCCACTGCTCACTCTGGTTGACTGCCATGCCATTTTTGTCAAATGCAGCATCAGCAGTGCTAGTTTTCTGAATGGTGACCGCCAAAAGAAGTGAGTTAACAGTTACCAGTGCTGGTGAAGTGGCATGGTTTATAATCTGTGCAATGGACAGGGTACATAACACTCACTGTGTTGCTCATGTGTCACTCATATTTAACTTGAAGTTTCAGACCTGCACTTAAGCTTGCACTGTATGTTCCACTGTCTCCACAGCCTCCTATCGTTCCTAAAGTTTCCCATGAGGGCGACACCTCCAACTTTGATGTTTACCCAGAGGAGGACTGGAAGAAAGACCCCCCTGTTCCTCAGAAGGACTTAGAGATCTTCAAGAACTTCTGATCAGTCAGCCTGGTTTATTTATTGATGGAATATCCTGAGAATTGACCCAACATATTGTAAAGTTACTGTTACAGGTACTATCATGGAGAAAACATTTATTTATCAAAGCAGGGAGTCACATTTATCTGTAATAATAACCTCCCTACAGACTAACTCCAAGTGATTGATGCTGTGACATGTATCATACCACAGAGAAGATTTGATTTTTGTGTTTATTTATCTGACTAAAGTCAATTTTTTGCTGTTATAGTTTTTTTTAATTACTTTTTTTCTCTGAGCCTGCACATATGCAAAAAGCGGTTCCTTTGAAACCAAAAGACTGTTACTTTCTAGGTTCATAAAAGAGAACAATCAGGTCTTTTTTTATATTGTCATGTTTTATATTTTCTGTCTTTTTCAAATGTTCATGTAGTTATATTTAATGTGACTCCAGACTGGTGCTGTGACTGTCAGCTGACCAGTGGTCACTAATGTGCAGTTTTAGACTTATTATACTGTATGTAGTCATGAGTCAGACACTTTATTTGAAAATGTGTGACCAGTAGCACTTGTAAAAAAGTGCCTTACATCACAGTTAGATGGGCATGATGTCTCACAATTATATAAAGTTCACTTGAAACTGTGCTTTTGTCAGCTGTCAGCACACCACCAAGTGCTAATGGAAGTTGAATCGTGGGACTGTCAGTACAGCTGCTGAATGTGCTGTCTCGTCTCCTACTGTAAAGTTCTCTTCCTCCAGCTCTGTTATTTCCTGCTGCAGCCCTACAGCAGCTTTATTCATAGCCAGGACTTTGTTATTAGTGTACAGTCACAGCTGCTCCACAGATAAACTACAGGCTTTCCCATAGCACTTTGAGCTCATTCACTTTACTCATCATCATCATCACCATCATCATCATCATTGTTGTCATGCTTTTAAAGCCAAGACATGTGAGGTGAAAGGTGCTGGGATGTGAGGTCCTCAATATCTAACTTCTCACTCTGTAGAGCTACAGTGGACCGAGTCAGTATTCATCAGTTTCAGTTTGTCATGTAGTCAAGGCTCAAATCTGTCAAAATGTTCAAATGTTCAAATGTTCTTCAGGACAATATTGGCCTTTAACATAAACATAATCTTAATGTCTCTATTTTGTTAGCTGCCATTCAAATCATTGGTGGGGTGACATCGTGTCTACACTGGCTGCATAGTGACAGCAGCAGCTTGTCCATCAGTGTCTACACTGGGGGCACTCAGGCACAGTAGTGCTCTGTGAACAGCCCTCAGCCCAACACTCAGTCACTGTAGTTATGTGCATTTAACCGAAGAAAATACTTGAAGCAAAACAGGTGCTTAGGGGTTATGGATAAAGGTGCTATATGCAAGTTTTGCTATCACGACATAGCCAATGTTAGCATTAACAGCTATTTACCTATCAGTCTAGTTTAGCATCACTCTTCATTCCTTTACTCACCAACAGCTGTCTCCAGGGGTGGAAAGCAATGCCAGTGTTTTGCTTCTAGTTCTATCACATCATCTTTTCTACTGAAGTTATCATGCTAACCAGCTAGCTCCAGCCCAGCTGGCCCATCTTGTCACTTTCCAATAGTCACTCACTGTAGTGTCCAGACTGCCTTGAAGACGTAGCTGTTCAGAGGGCGTAATCTAACCTCTCATATTGTAAACACAAAGATGGCTGAAGCTCTTGGCAGTGACCATCACCACCACCCACTCCTGACAGGAAACAACATTCAGCAGGAGAAGACTTACAAATCGCTAATGTTGGTCTGAACAGAGCATTTGTCTTCTGAGTGAAGAGTGTAGGACTTTGATATCTGCTGGCCTCTCATTGACTTCACCATCCTGACAACACAAGCTCACAGCAACAGTTGTGTTCAGTGTATCAGTTATTTTTATGTGTTGTCTGCATTGTTTGAATTCGAAGGAGTAAACACTTGAAACACTGAAGTGTTTTTGTGTGTTTTGGTTGGACATCTAATGTCCTTATCACTCTGCATTTTTCCTCATTCACTCATTTTCATCCACAGTCAAAAAAACAAAATTTTGCTAGTTTTGTTTGCTTTCACTTTGTCATAGAGCATTCCTCTGTACCAAAGGACTGAATGCTCCTGAACATAGCCTCAGTACTGGATTGTTGACAGCAGTGTCATCATTTGCCATATTGACTGATATTACTATTCATTTTTCCTGTTTGTCTGTTTAAAAAAAACATATGTACATATGATGTTTTAATAAGGATCCTTGAAATTGATGAATTAAAGGGCTGTGACAAAGATTTGTACTAAGCACGACATTTTATCACTGAAAAATATACTCCAAAACAACACTGAAGGCAAATACAACCCCAAAGATTGACAGGAAATTTGTATCAGTAACAACTAAAACCTTTTATTTTTTTTATTTTTATTTTTTATGGGTAAATCATTGGCTGTATTCACAGATCATCTTTCTCCAAACCGGCCAAGTTAGGAGAAACTCGAAAGACAAGTTTTTGGTGAGAAAGTGAACTCTAACTGAGTAGTGTGAGCAGCGCATTGGCAGAGTAGCAGTTTGAGGAGGCATTCAAGCACAACGCTGAGTGGAGGTCACCACTCAAAGCCCAACACACAGTCACTGTACTTACACAGTTAAAAGGCAGGAAAATAGACCTGAAGCATGAAGACACGCTATGTGTCATTTTTATGAGCGTGTAGCTTGTAGTGAGTAAAAACAACGACACTGAACTTTTAGAAAGGTACTGACTTAGTATATTGATGGTGGCAGGTTTAGCAGGAATGTAACCAACTCTGCAATAAATCGAAACACATGGAAAACATCTTGGAATACTATAGTTCAGCCATCAATGCCCTCAGACTGTGTGATTAATAAACTTAATCAGTCTGTCTTCTACCTGCATGCCCCCACTCCTGCCTGTACCAATAAACATTTAACTTTACATTCTCTAACAGAAACCATCATTTGAGGACATTTATCAGACTTCACACAGTTCCCTCTGGAAATACTAAAGGATGAATAAACTTGATGTCACAATGCAGTAGTCGTACCCAGTTCTCCTTCCACAGGAAGCTGAGCTGGATGTGTGAGGGCCATACAGGAGAACTCCTGGTGGTAAGATGATATACTGTGTGAACCCAGACCCCAGAACCCCATACTGAACCAAAACCACATATTGAACTAATATAAATGTCAAATGAAGCCATGTGTGGTGTAGACACACCTGTGCTCTGAAGACCATGAATCTTTGCTGACATTTCTGTTCATTTATCAGATGTTATATATCTATGATAAGCTAATGTTAACCAATATCAACCTGGCTAATAAATCAATTTGACTCTACTTCTGAAAAATGGTGAAATTCAATATATCTGCACAAGATGTCAAATTCTGGCAGCTTCAGTGAATCTTTTACTTCATCTCAGAGGTATACACATACATACATTTTTTAATGTAAAAAGAAAATGATTCATCTCTCCTCACAGTTCCTGTAATATAACTCTCCACAGTGTATTTAAAGCTTTTTCTGCTGAGTAGAGGAACCTGGGCTGCTCTCAGTACAGTGCTCATCCATTTAGAGCAGTTATTGCATGTGTTGTCTGTAACCTCCAACCTAAGCCCATAATGTCTCACCCAGCAATGTTTTATAATCATCAGCCTTCGCCTTTAAAATGTTTGTTTAGTTGTTGCAGTCAGACATTGTTTATACCCAGTACATATTGATGCCTTTTATGATACTGTACTCCCTTTATACCTTTAACTATGGAACTGTAAGCAATGACACATGTTTGTATGAAGACTGAAAAGTCTTTGAAAGTGTTAAAATAGAAACGTGTTCTCTTTTCCTGTTGTCCTGCCTGGTCCTTTCCTGTCCTCCTCACTCGGTCTACATCCTCCAGTCACTGAGCAGCTACTGTCAGCGCTTACTCTGACGGGCGCTACTCTGAAGGTCAGCCTGGCCTATGTGGTCAAGCAAAACGTTTATATTTACAAAATGGAAATCTGACATTTGGGGAATGAACACTTCATATGTGATGTATAAAGCTTCTCTACTTTAGCTTTTCATGATGAAATCATCAAACATACAAACCTGTTCAGTATGTGGGGTAACGTGCTTTACCTGTTAAAGGGCCCAAGCACAAGAATGCTGGAATGCTGCCTTACTGTAGTATACACTCCTGAATTCCAACACTTTTGCAAATAAATTAACTGAATAGAAATGTCACATGGTGAACCAGGACTCTTGGTTGTACACATTTGTAACTGCCTAGGAAATTTCTGTGTATAGAACTATGTAATTTGATATTAATTTCATGGAAAATATGAGTGGCCTTTAAAGGTATAATATCTAACTGCTCTAAAACCAACCAGAACGCTGTTATATATTATAGTTGAGTTGTGTTCTTACATTATCCCAAATGTTTTCACTCATTTTCAAACTGAGAGAAATCATTTTAATCCAGGTCACAGTCTGTTTCATTTGGTCACCTGTCAGTGGCAACAAATCCCTATTGATCATGTGTCTGTGTTGTGGTTGCCAGAAACAGTAAAAATGACTTTTTATCCAGTTTTAGTTGCCTCACTGTTTTCATATATCTTTTAGATCATGGTGGTTTTTAACTTTATGTTTTAACTATATGAAGGATTTTGTCATCAGACGCCTGGATCTGAAGTTATCAGAGAAACCAGCTGAGCAAACATTAGCAGCACAAACACAAATTTTAATGTGAAGCTGCCTTACTCAGTTACTAGTTTACTGGTTTTAATCACCTGGTCTGTTTGTATTGGAGGTGTGTCCACCTGATGAATCCCTCTGTTTCAGCCCTGGTTTTGGTCTCCACCACCTCCTGAGGGAAATCTCTGTCTCTTTAGCTGCTAAATGTTTCACTATGTTCACCAGCTGCTGTGCAGGACAGTGACTTTATCAGAGCTTTTTCTCTGAAAACAGCTGCTGCTGTGAACCAGGTTGATGAGAGCAGAGGTTTGGAGTGGAAAACCAAAACAATGAACTAAACAGGCAAAAAAGCTGAGGGAGATGCAGAGTTGGTGATAATTATCTATTGGTTCATCACCAAGAATCTCTTTCACATTATACATAATGTGATCTGTACACAGGGGGCGGTGGGGGGTCATGACTAATGTTGCAATGAATTTCTCAAAACTTGTGAGGGAGTGTCTAGACTCCAGGAGGTCACTGCTTTTCTTTTCTTGTATGACTAAGAAGACACTTCATTACTGAATACCTTCCTAAGGAATGGTTTTGACCACAGAATTAATTTGAATGTGACAGAGGGGGGAATTCTGACTAAGCGGGAAGTGTTCATATATTAACCCTGATTCCTCAGAGACTGGCTGTCTGTGCAGTGGAGACATCACAACTGTGCTCCAGAGCGCTGCAGTTCCTCTCTCTGCCATGCGGGGCTGCCAAAGTATGATGCTGCCCTTTGCTGCTTTGCTGTTTCACTGCTACTCTGATGCCCTGATGGTTCATATTAAGGCAGTCTGGTCATAATTAGGCTCACTGACAGAGGCAAGGTGATGGTGGTTTTTCTTGGTTAACTGTCCCATGAGGAAACCCCTGACGCAGCATTTCCCAGTCTTTACCATTTGTTTTCCAACAAAGTTGACATTATTCCTGGTAGCTGGTAGCTATCCCTTCAAATCTAATCATGGTTCAATTCTGTTTCTTTTTTTCTTTTTTTAACTGTAGATTGGGTTTAAATTCTATGAGCTTTAATTTCCTCCCTCTATCTCTGAACCCAAAGGTAGGGCTGGTGTTAATGTGCTGAACACAGTGTTTCATGGAGGGTTATTATGTTTACAGTGGAAAAGTGAGTCATGTTTTGTCTGGAGTTCTTACTAGCCTCACTCAAAGTGATGACAGTCAGGACTGTAGAGCTGCACAGCTCTAATAGTCAACTAATGAATGCCTTATGAAGTGCTTTCAAGGTGAATTTGGTGGAGTGGCGGCAGAGGCTGTGGGAGTACAGGGTTACTTCCCAGAAGGCCTCTGTGACAGGAAATGCTCCAAATAGGGAGGTAATAAGAATTCCTCATATCTAGTATCACCCACAAAACCCTTTTACTAAATCTGCAGCATTTACACCCAATCACAGATTTTACCAACTTACTTACTTTATCTGTGTTTCCTGTGTTTCCAATTTTTCTTTGAAAATATCCAAAACAGGAAGATGGAAGAAAGTGATTCATCACCATGAATGTCATGCCTGCTTTATTCATGTCGAAGTGGTAATGTAGTGCAAATGAATTTAATCAACCAAATATGTCTATTGTCTCAATTATACGTCAATGTGTCAGAACTATCTTGGTCTCATCAATCTGTGAACAAAAAACATGATGTTACACTTTCAAACTGTGTTTTGTATGTCAATCCTTTCCATGTTGTTTGAGTTAAGATAAATTAGGTTTAGGCACAAAAACCACCTGGTTAAGGTTAAGGAAAGATCATTGTTTGGGTTCAAATGTGAGGGTAAAAATGTGTGGTGCTCTCCTGCTGTTTGTGCAACTTCACTTTTTGACAAGAAAGTTCCAGGCCATCCACCCAACACCCATCTCCTCCTAATGAACCGAAAATCACCTTAAAAATTCAAAAGAAAGTCACATAACATTTTAAACTGTCATGATGTGCCCACTATGTGGCTTCCTTCCTATTTCCCTCGTGTTGTCTCTGTGTTCCCTTCACTCTCGATCAATTCCTCTGTTTTTCTGAGTTTGATTCATCGCGTCTTTCCAGTGAATCAAATTTTTTTTTAAATCTCAATATTCCCTTGTTCTCCTCGTCAGGGCTTGACATTAACATTTTTGCTCACCAGCCACTGTGGCTAGTGGTTTTCCAGAGTTACTAGCCACTTAGCATTTTCACTAGCCATAAGTTTGTTGTTGGGAAGTTTTATTTCATTGAAGTTGACTATGCTCTGCAACAATTGACTAAATTTACAACCTGTTTTAGTGTAAATGACCACTGTAAAGACCCAAAACAAGACTACGTAAAAAATGTATCAGACTAAAGTACTGGTAATTAAATATTCAGCTCTGATATTGTAAAGCTCCTTTAGCATGAAACATGCAACTGAATAAGACAAAGAACCCCCCCCTTCCAGCAGCTTATCAGTCTGAGCTAACCAACTGGATGTGGATGTTTTTGCATCTGGTGTTCAATGTTAAAACTTATCGCACTAGGTTAGAATCAAACTTCTGACCTTAAGGTAGTGAAACGACCATCTGTTAACCTTAGGTTGACCTTAGCTAACCAGCCAGATGACTTTAAGAAATTTTGTTGAGCCTTTAAATTCAGTGTTGGACTTCAAAGTCACTTGCACAAAGTAAGAATCGAACTCATGACTTTGAATCAAAGCTGATATCAATTAGCATTACCTAATCACTCAGATGGCTTTTAGGAATTTCATTGTGCCTTTGAATGTCAGCAATCAGTGTTCTGCAATCAGCTGACATTGCACTAGGTTAGAATCAAACTTCTGACCTTTGGGTTACAAAGCAGCTGCCTATCAGCCTGAGCTAATGGGATGAACGGTTCTTATGCTTTTCTTCGAGCCTTTGAGTTAAGTCTTTCATAGGGGCAGTGGACTCTCTCGATTTGGCATACTTGATACTTAAAAAAAAAAAATCTATCTCCGGTTTAAGCCAGTTGGTCTGGCAGTTGGCATGGCCTGTGTGTTTCTCTTTCTGTGTTACCTCGCATGTCGCTGGTAGTTCCACCTAGCCGGTCTCCGAGGAGGACTTAAGATCTGGCTCTTTCAGTCTGCACTCTCTCTCTCCATTCTTCCAGCATCACCTTTTTGTTTGGTTGCCTTTGGTCTTGTTAGTTGAGTTTTTACACTGTCAACACCCTCTATTAATTGCTCCAACACTCATCCATCCACCGACACACTGCCTAACACACCTCATTACATTAATGTAATGTTTTTTGGTTATTATTATAGTAACAAACTTGTACATATGTCAGTTTAAAAACAGTGTCTCTCCCTCCTTTGTCACACCTCATGAGCAGGGTCATGACAACACTAACAGAATAATGGCATTATATGAATACATTGTGTTTTTAATGATTTTATATATAGCCTAGGGGCTGAATTCAATCAAGGGCACTGCAGAATCTTGAAAGGTTTCCAGTGTGGAAATAAACCCAAATTAGCAGAAATCATTCAGACTGGATGAAGGACAGTTAATATAAAAGCCAACTCTCTGCCATACTCTGTAGTACCTTTAGCCCCAAGCCTAAAAAGTTAGGACATTCATGAAATTGAATCCAATTTATAGTTGTACACTGTTTTAGGTCTTGTAATGTTGGATTATTTAATCTTCACAATCTTCAAAATCTTCTGCAAAAAAACAAAAACACACACAAAAAAACACATCACCCCAAACTCCTGGCAAAATTCTTTTAACAGAACTGTTATATAGTTCCACATCACAAAGTTGCAATACTCAGCAGTTCTAAATGCAAGTGCCAATCCCATCAGGTGAGGCTCCCATGTATGTATGGCTGTATGGTTTAATTTCAATAAATGCTCAAGTAATCCAATATCTTATCAAATATCAAAGATTAGTCCAAAAACTGAAAACAGATTTGTGAATCAGGACTTTGTTTTGTCTTCTTTCCTCTCTCATTAATCATCTCACAACCTGTCAGATTTATCTGGTGTCTTTTACTGAAGTAGCATTTTTTTATTCAGGACTTTTACTTGTAATGGAGTGGGTTTTACTGTATTAGTAGCTTACTTTTACTTAAGTGAATTCAATACTTCTTCCACCACTGCAGAGAACTTTCTGTATAAGCCCAATTCAAAGTTTACATACATCATTTGCTGTCAGAGCTACGTCTGCCGTATCCAACTTTATCCAAAGATAAATAGCTAGTGGCTACACTTATTAATATACTTTGTTTACCTCAGCTGACTTATGGGGATCCAGAAAGGCCTCTGCACCGTCTGTGTGTCTTTGTTGATCTTCTGTGGATTTCATCCTCTCCTCTTGTAGATGCAATGCATCTACCATGCGTTTACCTCTCCGATAACCAAAGATAACTGTATGAGCCCAGTCTACAGACACCATGTTGTTTAAAGCACTAGAGCAGCCTAAAGAGAACAACAAACCGTAATTTAACACTTGTAGCAATAAGTTTGTGTTGCACCCACAAATCACACAGGAATCAGGATGAGCAGATTTCAAGAAAGAGAGGATGGTTTTAATCTAAAAGAATCAAAGCTCCTGCAAGTGTTGTACACATCTGTAAAATCATAGATGGACAGATGTTGACCCCAAACATTTGAGTCAGACCAAAATATTAGTGGAAAAAAAAAAAAAAAAACACACACACACAGTCCGGCGACAGTGGCTCTGCTGCTGATAGCAGGGAAGCTAGCCCTAGTCTTCTTCTGCAAGTATATTCATTATCATACAACCCCACCTGCTAAATGCTGCCACATCATGGGGCTTCTTGCTGGTCCCTGGTGCGTAAAATTGGAAGTTGTAGTATCATACTGTCACAGATGCAATGGCTTTATTACTTCACTTGTGAGAGGACTACAATAGGCCACCCCCCAAAGTGGATAGTAAGAATGACTCTTCTACCTGTGACTCTGATTTCCTACACACATTTGGTGGAGTGGGTAGCAGGTCGCGGATGTCAAGCCCTGCTCTCCTCGTGTGAAAGAAGTCTGTTGTTCCTGTTTCTACCTGCCTCGACTCGTCTTCCTGGTTATCCACTCATCTGCCTGTAAGCTCTGTTTTCATCATTAAAGTATCCACACTTTTTGGGTCCAGAAATCACTGAACTGCAACAGAAATGAACACAGTCACTCTGTGATTTGGCCAGAAACACGAAAACATAACCAAATGTATCTCACGGATAAAAACCCAGTAAATTCAGCCCAGTGATTCAGTGTTTTGGCTCAGATATCATTCTGTACATCTTACCTCAGCAACAGCCTGAACCTGAACCAAGAGCTGTGAGAGTCCAAACATTAGTGAACGTGTTTTTTCTGTCAGCAGTTTGATTCTGTCCCACTCTAATGCACTGACACTGAAACCTGAGACTGAAATTGCATCCAAAAAGTTCTGCTATATTTTATAATGGTAATGTCACCTTCAGAAACCAAAGAAAATGAAATCAAAGAAGGAATATGATGCAACAGCCCCTAACAGTCATTTATCAGTCCACACCTGAGTTTTATCAACAGTGACACTGAAATAATGTGGAGCTGTAAACTGATGAATAAGGAAGCCGGAAGTCAAATGTCTGTCCATTGGATAAAAGCTCTAACATAAACAGACTATATCGGAAGCAGCGCAAGCAAGAGGAAAGCTACCAGTTAAAGAGAATAGACTATTGGGAACAATCTAATACAAACAGTATTAATGGAAAACAAAACATATATAAAAATAAGATTTAGTGATTGTGACAGTGTTTAGGCCAGCAGGCCCTGACGGCCCTCCACTGATATTTGGTGACACTCCCTTTAAACCTCCCCTTCCAATGAACTTTTTGCCTTTTGGGTTTACTGGTTTATTATCATGTAAAGCACCTTTGACTGTTTGTGTATAAGATGGTATTCAATTAAAAGTTGAATTTGAAGTTATGTCTTTTACACTGTATGTCAGTATCACCTGTTCACTGCTTGTTTCACTTTTACTTTACACATAAATTATTGAGATATATGTATTTACACTGGCTGAGAATTTTTTTTTTTTTTTCTGGCTACATTATTCCAACAAACACTACATCATCTACGTGAATCTACGTTCACACTGACAGACTGTAAGAAATGTAAGATCACATTTAAAACAAAACTCTGCTGATTTGAGTCCACTAAAGGTTGACAAAAACTACTTAATGATGTTCACCAACCCTTCAAGTCTGTGATAAATGGTCCTCATTGGTTTCAACAATAAAAAAGAAAGAGAAGAGAAAGAGAGGGTAATTTGGTCTCTGTGGAGAAAAACTTATTTTTCTATGGGAACCGTCAGGCTGCCTCTAAAACCGCATCTGGACCATGAAAGCCAGAGTAATGAAACTCCTGTAGATGAGTTAGCAGCTCTTTACAGCAGAGTGACACTGTTGTGTATTTTCCTGTCTCAGCACACTGAAGTGATGACTATAAAGCATTGGCTCTGTTTGGAGGAAGAAGAAGAGGACAACAATGATTGGCTGACATTCTGACATTTAAGGCAGTATATAAACAATGAGACTGTGCTTATAGGGATAAAACCACGTGGTTCACAGTTATATATTAACGGTTGGGTAATGTTTGAATGGCACAAAAGATTTTGTGAAGGCAGAGAGGATGTCCAAGATGATGAACGTTCTGGCCCAAAAACAAATCACAGTGCTTGATCACCCTCTCTGTTCACCTGATCTAGCACCATGTGACTTTTTCCTTTTTTCTAAGATCAAATCTGTGCTCAAAGGAACACGTTTTGAGTCTGTGTCAGAAGTTAAGAAAAGAATGACAGAGGTTCTGAGACAACTGTCCGAAGAAGACCTACTGCACTGCTTTGATTAGTGAAGGACCTGAATGCAGCGGTGTGTTGATGCAGAAGGGGATTATATTGAAGAAGAAAACAATGAAAAATGTTTATGTTCAATAAAGTTGTATTACAGCATTAGTCTCTTTAATAGCCATACCTCACACACAGTTAATCATCTGACCCTGTCTTGTAAGATCTCTTTAGTGTCATTGGCCCAGTGAAGCCCCACCCGGCCAAACAACAGGGTGCGCTTGTTTACATGCCCTGTGATATCGCTTTAATAACAAGTCTGCGCTCAGGTCATGTCAGTAGCCGTCTCCTGGGATTCCTGTCATCACAACACCACACCCCTGCTGGGAAAGAGGTGACACCTCGACGCGCCACCCCACCCCAACCAGGGGCCCACCCACCCACCTGTCCTGCTGAGGCACAGCATAACTAGAAGTCTGCAGGCACACTTACAACCACTTGCAGACACGTTCTTCTCTGTGAAGGATTATTACAGCCATATGAAAAAGAAATCAGAAAGAAAAAAAGATTTTTTTTTTTGGAAAAATTAATCTCTGAATTCTGATGGATAAAAGTCAGAACCCAGAGAATAAAGGCAGAATTTTGACCGTTTAAGTTTGATCAATGCAATCAGATTATACATCAAGCTTTTTTCCAGATTCTATCTTAGATTCCTGAATTTCTTTTCACCATGATATGGACGCTTGTCATAATTCTAATTTTGTACCCACAATTCTGTTTTCTCTGAATGCCTGTCAGGTGCTTATTTGTTATCTTCATAAGCTTTCTTCAATAACAATTTCCTGCTTCAGTGGTCTAACTCCCCTGTGAGTATCACTGATATCCAACTGTGACTGAGCTGTATTGAATTTTAAAACATCAGTCAGGGAGTGCAAATTTAAAGTGATTCATTAAAGACAAACAGACATGCCCATTCACATGGCAGATGTACAGAGCTTCAGTTTCCAGGCGAGTGTTGCTGAGTGGACTGCTCTGCTGAGAGGAGGTTCTCAGTGTGGAGAAACATTGTGGGCCGTCCTGATGGATCTACTTTAATCTGCTGTAATTAGAAGGGACTAGCTGTTGGAACAAAGTGTGGTTCACTTTAATTACAGAGGCAGTAGAACCTGTCTCGTCCTGGTCACTGACGCCCCGAGGTACGGGTACTTTTGCGTTACCTCTAACCCTAAGGCTAGCTGGGGCCAGGCTTTCTGTGCCACTGTGTTGATTTTCTTCACGTTGGAGTTGGAGCTAATAAATGTTGAACATCAGTTACTGAGGAGGAGATGGTGTACGACCTCTGAACTGAGGAAGGCAGAGGGAGGGAGGGGGAGTTCTCTGTGTTTGTCTGACCACTGTGAGGAGGTGCGCATCAGGCTACAGTGTGGGTACATGGTTCTGCTGTATCTATGACATCAATTCAACACAGAAGGTACAGTAAGCTAAGCTGCTTACAGAGACTTTTCCCCCTCAAGAAAGTAGACCCAGAGCAGTGTTAGATTTAGGTTTAAGTTTAGGTTTACTGACAGCAGATTTATTTCTATCATTTTCATAGTCCATCAACCTTTGTATGAGATGGAGACAGGATTTCATCATCTGACCTGAAGAAATATTATAAAATGAGTACCAGCCATACACAACTGAATCTCAAGAACAGTCAACTAATGAAAAACATGAATAAAATAATCATTCTACTCAGGGACTCTGTCTAACACCCGTTGTTTTGCCTTGAAGGATGTGACTCCACTCCTGGGTCGCACAATACAGAAAATAATTCTCAGCCATCCCAGCCTTGAATTTTTAAAGATTTCAGTTTGCTGTGCTTTGGTATTGTGACTATGAGTTTCTATAGTAGCAGGGAGCAATTCAGCGCATTATCCTAAAAACTATGTCAGGTGGATCTGATGAGCTCTGTCATCAACCAGTGAAGTTAGAAGAACATGACTCAGCTCAGACTCTGTTGTGGTATCACTACATTGGTTCATCAGCTTTTTTTTAAATGGATGTTTAAGAGTTTGAACTTTACACTCTCTGAAAGCCCTTTCTTTATGTATCCTCTTGGTATCATTTTCTGTGCTGATAACAAGAACATTTAAACTGTACTTTATGATAAACTTAAATTAATTGTAATTAACTGAATGATATTGGTAGAAATATAACGGTTCAAACTTCTAACACATTTTATACCAAAACAATGTTTCCACTGTTAAAAATTAGCTCTTTGTTTTTGTAAATGTCATTTTTCATTTTCAGAGACATGTGTCTCCAAACTACAACACATAGAATTCCACCAGGAAAAAGCTGCAAAAGAAGTTAATAATAAAAAATATTCTTTGATGTAGCTATAAATAAAATGTCTGTGAACCATAAGTCTTTCAAATCATGGTTAGAATTACTCAGCATCACCAGATTTTGACTTTTTCAAAGACTTGCATTTTAGATTTTTCCATTTCAACTCAGTATTCTTAATATGACAGGTCAGAGAATCTAAAAAATTATTTTGTGTATCTTTGTGTGCATGCCACACTGGAACTCCTCTCTGAGTAAATGGACACACATGACTGGTGCTTCCTATCCATCAGCACAACAGCTCAGCAGCTGGATGTGATTGAAGTTCTCTGCTCCGTCCCTAAGTCCTCTGGAGACAGAGGCACACACACAGTTTCACACACACAGTCTAGTTTTGCTGTCTCTCTCTGCCCAACTTTCACTCTCACATCAAACCAGACCTCTAGAGCCCATTTTCAAGGCACCAGGCTTCCCTCACTGACTTCCAATGTGCTTTGAATGTTTGCCTGACATATTTCTGGAGCTTTGTTGTCCCATTTACAACATTTAATTTCATTGATGAATAGTCATATTAGCCCACACACACACCCATATACTACTTAGCTGTTGGGACATGCTTGTTTGCACATTAAGCCCACTTAGCCTTGTGACCTATTGACATACAGAGTAAGTGTTTTGCTGGTGCCCTGGTGCTCGGTGGACGCTTTGCTGTGAGATTCAGAGCTATTGAAAACATCTTCTTGGCAACAGGAAAGGAAACATTAAACCCAGGCTGATGGCTGTAAGACAAGAGAGAGGGAGAGATTCAGAGATTCATCATCCCACTGGCCAGGAACACATCCAAACACTTGGCCCGGCACAGGTCAATGAATCATCTTAACTCCTGACAATGTGCCTTCTTTACAAAACTGCATATCTGTGTCCATGTTAGATACTGTGCAGAGGATCAGTTGGCCAAATTCAGGTACCACGTCACAAAGACTAGCTACCACACTGCCAGGGAGTGTGTTGGGATTCTACTCTATCAGAGGGGTCAGGAAAGAAATGTATACCTCTGCCATTTCCTCATCTATCCCTTTATGAATCATTAATAAGTCATTCAGAGTGTGCAGACACATCCCCAACCCGTTATCATGGAAATCTGGATGGATCAGAGTCTGCGGCCTGTTGTTGAACTGCACACTGATCTGTCATCACTGCTCTGTGTGTGTGTGTGTGTGTGTGTCATGACATGCAGACACGTGGCCCATCCTGTTTTTCTCTGTAGACTCTTTGAAATGTGTGCAGGGACTATCGGAAGAGTGGACAGCTGTGCACAGTATACATGAGTCCAGGCTGACTGATGAATTTTTTGCTGCATTAACTGCTGAGATGATGATGATATTAGTCAGTCAATCCCTGTCTGTGGACATAACTGTTGATACTGGATCATTCTGCAAAACCTCAGATTACATTCAACACTGATGTTCTCATGGCAACAATAGAATGACTAAAGGAATTTAAGGAGACATGCTGTGATAGATTTAAGCAATATTAATGTCATGCTGATTTGAGCACATTCTAAATGTCTGTTGACCAATCAGATTGCTTGGTCGGAACTACTTGTTGTATAAGAAAGAATCAATGCTGCTAACATGTCTATTAAATATGAAACTATAGCATCTGTGTCAGGCACAGGAACTTGTTGAAACCTTACTGGTTTACTAACTACTGAGAACTAAGAAATAGTCAGCCAAGTGATCTAACTGACTGGCTGGCTGTAGTTTCATATTTAGTTTGTACCACGTGTTGTCAGGCCAAGTCTTATGACAAAAGGTTTTCTTACCTTTTCTGGTGAGGCAGAATCCCTGGCATAATGGCTGCAGCTCAGTGCCTCTTTGATCTCTCCCTAGCTCTGTGTCTTCTGTGTGTCTGTGTAGTCTTGACGCCTCAAATGGTTTCTAACATATTCTCAGTGAAAACATTCATGGTGTTGTACTCATTCACACATAAAGTGACAGAAAGCACTGTGTAACAATCAGAAAAGAGTGCCTCAAAGAAAATGTAAGATAATTTTAAACCTATTTTCACGCCTTTACTCACCTGGCCCCTCACTGCATTATGGATGTCTGTTTCAGACAAGTACGCTGTAAGATGCAGCCTGCGTCCCATGTGTCATCAGGTCTACCTGGCACAAAACACTGAAAACAGACAAACACATGAAGCTACACTGGTGCAGGTGTGTTACTTCAGGTCCTGGTGAGAACGTGAAGTAGTGCGTTTCAAGGCTTATCAGACACCAAAACATGGTTTACTATGACGGGATCGTACAAAATAGAAAAGTTATCATGGCAACTATTTGTCCTCTATTTGAGAGTGACAACATTTCAGAGGTACAAAACTATGACAGCTCGTTTTTGTGACTGGAACGGTTTGTGAATGACATGCTGATAACTGGGATCTTGATTGTGACAGATCTGTATGTGCAGAGTTACCTGCCTGTGGCAGATGTTGGCATGTTTCTCATCTTCCTGCTCCTTTCTGTGTGTCTGTGATCATCTTTCCATATGCTCATCCAGCCTTCTCTGCTGTGCTGCTCACTATATGTCCATGTGTTTCAGTTTCGAAGATGCATCCACTTAACTCCTAGCACTCAGCAGTCTGCTGTCCCATCTGCCTCCTCACAAACATCCCATATTTTTCATAGTGCACTACCTGCATAATTTTTTTGTATGTAAGTGTGTTTTACCTGAGAGGAGGATAGCCTCGAATCATATTTACTTTGTTTCAAATATGTCTTGTATTTGGGGTTAGGGTTAGGATTACCTTGAGTTACCTTGTTTTAACAATGGGCTCTCTTTGACTGGGGTGCACCAGTGAGTGCCAGGGCAGTAGATCAGCAGCAGCTCAGTATCTATCATTTTTACTATAATGGTCAAATCCTATGAAAGCTGTCCTGGAAGCTCTTTTGAATAGATATGACCACAGTGACCACAATAAACACAAGAGGAGAATGTTAAAACCAAGGTCACTTATACTATATGTTAATATTCACATTTACATTTCATAGTACTAGCAGTCCATGAAAGTTCAAGACAGTTTTCCCCAAGAAAAAAACATGGTGGATGTGGTAATGATGACTCTGGTATGTCAGACGTCAGAGTGGATCAACCCAGTCTTACGCAGTTCATACAATAATGTATAATGTACTGATTTGTGTACATGGACAGGAATCTTCCCATTTGTGTGACAGCTCAGTCTCCACCTGTAGTGACTCCAGCATAATGGAAACGTTTCCTGGTTCTGTTTAGATCACATCCACAGACTGGACTGTGGATGTGAACTTGGACCTGGATGTGGTGTGACGGTTGTGTGCTTATGCCCATGTACATGAATCAGTAGATTACATTTTGTGACTGTTTGGCAAACTGCTGTGAGGGTGGTAATGGAACAGTGGATTGATGGTGGATTTACAAAGCATGTGACTTGTTTCCTTCTTCATAATCACAGTCGATGTTGGCTCCATTTCACCATGACCAAAATCTTTACCTTAATTTAACAAGGCTGGATTAATAACTGCCAACTACTTAGGGGCCAAAGACCCCCAGGAGCCCCAAAAGTCCAAGGTTTACTCTACATTATTTCTGTTAACATTATTTGATTAATTGCAAATGGAATTTGCTAAGTAGAATATCAGCAGTAACAGATCCTCCATCTTGTTTCCCCAGTGTTGAACAGGGAACTGTCAAAATCTAGTTTTAAAAGTTTCATTGTTTTAATTTATGTTGTTGTCATTTGGGGGTGGCACAGGGGTGCAGTGGTTCCTGTCACCTCACAGCAAAAAGGTTCTGTTTAATTAGCAACTCTAAACTGCCCATAGGTGTGAATCTGGCTCTATATGTCAGCCCTATGATAGACTGGTCGTCTGTCCTGGGTGTTTCACCCAGTGTCAGCTGGGATTGGCTCCAAAGGATAAGTGGTATAGCTAATGGATACAATGATGGTCTCATTTGTTGTAAAGCTGTGCTTTATCATCATTATTTATGAGCAGACAGAAAAGCTCAGGTAAGGGTGTAGGCAGCAACCAGCAATTATTTTCATAATCAATACATCTGACAATTATTTTCTTTATTAATCAATTGATTATGTCATGGTCCCCATCCCATTCCCCAGCTCCAGTCCAGTTTTTGTCTCTATCCCGTCTTCTTCTCTCCCTCTGTGTTTGTATGTGTGCTCTCCTACAGGGGCGTGGCATGGCACCGGCACAGCTGCAATCTATCATTCATCATCTACTGCTTATCTTCCCTGGTCCTACCTCCACTCGACGCCAATTTGTTCCGTCCACCCATGTGGTAACCACTGGTCCCTCTGTTTTGCTGTCCTAGCTTCCGCCGGTGCCCTCGCCCGTCCCTGAGGATCCCTCACTGGTCCCAGCAGACTTCCTGGTCCTGGACTTTTTCCCTCAACCCCCTTTTGGCTCACCTGCTGTTCTTTTGCTGTCACAATTAAAACCACCTCCTTCACTACTCCCTTGGTGTCCTGTTTCCTGACTCAGCGTCGGGGTCCTACATTGTCAACCCCTAACAGATTATTCTGTGAATCAAGTGTCAAATAGTGAAATATGCCTTATTATTTCCTTAAGTGCAAGTGAATGTATTCTGATTGCTTCATTTTGTCTGAGTAACCACTAAAAATCCCGAAATGTTGATTTTGAAACTGAAAACTGAGAAAAACAGTAAATTCACATCTTCCTGACTTTATGTAATTGTTACTGAGGGAAAGACTCAAACAGCTGATAAGTTATCAGAGATGTTTGCATTAATTCAGTCAGTCAGCTAATTGGCTGAGGTGCTGGTTGGTTTCTGGGTGCCTGGCCTGACATCACATCACATCAGAAAACTCACATAGACTCAGCTCCCATATGATTAATTACACCTGACCAAAATGAATCCAGTCTAATCCACAAGACCAACCCTGCAAGAAATACTACCTACACGAAGATGTGTGTGTAGAGCTGAGCGTTGGTGACAATCCTCTATGGGTTCTTTGTTATATCACGTTACACATTGGAATATGATCACAGATATAATATTAATAATATAAAGGGGGTAAAAATTAATAACTACAGCTAACAGTGTCTTCAGAGGTCAATGAATTGTGTCACATCAGTCAGAGTAACACTTGCTATATTTTCCAGTCTGACTGGATTGTGTCCTGGTAGCTAGGCAGTCTCAGTCTAGCGTGAATATAACACTCATTTCATTCATTTCATTCATTCATTACTTTGGGGGACCATGAAAACACAAACAAGCTGCTATCATCACATGAATTGTCAGTGACAGTGAGCCTGAGCTGAGCATGTCTGCCCAGCCTGTGCAGTTAATGGTGTGGTCTCAGTTCACTGGAGTTTTACTGGAGTGGATTCCCATCTCTGTCTCTCACAGTTAACTCATAGGAGAAGCCATTTGTTCATTTTCAGGTCATGCATGGTCCTGGGACATTACAGTAAAAAGATATTTTTTCCATCCACATCCACTGTGTAGGTCTATACATTCTGTCTTTGATCATCACTTGCATGTGTTCTATAATAAGTGGATCTACTTTAAACAGCTAAGTGTGATTTCATCCTCTCTCTCCCTGTACTGTCTCTACAGAGAGCTCAGGCTGATTTTAGCTTCACAGTTTTTCACTTCCAACAGCACCCCTCTCCCTACTTTTCCTCACTTTGGAATCTCATAGTCCTCCTGTTTTCTTTGTAAAGTCCATCTTTGTTTTTTGCTCCCCTTTTTGCAAATGAGGTCCTGCCACTCATGCCCTTGTCAAACGGGGAACCTGGGAACGAGAGCTATGCGTGGGCATATATGTATGGGCAGATGGTTTTCATCAGTTTCTGCTCAGGTGTGACTCCCTCACCTCAGCCCCGTTGGTCCATTAGCAAAGAAAGATGACTGGGGAGCAGGGAAGTGATGCATACAGATATCACAAATCTGCTAGGAAAGCATTAAATTGGCCTTAAGCAATCTCTAACTTTAATTGACCTCTATTAGCAATCAGCAGATATTGTTCCAACACATTAACACAATGCCCATCTTCTGCACAGCACTTAAGCAGCGGTCTATATCAAGATAAATCAAAGGTTTTTCACACTTAATAAAACATTTACTTATTTGTTTTTAACCTCCCAAATATGCATAACACCACCATTTAAACAGTTTAACCACCATTTAAAATCCATTGGGATATCTGAAATTCATACTCAAAAAGCTGAAAAAAGGTCTGTTCTTTGCTGCTCTTGAGAGATGGCTCTCACAGGACAGTGACGCTATGCTTTGGAACTATTGATGTCAATCTTTTATCCCTGACAGGCTGTTAAAGTTTGATTTCTGTCACTGTCATCTTGGTGGAGAAAAAAAGGAATCCTTTTATCTGGTTTCAGTATGAGTTCACAAATCTAGTCATATAAACATTTAGTGATGACTATCATGATTCAATGTGTAAGAAATATCAACAGAGTATTTTTCAAATCAAGTTGTCTAGTTCATAATCAGCTGTTAGGGACAGAGTCTTTAATACATAAAGACTGTGTTCATTTCCATTAAACTCCCTTTAGAAAGACAGTGTGTGACCTCTGTGATCCCCATACATTTCAGGGATGAAAGAGGCTTTTGCTGTGGCTGACGTGCACCACCAAGGTATTCAGTGAAGCAGATTACGAATGTTGCCCACATGCCTGTCTGTAGAAATTTTGGTTGGTGGGTATTAAAACTATTGGATCTGAGCTACATGATTGTAAGAAGACACACCAACTGCAGCCTGTATGAAATGTTTGTTTTAAATTCTGCAGGTTTATGAATAACAGCTGACCTGACATTTTGACAGACATTAGATCACTGGAGCTGACTGAATCTCAGTCCTTAACTTCAAACCAACTGTTACTCTTCATTAGCTGCTATCATGAGTTTATTCACTAAATTGATGCATGCATCCTGAGAGTTCCCATCATCACTTCCATTATAACATCTTACTGGCTCATGTCCAATTTTTATTGAAAGGCCAACACTGACAAACAGACACATCAATTTAACTCCACTGTTTCCTGCCCACAACAAGTGCTGCCTTTCACCAAACCCTCAATCCTTCACTCTAGCTATAATTGATCTAAACACAGGCTTTCAGAGTGCTCTTCAGCAGCTTTAAAGCAGCCAGTAGCTCTGCAACGTGTTTTTTTTTTTTTTGCTAACTCTGTGCAGTATGAGCTGTTCTGGATGGCTGAGCATTATTCTCTGGAGACGGATCCCTCTGTTGATGGAGACAAATGGGCCTGGCTGAATTCCCCATCCCCAGCTGAGGAAACAGAGTGGCTGGCTTGTGCCCAGGGGAGCGGACGCTGCCGAGAGGGAGGCGCTCCAGGGAGAGGAGATTTACCGAATGAGCGGAGATGACTTAGATTTGAAATTATGCTCCCTGATATTGATAGCTCCATGGGGACCATCAGGAGCAGGGATATCATTATAGAGTCTGGTTTATCTCTGTGATCTGGCTCTACGTGACTGATGCTTTCAGGTCACAAGGACAATTTCCCTATGACCTGAAGAGAAAATCCCCCCTGTGAACCCTTGTTGTCAAGTCATCAGGAGCAACTGGGATGAGATCTCTCAACAATGAAACAACCAAACATTACAAAATGCATGCAGCATCTTGTTCAAAAACAGGTGGTCACCAAACAGCCCTGCTCTCCCATGAAACTCTAGCTTACACATCATTATTCCCATGCATAACTTTCTCATGATCCAGCTGCTTTACTCATCTTTGTGTACTGGAAATGCCAGACAATGGAATCATTTACAGCTGATCTGTTGTTCCCTTGAGTGTGGAAAGACCTCCCCTTATATAACAATCCACAGTAAATGTGTTAGATTTCAACTGACGCCAATATATATAGAAGCAGTTGATGACTAGTAGCCAAGTTAATAAGTTTAGAGACTAAAACTGGGAGGGGGAATGTTATTGGTGACAGAAAATCCTTTGAAACAGCATTTAGACCATATTGGAAAACTTTACAGCCACACCAGCAGTCCACTTGACAGCAGTGCTCACATCAGCATGCTACGTTCATTCAGAAGTAAAGGACAACATGTGTATTACTGTAATAATGACACAGTGCACATTATTACAGTAACTGTTGCTGTGTATGTGCTACGGCTAGCCAAATGGTTATTTTGTAGTACATGGACAGATGTGACATAGTCAGGGCATTACCAAAGTCAGAGTTCACCCTCTGGGCACCTTACATATCTGTGCCAAATGTCATGTCAATTCATCCAATATTTGTAGAGATATTTCAGTCCTAACTGCAGTGTCTGACAGGTGATGAGACTTGTGAAAAGAATTAAACACTGCTAAAATATGTGTGAAAGTAAATATATAACTGAAAGTGGATTATAGTCATTAAATCAGAATACAATGCAGTGTCAGGGATTATATATTCTCATGAATTCAGAGGCTTTCATTTTGAATGAAGGTCTGTTATTATCTGCATACACTAGTGCTTCAACAACATCTGGTTATGTATCACTGGTATTTCAAGAAATTAAGAGCAGCTTTAGAAAATATGCCCATCAAATTTCATTAAATCTATGTCAAATTTATTTCACATATGTTTTCATTTCTAAGTCATCCAGTTGTATGACTGGGGTGTTACTGAGCCACTGTGGGTGATTGCTGGGCTCCAAGAGTGAGTTTTTCTAATGTTTTCAGGGGAGAAAAACTTAGCACACTGCCAGAAGCAGTAGAAACAGTAGCAATGATCCCATCAGTCATAACAATTGTAGGTTTTATGTATATTGCTTTAGTTTCAAATGTGAAATTCTCAAATTGGAATTATTATGAAAAGCACCAAAGTGCTCCTAAAGGCATGGTCAGTTGGACAGGAAACCCCTTAAATTCCTCTCCCTGGCCCATGTGTGTGTTAATTTATGTGTCAGCATCCTTATACATGCCTGTTGGCATACGTATGTGTGTTTAATGTGTATGAACCCTTTTACATTCCTGTAATTAGTGTGTATGTTTAATGACAGCCAGGCTTCCCAACACCTGGCAGCCAGTCGCAGGGCTCAGGTCTGACCTGCTGCTCCTCTGTCTCAGGTGGTTGTGTGTATTAGCGGCTGCTTTGTAATGGCAAGCACAGCCATTCCTGTTTTTCTGCCCACCAGCCAGTCGACATGAGGCATCTGTAGGGTGTGAGCACAGCTGCAGCGCAGCAGGCAGGGGGAGGCTGTTTATTCTCTGAAGTGAGGCTGCAGGCCAGCAGAATACAAAACAGTGAGAAAGACTTGCCTTGAATTGAGCAACTGACCTAGAAACCTGTGACTGAGCACACACAACTACACATATATGAGAAGAGAAAATAGCTGCCAGCAGCATCCACAGGACTACCGAGCGGCATTTACTGACTGTATGTGGCCATATTAAAGGATTATTCTGCTTTAATACAGCTACATCTTTGCTATTGTAATACCATTTTCTGATAAAGCAGCATTTGTAAAGTTTCTCAGTAAGTGGTAACTTTATTAATTGCTAATATGTCTTTTACTCTTTCCTTATAGATGAGTTATAAGCTATTAATAGAACAGCTTTAAAGTTGCTGAATTGTCAGGTTTTCATCCTCCAGCAGGAGGACCCTGTAATGGACCACTTCTGACAAAATCGGAACAGTGGACAGTGGAGCCCACAAGCATTATTAATGGATTACTAACACTGATAACTGGATAATTACTATTTTTATTATTACAAAAAAGAAATGACAAACACCACCCTGGGGGATTTTTCACAGCCAGGAAACCTAATTCTTTCAGTTTTCAACATGATTTCTTGACCATTTGGTACTGTTACTGTAATAATAGAGTGTGTTTTACAATGAAAAACACAGTAGTTGCTACATAGATAAATCATTTTCAGTAAATAGACCAATACTCCATCCAACCCACATATCAGCAAACTATTTCTAATCTAATAAGCATGTGATTTATGGAGCCTGACAAAAATGCCTCCCAGCTTAATGTTCTGAAGCTCAGCACCAGTTCAGAGTACCGAAACATTAACTGGGAGCTGGGAGCAAATTTGGACATCTGGGGCGATGAAAAGTCAGAGGATCACCAAAGTTGGAGAAGTCAGGGGATCCCTGAGGTCAGGATTCATCTAGTGTCTGTACAGAGTGTTGCACCAATCCATTTGGTAGCTTTTGAGATATTTGACATTAGAGATTTCTTAAGTCATTAGAATCCTTACATTTTATTGAACATAAACATTTTTCAGTGTCTTTCTCCTTCAACATACTCCCCTTCTGCATCAACACACCACTGCATTCGGGTCTTCCACTGAAGTAGGTCGTCTCAGAACCTCTGTCATTCTTTTCTTAATTTCTGACACAGACTCAAAACGTGTTCCTTTGAGCACAGATTTGATCTTAGGAAAAAAAGTCACACGATGCTAGATCAGGTGAACAGAGAGGGTGATCAAGCACTGTGATTTGTTTTTGGGCCAGAAACTGCTTTACCAAGAGTGCAGTGTGAACTGGCGCGCAGAAGTTTGGCAACAACTTTGGCACACACTATTGTCATGTTCAAATTTTCTGAACTGTCTCTTTATCAATGAAGACCACTTCTGATATCATTCTTATACTGAGTCATCGATCATTTCCCACGATTTGTTCAATTTGTTGAATGTTTTCAGAAGTTTTTGATGTGCATGGGCGCCCAGAACGTTCATCGTCTTGGACATCCTCTCTGCCTTCACTAAATCTTTTGTGTCATTCAAACACACATGCACGTGACATGCAGTGTTCCCCATACAATGTATGGAAAGATTTGGCTTCTGTTTTGTACAATTTCACCCAAAAATTCAAGTTAATGCGTTGCTCAACTTTTAAGCTAATAATTTTCTGACGCCTCAGCAAAAACACATGAACTTCTTCAATCAGTAGCTAGCAGTGAACTAAAGACGTCACTTATTGGAAACTTACAGCAGTTGTGTGTGAATACCCAGCCTTTAATATATAACACTCAGTGTGACTGTGAACCATGTGGTTTTATCCTCATGAGCGCAGTCTCATTTAACCTCGTATTTACAGTGTAAAGTGTTACATAACGCTATTTGAGGCCTGTTGCTCACACTGCTGCTCTTCTAGATCACACAGCAGTAGTGAAAACTCAGCTGACATAAAGAACAGTATGCTGGTGTTTGAACATGGTGTATGTAGGTGTAGTGCACAGATGAGTGTATGTCTCCTCATGGTTATATCAAACAAGACCTCCTCCATTGTTCATTATGTGAAATAAAAGTGTGTTATGGTTGTGACAGATTAATGCAGTGGGTTTTTGGTTATACTGGGATGTGAGTGCTTCTGTTTGGTCCTGTGTGGTTATGAGGGAGTGTGCAGTTTGTTTTTGTGCAGCTCTGTGCCTGCTAGGTGCATCTGAAGAACAGGAGAACAGATGTTATTCCTGGTCCCTTGGTGCATGTATGTATGTGTGCATCTCTGGTAGAGAGGGTCTGGCCAACTACATCACAGAGCATGGAAACTTCAGTGATTTCTAGCTAGGGCAAGATCAAGAGCATACTGAGTGTGAGAGGCAGTGCAGGAAATGAGAATGCAGCTGGCAGACAGTTATGTAGTAAAGGGACATGTTCTCTTTGTGTGCAAAGTAAAGTACACCCCATCTACTATCTTGTCTATCTGATGTAGACGATAGTGTACAATGGTGTATTGTACATTTAAACTATTCTTTCAGAGCCAGAATTCATCTCATTAAAACTGGATTTTCTGAAGCCAAATGAAACAGACCAAGTAAAAACTATGACTAAAGTGTTGAGGTGTCCTCAGCAGGACCTACACATTAGTTCTTGCAGAAGATAAAATAAAGCTAATTTGTTCCCAAGTCCAGGACTTTCTGCTGCATGCTTCATGTTCATGTTGACTAGCTACAGTCACAAGAGCAATGATTGGCTCAGGAGTGAGCCTGTGTCCTCCACACACTATACACAGATCTCTGATTGACACACTGCGCATGTTTACACATCCAAAACAAAAAAAAAACCTTCTGCTTGAATCACTGCTACACATGTTGAATATAAACCAGTGTGTTACACATCTGGATGGGTGTTTTTCAGTAGAACAATGGAGGATGTTCTGAGTTTCTTTCTGTGGGTCTGTGGTTCATTTGTCACTGAAATGTATCACTGTGAAACAGACCAGTTATCCTGACTCTGGCACACGCTCCTTATCCCTGTGTGTGTGTGTGTGCGTGTTCTGTCTTTTACTAAACACTCAACATGTAGAAACACTTAACACAAAATAAATTTGTAATCAGATTGAGTGGTGAGGCTCCTGCAGACTGTGGCTGTCTGATAGCTATTTATAAATAACTTGAAATATTGTAAATCTATTGTCTTTATATCTTTATTTTTATACAATAAACTATGGTGAGAGTGTGGTCCGGCAGCTGAAATTCTTGGCACTGGATGGAAATTGAGATGGGGAACTGTCCATTGTTGACATAATTACAAAGACCACTGGTCTGCTACTGTGATTTGGGTGAACTGCCCCGTTAAAAAACAGTGTATGTTGGCTACACTGAATAACTCCTTTTCAGGCATTTGATTGGCCAACCTGGCTTTTTGGTTGTTGTTACATCACTGCCTGTTGGTCTGGCATGCTCTTGGCTGCTCGAGTGTTCAGTGTATTTTTGTCTTTTCAGGTGGATTTTTCCAGTATCCAGTATTCCTTCTCTTTTTGCTCTGTTTTTGGTCTCTACCACATCCTGAGGGAAATCTCTGGCTCTTTAGCTGCTAATTGCTTCACTATGTTCACCAACTGCTCTCTGACTATGTGTGTCTGCTGTTCGCTGCTCAGCAGATAGAGGACAGTGACCTGCCTGCTGCAGCCAAAAACGACACAATGGGCAGTGAGAGCGGTGAGAGTAAACCAGGACAGGGAACAGTAAAGTTGTGGCGCAATGAGCTGAGACCCAGTATGAAGGTCCATAAAGCTGAGGGGAGCTGCAGATTCAGCGCATAACTCTTTTTAGGTTCATCACAACCAGAGACACCTTCCACACAGTCACATTGTTTTTCCATTATCAGTTGTTATCAAGATCAAGAGAACATCATCAACATCATCTCAGTTTTAAATACACTGCTGCTTCAAGGATGTTGTATGGTAGAAAAATCTCAACTTAGGTTTGAGTGACACAGGTCAACCTCCTATGCTGGCATCTGCTGTGGGTCAGACTCATACATGAGGTCACATTGTCCCGGTGAGGAGGACATAGAGGGAGGAAATGAGTTGAGGAGTCGTGGTGGAGGAGAACACGTGTTAACAGTTTTTCCTCTCCTCCCCTCAGACTGTAAAGCTGCCTTTATTCTATAATGACTTAAAGTTCAGTCAAGCAGTGTTACATATAACTGTACCTACTTCCCAATTTCAGCCTTGCCTGAGATGGTGTGGGTGTGTGAATAAATCTTGAGGGATCCTGCTTCACCCTGTGTTGCCTCTCTCACTGAAAACAGTCAGGAGGGAAGAAGGATGAAGCGCTAATCCTTTACCTTCTGCTGCCTCGTCTGCCTCCAACTCCACGGCCCAGGATGCATCTGCAGATGTTGAGGATTTCACCTTCTAACTTTCCAGGCATTAGGCTACCCTTGGTGTTTACGTAATGTCAGAACTGTATCCAGGCGCTCTCTGGCCCAGGCTCTGTGGGCTTTTTTCCAAGCAAATCGTCATTAGATGACAGAGAGTCACCCTGAGCACATACGAAAGCCATATGTCTGACTGAGAGAGATTTGCAGTGTGTGTAAAAGCAGAAATACTCTCACTGCCTCTTTTCACCTATTCTCTCCATCCTTTATTGCCTTTGTTAACTCAGTCTGTCTCTCTCTCACACAGGCACACATTCAGACTTGCAACAGTTTATTTTCAGGAGTGTCACGGTGGCTGGCTAGGTATAGAGGGTCTACTCATCCACAGGCTATCTCTTCATCTGGCACAGAGACAACACTGTTCTGGTAGAGGCTTTGACGGCTGATAGACAGAACTACATGAGCAATGATCTTTACAACATCATTTCTTCACACATATGTTCATTTGCAACTATTTCCATTTGCAAAACACATCAGATATAGTATTTATATTGTACCTATATGCACAGTAACTGCAAATGGTATATAGTTAATGTCTAGTTAATGTGGTTATTTAAAGAAAGTTAATCTGTTTTGTGTAGGACTTTGAGATTTGCCTTCAAATGTAAAGTACTTTATAAATAAAATGAATTATTATTATTATAACAACAAACTGAAACTTAACACAATATGAGTACATTCTCATCTGTGTTGTCTGTGTGTCGAAACTGAATATATCCATGGCATATTCCTAAATCACCACAGGTGGTCAATCAGGCCCACAGCTCATTTTTGCCCCAGGGCGTAAGTGGGGTGTAGTGGGCAGGGGACCAATTCTTTCAGCATGATTTTTAAAAAAAATGCTATTTATCATGATACTGATAAATAATCAGTGGTTGAAAAACAAGTGGAATGCACAAATATCTCTTTGTAATACATATAAAATACATATTTAAAACGTACATAAATTTTAAACGTTAGTATTATCATCATCATCCTGAGACACTGCCTATTTAAGAAAAATACAAAAGAAGAACCACTGGTTAAACTGGAAGCAGCTCACCATTTGACATATAGACTGAGGAGATGTGGGTGAAAAAGAAGGAGGCATACCCCTGGATAGACTGTAAGGATGGAAAACTTGGCTGTCAAGTGTGCTCTTCCATTACTGGCTTATCGCTTTTTAAAATCCAAGGTTCATGACTGGGAGATGAATTGTGTTCCTATGGACATATTGCTAATAATAATGCTAAAAAAGAAACTCTTGAGAAAGTGTGTGACAATATGAATGCATGCTACATGAAAACTTCAAGCCTTGTGTGTGTGCATGTGTGTGTGTGTATTGTGTGTGTCCAGAGGATTCTTTTTGATGATGTCACAGAAACAGTATCCCCCCACTCAAAAAATTCCCACCACACCACTGGCTACCATGGCTGTTAAAGAAATATTTAGACCAGCAATAACTGATTATCTTGTCCACTCAGGGGCAGCAGTGAGTAATAAACACAGCACAGACTTATCATCACCTCATAAACATGTTAGCAAACAGTTAAGTTTTTACACATCTGTCTGACAGAGCAATGATGAAAATTTGTGCAATATCAACTTTCTTTTAGCTCTGGTTTGGTCTTCACCACCTCCTGAGAAAACAGAACTGTGTCTGCTGTTTGCTGCTGAGTATGTAGTGTACAGTGAGTTTAGCAGAACTCTGAAAACAGCTGCTGCTGCTGCTGGGGACCAGGTTGATGAGAACAGAGTTCATAAGAGAACCAAAATAATGATTTAAAAGAGGCTAAAATGCTCCCTTGAACGTGACATTTCATGTTACAAAGGGTCACTTAACCCCTTATTAATATAAAAATATTGATCAATGCAGCTTTAAATCTATTCTTATGTGATTAGTAAAATAAATTCTTAGAACTGCCTGAATGTGTATTATTCTACCCAGGGAGTACAGATGAAAATTAGCTTCAAGCTACCTCCGGCACATTGAACATGAAGTGTAAACTGTTGATTAATGTGGACTGTCCCTGGTAAATAAAATTAAAAAAAATATTAGAATAATTACACATTAACAGAAGTTGTTATTAAGATGAAGAAGGAAAAAAAAATACAACAGTATGGCCAAAAATATTATTAGTATTGGTCCAATCACATGATATATAAGTCAGCCATAAAAGGTCACCACATATGAACTGCATGATGGTGTGTGAGCTAGTGTATGTATCATACTATGGTTGGAATGACACCAATTCAAATACTGTTGGACTGAAAATGAAGTCGAGGCCTGTAGTTAAATATACAGCCCCTGAGTTTTAAAAGTAGCCCAACACCAATTTTCAAGTTTCACAGTTCACAGTTTGTTTTAAAATGATGCAGCAAACTTGAAGGGCATTTTGGCCACAACTGGGTGTTATAACACATTCAGGAAGTGTTAGTCTTAAAGTCAAAGTGTTTATTCTAATGTGAGAATAATATGATTATATATTCCAAAACATCTTGAATCTAATGTTGTTAAACTTATTATGGAGTAATTACTTGAGAATACGGTTCAGTCATAAAATTTCAAAAATCTACAACATAAGAGGAAATGAAAACCTCTCTTTTCTGGTTCCTTTTCTTCATTAAAGTGACCACTCTTCCTCTGCTGAAAGAAACTCACTGCCTACAGAATTTTCCAGCTCCAGTGTTTCTCTTTGGGTTTTTATAGATTGGGTCTCAGGCTGTAAGCACTTTTAGCAATTGAAACAGATGCCTGTGGTCCATGACCCTCTCATCACAGACCAAACCTCACGGAAGGAATCCCTCATTGTAAATGATAAAACACAAAGGACTCAGCAGAACTAATGGTGTTTTGATTAAAAAATCCTGATCAGCTCATGTACCAACTCTCAAACAAAAGCTATTAAGTTTAACCAAGCAGTATTAGGACTCTTGTACATTCTTGTTTTTCTGTTATTCACTACACTGAGGAAATGAAAGGCCAGATTTAGTTTTTCTTTACAAACAGAAGTCTGATCATTGCACAGCTGTAATTACACTGATATATCCAGACAGTTCTCCCATACAAAACAACCCTATAAGGTAATTTGTGCAAGCAGCTTACTACAACCCATGTTGTGTTTAATTTTAAATTTCTTTTTATTTTATTTTGTATTGTATTTTTTGTGATGTTGTCGGGGGTGGGGTGATGGGTCAACAAAACATTGGACTTTAACACAGAAGACCATTTCCTGTTTGAAACTGATGACCACAGTCATTCCATAACCTTAGCCACATGTATATTGTTGTAACCATGGGAACAAAGGTGCCCTAACCTTAACCTTTCTTTGTCAACATTGGTTTTTAACAGTTTATTTGTGGCATATCTCCTGCTGCTGTAGTGACAGACACCTCCTGTGGGTTGTATCCAAGGGTAAGGACAAACCATTCATTCTCTTCTTCCCCCCACTTCACTCTCTTTCTCCTCTTCTTTCTCATCACATCATCATCAGTCTTACTTTCCTGTATAACCCTCTTGTCCCTTTAAGTTACACAAAGTATAAAATGAACAAATCTGTTTGTTCGTTGACACGCTATTTTCTCTTAACAGCTAATTATAATGGCTATTTTTCTACATATTTAAAATTGATAGATGAAATTAAGAGTAGTTGAAACTAAATTTTAGGTATAACTCCACCTCTCTGAACAGGATATTTGCAGAATTGCAGCTGCACAACAAAGGCTTGGCAAAAACCCACACCACTGTAGACAGATAAATGCAGGAATGACAGCAATCATACTTGTAAACTACAGTTATGCGTTTTGGGGCCAAAATGTCACATTGTTCTACAATCATAACTGCGACTTACAATGATTATTTTCTTTATTTTTTATTTTTTTCCTATTGTAGTTAATAGTTTATTCTTATACACAACAAATATTAACAAGACACAAGACTGTATTTGAGATGTCCATACTGTTGAAAACAAGAGAAGAAAAACCCAGCAGGCTGGACTGTTGAAGAAAAGAGTGCCACCTACACAAACTCCCACTTCATCAACAGACAGTCTGAGTGATTTACAGTAAGCACCACAGCTACACAGTTACAAAAACCATAACATCTGTGATGTCACTCTATCACCGTTAAAGGTTTGGCAGGGATGGGACATAGTGGAGTCCCCTGACTGCTTTTAATGTCACATTAACCTCCACTGCTCAGTGGAAGCCAATCATATTGAAAGTCAATCGAAAGTCCTGGAACCAGACTCATCAATCCTTAGAGTAATCCATCAAACTGCTTGGTTAGCGTTCATTTTCTGATTAACTGCATGCTTCTTCCTTTCAGGCAACAACTGAGAAGAGTGACGAGGAGTTCCAGGAACAGATCTGCTGGAAAATGGAGAAAAATAAAGCCTGTATTGGCTGTAAACTGTTTCACTCTTAATTTATTGGATCCTGATTTGATGATTTGCCAGTTTTACATGGAACAGCACAGCTATGCTCAGAATCAATTCAGTATGTCACACTGTCTATAATGTGCTTTGACACATATTTGTTTTCTTTCTCACCACTTAGCCAGAGATGAGAATCGATCTCATAAAACTCAACTGCAAAACGTTGAAGTGGACTGAATCCACCAATCAGTTACACTCATGATCTACCTCAGATGGCTGGAAATAGACTCAGGCTGCCTTTCACCAAAGTGATGAAATAACCTTGACGCTGCCTAATTACCCTTAAAATTTGTGTTTTATTTTTGTATCTCTGGCTGTTTTATCATTTAGGATAACACTGTACTCCACTACTGAGATCTGAGAATACAGTGACATCATTAAAAAAGAGACAGACAAGAGTCAGACAAACCAACAAAATAACTAAACCTAACTTAAACTTGACTTGACTTAACTTAAACTTTGACTTACTGTACTTACCATAGTGTGGTGCATTCATGGTTTTTGTTTGCATTGAAGTATTATTGGTGACATTTCAGGAGTGGTGACTTTCAGTGTGACCTCCAGATGTAGTGGTTTAGATCATCTGGATAAACATATTTCCAACCTATGATCTCCTAACTGCTTGTCATTCATGACCAGTCAGACCTGTTTTTAGTGACGTCACCATTACCTGCATCTCAGCAACTGCTTTGGTGAGTGTGGTGTTATAGTCAGAAAATCCAGTGGCCACAGCTGTGGCTGACCGAGAGACCCATGTTACCTCTGGTACTGCCCATGTGATCAGTATCTGGATTGTGAAAAAAGCCTGTTAATGTGGGTATAAATACAAACAGAATGAATGCTAATCAGGATGCAGTCAGATCTAGCAGACCATGTCTGGAGGTGGTGTGCAACATGCAACATGTTACCCAACCATGGTAGACCATGGTAGAAGGCAGAAGTCTTTGTAGCCATCATAGAGAGGGTATAGTCACGATACTAATTTAAATCTGGGGAGAGTGGTGCACATTTTCACTCTTTTTTCACATTCATAGTGTTGCACTCAGTTGCTCACATGAAAAAATGATAGAAGTAGTTGTGACACAAATGAAAAAAGATGAAGTGTCATGAAGTCATGTGAAGTGTGCATGACTGTTGGATTATCAGTTCTGAAAAGTTACAGAAATGGTTAGACCCAGCCGCCCTATTTCTGTCATTGAAAACGTGTGTGTGTGTGTGTGTGTAGGAGAACTAGATACCATGTTGAGAGATGGCACCCAATATATTCCTATGAAAGTTGGTAGACTCACTCTGGCTGAGCTGACTTCCTGTTGGTTCGATGTCTCCTATGACCTTCACCATGTACATCACAGTGTTCCCTTGAGAGTATCCACATCTCTTGCAGCCCCACCTACCTAATTTGCATATTGAGATCCATTCACAATGCAATCAGAATGGAGATAATGACAACTCTTATTAACACCTGGTGTAAATGCAAAGTTGTGTGAACATTTGTCATTATCCAGATAATCTATATATACTATAATATCATATACAGATCAGGTGTTAATATCAGGTGCTATTAACCTGATTTTATTAATAAGAAGCTACAACACAACCCTGAAGTGAAGACTGACCTGAGGATACATCCAAAAAGAGAAACTTGCCCGTATTTTGAATGAACTGTAATCTTAACATCTACATGTGGATTTTTTCCAGCAGCTGTATGAAATATTCATTCTTCACATAAACTGATCCACGCTGCTCTGATGATGCATAGAGGCTCTTTTCAGGAGTTGCCACAGGCCACATAGCTTCACTGACCTTCCTTCCATGTGGTTTTGGTACAGGTGTGCTACAGGCCTGCTGTGACACTGTGACTGATGGAGGCTCTCTGTCCAGCAGCAGGAGCAGGAGGCCCTCTGTTAACCCTCCCGCTGTCACCTCTGACCTCCGCTTTGCTCCAACTTAAACACTGTCACAAAGCTGGGACTCAGCAGCTGCCAGCCTCTGGACTGCAGCATGTAGGTGATAGAAGCGTGCAGAGATGAGGAGGGATGCTCAGGAGCCAAAGCTAACATCACAGCTAATGTTTCAGGAACTGGGATGAGCAGAAATTCAACATCAACATAAATGGGCCCAAATTTCCATCAAATGATATCATGGCAGGATATAAAGTCCTATTAAATCAGCTTTGGACTCAGTTTTGAGCTAATATCAGATATTCAGGTTCCAGTTTCACAAAATGATGCGGCTACAGACTCCCTAAACATTTGTCCAGTTGTCCTGGCAACTTCTGTTCATTGTGTGGCACATTGTTGTTATGCCTGTTGTTATGTGTATGTGTGTGTGCCTGCAAATGTGTCAGTGCATGCTTGTTTCCAATGCATGTGTGTCTAGACTGCATGCTGTGTGTGTGAGTCAGTGTTAATAGTTTACCTTCAGCACCCTGCTGCCCTCTCCTTACAGTCAGAGATGGAAAGAGGAGCACACCCAGCAGTTTAACACCTTTTAGGCTGACATTACAGTTTCTAGGTATAATAATTCTGGGTTTATGGGTATCATAATTAAATGCAATTTACTGGACTGTCCACTCCACGATTATCTTTGAGTTAAGCTTGTCCTGAAAACTTCTCCTGGACATTACAGGAGATTGCAGCACATATTTATACAGTCTTGTGTGTAAATTGTATATGGTGTTGTGACTTTATTATTAATATTTAATTTGTGTAGAATCAGACATATTCTCTTTCACACATATGAATATAGTCTCTTTTTGTTTTCTCTTGTCACTGTATCTAATGTAAGTAAAGTAAGACTGGATTACAAACTGACCAAGGTGGGCAACAACCCCTGGACCCCAGAACTCCAGGGACCCTGAGAGCTCAAGCCTCACTGTGTGTCATCAGGTTTGTTGCTTCAGTCAAAACATTGTTTGGAACTATTCACCAATATAATTTAACTAGAATCACAGAGTCAGATATGTTAATTTGGAAGTTATTCTTTCTTGTCATTTATTTCATTTCAGCATCACTACTGCTCCTCAGCCAGAGCTGGGCCAAGGTACTGATGCCCACAACTGTTTAAAGATCTGTGGCCATCAGTGGATCCCCAGTTCTCCTGTCTCATTTTCCTTTACTGTTTAAACTATTTTCTTCCTTTGGTTTGGCATCCAGTATCATCCTAAACATCCCAAACTAAAGTGTGACCTGCTGACCTAATATGAACATAAAGCTGGAAGGATCTGCACGGTCACAGTCTTACCACAGTACCTGTATGTGTGGATTGTGGTTTATTTGGCCAAAAAAACTTTTTATCAGCTACATTACCATATATTACAGACAAGCATTCTTTGCACTCCCACTTAAGCTATTGTAACCCTGTATATTAATTTTACAGATAACATTTACCCTTTACACATATCATGTTTACAGATCAGATGTTTTCAGTGTGAACTAAGGAGTGGTGGGAGTAGCTTAACGTCTGTGTAAAGCAGCGCTCTGAGTTAGTCACACCACAGAAAAATGTGCTATTACCCACGCAGCTGAATTTGAATTGTTAAAAAAATGGCAAATATATAAAATTAGGTTTCATAATCATGACAAAATAAGGAGCTCTCTCTACTCTGAGACGGGAACTATTTCTAACATAAATAATGTTTAGAGACAAATCTCTGTATTTGCTTTACACACACATTAAGAGCTAAAGTTGTCTGTGTTCTTGTATTATCTATAACAAAATTAGCAAAAAAAATCTAGAGTGCCAAAAAGCAACCACCATTACAGTTCAGTACACTTGGTTCCGTTCAGGGCCTGAACACTCTGCTTCCCGTCCTGTCAGCAGCAGCATTTGATGCCACAATTATCGTTTATTTAGCTTCAGATTTTTTTTTCTCTTCTCCCATCTCGCTGCTTCTTAAACTGTCAGCTTTTGAAGTTAATCTAATTTCTCTTGGTTTCAATATGACTCACAGAATATCCCAGCAACAGTAACACAGCAGCATTCATACTCAGCAGCATGTGAGTGTGTTTGGCTGAATCACAGTATCATATTCATAGTTAAATTCCACTAAAAAAAAAAAAAAAAAAAAAACTCCCAGTGAAACTCTCTTCAACCTCTCACGTCCCTTTCGAAAAACTTGTGGCTCCTCCTGTTGGGTCTTCACAGTGTGTGCTGCAGAGTCTACTTCACTCAGTCCTTACCAGAGGTCCACAGCGCACACTGGCGTCTAGGACTATTCCACATTAAATCTGTGCTCATTTTCTCATCTGTGCATGTTATATTGTGACACCAACTTTGTTTCTTTCGTCTCAGAAGTTTCTCTTTTTTCCCAGTTTCTTCTTCAACTGTGCGGTTTTTTGACTTTATCCATGTTGAAATGGAATATGAGGAGTTCCCTAGAGAGACGCTATCAAGGATTTGAGGTAAGAGCATCTATATTTCATTACAATGAAATAAGCTGAAGTTTGTAAAATATTTAAGACGCACTTTGGCTGAAACCCCGCTGCAGCGCGATGTGCGTAATTTACCGGAGTTCATCCATTCATGCGGTGATGGAGGCAGAGAGTCACACACGGAACCTGAGCCAAACTCGGGTCAGCGCTCTGGCAAATTATGTTTGTCTCATCTGAGATAGCTTTATGCCTATTCCAACTTTGTTTTCACATGATTTTATAATAATGATAATAATAATACGGATAGTTGCTGTGAGTCCTCCTCCGGTGGATGAAGATGGACCCTCCCGCCGTGTGTGTCCTCCAGACCCTGCTGGTGCTGATGATCTTGCCCCCTGTTGCTTCTGTGTCCTGCCCGCGGCCCTGCTCCTGCCCCCAGCCCACTGAGCTCCATTGCACCTTCCGCTCCCTCATCACCATCCCAGCTGCTGTATCTAAACACGTGGAACGCATGAACCTGGGGTCAGTCCATGGCATTGATTTGACATGTCTGTTATTTTGCTATACAGCCAGTAGGTTATGCTGTCTTGATGTAGTATAAGTTTTTTTTTTTAACCCAGACTCGTGTGTTATTTCTCATGAACTGACTCAATATTTATTTTTCTACCCATTCTGGTTTTGTTGTTGCAGGTTCAACAGTATTAATAAGATCACAGACAAATCACTGACTGGTCTGAGGAAGCTGGAGCTTCTGATGGTTCATGGGAATGACATCAACACTTTACCTGATGGAGTGTTCAAGGACCTCATGTCACTGCAGGTACACTAGCTGAATACACCTTAAAATAGTAACCTGGAAATTAATAAATTAATGCTTGTAGCTCAGGTTTAAATATCCTCAAGCAAGACACTGAGCCTCAGTGAAGAACTACATCAGTTTCTTGTTGGACTTTCTTAAGGCCCCTTGTCAAGTTTTTGTGCACAGACATTGGCAAGTTTTGTTTATTTTTTACTGGATTATGATATATTATAGTTCCAACAATATCATACTTAAATGCCCCTGTGGAGTCTCTAAATAACCATTTTGACTATACATTAAAACACAGACAACATATACTGTTAAACTTTAGTGCTAGAATAATCACATTTGGAGATAATGCGTCCAGCTTTGTGACTGTGGCTCCATTGTGCTTCTAGGTGAACCAGGTACTCTAGAAAGTTACCTTTCTTGAGGAGTTCAGGATTATTAATTATTATATTAGAAAGTATATTTTAAGAATGTGCTTGTTCCAGACCTTAACTGCACCTACAAGAGAGAAAAATGGCTGCATTGTTGCATTAAATAGAATTCTAAATGTGTTTTTGAAGATTTCTCCTCTGTTCAGGATTACATCTGTCACATTATAGAAAAATCTGGGATCTGATAAATGTCTGATTGGGTGTGGCGGGGTTAAATGGATTCATAATGTCACAATTGCTCATGATGACTTTCTCTCTCCTTGTTGCTCATTGATTTAGATGTTGAAGATTAGCTACAACAAGCTGAAGGAGATCAACAGACACACTCTTCAGGGTCTTTGGTCTTTAGCCAGGTTACACCTGGACCATAATCAACTGGAGTTCATCCACCCAGATGCGTTCCAGGGCCTCACCTCCCTGCGACTGCTGCAGCTGGAAGGCAACCAACTTCAGCAGCTGCACCCAGCAACATTCACCACCTTCACTCTCTTGAACCACTTCCACATCTCCACCCTGAGACACCTCTACCTGTCAGACAATGGACTGACATCACTGCCCTCCAGGCTGGTGGCAACCATGCCTCAGCTGGAGAATCTGTACCTCCATGGGAACCCGTGGTCTTGTGACTGCAGTATGAGGTGGTTCCACAACTGGAACAAAACCTCACCAGGTTAGACCTTTAATTTGCATTACACTGCAATTTCATTTAGACCTTTCTTTATTCTTGTGGGAAAAACTGAGTGAACTGAGACTTTAGAGTATGTCCACTGATTTATACATATGAACATTCAATAATGATAATTCAAGACTGCATCATGCATTTATTTTACTTATTATAATTAGTAATTTTATTCTTGTTTTCTTTTGTTCTAGGTGTTTTGAAATGTAAAAAGGACAAAGCCCTTCCTGGTGGCCAGCTGTGTCCTATATGTTCCTCTCCCAGGCATCTCCAGAAGAAAGAGCTCCAAGCTGTGGAGAACCTGGTCTGCAGCAGCCCAGTCATCAGCTCTCCTCATAGGACCTCTCTGCCTGATGACACTGAAAGTGAGGTCATGACTACAGACAACTTCAGGGAACCATTTGGAAATATCTCCCTGGGCCTGTCTGATGAACATGGAAACGAGGTGGATCTGAAGTGTAGTATTGGTGAGCCAAGAGAGATTACCAAGATCGACTGGGAGCAGGTCAACCAGCTCCAGCTATCCTCCAATATCACTTTGTCAGTGGATCTCGAATGTCCTGTTGATAGAGAAAAGTATGAACAACTATGGAGGCTAATTGCTTACTACAGCAATGTGCCAGCCCACTTACAAAGGGGGATTATGCTCAGCAAAGAGCCTCATCCAACCTATGTGTATAGACAGGACTCAGAGAAGGATGCCCTCTACTACACAGGTGTTAAAGTTAATGTTATGGCCCAGCCAGCATGGCTGATGCAGACATCTGCAGACCTTCAGCTAAACAGACTTCAGTCATCAGCCAAGATGGTGAAATTGATCCTAAGCATGGAACTTTCAGAGACAGTGGAGGCGGAGCTGGTGCGGAGGCAGAGTAGGACATGGGTCTTGATCGAGACGACAAACACGACTCATAAAGTGTTGAGTACTATCCTGGGAAGCCCAAGTCAAATGTACTGTAACGTGCACAGTTCTGGCCCACCAATAATTCAGTGGATGCTGCCAGACGGCTCCAAAGTGGAGGCACCATACAGCAGTCCAGACAACAGAGTGTCTGTGTCCAGTGATGGAAGGCTGGTCATTAAATCAGTCAGCCACACAGACACAGGAATTTACTATTGCATTGCCAAGGTTCATGGAGATCTAGATGTCCTGCCATTCCATCTGACAGTGCAGGAATCCTCCAGTCCTCCCCCTGGACAGGATACCTCAATTACACCCACTGAGGGATTTGCAGGGAGCCCCATTTCCCTGCCTTGTACAGCATCTGGTTCCCCTGATGCTGAAATTAACTGGATTCTACCAAGCAACAACATAGTTAGCTTCCAAGGCAAATCCTCCAGAGTTTTGGTCTATCCCAATGGTACTCTGCATATCCCACAGACTCAGTTATTGGACAGTGGTTATTACAAGTGCATTGCCATGAATCAACATGGTGTGGATACACTGGCTGCAAAAATCACTGTAATCAGGCGCAAAGGCTTCATAAGACCTTTGAGGAAGTTTCCAGCAAGACCTCAGTCAGCCTCAGGGGTAAACACTCAGATAAAGGTTCTCACAGAGGATACAGAGGAGGCATCAGGGGACATTGAGGTAACTCAGGAGGTGTCTCCAATGAACCGGCAAGATCCTATGAGAAGAAGAATTCCTGGAAGTGTGGCCCCAGGAAGGAGGGGCATCCATCCATCAAGAAATATGTGGCGGAGGCCACCAGTGCTTCGAAAACCAACAGGATCACATGTTGAAGACAGCAGGAGAAGGATTAATGTGTCAAAGAGTAAAATAGATCCAGAGAAATGGGCTGATATTTTGGCAAAGATTAGAGATAGAACTGCTCAGAATACTGTGACACCACTCCCAGTTGAACGTACAACAGAGAGAAAACTGACAGAGCAGACAACGCAGTCTCAAGAAACTATTGAAGGATCATCAGATGGCGTGACTGTGCAGGAGAAGGAGGGCCAGGATTACCTCACAACACCACACACTCCAGTGCCACATACACAAATGAAAACTAATAAACACAATACACAAGGTCAGGGAACTCATGTGACATCTAATCGCTACAACATACATAATGCACATGATATAACAGCAAATGGTCAGCACACACACAGCATACACACCACAACAGAGCCACGCACAATGCAGACTATATACAATGTACAGCACACAACCCATGATACAAACTTGGATCTATACACAACTTCAAACAGCATATTTTTCTTCCCCCAGACCACATCTGTTCCTCTACATGCTGTCACTTTCTGGCCGGTGAATACAAACAGTGAAAGCAGCAGCAGTACATTTTCTCTACAAGAGAACTATAGCACAAATACAGATGCTGATGGAGTCAAAACAGCTGATTGGTCCAAGGCAACAGAGAGAAGCAGGAATACGGATAGCCTGATTGTTGTTGCCAGCTCTAATACTGACAGAGAGCTTTCTTTGAATGGAAGTCAGATTATCCCTTCAGTAAACCCAAATGAATCAAAGACAAGCCAAGAAGAAAATGGAAAATATCTTAGTGAGACTGCAACAACATCACGGCTGCATACTCAGCCAAAGGACACAACACTTGATGATTTGCAGTCTCAAGCAATGCTAACAACAGCATCCCCAACAACTACATTTTTGCCCAACACTACAAGAAGGGGGCCTGAAGGACAACTGCCCCCACACCTCCGACAGCCCAACTCCAGGAGAATGAATGGAGGTCGAAGGAAAAGACCAAACAGAAGGAAACAAAAGCTGAATGAATCCCCCAAGTTTATTGCCACCACACCTGCAAATACTCCCCTAGCAACAGTAAGGACCACTGCCTCCACACAGCTAAAAATAGAACCATTAGAAGTTACAACAGCCAAATTCAATACCACTGTTCCATTCACCAGCAGCCAAGCAGCGTCATCAGGCAGTCTGAGTCACAGAGAAAGCACAGTCTCCAGGCATGACAACGAGGCAGCCACCAAACCCTCTTCACTACCAGCTTCTCCCCCTAAAACTAAGGACAACCTTCTACCCCTGGCCAAGCCACTATTCAAAAGCACATCAGCAGCACCATCATTTCCAACAGCCTCTCCAGGAGTGGGTCATGGAAAGACTAGTTCTCAAACAACCCTAAGAATCTCAGAGAATTCATCTCCTCCAGAGCGCTTGGATATGCTCACATCAACCACTCAGCAGATGTTTATGGGCAGCTCTGTTAGACCTTTAGAGACACAAAGGGTAAGTGTTGCATTAGACCTTGGATCTCTGCCACGCTCTGACAATACCTCTGGGAGCTTTCACACTGCAACAGTGCAAACAGATGTCAAGAACAATCAATCAGACTATCAATACACACCCACCAATAAGGGTAGAAAGATTGAGACTGGGACGGTCCCATTCCCATTTGCCTCAGCTGCTTCTCTTATTGAGCATGAAATCAAGACAACTTCTGGATACACTTCAAGTGGCGTAATTACGACACAGAGTTTGCTTTTTGAGGGTGATTTGGAGAAAGAACAGGTTACCACAAAGAAACCTACACTGCTTGAAAAATATTATCATAGTTCTCGTCAAAACAGCAGCCGAAGCAGTGAGTCAGAGGTAGATCAGCATCTTAAAGAAACTGCAAACATTGGAGATATTGGTGATGCTCCTATTACAAGTATCACCACAACACCACCTCCCCCTGCTACTTCATCAAGGCCTGATCCTGTGATCCCATCCAAAGAGGTGTTACATGTCACGTTACCCAGAATGTCTTCCACAGGAGTTAAAATGGGACCTTTGGAGGCCGCTACCCAGGAGGCATCCAGGATCACAGTCAACCACAGTGAAGACCAACAATTCAAACCTATCATCACCACATCAGAGCCTAGGAGAATATCAGACTACCATCCTGCAACCCAGTCACCTGACCACAAACTAACTTCCCCAGCCTTAAAACTGACCCGCGGGCAGACAATCAAGCAGACGGCCACTCCTGCCCCGACAATTACTGCGATCCAAACTAATCCATTCAGAGAGGGACTGCTAACAAGTACTCAGGATGTGCTCAGAATGCACCAGCTACCTGGACAAGTATCTGTTCCACGAGGGAAGCCAAGGATAACTAAGAGTAATTTCCAAACTTTCACTGTGAAAGTTGAAACAGATGCTCAGCTTCCCTGTGAGGCTAAGGGCGAGCCAAAGCCCTTCCTGTCATGGACTAAAGTTATTAGTGGTATGTATGACTCAAACTCAAATCTGACCTTCATGTACACTTTTAGGACATTCTTGGCACTTCTTCCTTTACAAACACTTATGGAAAATTAAAATTATTATAATTATTAATTATTAAAATATTTAGACACTGCACAGATACTAATACAACAGTATTTTATCTGTTAGCGCAAATATTAGATAAAACAATTTACAGCATGACGTTCAGTCATGGCTTATCAGAAGAATGAAAATGATAAAATGTGACACCACTTCAACTTTTTTTTTTATTTTCAGGCTACTTTATTGTTCATTGGAGGAAGCCTAAAGGCTGCAAATATGTAATGTATGCAAAATGATACAGTGTAATAATCTTAATTCTCAAATTGTGTTCAAAAAGGGTTTACACCCTTAGTGTCCACAGGTCACATTTGACTCATGTTTGAATTCATTAACAAGCACTGAAAAAAAACACAAATTATCATCCAGTAACAGTGTTTTATATTAGTAACTTATTATTCATCCAAAACCATAATATATCCACTGTATATATACACTAATATTTCACATACCTTAGACCAGATTTAACTTAACATGCACAGTTGATCAATTTTATACTCGTGATGACCAGAACAGGCAAATATATTAGGACCATGAGAGGCTTAAGATAAAAATAATTCCCAAAATAACTTGGTTTGTATTTTCTTATACGTTTAAATGAGAAATTATTGTTACATCTGTTGTGTAATGGGTCAAAACTGATGGCTTATACTAGTAGAAAAGTAGAAAAGTCCATTTAAAACAACTCTTTATTTTGGTCAATCTCACAAGACTTACAAACAAGTGTCTCTTGAAGCCTTGTTCTGATCAGAAAAAATTAAAGGTATATCTGACACATCTAGACTTAAAGACTAAAATTCGACCCAAACTCAATAGGACATACATTAAAAGCCTTCCTAGCAGTCAGAAATAAGTATTCTCTTTGTAAATGGTATGCATTTCTCTGTAAGATATATGACACTGTAAATACTTAAGTAATTTCACCTACAGTTCATTTACTTTCACCGACTGTTATTTTCTGTCAATTCTTCATCTTAAATGTTATAGCCTGTGTGTGAGAATACACAGTCATATCCGAAATCTCTCTCTTTTCACGCAGGGGCAAGTATTGCTCAGAACACAAGGGTTCAGAGGTTTGAAGTCCATCCAAATGGCACATTAATCATCAGGAACACACAGCTCATGGATGGGGGCCAGTACCTTTGTATGGTCCAGAACCAGTATGGAACAGACAAAATGGTGGTCAACCTTGTGGTCATATCTCAGCATCCACGGGTACTCCAGCCTCAGAACAGAGACATCACAGTGTATCTGGGTGGCAAAGTGGATTTGGACTGTGAAGTGGAGGGGCACCCTAGGCCTAAAGTTACTTGGGTGCTCCCTAACCATGTCCATATGGCTGCTGCCCAACTCGATGTGCCCCTTCAGCAGCGTGTGGTTGTCTTGAGTAATGGAACCCTCCAGATTAGCCAGGCCAGTTACACAGACAGAGGGATTTATAAGTGTATTGGCAGCAGTGCAGCTGGAGCTGACACTGTCTTAGTCCACCTTCATGTCTCGGCATTGCCACCTGTGATTCAACAGACACAACATGAAAACACCACCCTCCCAGAGGGAAGCACTGCCTACATTCACTGCACCGCCACAGGCACCCCTCAGCCTGTCATCAGCTGGATCACACCTGATGGTGTACAGCTCACTGCTTCCCAGTTTTCCACAGGACGCAACCTTATTGTCTTTCCCAATGGGACACTCTACATACAGAGACTGGGTCCGGGAAATGCTGGGAGATATGAGTGCTCAGCCAGTAACGCAGTGAAATCCAGCAGGAGAACTGTGATCTTGAGCATAAGGAAGAATCTGTCCTCTTCTAAGGCCAGCATCACCTCATCATCACCCCACAGAACAGATGTGATCTATGGGAGTAAATTGCTACTCAACTGTATGGCAACAGGAGAGCCAGATCCATGGATCATCTGGAGGACACCCTCTAAGAAGCTGGTGGATGCTCAGTATAGGTTAAAAAAATGCACAAGCAAATGTTTTTTCTACATTCTTAATTAAATGTTTAAATAAATGTATATATTTCATGTCTTCTGAATGCTATTGTTTCTGTTATTTTTGTAGTTTTGATCCCAGGATCAAGGTCTTCCCCAATGGCACAATAACCATCCATTCTGTGACTGACAAGGACAGCGGTGACTACCTGTGTGTGGCACGTAACAAGATGGGTGATGACTATGTTCTGCTGCGGGTCAACGTGCTGACCAGGCCAGCCAAAATTGAACAGAAGCAGCAACGATCCAGTCAGGAGGTGGTGTATGGTGGGGACTTGAAGGTGGACTGTGTTGCCTCTGGGCTTCCCAACCCTGAAATCAGCTGGGCACTGCCAGATGGCACCATGGTCAACCCGGTCAAACAGAGAGAGCATAACAGTGGAGGACGTAGTCGCAGGTATGAATTTCTTCTTAATGGTGAAATTTAAAAGACTTTTGTAAAAGAAGACAGAAGTATCTAACCTTTCACCTTTGCAACCATCTTAGAGGAACACATACATACATTTCATAAATGTCCACAGTCTCTGATGCTGAACAAAACCCCCTGATGCATAAATGAAGAAGATTAGGGTTTCCAGTTCACGACTGGTGCTGACAGCAATATAATTCACCCAAAGATCATCATCACCTCCCGCTGCCTCACACACTGTAGATCAAAATGTTGCAGTGAAATAAAATCCATTCAGAGCTGCTGAATCGACTGAAAGGGTTGTTGTAGAAGTTGTTGTGGTGACTGAATGAAGGGATAGGGATATATGAACATTTCTGAAATGTTGTAAATGTGGTTATTACATCTGTATTGGAGAGCAGCCAACCAGCAGCTAAGTCCCTGCCAAGGCAGGAAAATTCCTGACTTTGTTTAAACACTACTGTGAGCACATCTCCTTAGTACAGTCCAGCTGTAACATGAAACTGATTTGACAAGTAGATTCATTTCTATTGGTGAACCAGTTTGACCTGCTCTCTTTAACATATCATTCAAATTACTGATTATTTTTTTAATGATCCATCACTATAGGTGGTATTCTAAAAAAACAAATCATTTGCCTTATTTAACAATAGACCAGCAATTAATCAATTAATACATGTAAGTATTCATCATAAATGTCCATATGCCATTACTTGCTGCAGTGCTGCAGTGGCACACCACCTGAAAGATTAATGATTCTCCTCCTCCACATAAAATTACTACATGAACCAATTTTGGCACAGTACAAAAATTCCTTCATATTTCAGCTGTATTTATTGTTTCCTGCTGTGACACATGGAACATACTGTAAATACTACTTGTCAGTGTATTAAGATTGGGCAACAAAATATGTTCCTTTCTGACACATTAGTGCTGACTGAACACAGAAAGTAAGAGCAAGAAATACCAGTACCTTTGTTTTTGTGTTTTGCTCATATGGATATATAATTCTTGTGTTTTATCAGTTGTTTGATGTAAAGAAAGCGTTGTTTTTTATTTTTATCTATATTCATGCTAGGTAATCTTTGTTCAGAAAAGGACAGTGCTGTCACAATGTGTATTCATATGCATATATTTAATAATGTTCATTGTTCATTAATTTCATAAATTCCAATAAGTGTAACAATCTGTATTTCCCCCTCGCTTTTTGAACTTTATATACTGTAGGTATCTGGTGTTTGACAATGGGACACTGTATTTCAATGATGTCGGCATGCCAGAAGAAGGTGACTACACCTGCTACGCTGAGAACCAACTTGGCAAAGATGAGATGAAGGTCAGAGTCAAGGTCAAGGTTGCAACTTTCCCACCACAAATCCAGGATAAAGATCAAAAGATTGTCAGGGTTTTCTACGGTGAGACCGTTACACTCAAATGTAACTCGAAAGGGGAACCAATGCCAGTCAACACATGGATATCCCCTACAAATAGAGTGATCTCCCCTGCATTAGACAAATACCAAGTCCTGGATGATGGGACATTGGTGGTTCAAAAAGTCCAACGTTTTGATGGAGGTAATTACACCTGCTTGGCCAGGAACAGTGTAGGACAAGACCATAAAGTCATTAGGCTGGAGGTACTGGTAACACCTCCGACGATCAACGGTCAGAGAGAAACTGCCGGTGCTGTCAAGGTAACAGCAGTCCAGGATCAGCGGAAACTGGTCGACTGTGTGGCAAAGGGAACTCCCACCCCTCGCGTCATGTGGGTTCTACCAGGAAATGTGATCCTCCCTGCACCATACTACAGCAAGAGAATGACAGTTCACCAGAATGGTACCTTGGAAATCAGGTCACCCAAGAAAGGAGACTCTGGGCATCTGGCTTGTATTGCTCGAAATGAAGGAGGGGAGGTCAGGCAGGTGGTTGATTTGGATGTGAAAGAAGTTGTTGAGAGGCCACAAATTAGAGGTCCCAAAACAGATACCCTATCACTGACTGTGGGGAATGCCATGGCTTTGAATTGTTCCTTTGAGGGCTCAATACTACCTCACGTCACTTGGATCTTACCAAACGGCACACCTCTGCTTAGCGGTACTCGATTCTCTAAGTTTTTCCATCAACCTGACGGTACATTGATCATCAGTAACCCATCTGTTGGTGAAGCTGGTATATACCGCTGTTTGGGGCGTAATTCTGGAGGGTTTGTGGAACGTACAATCACTTTGTCCCCAGGGAGAAAGCCAGAAATCAACAACAGATACAGCTCTCCTCTGAATGTCATGAATGGGGAAACACTTTTGCTTCATTGTCAAACCAATGGCGAACACTTCAGATTAACTTGGACGCTACCCAGTGGGGTTGTCCTCAACAGGCCACAGAGAGCTGGACGATATTCTATACTGCCCAATGGGACACTTGCAATCCAGCAAGTATCAGTCTATGATCGGGGGTCCTATGTATGCCGAGCTGCAAATGAATATGGGAGCTCTCTGCTTTCTGTGTCGGTAATTGTGACTGCATACCCACCTCGGATTACCAACGGCCCTCCCTCTGTGACTTATGCTAAACGAGGAGTTGCTGTTCAGCTGAACTGCATAGCAACTGGGATTCCTAGAGTGGAGGTAGCATGGGAAACACCTGATAAAACCCGCTTGGCTGTCAGCACGCAGCCACGCCTTTTTGGAAACAAGTACCTCCATCCACAAGGTTCCCTCATCATCCAGAACCCAACACATAGAGATGGTGGCATCTACCGGTGTACAGCCAGGAATGCCATTGGCATAGACTCTAAAGCTACATTTCTCAATGTCTTCTGAAGAATTTCACTGTTCAGCATGGTCATCATGCCATACTGTATGCCCAAGCAACTGCCTAGTTAAAAGCAGCTAATGTTTTTAATTATCCAAATGTAAAAACTGCTGTCACAATGATGAAAGAACGAGTAAACCCTGCCACAGTGCTTTGAGTGTATGCTGTATAGAGGTCAGATGTTTATGGTATTTTGTGCACCATAGCTTACCATTTCCACCATTCTGTGTGTAATCCACATCACTGGTAAATATCAGTGGGTCTCCCTCCTTTGGTTACCTTCAAATTGTTCTGTTCTGCAGTTTAGCAGACAGTACAGCACATGTGCCACGTGATTTCCACTTTATCAGTAATAATGAAACAAAAAAGGTACATTTCTAAACTTTAATTTAAAATTACACAAGGAAGTTTGGCACACAGGTGCAAAACAAGTAGTCAGGCAACAACTCAGTAACTTAGTAAACAGTACTTAAGAGTTAGTTGCAAAGATAATATTGATTTCATTTTATTTAAGTTAAAAAGTATTCAGATTGCTTACCTCCACCAAGGCAGTAAAATAGTGGTACACACACCTGTAACTTCACTGATGGATGTGGTTTGCTGTTATTCATGTTACCGAAGAACCACCTTTAGGCAAAATGTTACCAGAGTTCATTTGTATGTGTATCATCTACATTTGGCTGCTTAATGTGCTGGAGAAACATGGCAATTTGACAGGGTATGGCAAAAAAAAACAAAAAAAAAAAACAGTGTAAATGAAAATGACTGTGTCCCATATGGGGACATACGTGGTGGGCTAAGGAATCTGAGAAAAAATAAATTATATATATATATATATGAAGGAGTGAAAAGTGGAATCTGTGTAACACAAAATTAAAAAATCATTGTTTGCTTTCAATGTTGGACTACACAACAAATGGTAAAGTAACAACTTAAAATGACATCAGCCTGTGCCTCTATGCATAAGCTCCACTCAAAGCGCCCTTCCCTGTACCTGTACCTTTGCTTTGATGACATAGAACAGTTGCCAATGACAATGACAGATTATGTCGAGCTGTAAGAAACTGCATAGCTTTCCATTTTCTAACTAGAAAATATTGTTTAACTTAATGACAGAATTGATTAGAAATATGTATAATGTTGCTGGGATTGTTTTTTTTTTTTTTTAAGACATGATTTGAGACATCCATTGGTATCCTGTTCCTTCCATAAATGTCCATTTTTGGTATTTTCTGTGTTTCCATTTTTTAAAAGATAAGTGTTTGTTACCTGCTCTCAGTGGTGTGCACCACCTTTGAATCTGCTTCTGAAAAGTGCTGATGCAGGTTCCATGTCTTCATTTGTAAATTATGTCTTTGACAGACTGTGATGCATAGCAATTTTCCCATAGCTTAATAAAAGATTTCCATTCCTTTCTAAACTCAAAAACAAAAACTTTTTTATTGCTGAGGCAGGAAAAGCAAAAGATTGGAGAAAATGATGACTCAGGAATGTTTGCCAGTGTACTATGAATGACATCGATGAGTGAGAATAATGTTTTTAAAATAACTTGAAAAGAGTGAAAATAGCTTCAGGAAACATATAGACCTTTGTGACTTTTTTGCTCCTCATAATGAAATTACTCAAAGGTAAATGTAGTTTTTGTTCAGCCTGCTTTAGAGAGCAGAACACTGAGAAAAATCTGAGAAAATACTCAACTTAGCATTTTGGATGGAGGAAGTAGGTCACCATCACTCTTGAAGACTAGAAACTTGCAATCATCGCTCTTGGAATGCAGCCACAGTCTTGTCTTCCAGAAAGAAGAAACATCTGGAGCCATGAGGAAATCCCCCATTAGTTCAGCAGATTCTGCCTGAAAGAGTCACAGTTTGGGAAGCCTTAGTAATCTGTGGCTCCTTTTCACAAACCTGGCATTTATCCTAACAGTCAGGGCACTGGGGTCAACCAGTGGTACCCTGTGCTGCCTCATCTAACTTCCACCAAAATGATCTTTAGCTTTCTTCTTACTGATGAAGTCAACATTTCCACCCTGTGAACTGATTAGACTGCAATGATGAATGTTTTTCCCCCCGTAGCTAAAGAGGTCTGACAGTTAAAGTGGACTGCTCACAGCGCTCCACTTGGCCATGACCTCTCTGTGTTATAAAGTGGTCTGTTAGTGACCCTGAACCTGCATTAATACAGTTGGGAAAAGCTTGCATCTTGTACCCACCTCTTTTCCTTCACGTGTGGCTGAGAGAGACAATCATCAACATTAAGTAATGCCACATTTGCAGATGTTTATGTGTTCATATGGAGACATGAATGATGAGCTCTGACTTCAGATAGTTTACTAAAGAAACTGACATCATGGGGAATTGAAAAAGAAGTCCCTATTTAAGAGATTAGTTGTAATCAAACCATATCCTTTTCCACTTAGATGCAACAAAATGAAGAGAAGTTTTAGTGAGTGAACCTAGTGTGATCTATGAATGACTAGAGATTTTCACATAGTGCTGCAGCTGATTGATGAATCAAAGACAGTACAAGGGAGCTCTGGCTGCGGAGAATGTGTGTCCTACACCAACACGATCAATACATCTGAACTTCAAGGCACATCATGTCTGAGCAGCAGAGAAACTGCATCTGAAGAAAAATTGAAAGGACTGCTCCATCAGAAGAGATGGGCTTCTTTCTTCAGAGCATGAGAACACAGTGTCGATGTGGAGATTCTTTGGTAATGAAAGCAGCACTGAACTAACCTCTCTCTTCCTCTGTGATGTTGACAACATTTCCATCAGGCTCAGGCGCACAGTGAGCTAGCTGAGCATGCACGTGTGATATACTGCTTGTTTTTCACAGTGTGTTCACATGAGGGCTGAGCTGTCTTCATGAATGCTTGTGTTCATAGTAAATCACAACATCAACAGTCTCAGTAAATAAGCTGCTAAATTAGAGAGATGTGACACAAAACTTTCGTGGCCTTGATGGTATTTTGTGTTCAGTGCTCAGAAAATGTATCTGCTGAGAATCCAATCTACCAGTATTCAACCAGCCACATGAGAATCTCTGATTTCCAAGTAGCACTCTGTACGAATATCTTCCCTAAGTACAATGTTCAGCACTTAATGTTATGGTATCAAACCTCAATACTTTTTGACTATTAACCAAAATGTGTCTGTAGCATCAGGTATCAAAAATCCACAAGTAATGCAAAAGGTGTTTGATCAAATTCTCGATCTGGCATGTTGTATGTTCCTGATTTAAATCAGGAAATCAAAAAACTCTGCATAAAGATGCGTGTTGTGTGTACACATGAACAATCGCAATCACCAGCTGCTCTCTAACTGTGTCTGTCTGCTGTCTGCTGCTGATTATCAGAGCTTTTTCACTGACAGTTGCTGCTATATCTGAAAATAACACTAAACCATGCCAAGAGGGACTGTGGATGATCATCTTCTGTGAGTTTGTCACTATGAGAGACACATTTCACATTCCACATAGATGGTTGATGTATTTTTAATATAGAAATATTGATTATAGCAGCTTTAAAACTACTTTAGGCAAAGTTTGAACTGGTGCTTGTATCAAAAACATTAGTCACTGATGCATCAAGAAGTTTGGCATATTATTAAAAAATGGTTTGTAGAAACCGCCAAAATAAGGAAACACAGAAAGATTTATCATTTTGATAAAACTTATTTAACATACAAAATCTGGACAATTTTAAATGCCTGAAATAGTACAGAAATTTTAGCAGTTTTACCCAAGCAGAAACTTCAGCTCTTTGATTGTAAAGGAAACTGTCAGAAATTCAGTTATTGACAATCTTGGAATGCCCCTTTTTGATTTTGTTGTGAGCCTTTCTTGGTGACATATTTAGAAAGATAACATGGTTTATTAGAGCTTTAAAGTTCAAACATAAACTTTTGTTTCTTGAAATTTAATGAGTAAGTTGTGAAATCCTTTTTGTCCAAAAGTGGATATGAACATGCCTGTAGGCCATCATGCTGTTGACTTGTGTGTAATCCACTCTGTCTGGGTTGGATACGATTCACAGAATTAATGTCTAATTTACAAGTTCTGGACCCAGTAGTAGCATCACCAACTGTAAAATCCTCTTTTACAAGCTCTCTGAAAAATTTATCTCAGCATGTCAAGAGGTATCAACTTGACCTCAAATGTTCCTCAAGATGCATCTGTCCATTGAATTGCAGAGTGCTTACTTGTCTAATTGTGGGAATCTGGTTTGGTTTGTGGCCCAGTTTCAGTCGGCTGCCTGCCACTGCAAGGACCAACTCCACCCATCTGCTCCGCCCCGTCAGGAGGCTTGAAATGAGCACAGCCCATATTTCCCTCCACAGCTGACTGTCATTACTCTCGCAATCCCCAATTAGCCTGATCGTAGAAATTGTGGGTTATTAGAATCTGAAGCCGCAGGTTGAACCGCTGATCAAATTAGCTGAGCGGCTTTCAGCATGAATCAAAATTGTCATGCGACGGCTACCACACATGATGAGCAGAGGAGGTGGTTCAAAGCAGTTAACCCAAAACATATGGAGGTGCTTAGGATTCTCTGACAGTCATCACATTTCCCTCTTGTCCACACTGTGTGTATCTGAGGGCAATCACAGCATAGCTTAAATAACAGCTGGGACTGACTGGCATGGACATGTAGTCTACACCTGTACACACACACACACACAATGTCTCTCTTCCTTTTTTCTGTTCTCTCTCACTCATGCACAGCCTCATCCACAATCATCACTGAATCACACACACTCCATCAAGCAGAAAGCTAGTGTACTCATCAACCCACAGAGGAGTTCCAGATGGGGACATTATCAGGACTATTTGTTCATCTAAACAGAATCAAAAGAATGGGAGAGGGGAAACCACTTTTGTTGAAAACAAAGAATAAACAAGTGAAAGGAGGAAACAGAAGAGAACCCAGGTGCTTCACCAATCTAGACCAAACAACGCTTGGAGCTCCTGGTTATTTTACCAAGTGTGCCATTCATTTCCATCCTCCTTGAGATTTGCATTTGTAATTTCTTGGAAGCATGAACTGGTGTCTGTCCCATACTGTCAAAACAAATTGAGTGGGTCAGTATGGTGAAATTCTTTGTGGGGTCAGTGTGGTGTCAGCATTAGTTTTGTAAGTGAGGCTAACAGCTCATGTCATGTATTTGATTTAATTGAAACAAACAAGATTTTCATTTTCAGCTAACTTTTCTTTGTGGTTACGTTGCTCTGGAGGTAGAAATGTCATTGGCTGATGAGTTCAACATCAATGAGGAGAGTCTCCTAGAAACAGGTATTTAGGATGTAATTTTTTTACTGGCCATAAGTGGCAAAATATGTATAACTGCCCATTTTTATTAGCCATGTTAGTGCTGATAAGCTAATATTACCATGCTAACGTACTAAACTATGGTGAACATGGTAAACTATATTTGCTAAACATCCGCATAGTATCAATTGAAATGGTCATTATGGCCATGTTAGCATGCTGATGTTTGCATTTAGTTCAAAGCACTGCTGTAAGTAGGCTACAGCATGACTGTATGTAAAATAGCTTGTCTACACCTCTGTATGAGGTGCATTATGCTGGTTACCAGGGATGTGATCAACACTACAATTGTGTGGTCACATCAGGAGAGTTACTTCAGTTGTAATTTATTGAAGAGTAGGATGGCTGGCAATTGATCCTGGTTTTATATAAACAGAAAGTAGGTAACATTGTTAGGCTACTAAAGGGATTGCAAAAGGACTCACATCTGCTCTTGCTCCCATATATACAGGCTCTGATCAAACTAGACTCCTCTTATTTCCTGATTTTCCTCAGACCACTCCTCCTCCAGGCCTACTCTTCACAAAATTGTAGACTTAGTCTTACCTAATGTCTGACTGCAACAACCATGATGTTAGAATGTCAGTTAGCATGTTAGCTTTTCTTCTTCAGGGCTGTTCCACTAGCCTCCACTGCGCAAAGTACTTTTGTATTTCTTTTCTAATTCATTAACAGAAACCTGAGGTTTGAAACTTGCGGTATCAGCAGATCTTTAGCCTCAGGCCTCCAATGCATTCAAAGCTCCTAACTGTTGCAATACAGCTAACCAACAGATTTGTTATTGCAGCACAGGCAGAGAGGACCCAAGTGCAGACACACAGGCACACTGGTGCAGTGAAGGAACTTTAGTAGATTGAATGATGAGGATCAGGCTCACACTGATGGCAGGTAACTAAATGCAGGTAGTAGGTACATAGGGAAACACAGAAGCAAAAGCAAATGATGTGACACCTGACTGTGGAAAAAGGGCTGGTATAGGTACTGATTGGGATAACAAGGAAACTGGGAACAGGTGTGTGAGTGGACAACGGTTCAGGTAATTGAAAATAGAGAGCAGTGGCAATGTCCTGCACTACACATGACAAGACAAGTGAATGTTTTAAATTTGATACATGTAGCCTTCAGTAAAATTGCTTTCTGATAGGCTGGAAACCACTGGCCTAGCAGGTGAGGTGAAAATGATTCTCATGCAGTTTACCAATTCAGACATATGCAGCCTATATTAATCATGTGGAGTCCATGTGTTGACATGTTGGCAACAAATGTGTTGGCTTTATATAGACACGAAGTATGGCAACACATGGGACACATCCAAACTTTTATTTATTTTTTCTTAAATGAACTGCAGCGGGTCAATCTTGACATTTTTATCTGGTTTAAATAACATTACTGTGATTATATACAATACGTCACTTTGCCTTTAATTATCTTGCCACATTGGTTACCTAATATTAGTGTTTGCTGCATGTGTTGAGACACTTTGTCAATCCCTACTTATAATTACCATTAGGAAGCTGACATGAATGACTTCTCCCAGCTGACAGGTCATATTTACAGTAAATCACACATAGCATGGATGCAGCTAATAATTACAGATTTTACAGATTTATACACATTAAACCCGAGAGGAGAGCTCAACAGTCAACTCAGCTGTTGTTTATTTGAGAGAATAACCTGCAGGTGTCTATGGTACACAGTACAGCCCCAAATAAAGATGTCACTGTTCCCTCTGTTTTTACTCTACTTGGGTTAGAAGCTGTTTTTACCAGGAGTTTTTCTAGAATGTCAGCATCTGCAGGGACTGATCTCTGATTCCTTTTGCCTTTTCAGAGCTTAATGAATGAGGCGGTCACAGGAAACCAGCAACTTATCCCCAGATTGGTGCTTGCTCTTTAATCCTGATGAATTGGAGTCAAGCAGGAGCCCGTCAGCTGAGAGCGGTGGTGTGCCAGGTTGTCTTTCAAAGCAATCATCATAAGGCCTTTCACTGACAGCCTGAGCTCTGCCCAGAGCCTGAGCTCACCTCCTGACATGTTGCTTTGTATTCAGTACACTACCTCCCTGTGTCACAACAATATGAGAGGAATGCCTATGAAAATTACATGCACCGTGTGCCCAGTGGATAAGGATCACACAGCATACTGTTGACTGCAGTCAAAAATCTATTAATCTGTGCTCTTGCTTCCCTGATTTGCTTCTGTGATGGAGAGAGCTTTGATGGAAGAGTCACAGTGCCCCCTAGTGGAGAAATCACCTTTTGAAGTCAGTTACATGAGGACATTGTTCAAGGATATGTACAGTGGTGGAAAAAAGTTTTCGGACACCCTTTAAAATTTTACACAATTTAATTATCATGAAATATTTGGGGAAAAATCTTTTTTGTGTTTCAAAAGTTGTGGCTGCATTAGACAGACACAAACAAATACAAATGATATTTTTTTTGTTTATGTGTTTACAATAAAAACTAACAAAACAAAATCTAATGTACTGTACATGCTGGAGATAATGCTTCGCCTGGCCTTCTGTGTACCCTCACATTATCAGGAGGAGGATAAAGCTGGAAACTAGACTCATCTGACCACAGAAGAATCTTCTTCCAATTCCTGGCTGTCCAGTTCTTGTGTGCTTGGGCCCAACGACGCAGGGCTAACCTCTGTCTCTCATTGATCAGGGGCTTCTTGACAGCTTTGTAGGACCTTAAGCCATGATCTAAAAGTCAGCCACATACCATGCGGGTGGAACACTGGACAACAGTTTGGCTTGACCACTGCTGCTGAAGCTCCTGTGATGTCATTCGGCGGTTTTCCCTGCACATGTGGGTGGCAGGATGCAGTAATTTCTTGCTGAAGAAACCCTTGGATGCCCAGATCTTGGTTTGTCTTCCAAACTGTTTCCAACACTTTGTCTGTATTTCTGCAGAGTGTATCCAACCGCTGAATGACTGCATCTGCACTTCCTGGCTATCTGGCAGCAGCTGTGCCCTTCCTGGCTGAGAATCTGTATCTTCAGGGGTGTTTCCTGCGTTTTAGATAGATAGATAGATAGATAGATAGATAGATAGATAGATAGATCAGGGGACATTCCCCATAACAACTGCTGAAATCCATTTAAACCAAAGTAAATACTGAAAACCTAACTCTGCAGATGTGCTGAATTGCACAAGGGGTGATTGATAAGTTTGTGTCCTCAGGTAGAAGGAGATGTGTTAAACAGCTCTCATTACATGAACATACAGCTCAACTCTGAGTGATTCTACAGAAAGTTTTTCTGTTTCAGATGATGCTAAACATCGGCCTTCATGCAGTCGTCTACCCAGTGTACCCACCCAACAGTCCCTGTTCCCTGTTCACCTGATTTCCCCCCTCAGACTACAAACTCTTCCCTAAGATGAACAAAGAGATCAGTGGTCGCCATTTTGACAGTGATGATGATGTCAGCACTGCTGCAACCATCTTCTCAGACAGAGCTGCAGAATCACTCAGAGTTGAACTGCACATTCAGGTAATGAGAGCTGTTTAACTCATCTCACAAATTCACCTATCACCCTCACTCTGCCTGTTCATTCTTGCATGTACGGCTGACTTGCTGTGCTTTGACTAAAGGTTACCCTAGCAATTAATTGGAATTGATTAGCTGTTGGTAAGCAGTTGAGTACGGTCTCTATTTTCCCTTTTATTAGCAGATCACATAGTTCCAAAGCCCTTCAACAGAAATCTGTAATGTGTAAAGTAAAGCATTTCTGAATGTTTCAATAAACTGTTCTTCAACATCAGTGTTATCATATGGTTTTTATAACCACAGAGCATCAGACCACATATATTACAGAGATTAAATATGAACCACAGTGTAGGGAAGAAAAATAAGCAATGTAGAGGGAGTCAGTGCTTCAAACAGACTTGTGTCCATCCATGATGTGGAATCAGAGGATGGGCAGTTGAAAATGTCTTCCATTATGATGTTGTTGTGACATTTATTAAACATTATCATTAAGCATGCTTGTATTCATCTGACTTACATAAAAGGTTCTCTGCAACACTGACTCTTTGTTTAGTTAAAGATGATTATTTGAACATCTGCTTTAGGTTTATGCAGCTGATCAAATGACTGATATAGCATTCAGTTTGATATTAACAGAAGCATCAGAGTGTAACTGGAATGAGAGTGTGAACAACAGCAGCAGAGGGTGAAAGGGGGTAAGAAATGACAACAATTAACCTGGAGTCATTTCATTGTGTGTATTTCTGCACTGCATAATTTCAATAATTATTCAATAATTGTTGATGTGAAGTAATGAGCCACACTGTTATTCCATCACCATGAACAACCAACTATTTCCTCCTGTTTAACTGTCACATAACTACAAAAACTACAGTGAGCAGGAATCCCCCACCCCACCCAAAAATGTGTGATGTGTTGGTTTTAGTGTTTTTTGTTTGTTTGTTTGTTTTTTGGATTTGTTGACAAGAAAATTACAAATAACACCAGCCTTTTGTTTATCCTGCCTTCACCTGGCAGTGAGAAAGCTTGTATTCATTTTCAATGGGACAATGGCTGGTTAATTAAAATTACACTTGACAAAAACAAAACTACAGCTCTGTAAAATCACTTTCATGGTCATCTTTTTCCATTTCATGGTTTTCAAGTGTTTTGATACTCAGCTCAGTTTATTGACAGTGGCACAAGATATGTGTGTCAAAAAGAATCTTTTTATGTAATTATGTTTGTAGAAAATGAAAACAATCTTAGTGAAATTTGGTGCAGTCTGTGTGTTGGTTTCAGTCTTCGTGAAGATAGGCAGGAGTGGCACACCGGTCTAGACACAGAGGTGTTCTGATATGCGGTCTTCTAATCCAGGAAGCGGTCCAGCATCCTCTGGATGTTCTGGAAGGCGTCTCTGCCTAGATAGTCGGCGTGTCCGGCCTCCCACTGCCTGCGATGCTCCAGCCTCTCTCTCTCTCTGTCTGCAGCCCTCTGCCCCGATGAAGTGGGAGAATAACAAATCAGTCATCAAAGAGAATTTATCACAGGGAACATCAGACTCTCTTTTCAGGCTGAATTTTAGGTTCTAGTTTCAAGCTCTCATTTTATGCACAAATAGAATGTGCAGTTAAGCATATAAAACTTGAGAATTTGTAGCTGATCATTGTTCTTTCATGTTCGTCATCTGAATACTAATACTAGTAATAAGGAATTAATAAGAATGGATTCATGATTACAAATAATTAGACATTATCATATTTTAATAAAGCCATTACTTACAATTTATAAAGACTTTATAGATGGTTTTATATTAGAAAGTGGTACTGGAAACATTTTTGGATTTGGGGCCACCACTGATGCTGTATCAGAATTAGAGAGTGTATCATTAAATATAAATGTAAGATTTTGTATTTCTTTTGAAAAAAACAAAACAAACACTGCTTTTAAAATTATTGCTCTATCTTCAGATGAAGGTGAGCTGGTAATAAAAGCCCAATGTGCATTCGATCTCAATTTGACTCTCTAAACAGAAGTCTACCTGAACTCAAATCCATAAAAATGCTCCCCAAGATGTTTTGAAATTACAGTAGAGTATGGTTGTTGGGATGGAGTGTTAACCAAAACCAAAGTGTTTCAATAGAACACAAAGCAAAATTTAGAGTCAGCAGGAATGAGCCCAACATTAGTGCTGTCAGTCAACTCATCTTACGCCTCTCATCTGAAAGTACAGATCACACAAAATTTAATCCAAATACGTGGAAGAACAATGTGCTTGTGTCGGAGCTCACCTCCTGCCTCCCCTCACTGCTAAAAGAATCAGTTGTGAAGAACGAGAGGCTATGTTTTCTTTGAATAAAGTTCCTCAGTGTTCTTCACCACAGAAATGCAGGAGCTGTGTTTCTTTTCTTGGTATGGTGGATGGCTTTAAATACTGTGAGATCAATGAGCAGTGGTGGAGAGTAAGTAAGTACATTTACTCGAGTGCTGTACTTAAGTGGTCCAGGAAATACTCATGCACATTTTGAGTACTTGAGTACTTCCTTGTGATACTACCTTACACTACAGTCCAGAGAGAAATGTTGTACCTTTTACTGCTCTAGAGTTACTAATTACATTTCAGATCACAATTTCATATGTAAAACATGATGAATTTATGAAATGTACATAAACATTGTTGGGACTAAAATACAGAGCTATACTTACTGAATTAATTTGAAAGTCCCAGAATCTGAGAGTGAAAGAATTTGAACTGCTGCCAGTTTCCTAAATACTATAATCTCCAGCTTTTACTACTAACAGAATATTATGCTCTGGGATTGCAAGTTTCAGACCAAACTGCAGCTTGGTAGTCATAGTTAACTTCTCTGCTTGTGTTCTTCTGTCCACAGGCTTGTGTCTTTGATGTTTTATCAAAGAATCAGATATTTTTTCTAACTCACTTATTTATCTTTGAAGCAGAAGAGTTTCATGTCTGTCCAAGAATTAAAATGGTCCAACTCTCAGTTATCTAATATTGTTTATTAGAAAATAAACTGGACTTTTATCCTGAGAACTCTGGGTACCTGAAATGACCTCTCCCATTTCTACTGAATGCACAATGGAGTCTCAAGATATCAGTAGTGAGCAGTTGGAATTATGGGACCTTTCCACATGACATAACAAAGTCGGAGAGTGTACTTTAAACACTGGCTCTTATATTTAGATCAGTCAGAATGGCATAGGAGTCAGGAGGGGAAGGTTTACTTACAGTATGTTCATCAGCGTCTGCGGCACTATCACCTCCCTCCCAGCCCTGTGCACCCAAAGATGTGTCCTGGATCTCTGTCTTGTCAGATGAGCTTGGTTCTTCCTCAGACTCTGTGTTATCTGTGTGGGTACACTACAAACAGAATAGTCATGTTACTCATCAGTACACAGCAGTACTTGTTGTACACTGATGTGACATGATGTGCAGCTAAAGGAGTGAAATCATCCAACAGCAGAGTGATGTTTAGACACAACATGGTTCTACTTCAGTCTCACTGTGGACAGCTTGATAACACAGCTGATGTATGTTCATGGCTGTTGTCGTACTGGAGGGCGTGTATCTGTTAAGGGTAATCTTACAAGCTTGTATAAACACAATGCATCAAGCTGAAATGAATGAAACAAATGACAGAAATGCAATGAGAAGCTCAGAGGCCTGTGGCAGATAATAGGCTCTGTGTCCCTGTGTTCTTTTCTGCTGGAGTCGAATGCAGTCAAGCAGAAATACTCATAAATTAACACTCTCATCTACTGGAACTAACAAGAGGCACTCCAGCTGCCTAATAACCCACCATAATAATCACCATGATGTATTATAAACATAAGCAGCTATGCTGATAAAGTCGTTCATTAAGCTAATTAATGGGTTGATTAGCAAATATTTCTAATGACTACTTACTCAGGTTCTGAGTAAATGCTGCTGCCATCTTTGTGCTAAGCTAGGCTAACATCTGTGGACATACAGGGATGAAACATTTAGTGGTTCTTATGTCTGACATTTTTCAGATTTAGCCATTCAATGTATTTGTATCAAAAAGTGGGAGGTTTGAGTGTTGGATCTCTTCATGTACCAGGGCTTTCTAGCCGTCTTCCAGTTTTCCATTAAGTGGAGGCCTCATGGGGGGCAACATGATAGACTGGTATGGAAGAGAACAATATTTCATTATCATCCCCAAAATATTAAGCTGCTATGTGTGTATTTTTGACTGGATCGAAACAGCAAGGCCAGCCTCAGAAACACGAATGTCCATGACCAACTGAGTGATAAAGTTACACCACTGGTCGGCTGACTGTTGGAGCTTCCATACTGGCTGATTAATTGGCCATGAACCATGAGGGTGGTGTTTGTCATTAGATTTCCAATCTGTTCAGACCCTTTTAGTGACTTTTTTTTTTTAAAGCAGCAAACAACAAATCCAGTGAGTTTTTAGATAAACCATAGCTACATTCTGTAGAAGAGAGTGGGCAGTGTGGACAAATACATCCTGATCCTGCACATTGTGTTTTTATTTACTTTTTATGTAGTGAGGTGCATCAAAATGTGGCCGAATTATGTTTTCATTTTGTGTTGTTGTTGCACTGTATTATACATACACACACATCCAGTAAGCATCCAACAGTGATGCAGAAGAAGAGACTTAATGAATGTAAACAGATGAGTATTTTGTGTCTCATTTTACCATCTGTGTTTCAGATGGAGGATGAAGCCTCTCAGTTGGGGGTGAAAAATGTACGAGCAGTGAATTGGAGCTGTCCATTTTTTCTCTAAATGGCATCTTGGCTTCTTGTTCTTGGATCTATAAAACAAGAGACGATGTTGAGTGCAACAACCAGGACCAGGTCAGCCATGTGTCGCATTTGGCTTCCACTCTGCACGCTTATGTTCCAGCCAAACTCTACAGTAGCTTATGTGACTGCTGAGCAACATGTGCTGACACTGCCGACAGAGTCAGAACCATTCTATACTTTAGGAATCTCCAGTCAAATTCTAACTATAAATGTGTAAATGTTTGATAAGTATTGGGTTGATTCCCTGAGCGCAGGTCAGCTGAACACAAAAGATTACATACAGGCAAACAATTTCACATAATGTATATCAAAAAAGTTTCAAAAAATGAATGACTGATGACTAAAGAATAGGTCTGGTAATACTTTTCTTACTGTTTTCAACTAACATGTCCTGTGTGTATCATAGTCAGTGATATACACTGATCAGCCATAACATTAAAACCATTGACAGATGAAGTGAATAATATTGATCATCTCGTTACAGTAGAATGTTCTGTTGAGTCCTGGTTTTAGATTGTAATTTGACATGTACCACCAACTTAAACATTGCTGTAGACCAAACACCCCACCCCACCCCTCCCAAGTGACAACGGGACTCCCTAATAGCAGGGGCCTCCTCCAGCAGGACAGCGCAACCACCACACCACAAAAATGGCTCAGAAATGTCTTGAGGACAAAGAGCCCAAGGAGTTAACCGGGCCTCCAAACTCCCCAGATCACAATCTGATCCAGCATCTGTGGGATGCACTGAAACAAGATCCCTGGAGGCCCTAACCGGCAACCCACAGGACCCAAAGGATCCACTGCCAATGTCTCAGTGCCGGACACTACAGGACACCCCTGAGGTCCCATGTCCATGCCCTGATGGGTCGGAGCTGTTTTGGCAGCAGGAGGGGGACCTACATAATATAAGGAACGTCCCACAGATGCTGGATCAGATTGGAATCTGGGGAGTTTGTGGGCCAGGTCCACACCTTGGGCTCCTTGTTGTGTTCGTAGGACCATTTGTGAGCAGTTTTTGTGGTGTGGTGGTTGCACTGTCCTGCTGGGGGAGGCCCCTGCCACTGGGGAGTGCTTTCGCCATGGGGAATGTGTGATTGGTTTGTAACAATATTTAGTTGGTGGTATGTGTCAAAGTAACATCGCAAACAATTTCCTGTTAAGGATCAATAAAGTACTATTCTACCACTGATCAGTGTATCTTCTTCCTCTGAGCCACAGCGTGCAACAAGTCCTCTAACCTCTCTCTTCCACCGATGATTTTACATTGCTACCATATTACTATGTTATTGTTATATACTGTTGCCACACTATTGCCATGATAATATTAACACCATGTCCTTTTCCCCACACATATACAGTTTCTGTACACACCAACCAGCCCAGGATCACACAGAAAAACACATCACTGCCTTTCACATACATTACAAACATATACCCACCTCAACGTCATCCAGTCTCCTTGACTCTTATCATATCTTATCATGTTATCATATCAACATTGTTTTCTGTCATCTTCTGAGTTTTTCTTTAGATTTATGGTTTTACATTCTGTCACTATTTCACCAGTTTAAGTAAAGTAATAAGCTGCTGCACAGTTGTCCTCTTTTTAACAGGAGAACACTGGGTGACATGTTCTTCATCACCATGAACACACAAACTGTAGTTTAGTTTAACTCCCACACACACCGTCCTGCAAAATGAACAAACAAATGAACCATTTCCTCCTGTTTGAGTAACATTTGTCAGAAACTACAGTGTTTTAGTCAGTTTTAAGAAAATGAAATATTCACCTCTCAAGGAGCTGAGAGTCAGACATACTTTGTCATGTAAAAGCCCTTTCAGGTATATTGTTATATATTATCTGTCTCACATTAAGCTGTAGTGCCAGTTGAAAAGTCATTTGTTCATGTATCAAAATGTCAAAGTGAAAAAGGAAAAGATGCTTACAGTTAGCCCTGTGGTTGTAATTGCTAGTGCTGTCATGGCTTTAGATTACATTCATGTCACCTTCAATAAGAAAATGCTCAGACCTGTGTCAGAAGATTTTATTCAGAAAATGTAATTGTCTCAGTGTTGGTACCTGTTGTGGTTGGCCCTGGCCTTCAGTGGGTTGTTTCCCTGGTGCAGATGATGTAGCATGCTTGAGGTATTCCCTCCACCACAGAGTCACAAACTGTTCAATGGTGTGTGAGGAGCTGTCATCTCTCTGGCTGCTGGAGTTCCAGGGTTTCACTGCTCCTAGGAAATGGATGATCTTTGCCTCGTGGCCAAACCTGCAGGAACAAAAATCCAGCATTTTCATCACGGCATTGTCAGTTTTGTTTTCTACTCTAATTGGTGCCAATTTATTTTGGTTTCCATTAAGATACATCAAACATGCATCAATCAATTAAAGATGGCAGTGGATGCAAATAGACACAAATTAGCTGCAGTCAGTGCAAACTGAGGCAAAGACTTATCCTGATGTCTCTGCAACTTACAGAGACAAGAGGAAAACAGAGAGAGACTGGAGGAAAAAACCCAGCTGGAGGTCTGAGATCAGTCTGAGCTGCTACAGCTAACATCTACAGTCAGTCCACCAGCTGTTTGGATCAAACACAGAATTTGTGTGAATAACTCAAGATGAAAATTCACTTTATGTTCTGTCTGAACATAGGAAAATATCCTTCAGACTGTGAATCTGCAAATCAGACAAAACCCAACAGGGCTCCTCAACCCAGGGTTTAGAACCTGTAAAAACAGATATACACATTAGTGAGGAAATGATTTTTGGAGCTGTAATTTGCAGGATCTCTCTTGTTCTTCATATTTAAAATAGTCAAAATTTATTGTATAATAACAGAACTAGCACAGTTTTTATAGTGAACATTTACATTTTTAAAGGACTATAATAGGTCTGTACCAATATATAACATCTGTGCATATTATGGAGCCAACATCAGTAGTCGTCACAAGTTTGTGAAATCAGTGTTCATGCAGTTCAAAGCTGTCCCCGGTGATGTTATAAAAGGACTTTCTACTCTTTCATATTGTAAAAATATGGAGTTCACTGAACTAGATATAAATAAAATTATATAAAATTCACAGTTCACCTGGAATCTCTCAGGTCTCTACTTAAGACTCTGATAACAGAGCTAAACATGTTGCTAATCTAATCAAAAACAATCACTCAAACCTAAGAATGATGTTCAACATAGTGAGCTGTGTCACTGATCCCTCCCTGAGCCATATGTTAGAATTTCTCTCCATCTTCACTCACAACATCACTGATATAAGAAGATAAATTCCTCTCACAGTCCTCTACATATTCTTCCTGTAACATTTTTAAAGAAGGTTTTTTAACACAGTGCCCCCTCTAACTGCTCTCTGTTGACAGGCTTGTGTTCAACCACTTTTTAAAAGACCTTCTCCTCATTCCTCTGATCTTAACATTTTCAGGTCTATTTGTAAGCTCCATTTTTAGCTGTTATATATGATATATATGTTATATATAATATTTCCTGCAGCTAAATGATGACAAGGGAGATATTAATCACAGGTCAAATACTCGATTATCAAACAGTCTTGGTTCACTGCCTCATCCAATAACTCTTGAAATCTTGGTGTCATTTTTGATCAAAATTTTACCTTTGAATTATACCATTTATTTCTACCAAAGATCTGGAAACTGCCATCCACGCTTTCATTAGACTATTGTGATTTTTTCATGTCTAACATCAGAAAAAGAAAATCCCTCTCCCGACTCCAGCTCATCCAGAACTCTGCAGCCAGGATTTTAACTCAGACTAAGAAATATGTTCACATTTCACAGATCCTGGCTTCCTTATGCTATCTGTTACTATCTGTTACTTTTAGAATTGATTTAAGATTATATTAATTACTTACAAAGCCCTGAGAGTCATCACCCCAAGTTATTTATCAGATCTTGAATGCATTGTTCCTTGTTGTTCCAAGGTCTGTGTAATCAGAATGTAGCTGTGCTGAAAAATGGCCACAGGTGGAGCAGACACACTCACTGTTGGAAAGCAGGGAGGTAGCTGTAGATGGAGCTGGCACTGAGGTTGTAGACAAATGGCAGGTGTTTACTGATGTCCTCCACCGGCCAGCTGCTGAAGAAAGAGTTGAGCAGGCCCTGGTCCCCTCCTGACAGCAACACACACAACAGAGGGGAACAAACATCAATACTGTAGAAATCACTGTTCTCTTCATACATCTGTCAGCGAAGGAAAGATCACAAATCGTCCATCGGGGTGTTATATTTCTCTAATTAGTCCAGCACCTTGACATCAGGTCAACAAAACAAACATAAAGTACAGCCTGTGATCCTTCACAACATATGGACAGGGACATGAATGGCTACTGTAACTATCCTGAACTACATTTATTTTATATTTATACTTTATCTTCATTTTATTTCATTTCATTTTATAGAGATATGTAATGTGTTCTTCCAGTTGTAAAATGTGAAGCAAAGACCTATGATAGGCCAGGAAAAGGTGTATTTGCCCAATCAGCTGCTGGAAGGGTCATATTCACTTAGTGATGGTGAGAACAGACAGCGATTGTTCAGTCTACTGGAAAAACCAGGACCTCAGTGACAGAGGAAAAACTGCAGACTGGTGATGACAGACGATAAAAAAATGATAAATGTCACTCAGTCTTCCTTTATAGCCAAGTGTCATACAAAGCCTGCACTCAACAGTGGACCATTTTCATCCACTGTGAAAGAGAGAGAAAAGAACAAACACATTGTCTCTCCTTCTCATGTTGGATGAGAGTATTCAGTTAGAGCTCACAGCATTCTCTACTTGAAACGGCTGAGCCCAAACACGCAGTCATGTGTTACCATCAAAGCTGCCGTGCTGCAGGGCGTGATCCAGGAGCCTGGTGTGGGTGTGGAGGGACGGTCTGAAGACAAACACGCCTGAGTTGAAGCAGTCTGGCCACCCAGGATCTGGAGCCGCTGACAGCTCGTCTCTCTCAAACAGTTCATCCACGTTACACAGAACCTGAAAGGAAGCAGTCCATCAGAGGTCGGACAGGTTGGATGTTGTATGTGTGACTGTATGTTTGAAGGCTGTTACAGACATATTTTGACTCGAGCTGCCTGCAGATGGGTCATTCTTTTAACGGGTCAGTTCACCAAAAAAAACAAAATACAGCATCTGTCGGAGAGATTTCTGCTTCTACCCCAGTACCATGTAGATGAGGGGTTTGTTCTATTTTGTGCTGCTCAAAGCAGATGAGCATTACAGGTGTGCTGGAGCTTCGTTGTCATGGTAACAACAATAAACAGGCTGTCAGCGTGGTACAGTCTCAGTTTGGGGTTAGGTTCAGGAAAAGATGGTGGTTTGGGTTAAAACCGTCATGGATTAAAGAAACAACGTCTACTGGGTTCAAACAGGAAGTAACACAAGTCTACTGTGTGACAGTCCAGTGATCTGTGACCCAATCATTCCAGCATCCACTATTGTAGTATATCGCCTCCACTTTTTCTGTCTGATAATTTGCTGTGGGCAAGACAGTCCAAAACATGCATGCCTTAGACAACTGAAATTAAGTAATATATATATATATATATATATATATATATATATATATATATATATATATATATATAAATTAATATAATAATAAATCCAAGTCAATTTTGTTTAGGCGCCAGAAATCTGGCAGAAAACTTTCTCAGGCACTTTTCATACAGAGCAGATCTACCTGGTCTGGTTCAACTGAAACATCACTGTCATTTAACACACGAAACCCACTGTACATGTATTTTATAGAGAGTTATGAAAAGTCATGAGTGGGTGGATGGTTCCAGTTTATTAAAACTTGGGTCTTATTTTTGTAGCTTTGTCCTTGTCCTTGTTTCGCACAAAGGAAACACTGACAGTATGAACAGGTAGCATGGTTACACTCACCAACGAGTCTTTGACTGTATATATGGATATGTAGAAGTGTATTGCGACAGACCTGAAGAAAAATGAACATTCTTTAAAACATTGGGACACCTGTGTGTAGTGGTGGCATTATTTAACACATTATCCTAATTTGTAACACAATAAGAAGAAAACATCTATTCAAGATCCAGTGTAGTAGTGACATTTGGTATTGTTAGACTATCTATTCCACCATTCATGTGTACAAGTTCATGTGTGTCAGTGCAGGTATGACCCTGAGACTCTATCTTCATGTGTGTTTACTGAGCCCAGTCTTCAAACATGCCTGTTCCAACTAACATGAGAACATGTTTGCACTGACTAAACAGAGACAGGAGCTACGGTAACAGTGTCCTCTGAGACATGTCCTCTAACATCAGTGTAGGTGCTGATTTCAATGAGAACATGGTTGACCAACAGTTCAGAACACGAGAATGAATGGACTTTAAATGTTGACTGATGGCCAGTTTACATGCTGTACAGTGATTTGTGTAATATGTGCTTGGGCATAGGTTCACAGTATTTAGACTGAGCCTGGAGTGTTTCTCTGAAGACTGATCAAAGCTCTGGTTTGAAATGTGTTAAACATAATGAAAAAGAATAAATGAAGGAATAATCTCTCTCAAAGGTAAGCTGCTTATATGTGTAATTGTGTCTCTTGGTTTGCTTTTGCTTGTTAGAAGCATGAAACCTCTCAGACACTGCTCTTCTCCTGCTACAGTGATAATGATGCTCTGAGAGCCATAATATTTCTGGCGCCTTCTCCTTTCTAATGGCTTTACTAATGGTGAATAAAACATTTCAATGCACCCATTTGCACCAAAACACCAGTGCCATCAGAATAATCTGAAATAATCACACAGACATTCTCACATGTGCCTTTACATAATGCTGATATGTTCACTCACCAGTGTGTCAGCATCCAGAAAGACACACTTGCTGTACTGGGTCAGAGTCCAGCAGTGGATCTTAGTGAAGGTGACACCGAGCTCAGGACGTCCCAGCAGGGCCAGGTGGAGGCGGTCCCCACTGTCCATCACATCCACCTCAATGACCTCATCAAACACGCTCTTAAGGTCAAGCCTGTTGGATAGGGATTCATACAGGTGAATATACAGTGTATTTGAGGACTGGGAATCTATATTAAAAAGCTGTCGAACAGCAGCAGGGAGGGATGCAGGGTAAAAACTGCAATAAATAATGTAACAGCAACAAATGACGTTGGAGCTCAGAGAAATCCCACACAGACAGAATAACTTTAAAGACCCAGTGACAGAAAGTCTCAGGAGCTGACTCTCTTTGACCTTCACATTTTCTGCCTCTGTATGTTGAATAGCTGATGTGCTTGTGCCAACTCGTGTTCTCCCTGTGGTCCACTACTCACCTGCATGTCCTCAGCTGAACAGAACATGGAGGCTTCTATAACTTCACTGTTATTAACAACAAAGGAACATGTGAGATAAATGAAATTAAATGCAGCAAGCAAAATATTCTCTGGACAGATGACTATGTTCTCATTTAAACCTGCAGAAGAAGAATAGATTAATTTGTCTTGGACATATACAACACTAAATGCATGCATGTTTGTCATCTATATACTGTACACACACAAAGCAAATCCCCACACTCATATTACCACTAATAAACCATGGCACATTCGCTTCGTACAATGTATCTTCACGGATCTTCAACCAGAATGAATAAGTGTGAGGTTAGCTGGCTCATCATGTAAAACTGATGGACAAAAGGATTTCTTACAAACTGTTCAGCCTGCATCCGGGACTCTAAAGCATCTACCTGAGTGAAGAAACTGGTTCTCTGGGTGGAGGACAAGGTTGTGGTCTGAAATGATCCTCTGGGCCTGTCTGTTGATTATTTCATTGAAGATATAATTCAGGATTTCAACTGTACACCAAGGTTTCCAAACCAGGCTGCAATGCCACAGTGAGTAACACTCATACAGCATGGTGGAAGACGGAAGGTTCTCTGATCAACACCAAAGACTGTAAATCTGCAGAGAAAGTACAATCTCTGTTGAACCCTAAAGCAAATAGTATACACCTGAGAACTCCATGTCAGTTTGTTGTCAATGTGTAGGCCCAGGTATTCGGAAGAATCAACCTGAGCTAGCAATTTGGGGTTGAGCACCATCTCCTCTGTCTTCCAAACTTTAAGGTTAAGGGAAGCACAGGTCACGTTTCTGGATCTCATATTTGTATGTAGCTGTGGCAATTCTGTCTCACATGAGACCTAGAATAGCTGTGTCATCAGTGGCCTTGTTCAAATTGTTCATAGAATGTTGTTCAGTTCATTTGACCAGTTCATCCATGACATGTAAAGATTCTTTGGCGGGTTTTATGTTGGCAGCTATTTTTAAGGATTGCACAGTTCATGGTCTGAAGGTTTCCCTCCCTGTGGTGTTTCCTTGCAGCTCTTGGTCTCTGCTTGAGGTCCTCTTGTGCAGCTCTTAATAGTAGGTGCTCACTGCTCTTAACAGAAACAGCACACTTAACATTTTATCCTTCTGACAGTAGCTTCTTACATCTCCATCTCCTCAACTAGTTGATAACTATCTCACACAGAAATACTCCAGCCTGATTGGTTGTTGCTGATAGGCAATTATTAAGACCAACTATATCAGGGAACCTAGGAACCACATTCCCCACACCCACCTTGATGGTTGTGAGATGTTTGGTGTTACCATGACAACAATGCTGCGAGTTGTCCCGTGCCGCCGTAAACTCCTGGCCACCACTGTGGCTCCCATGCAGTAGGACTCTGTGGTGGCCAGGGTGACGAAGGCCTCAGCAGCTGGAGAATGATCAGATGTCAGGATTAGACTGAGAGTGACTAATATGAAGTTTGTTAAAAATGTGTCACTGATCAGGTTTTTGGTGTCCCTGTTAGAGGATCCCGTCATTAAACTGAAGCTGTCAGAACTGATGAGACTGTTGTGAAAGACTTTTTGGTAACACTTAATTCTACAGGACTGTAACTTCCAAGTTCTTCCAAAGATTTGGTTACAATTATAGGGAGAAGCAGTATTTGGTTATATTGCAATTACAGTGATTAAGTCAGATTACTCCTGTAATTTTAGGACTAACATTTCATCTGAACATATACAAAAATGTGGACAATTCAACATACATGGAGAATTAAGTTTCCAATAATTAACTTATTTTTGAGATGTCTCTCAAGGCAGTTCCTATTTTCCATTTAATCTGAACCCATAGTTCTCTCCAGGAAACTTGGTAGAACTCAGATCCTCAGGCTTAGATGAGAAAGGGTTTGAACTTAAAACTCTGAACTCTGTAAGCTCTCATGTGGATTTGTCCATAAATGGGAGGACACAAAAGAATAAACAAACTAAAGAAAATGTTCTGTATATTATATGTTGAAACAGATTCAAATTTATTTCAACCTGGCTTTCTCTGAAACCTCAGCTTTACTATATCTGATAAGCTGAGAAAAATGAGGCCCTCAAAGTCTGCACCCGTCTCCTTTATAAAGCCGTTCGCATCTCATTAGACTTAGTCTAGAGTCAGAGTTACTTTTGGCTGATTGGCTGCCGATACCATATCTTAATATAATGAGATTTTGCTGCACTGATTTAGGCTGAAATGACTGGATAATTTCTGTTTGGTACAGAATGAATCACAGTTGATTCTAATACCTGAAACACAATTTGATTTCTCTCACATAATGTTTTTTAAAAGAAGAAAAGTTCATGTTGTAAGAAGCTTTTACAGTTGTATGCTAACCAATAAGTAAATAAAATATGAAATTGAAAGCAAAATGGCTATTATGGCTCTTTTTATGTATTTATTTCCATTCTGGTTTTAGCATAAGGTTAAAACCAGTTCCACATGGTGCATCAGTGTGTGTGTCAGGGTTTAATTTTCCTGGCCTGCAGTCAGATGCAGAGGCATGTAACCTTTTGTCAGCAGCCATCTGAGCTGCGTGTAGTTTTACATTCACTTGGCACACTGAGCAGAGTGTGGAGGAGCAGAGAGACTATTCTGATTCAAGTCAAACTGGGTCACTACACACTTCTTTATCATTTCAACACTCAGAGACAGAATCACAGTTCTGCTCCAAGCTGAAAGAGTGGGGCAGTTCTGGGAGGCTGGTCTTTTACTTACTAAACTTAACCTGTGTAGAGGTCAACCAGCAGAGTGAAGCACGTTTTACTCCTCAATAGTACTCATTAGTAAAATACTGTACATGTTCAGATCTACATCATTTATGTTAAATGAAGTCACCTACCTGACATTTTTGATGTCTTAAATCTTCTGCAAATCCAAGAAAAGATTGGGTACTAGCTCAACCTGTATGCAGAAGCCCGCTCATACAGTCCTCTAGGAATAGCCAATCACGCGGGCCCAGATGACAGTCTGCTACTGGAACCTTTCCTAAATACTGAGGGGATGAATTAGTGTGTGACACTCCACATGAAGTAACATCCCAGTCTGTTTTGAACAGCAGTGGGAAGAGTCTGTGTGTGCTTATCTGTTTGTTCAACTGGTCATTCAACCAGTAGAAAGTTAGCTTTGCCCAGTGTTGTGTAACAGACTCCAGCTTCACAGCGTGCCCTGCTGTCCATTTGGTGATGGTCCACTCACACACTGTGTTCACTTTCACTTTCCACATGTCAGTGGTGCAGGAATCATCATTCCTGAGACATGTTTTCAACTCTTACTGCACACTGAGACTGAATCAGTCCCAACTCACTCGCTCAGTGGCTTTTTCAGAGCTTTCAAGTGAATTGCATGGTCTTCTTCGGTGAATGGCCTTTACAGAGTTGTCATGAAGGTGCATCTGTTGACTTGTGACTTTAGTAGCTGTTATATCTTCTTCTAAGGTAAGTATGAAAGTGATATGGACAAATGCTCCAGAAAAACTAAAGTCGATAGACCAGAGCTCGGATTTTGTTTCATTATAAGGTTAAAAATTTTACTTTTTTCTTGCCTTTACCCAACATGATATATCCTAAATGTAAAGAAACCTAATAAAAATGCTGTACAACAGCCAAGTGTACAAGCACATGATCATAAAAAAAATTTAAAAAAAATGAAGGTAAATAAAGGTAAAACAGGACTACATGCACTGCAGCACAAGCAAACAGGCGACACATACAGTACCAGTCAAAAGTTTGGACACACCTTCTCATTCATTAGTTTTTCTTTATTTTTATTACTTTACTTACAAAACTGAAGACATCAAAACTATGAAGGAACACATATGGAATTATGTAGTAAGTGTGGAATTTCTTGCTTTCTTAATGTGTTTGAGATCATCAGTTGTGTTGTGCAGAGATGGGGTTGGTACCCAGTTCTGTACAGTGAATAGCCCTCTTCAGCTACTATTCTAATCCATATAATGGCAAGAACCACTCAACTAAGTGCGGAGGAAACAACAGTTTACATTACATTACTTTAAGACATGAAGGTCAGTCAATCTGAAAATATCAAGAACTAATCTTGTTCATGAATGTATCCTCGGGTGCATTCACAAAAATCATCAAACACTATGATGAAACAGGCTCTCATGAGGAGAAAGACCAAGAGTTACCTCTGCAGTAGAGGATAAGCTCATTAGAGTTACCAGCCTCAGAAAATACAATTAACAGCACCTCAGATTACAGCCAATATAAATGCTTCACAGAGTTCAAGTAGCAGACACATCTCAACATCAGCTGTTCAGAGGAAACTGCATTAATCAGGCCTTCATGGTCGAATTGCTGCAAAGAAGCCACTATTGAGGAAGAACAAGAAGACAACTGCTTGGGCCAAGAAACACAAGGAATGGACATTAGACCAGTGGAAATCTGTACTTTGGTCTGATGAGTCCAAATTTGAGATTTTTTGGTTCCATCTGCCATGTCAGCAGATGGTTTCTACATGTGTGGTTCCCACTGTAAAGCATGGAGGAGGAGGTGTGATGGTGTGGCAGTGCTTTGCTGGTGACACTGTTGGTGATTTATTCAAAATTCAAGGCACACTTAACCAGCATGGCTACCACAGCATTCTGCAGTAACATGCCATCCCATCTAGTTTGAGCTTAGTGGGACCATCATTTGTTTTTCAACAGGACAATGACCCCAAACACACCTCCAGGTTATGTAAGTGCTATTTGACCAGGAAGGAGAGTGATGGCCTACACAATCACCCAACCTAAACTCAATTGAGATGGTTTGGGATGAGATGGATCACAACTCATGAACCCCCATCCTTTGGGAACTCCTTCAAGACCGTTGGAAAACCATTCCAGGTGACTACCTCATGAATCTGTCATCAAAGCAAGAGGTGGCTATCTTGAAGAATTAAGTATAAAACATAATGTGGTTTGTTTAGCACTATTTTGTTTACTACATAATTCCATATGTGTTACTTAACAGTTTTGATGTCTTCAGTATTAATCTACAATGTAGAAAATAATAAAAAAATAAAGGTGTGTCCAAACTTTTGACTGGTACTGTATATAAATACATAATCCACACTCTTTTGAATGTCATGATTAGAATGATACATATATATACAGTATATATATATATATATATAAGTCTACTGAAGATGATTTTAATCCGACTGCAAAAACCCCTTAAAGACTCCAACAGTAGCTAGCAACAGAATGATTTCATCTGATTATATTCATATAGGATAGGATAATGCTTGGTATAGCCATTTCCTGTTTAACACTGTGTAGAGGGTTGGGTCCAGTAACAACCAAATCAGTTCTGTTGATGAAGACTGTGTGAAAGCTAGTTTGTGGACCTTGTTTTGATACTATTTTGTTACATATACAGATACCAAGGTCAAAAATGAACATCGACCTGGGGCGCCCCCGTAGCTGAATGGTTGGGGTGCGTACCACATGGGCTCAAGTGCCCTGAGCAGCTGGTCCCTGGATCGACTTCCGGTTCGGCCAGACCTTTACTGCGTGTCATCCCCTGCTCTCTCTCCCTGTTTCCTGTCTCATCTCCACTGTCCTATCTAAATAAAGGTGACGCCCCCCCCCAAAAAAAATAATAATAATAATAAAAAAAAAAAAGAACATCCACGCCCAAACCACTCATAGACTATACAACAGAACTTTATTGAAAACGTACACATTCACAAAAGTAACAATCATCGAGTCAACACATGTTATATACCTAGATAAACTTTATGCTTGTAAAACACAGACAAGTAGAAACATTTCCTAAAATACACTTCAAACTGAGATCATGGTTGTTGATACTGAAATCATACACACAGCATCAAGCCTAAAGCAAAACTCAGCAGACATCTATACACATTATTCTCAAGTATTTACAGCTCACAAGGAAGCAACTCATTTTTCCCCACCTGTAATCCCATGATGCAATAGTTCTGATTTTATCATACTTGTTTTTCTGCCTCTTTGTGACTCAGACAAACTGATGACACATGGCTGTGTCAGTGGGAATCAGCACAGATAACATAATACATGGACATGTAGTGAAAACAGACAAGTGCATCTGCGTGGACTGCGTGCCGCCAGTGTCTGATGGCTGTTGCGCTGACGCCAAGTAAAACTGATAAAAAACACAAAATTGCAACGCTCCATCCTATCAGGTTATTTCTAATCAAACATATTGATTAGTGCGGCTTTGAGGAAGTAAGACTTTAGGGACTGAAGTTACAGACAAAAATGGAGTTTATAGTTTGAAGTTTGGGATCAATCATGACACAAGCAAAATGCTGATACTCATACTGTATGTTACATTTACATATGTGATACAAAACAATGAATGAATGAAACAATCTCATTCACAACAATATGTCATTCACTGGGTGTATACATGTAGCAAGTTTCTCCTTTGTGTTTCATAACCTCCATATCCTCACACCATAATCAGTGTTTTAGATTAAAAAGTTCCTTCAGTTGGATTTAGATCCAGTAACATGACGACTGAGACATGTTTGTGTTATACTGTAGAAGGATTACTAGAGCCATTATTTACCTCAACAGCAGAGATATCTGGAATTTATTTGAAATCTACCCTGTTTTAGTGATGAATTTGCTGTTGGTGCAAAGTCAACACTCCCTCCATGTTTACAGGTTGTCATGATAAATTCATTCTAACATTCACTTCCACAGGATGAACTCCATCACAGCAGTCATATTATACTCACCACTCTGCTGCTCTCACTTCCTCTTCACAAACACTGTTTTCATACACTCATTATTCCCAGTGGCTTGCAGTTTTTTAAATTGCTCTTCTGTCAGTGAACCTAGCTTTTCCTGACAAATTATATATTTTTCAGATTAAAAGCCTCCCAGTAAATTCAAATTAAACAGCAATGCCCTCCTGTTCCTGGCAGGCTCTTAGATTGAAAGAGCCAAGTTAATTTGACAGCAACTTAACACTAATAAAACATTTTTTTTTAAAAAGCAAGATGGAAGCAACTGGAATTCATGAGTGAATGAAAACATTATTCATATAATTAAAAAAAAGAAGGTGAGAGCAGGAGAGTGTTGAGTATGCTACAGCTGTTGTTGTTTGGGAATTTATGAAGTATGGTTTATCTGAGGTGTGCATTTAAGGGCTGGTTTGTCCGCAGTGCCCAAAAAAAGAACAGGTCTTTCTTACTTCCAGTGGTATGTGGCCTTATTTGTCAAGACTCTTAGTTGTCAGTTAGTGATATTTCTGCCTCCACTACAATACTGTGGAGGTGTATGGAGCCTCACTATGAGGAGTTATCCACAGTAGCATTTTCAAATCTAATTCTTTGAGGCTCTGAGCAGAACAAACTGAGTTCAGTTCACTTCCATTGTATTGGGTCAGAGGCAGAAATCGTGAGACGGATACCTGGACAAATAAAACTATGTGCGAGCCTAGATACCACAAAAGTTTTTTTTCTTATAATGTGGGTGAACCAGCCCATGAGGATATAAGGCACAAATGAGAAAATACTGTACATCCACTCTGAGCAGACAGATACAGATACAATGACAGTTGTTCGATCCTTCTCAGATGCCGGCTTGGGTGGGGAGTCTGCTATTCTGATTCCCTCAAGATCACTAGAAAAAAACATCTGTAGCAAACACCTGACATGACCCCACCCGTGCAGCAACTATGTTAAACAACACACACGTACAGTATTACTAAAATGTAAGAGTCAGGTCTGACAGACAGAAAGGAAAACAAGACCATGTATTCATGGGTCCAGTCGTCACACACACCCAAATTTCTGTGCAAAACTCCTATGTGTTGAAATCATCACTCAGCTGTTCTAATAAAAAGGATTATGATTTAGTTAAAAAGAAAGAAAAAATAAATGATATACAACTGACTGCATTTTAAGTTCGACTCTGGCTGCAGAGAGACCCAGAGAAAGTCTGATTTTCTGTACCAGAACTGAATGTTGACTGAAGGTCTGTGTCTCTCATCTTGTGCTGATGACAGGGCATCTAGTTGGTCCTGAGCAAGTTGCTGAGAACTGAAAGTTAAAAGAAGAGAACAGAACCATGAGTGCAAAGAGTCTGAACAGATTATATAACTATATGCACTACCTGCAGTTTACCACTAGTTGTCAGGCTACACATAGATTTGGTTACAATGTTTGCGCCAGACATGCTGAATAGATACTGTGACAGCTGATCTGTTGGGGATATCTAGATGATTCTGCTTTCTACATTCTCGTAAAGTAACAGACGACTCCAGTTCTCTGTTCATTTTGAAGAACTACCATTTTACATGAGTATTTCCATTTGGTGCTTTTTGCTTCTGCTCTGCTACATTTCAGAGGGAAATACTGGACTCTGGATGTAGTTACAGGTTACTTTACAGATTAAAATTTTACACACACAACATTTGATGATCTTAAATATGATGCATCGTAATGACTGAAGCTGCCCAGCAGTGTGAAGTAGCTAAAATCAGCTACAACAATAGAATACTGCTGGCACATTCATAATAATAATAATAATTCAATACTATAATATAGGATGGGACACTATGCATGAAAACTTAAAGTACATTTAGCTGTTAATAATTATGTGCTTTTACTTACTGTCGGAAAGGTTTACTATGAATATGCTTCTTATGCTGATAAAATACTTGTACATAATAAAGGGATGAGGACACTGCTTCAAATTAATAAAGGGGATGAGAAATATACTGAATGGACATGTTGGTGTACAGATGTACTGCAGAACCAAGTGATCATCATCCTTTCATGCTCCCACATAGAAATGCTGAGCAGATCCAGCTGACCTTGAAAATATGACTTTGAAAGAGGGTTGAGAGGCACCCACAGGTCATGAGGGCTCACCCAATGGTTTGATGACTATGAACATGGTGTGTATTATATGCTGTGGTCTTGACAGTCACCAGATCTCAACCAGCTGAACACCTGTGGCAGGTTTTAGAGTCTCTCCACCACCATCATTAGAAGACTAAATGAGGGACTATGTTCATCCTTGAGTAGAGTTCAACACCCAGAGAATCGCTGACAAGGAGCACTGAAGCTCATCTGGAGAGTCTTACTGACACACTGCATGTTGATTTTTACTCACCCATCAGTATAATGTCATCAATAACTCTTTGTTACAATAACTTAAGTTTAAGTCCATGAAAAACAAAGACACTCACCTTGAGGATCAGAGTGAGTACCATGCTGACCTTTCCCACTCTCTGGATCTGCACCTGAACAAACAACAGTGGCATCTCTGATGGCTGCTGTGATAACAGTACTGTACATCCTTTTCTCTGTGACTCTAATTTTGCAACATATTGTCCACATATGCAATTTCGTTTTGATGAATAAAGAGAAACACACTGACCTCCTTGTATCTTGAAGCAGAGTTTTTTCTTTTGGTAAGCAAAGTAACTGGAAGCTGCTCCCAACAGAGCGACTCCTATGGCGCTGACAATCCCTGCAATCGGTCCAGATCCAGCTTCTGCAGGACAAAACACGCAGACACACACACAAAGGAAACCCAAAGTTTGTGAATGTTTACATTGAACTATTAGTCTTTCCCTCTGTTACCTGTTCTATCTGAAGCACTGTGACTGTATAATTCAGGGTAGGGTAGGTACAGGGCATTCAGGAAATATTCAGACCCCTTCACTTTTTCACATATTGTTATGTTGCAGAATCATGCTAAAATGCAAAACTGAAATATCACATTGAGTATTCATGCCCTTTGCTAGCTCAGGTTCCATTTCTCTTGATCATCTTTGAGATGATGGGGTCTGAATACTTTCTGAATGCACTGTACTTAGGGAGCAGGTAATTTTAGCCTACTATTTACAGGTGCTCTCTCATAGGCTTTTATCTAGAGAAACATTTGATAGGATGCTACATTGCTATTCTTCACTACTTTTTTTTTTTTCAATTATCAGAGTCATCAGTGTGCACATCAACAATAAAGTTGGTACTGATTTTCATCTGATTATTTTTTCTCTGGTGTACCTTATTCCTCACTTCCTGACTCAAAAACATTTTCACTCCTAAAGGTGATCTTGAGAGCATTTTAAGTTTAGTATTTTGATGAATAGCAGGTAAAAGTTTGATGTTGAAGTTAGGGCCCTTGTTCCCAAATTGTCGACTGTCATAACCTCAGTTCTCCACAAGGTGGCAGTCAATAACCTTTAATAACAGCCAAAATCTACTCATAATGGGAAAAAAAATGCCCAGAAGCAGCAGAGGTTAAAAAGTAGTAAAGCAAAAACAGATCATAGTCAACACAAAGAAATAAAGTGTGACTAACAATCAGGGCAAAATCAGTCAGTGGATAAAAGAGAGAAAAGGTCCAGAAAGCCTGATTAAAAGCAAATACACCCTAAGTCCAGGGCAGGGTGTGGCACGAAGGCAACACACACATAAACAAGACTGAGACACTGAAACAAACACACTGGCTGCATGGATAATGAGCTTCACTGTTCTGTTGACTGGCAAAACTTCAAAACCACAGTGAGTCATGAGTAAGAGGTGTGTCTTGTGATGGTGCAGCATACTAAAACGGAGGGGTGGTAGCCTGCATATAGAAACAGAACAAAGAGAAACAGGATGCCAGCCTACAGCATAACTTACTGCTGGAAAATGCTGAGCATGTGGCGTTCTTCTTTCCCACACACATGCAGGACACCTGAAGGGCTGGTGTTTTTGTCAGGGCTGGATTCTACAGTTAGGGGGATTAAACCTATCCTACCCATGGTTTGCTTCTGTGATCACACAGAAACATATTTAACCCTTTGACCCCCGACCGCTGACAGTTTCCACTCTTTTTCACTCCCTGAAGGTCTCAGAGCATGTCATAGCCAGACATACCATACAGTATGCTATATGTGCTTATATCTGCATATGAATGATGTTGTGGAAAAGATTCCCAAGATTATCTGTCTTGTTTTTTTCTATAAGATTTTCACAAATAGGACCATAATGTCTCAGACAAAATGGATTCTGTAATTTGTATGTTGTAATTAGTTTTTAGTCATCTCTCTAATTTATTTATTCTCTTTAAGCCCTCTTTAATTTCCTTACCTGTCTATATGCTGAGTGTCCCGTCTTATCTGGATGATGATAGTAATGTCAAACAAACTACTGATAGTGTAAACATAAAAAGACAAACCCAAAAAACGTTATATTCATGAATTTTGTTTCTTTCTCATATTAATTTGGGATGAATATGTTTTGAGTTTTTGAACTACAGTTCCCATCACACAGGTGATAGGATGAAAACAGGAAGCATAACCGTGTGCGGGAAGTGAGCTCAGTATGGGAAACGGCTAGGGCAGTTTTTGTCCTGTGTTTCTTTACATATTAATGAATGTGCACCATGAAAAGTGATTAGCTCCTGTCTGCACTGTAACCATGGAAACAAACAACAATCAGCTAGATTACTCCAAGTAATGAAAAAATGACAGTGATCAAGCAAGATTTGATGTTAAAAAGTTTTACACTGCATATGAATGGTTGTTATCAATGGAAAGATTGAGAGTGACACACTCACAGCAGCAGTACTGTGTATGTATGATTCCTCTTTCTTCAGATCTGACTGAGTTACCACTCTGAGAAGAAGAGAAGGGCTTTTAACACAAACTGTAGCTATCAAATTTCAGGAGAAGCATATAAGCATTATATCAACTGAGATATTGAAAGCATAACACCTGAAAAGTTCAGGTAAAACACAGGAGTCACCACCTCTCACCACTTTCGGGTTCCTCCCTGCTTTAGTAGTGCTTAATGCCAGTTATAGACAACCTGAGGCCCTGGGGGCCGTCAGTGTCAGTTGCCTACCCTTAGATGTATCATAAATCAAACACACCATTCTACAAGTTTGGTTTAATCATTAAACATTACACCTCATGACTGTCTTACACTGCAGTGACTACAGCAATGTTACAACTCCCATACAGACTCAAGGCAAAGAGAAAAAAAAAGTACAAAGAACCCCTCACAAATAAATTGTTACCAAAGAGTACACAAAGAACTGTTGAGAAGCTACAAAGTGCCAAAGGGAAAACCCATCATCTGATCAAATAAAAGAGGAGTTTATCAGAGATAATGAGAAAATTTGGGAATGAGAAGAAACATCCTCTGTATGTTGGATATCTCAGCAGAGTGCTGTGAATGCTGGTTATGTTAAGAATGTGTGCAGACTGCTGCTGACTGTGGAAGATCCCGGGTGTTAGGACTGACAGTGAGTGCACAAAGAGAAACCAGGCGTGTCCAGGCATGAAGTGATAATCACTCACAAAGACTTAACCTTAATATCTGATGATATTTTCTGCAAATAAAGCTAGCTTACTAAATTCTATTTCCTGAGGTACAGCTCACTGATCACATGAACTCCCTAAAAACCCCTACACATGAAATTTAACTAAATAGTTACTCACAGTGGTTTTATCCACTGTGAGTCACAAAGCTCTATTCATCGCCTTATTTAGTAGTAAATGAAAAACCTGGAAAACAATGGCCTACCACCATGAGAACAACCACCATGAACAAAAATATATTTCATCCACCAACATGTGCTGTGTTCTATCCCACACATTTTCATTTACAGAGGTAACAGGAGTTCACTCACACTCCACTGCAACATTTATGTTGTATAATAACAACACATGAATGAGTCATGGCACTTCATGAAGAGCAGAGCAGGGTGGAGAGCAGAAGGAAAGTATGTACACGCCCCGATACAGGGTGTCTGGCAAGTCCGGAATCACAGGGTCAAATCAACATTAGATTATTTTATTGCAGTGCTGTTTTAACCTGACATAGCTGCTGTCAGGGAGGATCAGCAGCACCTCTGAATGATGTGTTATCATCCCTGACTTTCCAGCTGAAGCACAGACCCACAGCTGTTTGTGTCAATAAAGCAGTGTTAAACCAGGGGTCAAAGGGCACAGAGAGTGTAACATTTTTTGTCTTTGTAAACTGTGACAACTGGCTGTACGCTGTTTTACAAGCCTGAGCTAGCTACTGTTAGCTGCTGTTTCAAACAGAGGAGAGATGAGCTCTGGGTGATAAAAACAGGTAAAGGTCATTGGTCAAATATGTCACTCTAACACTGATGTAAAGGGAAGGGACAAAATAACACAAACGCTTCACTATACAACCGACCTGAAGTGAATACAAGAGTTAGCTCAGACTCTGTATTTTACATATGCACTGTACAGTATATATACTGTGTATGTGTATTGGTATATCTGTCAGTCCATAAATTGTCCACAACAATTAAAAATCAGCCCCCATGTAATTCCAACACTATTATCAGACAGACTGGTCATACTGTGGATCACATGCAGTGCCAACATTTTTTGACAGTCTTTTCTACAGTATCTGAGCATGGCTAATAAACCATTCTATGGTTAGGAGTAGATAACTGAAACACTTGGTTAAATTTAGGGAAAGACAGAAAGAAAGGCATGCAATAAGTGTTGATTTCCGATTTGTTATGAGACATTTAGGTCTCCCGCCTGATCAACAGTGCTACACCAACACCCTGACTTTATACCTTGTTGGTTAGAGAATATGCCACTTTCTGTGTTGTTAATCACTGAAGAGAAGTTTACTATATTCATTATATTCTCGATATAACCGTGGAGTTTAGCAGGTGACAGGAGGTTTTTTTAATACGTGAGCACAAATTCTATATTTGTATTTGTGTAATTAATTACTGATGTAATTAATAACTTGTTCACACACATGAACTTTCTTCTTTCATCACCTGCTGGGTGCACACATCTCTCTTACTGAGACCTGCCAGGTTGTGCAGACCAAGTCCAAGAATCCTCATCAGTCTGATCCTAACAAATAACCATTTAGTCCAGTTAATATGATTAAGAGATGTGTTAAGTGCTTCTGTTATTTTGTCCACTCCCTGTCATTGCAGAGTGTCAGAGCTCAAGTTGAAATGAGTTGAAGTACCCAGGAGAGCAGTGCAGATCACAAAGTACAGAAAAATCCAAAATACTATCAGCTTCCTCTGGAGAACATGATTCCTCTCTGATTCCTGACTTTCAAACACCCTACTGTATGTTTTTTTCAACTTGGAGTCCACCAAACACTTCAACCACCGGTAAACCACCAACTGAGTGCCACCTCAGACCTGGGAGCCAGTCAGAACAGAAGTGGACCGATGGCTCATGGCATAGCTTGCAGCAGATCCATGGCCCTCTCTAACAGAGGTGTTAAGATTTGCTTTAAGTTGGATATCCACATATAGAATTCCTCTGGCATGTTAGCATTTAGCATCTTCAGGATTTGGGCCCACAGAAGGTCTGGATCTGCAACGACACACAATCGTAGCAGGTTTTTAGCCAGAGAAACCAGACCTGGGGCACCAATATGAAGAATATACCGCAATGAAACTCAAGCTACCTGTCAGATAATCCTCAAAGAAGCCAGGTTTGTCAGGTCAAATTTAACTAAATGCAACTGATCAAATATCTGAAGAATTAACGATGCTGCTGGAAATTCCAATCTCAACATGATACAAATAGAATCTGACAAATATGAAAAGACCAGTGCTTTGGAAGGCACAAACATAACTTCAAATCTATATATACGTGGAATGGAATAAATCAAAGACCAGCACAAAAACTGTTGAGCAAAGAAACAGAAGCAGGGAACACAGCTTCCTCTACAACAAGAAACAGGAAATTCCCAACAAAAGGTCAAGAGCAGATCAATTCTACAGAGAAGCATCACGATGCCCCGGCTGCCACTGACAAGCGCACACACACACACACACACACACACAGACAGGAAGTACATCCGAAGAACAGAACAAAATCAGAGATGGATTTACCTTGAGGCTGGTCAGCACCACCTGCAAGGAAAACAAAATGCAAATCAATCTACAATGCTTACAATGGTCAGGCACTTTTTCAAATATTTAAAAAAAATCTACTGTCACAAAGACACTACTGGACAGACTTCCTTGACCTCGATGGAAAGACGTGAAGGAGAACTGATAGGGAATAAGGAAAAGAGAACCACAGTATTTAGAGAATTCGACTGCACTTAGACTAGGCTTTTTTTAACATGTGGAAGACATGTACAGTGACTAACTCAGTGCTGTAGGCTACAATTCAATAAGGTTTCCTGTCCAACACTGGTAATGTAATAACATTGAAACAAATGTATAAGTTGAGAAAGTTGAGCCATTAAAATAATGATAAAAAAGGAATTGTGCGATGGGTCCAGAGTAACTGGACAGATAGAAATGTATGGTTTCCTGTTATGGGCGCTTTCACCCTTTTTATAATTTGTTAACATTTGTTAGGGTTAGGGTCTACTTAAGTTCTGGATCGTGTCACAAACATTAAACAGGACCTCTGTTGTGCCGTGGTGTAACTACGACGGTGCATTGCTTTAAACGCTGCTGCTGCAAGGAATTGTGGGACAGCATTCTCTCCTTTCCTTTCGTAAAGGAAGGTCCAGTGTATCCTATGCTAAAGAAGATAAAATAAGAAGCACTGAAGCTCCTTTCCTTAACATTTAGAAAATTGGACCAGCTCTTATCATGGCTGCCACTGAGATACTTCCACTCAGTTAGGAACCTTCCTAAGCAAAAAGGACCATTGGACTGCCCTTAGATGCGGGGCATCTGTTGGCAAAGGGCTTTAGGGCATTGATCATGTAACCATAACATCCCCTATTCAAATCTGTCCCTTTCACCTAAATGCTAATGCTAATATGTTCACAATGTTAACATGTTGATGTTGAGCAGGTACAGTGTTCACCATCTCAGTTCAACTTGAACGGCTGATGGGAGACCTGAGGATGGTGCTTTAAATCATGGCTGCTGCTGCTGGGGTTTGGCTGATACAATTAAACTAACATCATGGGGGAAAATGTAGCACTGTCCTTAAACAGTTTGTTAAGTGGCCACTAATGCATTCGTTATTGGCTTGTTGCGATCAAAGCAATGGTTATGCACATCTCAAGACAGTCAGCAGGCTCAAAGCAAGAGCAGTAAATATGAAGACGTACCATGAGGATCATAGCCAGGGTCCACTGCACCACCTGGATTCAGAAGAAGAAGGAGAAAAGTCAATTTAGTCATTTTCTAATAATGTTTTCCATCCAACAATCCTGAGAGGAGTCTGTTGTCAAACTGTGGCTGTGACTGATTTACATAAGATCAGTGTTACTGTCACTGTGCTTCCTCTTACAGAAGCTGGATTTTATACACTGTGAGTAAAAATTCAGCGTAGAAGTTGAGTGCAGTAAGCTGCAGTTAATAACAGGTTAGGTTAGCTTGCTCATTTATATGATCATGCAGAATCAGATGTGAAAACCAACTATGTGGTTCTAATTACGCTGAAAACCTGTGGCTTTTTATTCCTTTTCCTTCTTTCTTTGGTAGAAGAACTAATTCTTTCCATGCTCTGACTGAAAAACAATACAGAGACACAAAGATATAAAACAACGGGCTGAGTCTGAGCCTTCTATCATTGTCCTTGAACTGTCCACAGGAACCAGGCTGCTTTTAATCATCATCTGACAGAAATCATTTCAGAATGGATAAACAACACGCCTCTTTTTTCTATAAAAACCATGACAACCTATGAAAAATACAAACACTAAATGCACTATATACACAATATATACATATATACTTTTTATTCTTCTGCATGGAGTGCACAGTTTAGAGGAAATTTTGAAGGCTTCCAGAAAATGCATCTGGTTTTTTGGAATAAAAGTGAGGAATTACATTCTTCCAAACGAATGTTTTTATGTAATGTAATTCTGTATTTGTATTTTATCATACCAGCTGGATGAAAGCTCCTGCGAGCTAATATCCCATGAGCTGTATTTTAGACTGAAAACAAGTGAGTCACAGCATGTTCGTCATTGATTGTTTCCTCATGATACATCCCCTGGTCAGTGCTTTATCCTCACACGTGTCAGTCAGTATTTTCAGGGTCTCTGCAACTCTGCTGTTTCTTCATCGTCTACTCTGTGTTCACAGTGGAAAAGTCATGTGACACAGATCTGATGTTTCTATGAACAGAAAAAAACTGCACGCTGGAGAATTTGGTAGTTCACAGGAAAGAGGCATGAAACCACATCATACAGTGCCTGACTACTTTCACACACAGCTCTCTGTATTTTCATTTATGTTTATGATCAAAAAGAGACCTGCACGACCCCTACATAATTAGCCTGATCAGAATTTGTCAGAGTTACCATGACATTCAATAAATATTGCATCACTTCCCCTGTAACACTAAGCTCAGCTGAGTCAAATGTAGTGAAGGACAACCAAACACAACAATGGAAAAAAAGCCTAATGAGTAGTACTGGGGAGAACCCAAAGTACTGCACCCAGCATGTTACTATAGACGGGACACAAACAAGCTGCTAAGTACACATTTAATATTACAGAGAGTAGAAAAGGCTATTTGTGTCCCAGCTCTATAAAATCTATATTGTTAGTTTGTGGATGTTCATGCAAACCATCTGTAAATTGTTAGATTTTCAAGTCATTTGTCCCACAGTAAAAAGTAAAAAAAATGGGTGGAGAACAATAAAATATAATCACCAGTTCTTCCAGAAACATGTTTGCATGTTTAATTCTGCAAACTCTAATGCTGTTCTTGGTTCATACTGCAATTCACATTTAAACATTGACACTCATTGATTTCATCACAGTGCCTTATATAACCCATAGTGTGAACTGTGTTGAGCTGTAAAACATCATTTGGATGTACAAATGAGATATACATTGATCAGCCGTAACATTATGACCACTGACAGGTGAAGAGAATAACACTGATTATTTGGTTACAATACAACGTTCACAGTGGTGGAGCAGTTAGCACTGTCGCTTCACAGCAAGAAGGTTCCGGGTTCAAGCCCAGGGCTTTTCTGTGTGGAGTTTGAATGCTCTTCCTGTGCAATGACAGCTGGGATAAGCTCCAGCTACAGCTTTGTCCTGCTGGAGGAGGCCTCTGCCACTGGGGAGATATATTTAGTCGGTGGTATGTGTCAAAGTAACATCAAGATAAATACCAGAACCCAAGGTTTCTCAGTTTCTCAACATTGTATTGTTACAAAATGATCAATGTTTTTCACTTCACCTGTCAGTGGTCATAATGTTATGGCTGATCAGTGTATTACTTTACCATGATGTTCTGCAGTATGCTCACTGTCTAATGCATGAAAGTGTCATTTGATCACGCAGTTGGTACCACAGGTAAAAGCCTAAAACAAAGTGATGTGTTACCTCCTCCTGAGCGGCCTCCTGAGCGGCCGCCATCAGGCTTGTAGTCCCCACCACTAATATCAACCAAGTCAGAGTCACCAAATGATCCACCGCCTGTAAGAAATCAACAGAACAATGTATGAAAACCAATCATGCTACTCACATACAATTCATACACATTCTGAATTATATCTCAGTATAATGATAGTTATACACATTAGAGCACTAAAGTCTCCAGTTGCAGGCTAAACACAGTTTGTCCACACCTCTCCTCCTGGATGACATTAAGGATAAACTTGCTGTTATTTTGTATTTTATCTGTCGTCCACAACTGTCAGTCCCCGTTCAGCCCCTGTAAACACACGTCACAGCTATCTAGTTTCATTTTTTTAAAGGCTCAGTAATTTCCTAAATAGCTGCTCATTGTAGTTTTTAACAGCAGATGAATCCACATGCAGTGCTGTAGTGAGCACTCGGCACAGCAGGACAGTGTGTGTGGGGGTGAGTCAAACTGAGTCAAAACAGTGGAGCTCTGTGGCTCAGAGAGGGAAGATACATCAGACTGTGACACACACACAGGGTATGTTAGGATGAGACAGTCACTGTTGGTTTGGCTCTATACATGAGATTTATTGAAAGAAATAAAAACATGGTCTTATTCTTTAACATCCATTCAAAACTTGAAGTCCTAAAAACAAGAAATGAGTTTGAAAGACTCACCTCCTCCACTCTTTGGTGGGTTGACAACAGGTTTGTCAGGTTTGGGGTTGGTGTCTGGGGGTGCAAACACATTATCATAATGATAAACTGAATCATTTTCAAGGTAAAAGAAAAGCTGGACAGGCCAGAAATCAAAATGACCGAGACTCCATCCACCTCTGATATGATGTGCATTATACACCATGTTTTCTATGACAAACAACTGAGGGGTGAAGCACTCTGTCAGTAGTCTTAATTCTTTTTGAACAGCTTCTCCATTCTCCATCCATCACTCTGACTAGCTTACCTTATCTGATTATGTTTTGTCTTTCTCTTACATCGCTATTTTTTAAAACCTATTTCTAACTTGCTTTTCATAAAGGGTTCTGTAACTTTGCGTAAAAATGTTGCCAAGTTACAAATGCTGAGCTACAGCTGGTCGGTCACTATTTGTGGTTTTATCACAGTCAATTGACCTAGGCAAAAATCATGTTTTTAAATATCTTTTTAAAAGAGCTTGTATAGAGACTCTCCACCATCAGCTTCAGTGTCTGACAGATTTACCTGGACCCAGAGCATCCTCCAGATTTAAATCAAAGCCACCTACAACACACAAGCACACAAACACTCACCAAGTAATACTTCTCCACTTATCTCAAAAATTAGTAGGCAAAACTTGTTCACAAGTAACTACATTAATGGATCACAAAAACAACATCACAACAACTATCACATGGCTAGAAAACACTAGGTCTTTGAAAAACATTAAAGCGACTTACCAGAATCTCCAGAACTTGGTTTATTGGGTTTCTTGGTCGGTACCACATCTGATGAGATATTATTTATATGGACAAGGAGAAGAAAACATCTTAAACATTTTTATGATAATCAAAAAACTGAAAAATCATGAAGCATGAAACATGAAGCTTCTTACCTGGACCAAATGCATCTAGAAGGTCCAACCCACCTGGACGGGAGAAGGGAGAGGCAAAGCTTAAAACACATGGATTAGTCCAAACAAACTGTCCCAATGCAAACTGAGCTGTTCCATTCAAATTCTATTTACAACCTTAAATCTTGTTGAGATTGTCAATCAGTCATCATCATCTTTAAAGCTCAGATTTGTTTGACCTATGATAAGCTAGGCTAACCATATCCTGACTGTAGCTTAACACACATATTGTCACAGTGTTCTCACCTCTCTCAGCACTGGGCATTTTTCAGTTAGAAAACCAATAATAAAGAGTCAATTTCATCATTATAAAGTCTTGAAGTATTAGTTGCTAGAATGATATAAACAGTATATGAATAGCACTATCACATGGGTCCATGTACATAATGGCCAATCAACATTTTGGAGTGGGAAAACAGAAAACAGATGGTGGATTCTGTTTTGGAACAATTAAATTTGAAAACAAAGAACAACTAGTATTTTTTTGTTTTTTTGTTTGTTTTATGTTAACACAGAAAAAATTAGAAATCAGTTACAGGCTTAAAAACCGTCAGTTTTGTTGTGTGTTAATAAAGCCAGCCTTAGCTAGCTATCTTCACGCACTTAGGGTGAAAATAGATGAGCAAGAAACATGTCTGCTATGAGTGTTTCGGTTGTCAATCAACCCTTAGCTGGGCAGCACAAAAAAGGACTGTGCTAACTCATGGGGATCCTGTGCTATCGTTCATTAGGTGACTTCCGGGGCAAAATAAAAATAATTTAACACGATGAAACAACCCGTAACTGATTTCTCATTTTCCTTGTGCTGACATAAAATTAAAATTAAAAGATAGTAGTTGTCTGTTGTTCGTAAAAAGGCTCTTTTTTTGTTTTCCGTTTACCAACTCCAAAATGAGAAATGGGAAAAGGCTTGTCATCTGTTTTCCCACTCCAAAATCCATTGGCCGTTATGTACATGGACCCACATGGCTAGAAAACACTAGGTCCGTGAAAAACATTAAGCGACTTACCAGAATCTCCAGAACTTGGTTTATTGGGTTTCTTGGTTGGTACCACATCTGATTAAATATTATTTATGTGGACAAGGAGAAGACATCTTAAACATCTTTATAACAATCAAAAAACAGAAAAATCTAAATACATGAACATGAAGCTTCTTACCTGCACCAAATGCATCTAGAAGGTCCAACCCACCTGAAGGGGAGAAGTAAATGGTAAATGGACTGTACTTATATAGTACTTTTCCAGTCTTATCAACCACTCAAAGCGCTTCCTCTACGGGTATCTAGCTCAGTATCTTGCCCAAGGATACTTCAGCATGTGGACTGGAGGAGCCGAGGGGATCGAACCACCAACCTTCCGAATGGTGCGCGACTGCGCTACCTCCTGAGCCACAGTGAAAAGCATAGCTTAAAACACTTAGCTTAGTCCAAACCGTCCCAATGCAAACTGAGTTGTTCCATTCACATAGATGTAGACCTTTTACAGCCTCTTTACAACCTTAAGCCTTGTTGAGATTGTTCATCAGTCATCATCATCTTTAAAGCTCAGATGTGTTTGACCTGAGATTAAGATGTTTAACCTGATCATCAACACCATTTATTGTTGTTAGTAGTATCCATGAACTCTAAAGCAGGAAGTGGCTCTATCTATTTACAGTACACTGTATATGCAGTTGTTCCAAATAAGTGGTTTAGATAATGTGGTTAAAATGTGAAAACACTGTGGTTTCTAAGTGAACTATTTTGTGAAGCTGTGTGTCGCAAAATCACAGTGCCCCAAGATCTCAGCAGTCAATCAGATGAGTTTTTCTCTAGGAATCATGAGTATCTACAGAAGAGGCGAGAACATCTAGAGGATGGCTGTTGAAGACCTAAGGTAACAGTGAGCTCTTCAGGCTGGGCATGCCCTGGTGTATGTGCACTCACATAACAGCAACTAGACTAGAATCATCTGAGTCATAGTGTGATGGTTTGTGCAGTTCAGTGTGTGAGTGTCATCATATCAACCACCAGTTTTTCTTTTATAACACGTCCACCCTCTCCAGTCTCTATGATAAGCGAAGCTAACCACATCCTGACTGCATTTTTTGTATTTAACACACAGATACTGTCACAGTGTTCTCACCTCTCTCAGATCAGAGAGAGTCAATTTCATCATTATGCAGTCTTTAATGTGTTATTTGGTAGAATGATAAACAGAATGACATAACTAGTGTATAAATAGTATTGCATATGATATATGTGTGTGTAGCTTTTTATGGATAGGGAGCCGAGCAGGGGAAGGGGATGAGGAACCAAACCCTTCTGACTCTGCTGTGTCCCCTTCTACTTCAGAAACCAAAACTCCTCCCTCTTGTGAACCTTTCTGTATGAGACACAATGAAACAGTCGTAGCAGACTGATCTGACCCTGGCTGTCATTCTCTATTAGGTGAGAGGATACAAACCATCAGTTTTGGGCTTCTCTGGTTGCTCCTTGGGTTTTGGAGGTGTTGGTTCTAAAGGAACAAAAGGAAATGAGCACTGTTACTACCAAACAGAAAAGCAACATTAGCCATCCTCCCCTTGAGGCTCAATGTTTCTCCTACATTCAAAGCAGAGTGACTTACCATTTGAACTTTCAACTTTTACTAGCTTTCATCTGCATCTTCTTCAGCTAACAGCCTTCAGTTTTAGTTAGTTATACACTGAGTGAATTCCCTATATAAAGATACCTGTAGTTCACCCCATAGTATGTAATAGACTATAAAAAGATCGAATGGATGGATTGAATGACTAACGTGAATGTCTGAGGCTGTCTGTCTGAAGTTACACCATTGGTCAGCTGACTGTCAGCTGACCGGGGGCGTTTACAGGCAGTGTTGCTAACTTAGCACCTTTGTCATCAGATTTCCCACCTGTTCAGACTCCTTTAGTAACTTTATTTCAAAAAGCAGCCAACAACAAATCCAGTGACTTTTTGGACAATTTCAGTTCAGAGCAGCAGCTTGGAAGTGACTGCTGGTTAACATGGAGTCATAATGGGCTGCATTTCGGTCACTGTTTCATACTTGTTCACTTTATTTGGAGCTGGGCTGTATTAAAATACTGTATATGTGAAGCAAACAGGTAAAGGGATGAAACCACCTGACACTAGGAAGAATGTAAATACCATGTGCTCCAGCCAAACGCTAGGTTTTTACTTGGTCTTGTTGGCGAAGAAGACATTTTCCATCATCATGGGAATTTTTGAGGTCACTATTTAGAGATCTTTAGGATTTTAGTTTACAAAAACCTTTGTAAACCCACATCAGTTACTTTTCAAAGGGACTACAGTCAGATCAGTTTCAGGAATAATAAGGCTGCACCACAGTCTGCTCAGATCCAACAGGATCCTTCCTGAGCTAATTAGATTAGTCTGTTTATGAACACGGTGCCAGATTTGATTGTTAATATCCTACTAAAGAGAGAGTCACTCACTTGCATCATTGTCAATGGCATCCGCCAGGTCAAACCCTGTGCGAGAAAGACACAAGGAACAGCATTACAATCAGCATGACAGTCAGTGAAAATCAGCTCCTCAATAAATCATACAGAACCATCAGTTTGAACTCTGGACTCCTGACCAGATACAGGGTTTATCTGCTTTTCTCTAACTACCTATAACTGTACACAGCCACCAGCCACACAACGCTCGGTCTCTTCCTTCATAGTGGAAACACGTGTGATCAGTGTTTGGGTGTTGCAGGGAGTCGTACAGTGTATTTGCTAGTTGCTATGGCAAAGCTGACTCATCCACTGACCTGATAGCTTTGAAATATGAGTCACTGCTAAAGCTAGTGAGCTGTTTGTCCACAGAAAAGCACATTCCAACACTTTTTGCAAAGGAGACCATAAAGCACACAGCTGGCCAATACTAGGATATAAATGATATAAAACTATTAAATTATACTTCCCAGACTGACTAACCTTTGCACACTGTAATTCAGCTGTCTCACAGTGTCATACAGTACCCAGATATACACAGACTTCAGTGTGATGGCGTCACAGTGTAATCTCACAAACCAAAGAGCAAAGCACAGCAGTTACATGAAGAAAAAACACAGTAAATAAAATGAAAACCAGAACCCTTCTTAACAGTGACTCTGGAGAACTGTGTCATGTCTCTGATTAATGAAAATGGCAGTGTTCCTGAGGCACTGTTAGTGCTGAACCAAAGCAAATGAATCAGCTAAAAAGACAACGGTATAAAAACAACCCAAGAACACTCGCAGGCCGAAGTCGAAGCTTACCACACCAACCCTTCTCATAACATACTGTCTAACCTGTTTGGTGTCAATAACTAGACACAAGCTGCCATACTAAAGCATATATTCCATTCTGATCATACACTTTCAGCTCATTACACCTGCAGTGTCTGATTTCTCTGGCAACAATAACATGTTGTGAACACAGCACTGACAGAGCATCACCTCCACAGTTTGTTATGGTGTTTGCAGGCAGTTTCCTCTCTACACATCCAGCAGGCAGTGGACAGTGGTTCTATCAGAGCTTCTTCTCTAACAGTGAGGCTGATGACAGCTTCGGCACTGACCCACCTCGGTAAGGCTGTGAGCCATAAAGCCAAAACACTGAGATAAAGGGGCTGAGGAGAACTGTGGTTTTTGTGATAATTCACTCCAAGCAAAATCTCTCACATACAAGTGGTTATATGATCCATTGTTAACATGATGAAGTAATGTCTAGTTACAGCTGTAGGTTAGTGAGGAGAGCTGGAAGCAGTGACCCTGACACCTAGTCACATAATCACACTGAGAACCTCCGGTACCAGAAATCTATTCAGAACAACTAGGGTGTGATGGCTGCAACATGTCTGACAGATGTGTGTCGATCCTTCCACTATTTTCTGTATGTTTGTCAGCACTGTTTTATTGTTGCACTCATCAAACAATAATGTGGATAGGTACAAGTACCACTTTGCCTACAGACTATTCAGACCAGTTGGTGCTATTTAAACCTAATATGATTACTTCCCTTTTCTATTCCTCTGTGAAACCTGTCTGAAAACACATCTCTTAAGAGGGTTTCAACATTCTTACCATGCTCCAGATGCTGTAAATGACAAAAATAAATCTCACTGAATAATAACACATGATCATTTATGAATATGGTCAAATGTAAAGATATCACATCTCAGTAAAACAGCCTCAACATCACCAACCATGACGGTATAATAGTCTAAACTCCTTAAACCAAAGAGCGTGCCATCTATCTCTGATCTGCGTGCCTGTGGTTAACTCTACCAGTCTTCCTCCTCGTACACACAGGAAGCAGATGCAGCAAGAACACGCACAAAGGACATAAGATTACACCAATAGAACCTTATAGTTACAAAGCTTTATATTATATATTTGTAGTTTACCTTAAATAAGTGAGACTGTCTCATGTAAACTTGTTTGTACATTTTTATTTTCACACTGCACCTCCATCAGATTTAGGACTGTGGGCTGTTGTAGTTTGAATATATTAGTATATATATTACTAATAAAACATGTTTCAGTATTTTCTGACCTAAAATAAACCAAACAATTGATCCGTTTGAAGAAAATAATGAAAATAACTAGCTGCAGGCCAAAGTTGAATAGCATTCCCCTGAGCTGCATACAGAGTTCCCCATAATATTTCACTATCTCATTTCATCTCACCCTCTTTAAATCTCTTTCCAACAGTCAACTCTGACTTTCACTCTTTTTATTTAGTGGCTAAAAATATTTAATGGACCTTCATGAACCATATTTCTTTCCTGTCACACATAAACGACACACGCAGCAACTTGTTTCTAATTCTGGGATACATCCCAATGCAGCCCAGGAAAAAAAGATTCTGCACATATGAACTAAACAAGAAATAAGGTGTTTTATCCAAACACACTGACCACAACAACCACAAGGACCACAGCTGTCATTGAGGACACTGTGATTATCATGGGGTTGAGGCAACCCTCTGCTATGAAGCCTTACACATAGCGAGTATTTAGCATGCTGTTTAACATATTCAAATCTCAGTTTTAGAATTTAGACCTTCATGTAGGTGAATGATGTAGGATTTCTTGCTTTAGTACTAACCTTGGTGGGGGACATTAACAGACCTCAGTATCTATGTACAACTACCCCCAAAACTAAAATAGTCCAAGGTGACCTTCCTGATGGGCCTGTAAGACCTCATCATCTGAGACAAATGTATTCTCACTCTAACAGCTCAGGATTTACACAGAGGCTGGTGGTGAACACAGAGCTGAAGAACACTTTGTCCACATGATGGAAAACTGGGCATAGTTCACCACCAGGATCTGACCACTGGACAGTGACCACAGCCCCAGTTAGAGGACTTAGATCTTAACACCACAACACTTTTAGTCTTTAATTGACCTGAAACTTTCCCTGCGTCCCCTTTAAAGGCAAGTACACTAAACACATACCATAACCACCCTGTAGCCATTACACAACATAGACCTTATGAGGAGAATTCTTACCTAAATCTGCTAATGTTCCACCAAGGAGAAACAGAAGTACAACAATCCTCAGAGAAAACTTCATGTTGACTGGAACGTTTCTTTCTTCGTTATTACGTTAGTTTCTGACTAGTCTGAAGTGAAGTGAAGTGTAGTTTTGTGTGTGTGTGTGTGTGTCTGAGTTTAGCTGCTGGGTATTTGTGGACACAGCTTTCCAGTCCAGACTGGTGTCCTCTTACAGTCTGAGTCAGGGAACGGGCTAGGTGTGGCACCCTCTCAGATGGGCGTTACACGGCCTGTAGAAAATGTTGGATTAACCCTTTAGCGTTGTATTTCCGCTGTCACACATGTGCCGCAATTAGATTAAACCAAAGTAAGTCTACCAGTTAGTCAACTAACTACCTTTTTTAAAGTTATTCTGTTTCCGCAAAAGTTTGATTTGGAGTGACGTCATCAACAGAGCTACAGACCTTATAAAACTGATTTCTAGTGTATACATGTTAACTATATTCATTATTAATTTTGGCACAGGTCTCAGTCACACTGAACTGAAAGTAACTTGTTGAACCCACTCTCCTGTCCTAGTCTCCGAGACAAACAGCGGTTTACGGTACGAACAGTGGACATATGTTTCACTTTAAAAGGTGTGTTCGATGGGGATCATTAGAGGACCCTCATTTTTACTGTAAATGGTAAATTAGAGTCCACTCCAGAGAGCAGGTTTAGACTTCGAAGCCACTTAAATCCTGATCAGTTTCCGCGGTCAGTTCCTCTATGCTGGAGACAAACTCGGAGTCTCTCTGTCTCCTCCTGCAGAGCAACAAGCCTCATTTCCTCAGCCCATCATATTCGTATTGGCATGCTCATCTTATATTATGGAAAAAGCGCTTTGAGCATTTATTACATAACTTTGATATCAGGCGTCATTTTCCTTTACTAGTTCGACAAAGTTGTATTACAGAGGGAAGTGCAGTATGTAACCAGCTCTATGAGCAAGATGCTCTGCAGCATCATCAGCTCCCAGATTGTTCAATTCCTCTACGACCACAATGTCCTGCAAGTCAGATCTGATTCATGCCTAACTGTCACACACCTGATCACATCTTTACCTTAAGTCCTCTCATTAACACATCTGCATCAAAATAAAAATGAAACGTTTTCATATTTTGTAGATCTCAGAGAGGCCTTTGGGTGTATGTGCCATGAAAGCCTCTAGAGAGGGGCACGGGGGTATAACGTCATATTTTACTAAAACAGCATATTTGAATAACAGACGTACAATCAAAGAAGTAGTGACACCGTTATTTTTTTAACTGGGATCACGTTTTGGGGTGTAAGCAATTGATTGAATCGGTGCAGTATTGATCACGAGCCCTGAACCCGGACACCGCGAACAGCTGATTAATATAAACAAGCCAAGTGGTTCGTTTTGTCACTGACAGAATCAAATTGTAATTGTAATTATCTGACGACATTATGGACACGATTCCTACACAGACTGACCTTTTTATTAACTAGAAACGTCGCTATTTTTTTTTTTATCTCAACCAAACTCCATTGGTAAAAACACTAATTTAAGCGACCAGAACACAGGGGCTGCCGATGTAACGCCGCCTCGGTTTGTTAGTTTGTTAAGTTACTGTGGGGCACTTTTACTTATGTAAAATATCTGAACACTTTTTCCACCACCGAAAGTCACACAATAAGACAAACTAACTAATCGATCGGGGCAGCGGTATCCCCGCAGCTCCTGTGTCCTGCTTGGCAAAATTGCCGTTTTTGTCAATGCTGTCTGGTAACGATCGTCGGACACACTGTTTTTGATCAATAATGCACCGATTCGAAAGCTTTTGTCCCTCTCAGACTTATCCTCTCAGTTGTCAACATATTCTATATGTCACGTAACATATGACTATTTATTTGGCATATTTCATTTTTCATTATGCCATATATGTCGGCATAAGTCTCATTGGCCAAAACTTCAACCAACCGTTTTAAAATAGGCACTTTCCACGCCCCCGTTCCTGTCTTAGTAGTAGCACTAGTACTACTAGTAGCGCTAGTAAGGTCAAAACACTCCCACTAGTACAACTAGTGGACATTTTACCCCTACTAGTACTACTAGTGACACATTTTGTACCTCACTAGTAATACTAGTAAGGCAAAATATGCCTGCACTTATACTACTAGTAAGCATTTTGGGCCTTACTAGTTTTACTAGTAAGAACAAAATGCTGGGCATTTTTGGCCTTACTAGTGTAACTAGTAAGTCTTTTTGTACTTCACTAGTAATACTAGTAAGGTTACAATACCTTACTAGTGCCATTAGTGGCCACTTTGGCCTTTACTAGTTAAAATGTAAGCTGCACAGTGCGGCCACTAGTGTCACTAGTTGCAGTTCCTCAGGCCAATATGTAATACTAGTGCACCACATGCAAATGAAGTGGGTGGGAAAATAACAAAATCCTGAGCTCTGATTCATCTGCATTTTTTATTTGAAACCTGAGAGCCAATAAGAACCTTCAATGCACACTTCTGCCTGCCTCCTCATTAGCATTTGGCACAACTAGTACTACTACTAGGCATTTTTGTGCTTACTAGTAGTACTAGTAAGCAGTTTTAGCCTTACTAGTGGTACTAGTAGGGTCAAAAGACACACTACTAGTGCTACTAGTAGGCATTTTGGTGCTGACTAGTACTACTACTACTACGAAACACTTTTAGCCTCACTAGTAATACTAGTAAGGTCAAAAAATGCCTACTAGCGTAACTAGTGGATATTTTTGTCCTTACTAGTGTCACTAGTGCCACTAGTAAGCTGCATGCAAATGAAGAGGGCAGGGCGGGTACTTTATTATTTTCTCATATTTGTTGTATATTTCTGATGTAGGCCTGCTCTTTGTTTATTATGGGGTTATTATGTTAGGTGAGTTATGCTACTGATCTGCAATACTATAGTATATTATTTATATATGGTTACTTACAAACAAAGTTTGCATTTAAAAAGACTCCATTGTAACTGTTGTAGGATTTTATTTTGAATTAGAGATTGAGATCCTCTTAGTATTTTTGTTGGTAACATGTTCATATGACCCTGCTGAAAGGAAAGGAAGGAAAGAAGCAGCAGCAAACACGAGGAGCTGCTTTTCTGTTTAACTTGCTCACAATAGTAAATGACTACATATAGTAGCTTTGTGTTTCTATTTTACAAAGGCAATAAAGCGAGAGAATAACACCTTTAAAACACAGAGGAGCCTGCAACATTTAGAGTTATGCCCACTTCAGGCTCCGTCAGCCGCTGCTCCTCTGCATGAAGAAGAGCCAGCTGATGTGGTTCAGGGACCTGTGTGTGACACAGATAGACCGTATAAAGTCTTCTGCAGTTACTCTGTGACAACAGCATTTCTTCCTGATTGGCTGAAGGCTTCACTGTGTGGCAGATCAGTTATCTCTCCCAGAAACATGCTCTTGTATTTTTATTTCTTATTTATTGTTTATTTTCCATTCTACTCTTATTTCATTCCTATATATGTCTTTTTATATATTGTCTTGATATGTCTTGATACCTTTTTATATCTTATGTAAAGCACTTTGAATTACCTTCTTGTTGAAATGTACTGTACAGCTGTACACCTCCATCTACAGCTCATTTTACACATGGTCACCAACACTATAGGTTTAATAGCCAGCTGTAAAAACAGTTTAGTTCAGGAGTTTGTTATTGTAGAAGAGGTCATATTTTTACCACTTATATTTCATTTGTTTTCGCTCTCCAGGTGATATGATAGCTCCTGTGTTTTAGAGCAGGATACTGTAGGCATCTCTATATGTCAGAACTGATGAGCATCACTTATGAGCATCACTCTGGTCACCTCCTGCAATGACTCTGCACCCCATCACTGGGGCTCTTTTTTAACCAATGACTGGCATGCATTAAATAAATAATCTGGTTTACTATTAAGGTTAATGAAACTAAAATAAGACAAGAGTTAACACTTGATGATTATCTTTATTGATTCATTAAATGTGTAGTAAAATACCTTTAAAGAGAGCATCCCTTAGCAGTCATCTTTACCCTGCCATCAGTGTCATCCTGCATCAGAACTTGTGTATTTTAAATTGTGTTGATTAACATATTGAGTTTATTAATTCATGATAAAGATATAACAACATCAGTAAATGATTATTGATCAAGAAAAAGATTAAGATGTTGAGGCATCCTCTGGAAGACGGAAGCTGTCGACCTGTCCTCTCCATGTCTGAAAACACAGAGGAAGGTCCAGTCAGTTAGAGTGAGCAGAGGGTGTGGATGACTGGAACTGACAGGCCTGATAGAGCCACGGGAAACAACTGATTTACACAACTGGGAGAACAAATACAAAAAAAGAAATGTTTCCCTTTATATCCACACTCACCTTGGAATCCCAGAGATCTGACTTAGATTATGGTCCTCTGATTGACTGATTGAGCCATCAGCTGCCGCAGCAGACGGAGCTGCTGATTCTGATTCTCAATGATTGTGCTCAGTTTTTTGACCACATTTCCCTGACAGTCTGAGGAAGAGTTTAGAGAAGTGTCATCACTTTGTCCACGAGAGAACATTACACATGGAGAGAGGTAGTTTCATTCAAAATTAGACAGAGAAATATCTCAAAATTTTATGCTCAAGAAGAGAGGAGATTCAGGTTTGTTGACTCACCTCCTCCGCTGGAATTATCAGTGGGCTTTACAGCTGGAGAACAAGAACATAGAACAGAAGATAAAAGGTAAAAAGAGGCACACAGCACATCTGCTGAGACACTATGTCTACATTAAGAGTCAATTATGAAACATTTCACTGAGACAGATACATGATTGACTTATGGATATTCAGAAAAGATAAGAGATAAACTAGATAAAAAGGACTATTTCAAAAAATGTCTAATTTTTTTTCACACTGAATAGGCTGACACTTACAGTAACAGTGACAGTATTCAGTTTGAGGAATAAAACCTGAGCCTCTGCACCTTTCAGGATCTCAGGAGCCAAGTCTAAAATGCCTTTATGTCCACAGGATGGCGCTATTCACTCAACAGTCAATAACTTAATCCCTGCTTTCTGACAGTGGAGTCAAACCTTGTTAACAGAGGTGAATGAGAGAGAGTTGTATTTATTTTATTTTATTTTATTTTATTTATTTATTTATTCATTATTATTATATGTACTTTTTCATGTGAAAGAGTGGATACTCATTTTCAGACCTCTGAAAATCCTAGATGAAACAATTTGAGAATGTGAGAAGTCTGATGTCAGAAATGTGACGAGGTGTCACAGGTAGGAAAAGGTTATGAAACACTATGACTCAGCTCTCTGAACTAGTCTGTCAGATATTCATATAGACAAACAGGGCTGACAACAGTCTCCTGCACACGTAATAATCACAAGACCAACAAACAAACATGAGTGTAGAAACATTCAGTAACAAATACATGACAGTGACCTGGGGACAGTTTGTGCAGGGAATAAAATCACATCAGATTAAAATGCCATAATCAGCAGCTGATAATCACTTTCTCTAATAATCCTAAGAGCATGATGACTAGTCATTAAGAAGTTACCAATCATAGTCAGGATATCAATGAGGTTGATTAATAATCTGCCTCTCATTGACTCAATATGTTGCTGCTGTTGGATAACAAATGGGGAATTAGAGCACTCAACATGTATAATCAGTGTTTTTGTATGTAATATATTACACCTTACATGTGAAGTGAGATTCATCATCACTGTCTCTGACAACACAATGCCAGATGCATCTCCAATCAGAGCAGTCATTTAGAGATATTGATAACAATGTCAAAGTAGATATCAATAAAACCTTTTCTTTCATCCATCATATTCTTACCTGGATGGCGAACATCCTCCAGATTGAATCCAAAGCCATCTGTGGAGAAAAAAAAATAAAGGTTTTAAATAACTGTCCTCTCTGCAAGACTTTTTTAATTTTAACTTTGTTGACTTTATCCTAAATTAACTCAATCAATACCTACAGACAAGGGACAAATGAAAGGAAAAACACAGAGCATACAGGGTAGAGTATGGGCATGATGTGAATCATATGCTGTGGTCTTCACAGTCACCAGAATTCAACCAGCTGAGCACCTGTGGCAAGTTTTAGAGTCTCTCCTCCACCATAATTAGAAAACTAAATGAGGGACTATGTTTATCCCCCAGAGAGACTCTGACAAGGAGCATTGAGGATCTGGAGACTTGCCAGTACACTACCAATATATATTGATTTTTACTGTCATTTGTCACCCATCTGTCAACAGTTGGCAGGAAAGGAGTACAATGAAGTGTTGTGGACTCACTTTCTGCAGGAGCAGTGGAATGTTTGAGATCTATGGAACAACAGGAAAAACATATGTCAGTATTCAACTTGGTTTGGTGGGTTTGGATCCTGAGGATAGATATGTATAGAGATATGTATAAACAGGAGGCCTCACAGCCCTGTCTGTTTTCTCACTGTGCCTTGAAGGAATAGTTTGACATTTGTAAAATACTAATAAAACTTATTCATTCTCTGGTGGGTCAGAGGTTAGATGAGTTGGTGAGAAGACTGATTACATTCTCACACCTGTACAATAAATGTGAAATGTTTTCTACCAATTAAACAAAGGAGATATATTTAATGTGTTAATTAGTCAGCTTCAGATGGGTTCCAGTCTTTAGCAGTCATTGCATTTAGCATCTTCAGGATTTGGGCCCACAGAAAGTCTGGATCTGCAACGACACACAATCGTAGCAGGTTTTTAGCCAGAGAAACCAGACCTGGGGCACCAATATGAAGAATATACTGCAATGAAACTCAAGCTACCTGTCAGATAATCCTCAAAGAAGCCAGGTTTGTCAGGTCAAATTTAACTAAATGCAACTGATCAAATATCTGAAGAATTAATGATGCTGCTGGAAATTCCAATCTCAACATGATACAAATAGAATCTGGCAAATATGAAAAGGCCAGTGCTTTGAAAGGCACAAAGATAACTTCAAATCTATATATAACGGTGGTGTGTGGAATAAATCAAAGACCAGTGCAAAAACTGTTGAGCAAAGAAACAGAAGCAGTGAACACAGCTTCCTCTACAACAAGAAACAGGAAATTCCCAACTAAAGCTCAAGAGCAGATCAATTCTACGGGGAAGCATCACGATGCCCCGGCTGCCACTGACAAGCGCACACACACACACACACACACACACAGACAGGAAGTACATCCGAAGAACAGAACAAAATCAGAGATGGATTTACCTTGAGGCTGGTCAGCACCACCTGCAAGGAAAACAAAATGCAAATCAATCTACAATGCTTACAATGGTCAGGCACTTTTTCAAATATTTAAAAAAAATCTACTGTCACAAAGACACTACTGGACAGACTTCCTTGACCTCGATGGAAAGACGTGAAGGAGAACTGATAGGGAATAAGGAAAAGAGAACCACAGTATTTAGAGAATTCGACTGCACTTAGACTAGGCTTTTTTTAACATGTGGAAGACATGTACAGTGACTAACTCAGTGCTGTAGGCTACAATTCAATAAGGTTTCCTGTCCAACACTGGTAATGTAATAACATTGAAACAAATGTATAAGTTGAGAAAGTTGAGCCATTAAAATAATGATAAAAAAGGAATTGTGCGATGGGTCCAGAGTAACTGGACAGATAGAAATGTATGGTTTCCTGTTATGGGCGCTTTCACCCTTTTTATAATTTGTTAACATTTGTTAGGGTTAGGGTCTACTTAAGTTCTGGATCGTGTCACAAACATTAAACAGGACCTCTGTTGTGCCGTGGTGTAACTACGACGGTGCATTGCTTTAAACGCTGCTGCTGCAAGGAATTGTGGGACAGCATTCTCTCCTTTCCTTTCGTAAAGGAAGGTCCAGTGTATCCTATGCTAAAGAAGATAAAATAAGAAGCACTGAAGCTCCTTTCCTTAACATTTAGAAAATTGGACCAGCTCTTATCATGGCTGCCACTGAGATACTTCCACTCAGTTAGGAACCTTCCTAAGCAAAAAGGACCATTGGACTGCCCTTAGATGCGGGGCATCTGTTGGCAAAGGGCTTTAGGGCATTGATCATGTAACCATAACATCCCCTATTCAAATCTGTCCCTTTCACCTAAATGCTAATGCTAATATGTTCACAATGTTAACATGTTGATGTTGAGCAGGTACAGTGTTCACCATCTCAGTTCAACTTGAACGGCTGATGGGAGACCTGAGGATGGTGCTTTAAATCATGGCTGCTGCTGCTGGGGTTTGGCTGATACAATTAAACTAACATCATGGGGGAAAATGTAGCACTGTCCTTAAACAGTTTGTTAAGTGGCCACTAATGCATTCGTTATTGGCTTGTTGCGATCAAAGCAATGGTTATGCACATCTCAAGACAGTCAGCAGGCTCAAAGCAAGAGCAGTAAATATGAAGACGTACCATGAGGATCATAGCCAGGGTCCACTGCACCACCTGGATTCAGAAGAAGAAGGAGAAAAGTCAATTTAGTCATTTTCTAATAATGTTTTCCATCCAACAATCCTGAGAGGAGTCTGTTGTCAAACTGTGGCTGTGACTGATTTACATAAGATCAGTGTTACTGTCACTGTGCTTCCTCTTACAGAAGCTGGATTTTATACACTGTGAGTAAAAATTCAGCGTAGAAGTTGAGTGCAGTAAGCTGCAGTTAATAACAGGTTAGGTTAGCTTGCTCATGTATATGATCATGCAGAATCAGATGTGAAAACCATGTGGTTCTAATTACGCTGAAAGCCTGTGGCTTTTTATTCCTTTTTCCTTTTCTTATTCCTTTTCCTTCTTTCTTTGGTAGAAGAACTAATTCTTTCCATGCTCTGACTGAAAAACAATACAGAGACACAAAGATATAAAACAACGGGCTGAGTCTGAGCCTTCTATCATTGTCCTTGAACTGTCCACAGGAACCAGGCTGCTTTTAATCATCATCTGACAGAAATCATTTCAGAATGGATAAACAACAGGCCTCTTTTTTCTATAAAAACCATGACAGCCTATGAAAAATACAAACACTAAATGCACTATATACACAATATATACATATATACTTTTTATTCTTCTGCATGGAGTGCACAGTTTAGAGGAAATTTTGAAGGCTTCCAGAAAATGCATCTGGTTTTTTGGAATAAAAGTGAGGAATTACATTCTTCCAAACGAATGTTTTTATGTAATGTAATTCTGTATTTGTATTTTATCATACCAGCTGGATGAAAGCTCCTGCGAGCTAATATCCCATGAGCTGTATTTTAGACTGAAAACAAGTGAGTCACAGCATGTTCGTCATTGATTGTTTCCTCATGATACATCCCCTGGTCAGTGCTTTATCCTCACACGTGTCAGTCAGTATTTTCAGGGTCTCTGCAACTCTGCTGTTTCTTCATCGTCTACTCTGTGTTCACAGTGGAAAAGTCATGTGACACAGATCTGATGTTTCTATGAACAGAAAAAAAACTGCACGCTGGAGAATTTGGTAGTTCACAGGAAAGAGGCATGAAACCACATCATACAGTGCCTGGACTATTTTCTCACACACAGCTCTCTGTATTTTCATTTATGTTTATGATCAAAAGAGACCTGCACGACCCCTACATAATTAGCCTGATCAGAATTTGTCAGAGTTACCATGACATTCAATAAATATTGCATCACTTCCCTGTAACACTAAGCTCAGCTGAGTCAAATGTAGTGAAGGACAACCAAACACAACAATGGAAAAAAAGCCTAATGAGTAGTACTGGGGAGAACCCAAAGTACTGCACCCAGCATGTTACTATAGATGGGACACGAACAAGCTGCTAAGTATACATTTAATATTACAGAGAGTAGAAAAGGCTATTTGTGTCCCAGCTCTATAAAATCTATATTGTTAGTTTGTGGATGTTCATGCAAACCATCTGTAAATTGTTAGATTTTCAAGTCATTTGTCCCACAGTAAAAAGTAAAAAAAATGGGTGGAGAACAATAAAATATAATCACCAGTTCTTCCAGAAACATGTTTGCATGTTTAATTCTGCAAACTCTAATGCTGTTCTTGGTTCATACTGCACTTCACATTTAAACATTGACACTCACCGATTTCATCACAGTGCCTTATATAACCCATAGTGTGAACTGTGTTGAGCTGTAAAACATCATTTGGATGTACAAATGAGATATACATTGATCAGCCGTAACATTATGACCACTGACAGGTGAAGAGAATAACACTGATTATTTGGTCACAATACAATGTTCTCCTGGGCGGCACAGTGGTGGAGTGGTTAGCACTATCACAAGAAAGTTCTGGGTTCAAGCCCAGGGCTTTTCTGTGTGGAGTTTGCATGTTCTCCCTGTGCAATGACAGCCGGGATAAGCTCTAGCTACAGCTTTGTCCTGCTGGGGGAGGCCTCTGCCCCTGGTGAGAAATATTTAGTCAGTGGTATGTGTCATAGTAACATCAAGATAAATACCAGAACCCAAGGTTTCTCAGTTTCTCAACATTGTATTGTTACAAAATGATCAATGTTTTTCACTTCACCTGTCAGTGGTCATAATGATGTATTATTTCACCATGATGTTCTGCAGTATGCTCACTGTCTAATGCATGAAAGTGACATTTGATCACGCAGTTGGTACCACAGGTAAAAGCCCAAAACAAAGTGATGTGTTACCTCCTCCTGAGCGGCCACCATCAGGCCTGTAGTCCCCGCCACTAATATCAATCAAGTCAGAGTCACCAACACCTGTAAGAAATCAACAGAACAATGTATGAAAACCAATCATGCTACTCACATACAATTCATACACGTTCTGAATTATATCTCAGTATAATGATAGTTATACACATTAGAGCACTAAAGTCTCTAGTTGCAGGCTAAACACAGTTTGTCCACACCTCTCCTCCTGGATGACATTAAGGATAAACTTGCTTAGTATTTTATCTGTCGTCCACAACTGTCAGTCCCCATTCAGCCCCTGTAAACACACGTCACAACTATCTAGTTTCATTTTTTTAAAGGCTCAGTAATTTCCTAAATATCTGCTCATTGTAGTTTTTAACAGCAGATGAATCCACATGCGGTGCTGTAGTGAGCACTCGGGACAGCAGGACGGTGTGTGTGGGGGTGAGTCAAACTGAGTCAAACAGTGGATCTCTGTGGCTCAGAGAGGGAAGATACATCAGACTGTGACACACACACAGGGTATGTTAGGATGAAACAGTCACTGTTGGTTTGGCTCTATACATGAGATTTATTGAAAGAAATAAAAACATGGTCTTGTTCTTTAACATCCATTCAAAATTTGAAGTCCTAAAAACAAGAAATGAGTTTGAAAGACTCCTCCTCCACTCTTTGGTGGGTTGACAACAGGTTTGTCAGGTTTGGGGTTGGTGTCTGGGGGTGCAAATACATTATCATAATGATAAACTGAATCATTTTCAAGGTAAAAGAAAAGCTGGACAGGCCAGAAATCAAAATGAAACAACTGAGGGTTGAAGCACTCTGTCAGTAGTCTTCTTTTTGAACAGCTTCTCCACTGTTGTGGCTCTACCTAGTTCTACCTTTTAGTCACAGGATCTTTTGGTCTGAAATGTAACATGACCCTGTTCAGCTGCATAGTTTACATATTTGGACAAGAAAGACTGAGGTCAAATTTATAATTTATTTTTTGTCTTTCAAAGAAAATGTTTCATTTTTAACATCACAAGAAAAGGAGTTTAGCATGATGGCTAACCAGCGTGTTTGGTGAATGTAACACTAGCTTAGATGATAAGTTTGGCTCAGGCTGAAGGAGTGTAAATGTTCCTAAATCCATTAGAGCAGGACAGTAAAATGTTATGATCTAATGTCATGTATGGGACTGATGCTTTTTTAAACGTAACCTGTAACACCATTAACTAATGTAACACAGTTACTGCTGTAGGCAGTGAGCTAGCCAGCAAACGAAGCAGACAAACACACTGTTTAATCTATTCCTTCCATGGAATGATCCTGTATTCTTGATTCTGAAGATAGTAATAAAAGAATATACCATCCAAACTCTTTCAGTGCTGAGTATCACTCTGACTAGCTTACCTTATCTGATGATGTTTTGTCTTTCTTTTACGTTGCTATTTTCTTAAACCTATTTCTAACATAAAGGGTTCTGTAACTTTGTGTAAAAATGTTGCCTAGTTACAGATGCTGAGCTACAGCTGGTCGGTCACTATTTGAGGTTTTATCACAGTCAATTGACCTAGGCAAAAATCATGTTTTTAAATATCTTTTTAAAAGAGCTTGTATAGAGACTTTCCACCATCAGCTTCAGTCTCTGACAGATTTACCTGGACCCAGAGCATCCTCCAGATTTAAATCAAAGCCACCAACAACACACAAGCACACAAACACTCACCAAGTAATACTTCTCCACTTATCTTCCTCAAACATTAGTAGGCAAGTAAATATATTAATGGATCACAAAAACAACATCACAACAACTATCACATGGCTAGAAAACACTAGGTCTTTGAAAAACAAATGGGAAATTTCTGTAAACTGTAACCATTTGTGACGTCTAGACCATTTACTTATTTACATTCTCATCAGATGTAAATTCTGTAGGATACCCCAAGTGTGAAAGATCACCCTAGGGGTGGGGTGTGACTTCTGGTGACAGACAAAGGGGTGCCAAAGGGCAACAAGATCAAGGACCCTTTTGTTCACCTTGAGGGGTGTTCCTCAGGTATAAAGGTCTAGATGTCCCTATGTTCAGGGTCTTTTGCCATCTCCTGACCGCTCGGGTGGTGATTGACCTTTTCTTTGCAAGGAAAATAAATCTTTTTCGGCCGGCAGAAGTCTCTATTTCATTCTTCACCAGCAGCTGAGAATTTCCACAACAATTTGGTGTCAAAAGTGGGATCCCTCGAGCAATCGTCTGGGACAGAGTGCGAACAGTGACTGGCTATCCTGGATGACAAAAAAACTTTCCAGTCTCCAACCTCAAAACCTTCTTCAGAGAAGGGAGGACTGATCGCTGACGCCCCAGATTGTTGCCGCTGGGATTCCACGAACTCAATTCAGCAAGGTGAGCACTGAAATATTGACCTTTTTATTATCTAAAATTTCGGTTTAATTTGGCATAATATTTCCATTCCTCATACTATCCACAATCGACTGCTTTTCTCACTTGTAGCATTAAACAGAGTGACTGCTTTTCTCACTTGAAGCATTAAACAGAGTGACCTGCTTTTCTCACTTGTAGCATTAAACAGAGTGACCTGCTTTTTATTATTTGTAGCACTAGATGAAGTGGTCCTTACAGAGACGTCTGTATTGTAAGTAGTCGTGCACGACCTCCACATTTGGAATGGGGAGTAAGAAGTCCGCCAAGGTGAGACCTCCGGAGGGACCAATTGTGGATATTGTGAGAAGGAAATATTGGGATAAAAGTTTCAAATATTTGAACGACGGGACAACTGAGTTTCAATAAATGGTGCTGTGACCCAGATGGCAATATACTTCAACGGAGACTCCTTCCAGACCAAAGACACACCAGTGACCTGAGAATCCAAATTGAACTAAGAGGTAAGGGGTCCTTTTGAAAACCCAATTATTGTTGCTGTGTGCTGTTGGAGGTCTGTGAAGTTGGAATCCCAAAGAAGTTATCCTCAATTTCATGTAAGTTTGCTGTGTGGTCGTGAAGGGGGGTTTATTGGTTAGGTTTTCTCTGTGTATGTTTAGGAATGCTTCCACCTCTGTGACATGGTTAACTGACCTGTTGTGAGGTTGTTTGCCTTTTCCCTGCCTTAGAATCAACTCGCTAAAGTTTCTTTTCTTTGGAGGGATTCTATAGAAGGATCATGAGAAGTGGTTTAGTAGAGGGGCAGAGAATGAGTTGACCAATCCTGTAAAATACATGTATGATAACTGGTACCAAGAAAAATGTTGCAACCAAAAAAAAAAAGAGAGAGAGAGAGAGAGAGAGAAAAGTCTTCCAGAAGCACCAAAACCAATAGTAATGGCCAAGAGTGATTACATCAGGAAATGTTAAGCTTACCCTTTTGGTCAGAATTTGATTTAAATTGTCATGTTTTTTGTGAAATTTGTCACTTCATGTGGTTTTGTATAAGTTTGTCTTGTAGATGTTTGTCACTAGGAATTTATAGATGATGGTGACTTCATGTATGTCTTCGTTTTTGTGTTGAATGTGGCTTTTATGTTTTCTTTTGCCTCTTCAAGTTTTGGAGAGTTGATGAGACAAAGAATGAGATGGTGAACTGAGAAAACTGGATATTGGATCAAGATGATAACAGTTTTTCTAAGTATCTCACTATACAGGCGGAGCAAAAGGAAAGGTGGCAGAGGAACTTGGCTGTGGCAGTGTGACTTCACACCTTGGACAAAGCATCCACCTGGGATAAGGCAATCCCCTCCATTGTGGTGAGAAATAGCTCATTTGCAGCAACCAAATCTAAAAACACACCCTGTCTATGGCACATCCATTATTGTAAGATTGAATGTTGGAATTAGGGATGTATTTTTAACTTCTTTTTTTTTTGTCCGGAAGGACAAGGCAGGCCCCAGAGGCCCAGAAGAAGCTGTGCAACTCCCACAGTCATCGGAACAGCAGAGGAGCAGCGCAGACACTGGAGCCCTAAAAGAAGCAGATGAAGGACACCTCCAACCATCAGAGGAGCAACCCACAGACGCTGGAACAGCAGAGGAGCAGACACCAGACTCACGGAAGAAGATGGACACCCCAGTCATCAGCCTGAGTGAAATTGCACTGACATCACAAATGTCACACATGCCTCCTGTTAGGCACTGGTGGCTGATAACAGCCCAACCACCAAGAACGGTTGTGTTTGGACTCACAGGAAGTCTCCCACTGATGACTTCTCCAATTACATTTGTCACATACTACACTTTACTCTAAGACAATATTCATCATCTGTTCAGCAATCAGCAATGTTGATACAGGCTTACACCGACAAACCTGCCAAGACTGTTACTCTGACAGAAGGACAAAGTGCAACATTCATCTGTACTGTTTCTCCTGAAATTTGGCAAACAGGCCAAATTCAGACCCCTGCGGGCAACATGACGAACAAAACTCATTTGGAAATAGAGACCCCCGCTTCACAATTACAAAAATTCCAATGGAGCCCAGATCACCATACCTGTGTTCATTTTAACAGCAATAACAGTGATCAAGATTCAGCCTCACTCCACATTCCTGATCCTGTTCATGCCTTCATTACACCTTCATCACACCTTCTAATGTTCAGACTCTGATCCTGACGATGACAATCTGTAAATAATGTTTTGTCTTTAGTTTTTTTTTTGTTTGTTTGTTTGTTTTCTCTTTTCCTTTTGTTCCTTTTCTTTTTCCCCAACCATTTATTTTGTGCTTAACACACACACTGTCAGTGTCACCTCTCTCAGCACTGGCCATTTTTTAGTTCAATTTCATCATTATAAAGTCTTGAAGTATTAGTTGCTAGAATGATATAAACAGTATATAAATAGCACTATCACATGGGTCCGTGTACATAATGGGCAATCGACATTTTGGAGTGGGAAAACAGAAAACAGATGGCAGATTCTGTTTTGGAACAATTAAATCTGAAAACAAAGAACAACTAGTATTTTTTTTTTTTGTTTATTTGTTTTTTTGTTTGTTTGTTTTATGTTAACACAGAAAAAATTAGAAATCAGTCACAGGTTTAAAAATTGTCAGTTTCGTTGTGTGTTAATAAAGCCGGCCTTAGCTAGCTATCTTCACCCACTTAGGGTGAAATAGATGAGCAAGAAACATGTCTGCTATGAGTGTTTCGGTTGTCAATCCTTTTCTGTGCTGTCCAGAAATAGGGAAAATAGCTAGCTAAGCCAGCTTTATTAGCCTTAGCTGGGCAGCACAAAAAGGACTGTGCTAACTCATGGGGATCCTGTGCTATCGTTCATTAGGTGACTTCCGGGGCAAAATAAAAATAATTTAACACGATGAAACAACCCGTAACTGATTTCTCATTTTCCTTGTGCTGACATAAAATTAAAATGAAAAGATCGTAGTTGTCTGTTGTTCGTAAAAAGGCTCTTTTTTTTGTTTTCCATTTACCTATTCCAAAATGAGAAAAGGGAAAAGGCTTGTCATCTGTTTTCCCACTCCAGAACGAAAATCCATTGGCCATTATGTACACGGACCCACATGGCTAGAAAACTCTAGGTCCGTGTACGTTAAGCGACTTACCAGAATCTCCAAAACTTGGTTTATTGAGTTTCTTGGTCGGTACCACATCTGATTAGATATTATTTATGTGGACAAGGAGAAGAAAACATCTTAAACATCTTTATAACAATCAAAAAACTGAAAAATCTAAATACATGAACATGAAGCTTCTTACCTGGACCAAATGCATCTCGAAGGTCCAATCCACCTGAAGGGGAGAAGTAAATGGTAAATGGGCTGTACTTATATAGCACTTTTCCAGTCTTATGGACCACTCAAAGCGCTTCCGCTACAGGTACCTAGCTCAGTATCTTGCCCAAGGATACTTCAGCAGGAGGAGCCGGGGATTGAACCACCAACCTTCCGATTGGTGGGAGACCGCTCTACCTCCTGAGCCACAGTGAAAAGCACAGCTTAAAACACAACACAAACCGTCCCAATGCAAACTGAGCTGTTCCATTCACATAGATGTAGACCTTTTACAGCCTCTTTACAACCTTAAGCCTTGTTGAGATTGTTCATCAGTCATCATCATCATCTTTAAAGCTCAGATGTGTTTGACCTGAGATTAAGATGTTTAACCTGATCATCAACACCATTTATTGTTGTGAGTAGTATCCATGAACTCTGAAGCAGGAAGTGGCTCTATCTATTTACAGTACTCTGTATATGCAGTGTCTTGTTCTCACTTCCAAATAAGTGGTTTAGATAATGTGGTTAAAATGTGAAAACACTGCGGTTTCTAAGTGAACTATTTTGTGAAGCTGTGTGTCGCAAAATCACAGTGCCCCAAGATCTCAGCAGTCAATCAGATGAGTTTTTCTCTAGGAATCATGAGTATCTACAGAAGAGACGAGAACATCTAGAAGATGGCTGTTGAAGACCTCAGGTAACAGTGAGTTTTTCAGGCTGCACACGTCCTGGTGTGTGTGCACTCACATAACAGCAACTAGACATCATCTGGGTCATAGTGTGATGGTTTGTGCAGTTCAGTGTGTGAGTGTTTGGCTTTTCTTTTATAACACGTCCACCCTCTCCAGTCTCCAGCTAACCACATCCTGACTGCATTTTTGTGTTTAACACACAGATACTGTCACAGTGTTCTCACCTCTCTCAGATCAGAGAGAGTCAATTTCATCATCATGCTTTTTCATCAGTCTTTAATGTGTTATTTGGTAGAATGATATAAACAGAATGACATAACTAGTATATAAATAGTATTGCATATGATATATGCAATACTATTACAATATGTGCGTAGCTTTTTATGGATAGGGAGCCGAGCAGGGGAAGGGGATGAGGAACCAAACCCTTCTGACTCTGCTGTGTCCCCTTCTACTTCAGAAACCAAAACTCCTCCCTCTTGTGAACCTTTCTGTATGAGACACAATGAAACAGTCGTAGCAGACTGATCTGATCCTGGCTGTCATTCTCTAACAGGTGAGAGGATACAAACCATTGGGCTTCTCTGGTTGCTCCTTGGGTTTTGGAGGTGTTGGTTCTAAAGGAACAAAAGGAAATTAGCACCGTTACTACCAGACAGAAAAGCAACATTAGCCATCCTCCCCTTGAGGCTCAGTGTTTCTCCTACATTCAAAGCAGAGTGACTTACCATTTGAACTTTCAACTTTTACTAGCTTTCATCTGCATCTAACAGTCTTCTTCAGCTAACAGGCTTCGGTTTTAGTTAGTTATACACTGAGTGAATTCCCTATATAAAGATACCTGTAGTTCACTATGTAATAGACTATAAATAGATCGAATGGATGGATTGACTAACGTGAATGTCTGAGGCTGTCTGTCTGAAGTTACACCATTGGTCGGCTGACTGTCAGCTGACCGGGGGCGTTTACAGGCAGTGTTGCTAACTTAGCACCTTTGTCATCAGATTTCCCACCTGTTCAGACTCCTTTAGTAACTTTATTTCAAAAAGCAGCCTATAACAAATCCAGTGATTTTTTGGACAATTTTAGTTCGGAGCAGCAGCTTGGAAGTGACTGCTGGTTAACATGGAGTCATAATGGGCTGCATTTCGGTCACCGTTTCATACTTGTTCAGTTTCTTTTGAGCTGGGCTGTATTAAAATACTGTATATGTGAAGCTAACAGGTAAAGGGATGAAACCACCTGACACTAGGAGGAATGTAAATACCATGTGCTCCAGCCAAATGCTAGGTTTTTTCTTGGTCTTGTTGGCGAAGAAGACATTTTCCATCATCATGGGAATTTTTTGGGTCACTATTTAGAGATCTTAGGATTTTAGTTTACAAAAACCTTTGTAAACCCACGAGTTACTACAGTCAGATCAGTTTCAGGAATAATAAGGCTGCACCACAGTCTGCTCAGATTCAACAGGACCCTTCCTGAGCTAATTAGATTAGTCTGTTTATGAACATGGTGCCAGATTTGATTGTTAATATCCTACTAAAGAGAGAGTCACTCACTTGCGTCATCGTCAAAGGCACCCGACAGGTCAAACTCTGTGCGAGAAAGATACAAGGAACAGCATTACAATCAGCGTGACAGTGAAAATCAGCTTCTCAATAAATCATACAGATCCATTAGTTTGAACTCTGGGACTCCTGACCAGATACAGGATTTATCTGCTTTTCTCTAACTACCTATAACTGTACACAGCCACCAATAACTAGCTGCAGGCCAAAGTTGAATAGCCTTCCCCTGAGCTGCATACAGAGTTCCCCATAATATTTCACTATCTCATTTCATCTCACCCTCCTTAATTCTCTTTGCAACAGCCAACTCTAATTTTCACTCTTTTTATTCAGTGGCCAAAAATATTTAATGGACCTTCGTGAACCATATTTCTTCCTGTCACACATAAACGACACACGCAACAACTTGTTTCTAATTCTGGGATATATCCCAATGCAGCCCAGGAAAAGAAATAAACACACTGACCACAACAACCACAAGGACCACAGCTGTCAGTGAGGACACTGTGATGATCATGGGGGGCAACCTTCTGCTCTGAAGCCTTACACATAGCAAGTATTTAGCATGCTTTTTAATATATTTTAATATATTCAAATCTGAGAATTTAGACCTTCATGTAGGTAAATGATGTAGGATTTCTTGCTTTAGTACTAACCTTGGTGGAGGACATTAACAGACCTCAATATGAATGTACAAATACCCCCAAAACCAAAATAGTCCAAGGCGACCTTCCTGATGGGCCTGTAAGACCTCATCATCTGAGACAAATGTATTCTCACTCTAACAGCTCAGGATTCACACAGAGGCTGGTGGTGAACACAGAGCTGAAGAATACTGTGTCCACATGATGGAAAACTGGACATAGTTCACCATCAGGATCTGACCACTGGACAGTGACCACAGTCCCAGTTAGAGGACTTAGAGCTTAACACCACAACACTTTAAGTCTTTAATTAACCTGAAACTTTCCCTGCATCCCCTTCAAAGGCAAGTACACTAAACACATACCATAACCACCCTGTAACCATTACACAACATAGACTTTATGAGGAGAATTCTTACCGAAATCTGCTAATGTTCCCCCAAGGAGAAACAGAAGTACAACAATCCTCAGAGAAAACTTCATTTTGACTGGAACTTCTTTCTTCGTTAGTTTTTGATTAGTCTGAAGTGAAGTGTAGTTGTGTGTGTGTACGTGTGTGTGTCTGTGTTTAGCTGCTGGGTATTTGTGGACACAGCCCTCCAGTCCAGACTGGAGTCCTCTTATAGTCTGAGTCAGGGAACGGGCTAGGTGTGGCACCCTCTCAGATGGGCGTTACACGGCCTGTAGAAAATGTTGGATTAACCCTTTAGCGTTGTATTTCCTCTGTCACACATTTGCCGCAATTAGATTAAACCAAAGTAAGTCTACCAGTTAGTCAACTAACTGTACCTTTTTTAAAGTTATTCTGTTTCCGCAATTAAAAGTTTGATTTGGAGTGACGTCGTCAACAGAGCTACAGACCTTATAAAACTGATTTCTAGTGTATACATGTTAACTATATTCATTATTAATTTTGGCACAGGTCTCAGTCACACTGAACTGAAAGTAACTTGTTGAACCCACTCTCCTGCTCTAGTCTCCGAGACAGACAGCGGTTTACGGTACGAACAGTGGACATATGTTTCACTTTAAAAGTTGTGTTTGATCAGTTACCGCGGTCAGTTCCTCTATGCTGGAGAAAAACTTGGAGTAGAGCAACACGCAACCAGCCTCATTTCCTCAGCCCATCATGTTCGTCTTCGCATGTTCATCTTTTATTATGGAAAAAGCCCTTTGAGCATTTATTACATCGACAAAGTTGCGCACTATTGGACGTCTGCGTGCACTAGTTCGCGACTATGTCCAACTAGTTCAACGGCTACTCTTACTAGTAAGCATTTGGCATTAACTAGTGACATATGGAAAGCCCTTTGAGCATTTATTACATATCCTTGATATCAGGCATCATTTTCCTTTACTAGTTCAACATAATTGCGCACTAGTTGGACAACTGTACGCACTAGTTCGCGACACTAGTGCCACTAGTAGGCTGCATGCAAATGAAGGGGGCGGGACAAGGATTTTGATTGGCTGGTGTTCCTGGCTTTGTGTGTGCTGGAAAGACTCGTATTTCCTGTTGTATTATTAATTTTTTTATGACTTGTACTTTATTATTTTCTCATATTTGTTGTATATTTCTGATGTAGGCCTGCTCTTTGTTTATTATGGGGTTATTATGTTAGGTGAGTTATGCTACTGATCTGCAATACTATAGTATATCATTTATATGTGGTTACTTACAAACAAAGTTTGCATTTAAAAAGACTCCATTGTGACTGATTTTATTTTGAATTAGAGATTGAGATCCTCTTCTCTTAGTATTTTTGTTGGTAACATGTTCATGTGACCCTGCTGAAAGGAAGGAAAGAAGCAGCAGCAAACAGGAGGAGCTGCTTTTCTGTTTAACTTGCTCACAATAGTAAATTACTACATATAGTAGCTTTGTGTTTCTATTTTACAAAGGCAAAAAAGCGAGAGAATAACACCTTTAAAACACAGAGGAGCCTGCAACATTTAGAGTTACGCCCACTTCAGGCTCCGTCAGCCGCTGCTCCTCTGCATGAAGAAGAGCCAGCTGATGTGGTTCAGGGACCTGTGTGTGACACAGATAAAGTCTTCTGCAGTTACTCTGTGACAACAGCACTTCTTCCTGATTGGCTGAAGGCTTCACTGTGTAGCAGATCAGTTATCTCTCCCATAAAACTTGCTTTTGTATTTTTATTTCTTATTTATTGTTTATTTTCCATTCTACTCATTCTACTATTTCATTCCTATATATATGTTTTTTATATTGTCTTATGTTGCTTTTACATTTGTCTTGATGCCTTTTTGTACCTTATATAAAGCACTTTGATTTACCTTCTTGTTGAAATGTACTGTACAGCTGTACACCTCCATCTACAGCTCATTTTACACATGGTCACCAACACTATAGGTTTAATAGCCAGCTGTAAAAACAGTTTAGTTCAGGAGTTTGTTATTGTAGAAGAGGTCATATTTTTACCACTTATATTTCATTTGTTTTCGCTCTCCAGGTGATATGATAGCTCCTGTGTTTTAGAGCAGGATACTGTAGGCATCTCTATATGTCAGAACTGATGAGCATCACTTATGAGCATCACTCTGGTCACCTCCTGCAATGACTCTGCACCCCATCACTGGGGCTCTTTTTTAACTAATGACTGGCATGCATTAAATAAATAATATGGTTTAGTATTAAGGTTAATAAAACTAAAATAAGACAAGAGTTAACACTTGATTATCTTTACTGATTCATCAAATGTGTAGTAAAATACCTTTAAAGAGAGTATCCCTTAGCAGTCATCTTTACCCTGCCATCAGTGTCATCCTGCATCAGAACTTGTGTATTTTAAATTGTGTTGATTAACATATTGAGTTTATTAATTCATGATAAAGATATAACAACATCAGTAAATGATTATTGATCAAGAAAAAGATTAAGATGTTGAGGCATCCTCTGGAAGGCGGAAGCTGTCGACCTGTCCTCTCCATGTCTGAAAACACAGAGGAAGGTCCAGTCAGTTAGAGTGAGCAGAGGGTGTGGATGACTGGAACTGACAGGCCTGATAGAGCCACGGGAAACAACTGATTTACACAACTGGGAGAACAAATACAAAAAAAGAAATGTTTCCCTTTATATCCACACTCACCTTTGGGATCCCAGAGATCTGACTTAGCCTATGGTCCTCTGATTGACTGACTGAGCCATCAGCTGCAGCAGCAGGCGGAGCTGCTGATTCTGATTCTCAATGATTGTGCTCAGTTTTTTGACCACATTTCCCTGACAGTCTGAGGAAGAGTTTAGAGAAGTGTCATCACTTTGTCCACAAGAGAACATTACACATGGAGAGAGGTAGTTTCATTCAAAATTAGACAGAGAAATATCTCAAAATTTTATGCTCAAGAAGAGAGGAGATTCAGGTTTGTTGACTCACCTCCTCCGCTGGAATTATCAGTGGGCTTTACAGCTGGAGAACAAGAACATAGAACAGAAGATAAAAGGTAAAAAGAGGCACACAGCACATCTGCTGAGACACTATGTCTACATTAAGAGTCAATTATGAAACATTTCACTGAGACAGATACACGACTGACTATATATTATATATTCAGAAAAGATAAGAGATAAACTAGATTAAAAGGACTATTTCAAAAAATGTCAAAATGCTGTCAGTTTTTTTCCACACTGAATAGGCTGACACTTACAGTAACAGTGACAGTATTCAGTTTGAACCAGGAAATCCAGGAATAAAACCTGAGTGTCTGCACCTTTCAGGATCTCAGGAGCCAAGTCTAAATGCCTTTATGTCCACAGGATGGTGCTACTCACTCAACAGTCAATCACTTAATCCCTGCTTTCTGACAGTGGAGTCTGTCACTTGTTAACAGAGGTGAATGAGAGAGAGTTGTATTTATATTATTTTATTTTATTTATTTACTTATTCATTATTATTTTGTGTACTTTTTCATGTGAAAGAGTGGATACTCATTTTCAGACCTCTGAAAATCCTGGATTAAACAATTTGAGAATGTGAGAAGTCTGATGTCAGAAATGTGACGAGGTGTCACAGGTAGGAAAAGGTTATGAAACACTATGACTCTCTGAGCTCTCTGAACTAGTCTGTCAGATATCCACATAGACAACAGGGCTGACAACAACCTGTGGACAGTTTGTGCAGGGAATAAAATCACATCAGATCAAAATGCCACAATCAGCAGCTGATAATCATTTTCTCTAATAATCCTAAAAGCATGATTAGTCATCATGCTCTTAGGATTAAGAAGTTACCAATCACAGTCAAGATATCAATGAGGTTTACTAATAATCTGACTCAACATGCTGATGCTGTTGGATAAACTGTTCCTACTAGACTGTCTTCACTCCAGCTCCACACATCCTCCTCTTTTTGTTTCTCATCAACAGTTCCTGGTGATGGTATCTCTCACTTTGTGCACAGTGTGTCTGCTCTGTACAGATGGGGAATTAGAGCACTCAACATGTATAATCAGTGTTTTTGTATGTAATATATTACACCTTACATGTGAAGTGAGATTTATCATCACTGTCTCTGACAACACAATGCCAGATGCATCTCCAATCAGAGCAGTCATTTAGAGATATTAATAACAATGTAGATATCCAATAAAACTTTATCTTTCATCCATCATATTCTTACCTGGATGGAGAGCATCCTCCAGATTGAATCCAAAGCCATCTGTGGAGAAAAAAAAAGGTTTTAAATAACTGTCCTCTCTGCAAGACTTTTTAAATTTAAACTTTGTTGACTTTATCCTAAATTTAACTCAATCAATACCTACAGATGGGGGACAAATGAAAGGAAAAACACAGCAGTATGGGCATGACGTGAATCATATGCTGTGGTCTTCACAGTCACCAGAACTCAACCAGCTGAGCACCTGTGGCAGGTTTTAGAGTCTCTCCTCCACCATCATTAGAAGACTAAATGAGGTACTATGTTTAGTCTCTGACAAGGAGCACTGAGGCTGATCTGGAGACTTGCCAGTACACTACCAATACATATTGATTTTTACTGTCATTTGTCACCCATCTGTCAACAGCTGGCAGAAAAGGAGTACAATGAAGTGTTGTGGACTCACTTTCTGCAGGAGCAGTGGAAGGTTTGAGGTCTATGGAACAACAGGAAAAACATATGTCAGTATTCAACCTACAACATATTGGCAAACTCTAATTAACTGGAAGGGATTCAGATTCAAATACACACTTATACAACTTAATGTATAATACTGTGTTGGTCTCAGACCGGCAGCTCACAGCTCACAGCTCCAGCTTCCACTGAAAGACTCAAATATGTGTCAAACTAATCAAACAGCCTCAGTAAATGCTGTGTCTGCAATTTTAGAAACTGGTTAGTATGAAAAAATGTCTTATTTACAGCTGCAAAGATCTGATTATTAGATCAGTTTGGAGTGTTTGTGTCCACCTGATGAATCTGAGTCCAGTATTCCTCTCTCTTTTAGCTCTGGTTTTAGTCTGCACCACCTTCTGAGAAAAATAGCTGTCTTTAGCTGCTAAATGCTCCACTATGTTCACCAGCTGCTCTCTGTCTGTGTCTGTCTGCTGCTTGCTGAGCAGGTAGAGGACAGTGGCTTTTTACAGCTGTTTCTATGAAAACAGCTGCTGGATACCAGGTTGATGGGAGCAGAAAACCAAAACTCAGTAAGGGTGGTTTACCGACAGCATCTGCCAGATTGAGTCCAAGACCATCTAAAAACACAGATTATAAAAATGCACACATTCAGATTTTTCCGTTTATTCTTTACATTATCAAATTACTATCAGTGTGATAAAGACTTGAGGCATTTTACTAAAGTTTGTAGACTCACCTCCTCCAGTGGGTTTGGTGGGTTTGGATCCTGAGGATAGATATGTATAGAGATATGTATAAACAGGAGGCCTCACAGCCCTGTCTGTTTTCTCACTGTGCCTTGAAGGAATAGTTTGCCATTTGTAAAATAAACTTATTCATTCTCTGGTGGGTCAGAGGTTAGATGAGTTGGTGAGAAGACTGATTACATTCTCACACCTGTACAATAAACGTGAAATGTTTTCTACCAATTAAACAAAGGAGATATATTTAATGTGTTAATTAGTCAGCTTCAGATGGGTTTCAGTCTTTAAGTTAAGCTAACTTGCTTCTGGCTGTAGCTTCATGTTTGTGTACAGATAAGAGAGTGGTATTAAATTTCTCATCTAACTCCACAAATCGGGGAGCACAAGGTGAGTCATACTTACAGAATGTTACAACATTATAAAATTTGACCTCTGTACACCTGAGATCTCTTACATCTGAACAGATATCTTTGGGTTGTCTGCTCACACTGACACTGATACACCCACACAGGCTTTTAGTGTATGATTTCATGGGTGTTCAGGGTGATAAAGTCAGCACTGTCTGAAGGTTGATTGGAAGTCATCCAACACCCTCCCCATTCACCTGATTTCCCCCTCAGAAAATCCATCAAAGTTATTAATTATTCCTGTATCATCACTCAAAGAGTTGACCTGTATGTGCAGATAAAATGAGCTGTTAAAGTCATCTCCTTCTGCCACAAACTCATCCACCACCCCTCATATGTCGACTGAAGTCTCTCACCTTTGCCACGAAGAGAATCAAAGACACTAAATCCTGTTTAAGAAAGACACGAAAACCCATTACACAAGATTCAAGGTTAACAACCACACAGAGATCTGCTCTCTGCTTCAGTTACAACAGCCAGCACTTTGATGATGTTGTGAAACTCCATGAGAAAGGACTGAGTGTCCAAACATCAACACTAAGCTGAAAGGACATCTGGGGATTTGTGGTTATTGTTGGATCAATGACTCCTCCTCAAAGTACGGATCATTGCCCAATCCACTGCCTTTCTGACATTTGTCAGCAAACATTTATTCATTTTATTACATCTCACAGCATTATTAGCCATTTAATAAAAATGAAACCTGAAGCATTTGCACACTCACCACTCCAGCGCTTTGGTCTGTCAACAGCTGCAGCATGATGGGGATCTGTCAGTCCAGAAACATAGAGTATGTCAATAAGCAGAGGAACAAACAGAGGAAACAGAGGGCAAGGCACTGTTATCTACACAGCACATTCATTCACAGAGGCCAGTCAGTATACATTTACCAAGACAAAGAAAAGCATTAGACTCACATAAAAACTGTAAGAAATAAAAGCCTGAATAAAATAAATTATGAAAGACTAAAATTAAATAAGTAAAAATAATAAAAAAAATAATAAAAATGAAAATAGAATAAATGAAAATCAACAAACAGACAAAGATAACAGTAGACTAGAAGAAGAAATCAGATCAGAAATGTACTTTGACTCCATATTATTGGTTGATTTATAAACCTCCAGCACCTCCCTGGCTAATAGGAAACCAAAGATTTAACAACAGAAGGAACCTGCTCATTTCTCCCGGTTCTTGTCAAGACTGGAATCAAGCTGAGCAGTAACTGTCATTCTTTCCAGAAACTGAGATTTCTGCCTTGTCTTTATTGGACTGAAGGAAACAGAGCTGCATCCAGCTATTTACTCACTCTAAGCACTGACAGAGTGAGTCTAAGGGACCATATAGTCACTTGGTGACAGAGTTGAGTGTCATCTGCATAGTAAATACGACACTATGCGATGTTATTTCTATGCAATGCTATGTCATGTATGATTTGATCCAGAGGGGACACATGTGGGTGGAGTAGCCTTGGAGAGCTCCACACACATCATGCTGATGTATGATCACTAACACAATCCCTCCCTTCAAAGTATGAGGAGGAAGAAGAAGTAGTTAAAGAACCTAAAACCAGCCCAAGCTCTGGAGTAGTATCTGAGAGTGTAGAATTGCAAATAAAATACAAATGACAGAAGCAGATGGTAGTAGTATCTATAAATAAAAAAGGGTGGTGTTATGATTAGTTACACAACAGGTTTAGTCTGGATATCTGAGAAAACAACAGTATGTGTTAGTCAACAGGACACAGGACATGCTGTTGTTGTGACTTGCATGTCTTTGGGCGACTCCACCTGCCCTCAGCATCATTAGGACAGCAGTTACCACAGTCTGACTCACACTGATGTTCTGTAGGCCTTTCAACATCCATGGCTCCACCTGGTCTCATTTCATAATCTCTCCACATCACAAAAAAAAAATACTCCTACAGCAGCTCATCCACAGAAGCACCTGTTGAGGTTGGGTTCAGACTCCAGCTAAGATAAACATGCTTAAGACAGACTTTCTGTTTGTGTGTTGTAACTCTGCTGCTGGACCTGGTGTCTACTGTGCTTGTTTGTCCTCCTCCAATAAGCTTCTCTCTATCCCTCCCTCTCTCTCAGGATGGATTCATATCCCATAAATAAATGCCTCTGGAGCTGTAGAGTCTGATTTGTGATGACAAGCCTCCTGCTGCTCCTACAATCCCGCTCAACACCTGCTGTTATACTTAGATATTATTAGTACTGCTTCTACTATTACTGTTACTTGTAATCACTACTTTAACTGTCATTACTATTATTACTACTATAATATTACTGATACCAATTTATATTTTTATATGGAATCTGCATTATGGTATGTTCCTTCCCCTTCCCCCCTCTCTTTCTCTCTCTCTCTCTCTTTCTCAACCCAACCAGTCGAGGCAGATGGCTGCCCTCCCTGAGTCTGGTTCTGCTCGAGGTTTCTGCCTCTTAAAAGGAAGTTTTTCCTTGCCACTGTCACCTTGTGCTGCTGCATTTTGGGATCTGTTGGGTCTCTCTGTGTAATTATAATAATCTAAAGAGTACGGTCTAGACCTGCTCTATATGAAAAGTGCCTTGAGATGACTTTTGTTGTGATTTGGCGCTATATAAATAAAATTGAATTGAATTGAACTGAAAACTGAGAGCCTGTTGTACACTCAGACAATTAAACCTTCAGAGACAAATCTGTGTTTCTGGGGTATGAGCAGGAAATTTTCAGAACTCAAATATATGTGAGCGACATGCTCCACCACGCAGAGAAATCTCAACTCAGTTTCTTCTGTCAGCAATCACCGCCCCAACACAGAGTACAACACTGTCTCTGACCACTGTGGTGCTCAAAAGACAGATGTTCACGTTGATTCTAGTTTAGTCACGCTCACATGTTTCTGCTCTTTATCATGTCATCAACATGTAGTCAGTCAGTCAGTAATTTCATATGCACTTTAGTGTCCTGGTTATGAGAGGAGTCACTGTATTGATCATATAGATATGTTTTAATGGTGCTGAAGATGTCATTTTGAAGATAACTCACCATTGTCATTGAGGCCATCAGACATGTCAGATCCTGCATGAGGGAGACATGAAAAAGCATAACAGATCTATATCAGCTTATCACTAGTGGCAACAGTTTAACCTGCTGAGCAACAGGAGAACATGACGCTTGACTATGGTCAGCTTTGATTTACTACTGTCCATGTCTTTCCATCTGCCTGTGACCTCCCTGTCTTCCACAAACCCTAACATGTGTGCAGTGTGTGGACACTGCAGGGAGTCACAATATATTTGTTGGTTGTTATGGAAACACTGACTGATCATTTCAGAAGCTATGAATGTCATATGAGTTTCCTAACAGAAAAGCCTGCATGCCAACACTTCTTTGCCAAGATGTTGTGAAACATGTTGCAATATACCCAGCCTGGAGTGTGCTGAGTTACTTCATAATGACTTCACATCACAACAGGCTGATCTCACACAGCCTCTATGATCTCTATGTCTCTCTCTCCGGGGCCTGTGTGGGTTCTCTCCAGGTATTTCTGCTTCCTCCCACAGTCCAAAGACATGCAGGTTAGGTCAACTGGTGACTCTAAATTGCCCATACACAGCAAAACTGCCAGTGTTCATTTTTCAACTCTATCAGTGTTGAGATAACTTTGGGTGAGTGTAAAAACAATTAACACTTTTAAAAGTGTAATTTAACACTGAAAAGAGTGGACACATATAGATACTTTTGTAATGCTAAATTTAGCTACAACTACAAGATTTCAATGAAGTCACAACCATCAGCCAGTAGAGACAGTGAAAAATAAATCACTAACTGAAGGTTTGGTCACTTCACTGATGACACTGATGAACACAGACCACCTCCATTCCTACTCATGACATCTAGGCTGTGTGGAGCCCAGTGGAGCCTAAACATATGCTGAGTAGAGGTACAGTAAATATGTGGGCTGAGTTTTTAATCATTCTGCCAAAATATAAAATGTCCCACATCACATAACATCCCCTGCTCCTGAGGACAGGTAAACATCCTCCATACTGTTCAGGCATTACTTTTAAACTTTTAAACTGACACTATAACAATGTAATGATCATTTTAACCAACTTTTAATGAAATGAAAAAGTCAGCTTACCTTTTACTGTCACTGTTCCAGTAAGCAGCAGCAGAAGGAACACCATCCTCAAACCAAACTCCATTATGACACCTTTAGACTTTTCCAACCTAAAGAAGAAAACACAAATAAAAGCCAGGAGCAGCTCAGTAGATGTGTTTATGCTCTAGAATTTGCAGCTGTAGCCACAGTCCCGACCCTCACCTTTTAAAGAACAGACTGGGTGGGTCAGTCTGACACAGGATCCTTACAACAGCTACATTGTGAAAAGTAAACTGATTAGTTTAAAACCAGCAGTCATTACTGAGCAATTAGTGGTGAGACTGAATTATGTAAAAAAAAAAAAAATACGGAGCCTCCCAATGTTCACCTTCCACCTGTCTGTGTTATACACCAATCAATAATAGAGTATATTGTATGTGCTCATCCATCATCTGGTATCACTCAGTCATGTTCAGCTCTTTCAGTTCATCCAATTCAGAAATAGAACATACTGGGAAATTGTATTTATATGACACTTTTCTAAACACACACAAAAAGATTTTTGTTACATGTTGGGAACAGTGGATTATTTTCGGAAATGAAGAAAAAAAAAGGTGACTGATGACATTAGGACCTTAATATGAGTCCTTCAGTTTCTCACTGCCACAGTCTGTGCAAAATACATTGTCACTGACTCATCCTCTGTTGATCAACTAGCTGATTATTGTCCACTCAAATGAAAGAAAGAAAGAAAGAAAGAAAGAAAGAAAGAAAGAAAGAAAGAAAGAAAGAAAGAAAGAAAGAAAATTTTGACTTTACTGGCACACACCTGACATGAGTGGTGTGCTATGGTGAGGTGAATCTCCTGCTGATTTGTCAATGAAATCTGAAACTAAGAGAAAGAGGAGGTCATGCTCCACAGTCTTAATTGGATTACATGGCTGGGAGTTTCCAGTCTATCTATTTGAAGCAAATCTCTGATAGAAGCAAATGAATTAGAGCTTTGACATTTCAAATGTGGATTTGTAAAAGGAGCCAGAACTAAAAAGCTATATGTGATTAGACTACCACCACAGACAACTCACATGCTCTCATTTCAAAAACAGTTTGAGAATGAAACATCTAGAAGATAAAAACAGATCAGTGGATCAGACCGTTGTTTCTCCTTCTTTCCTCTGCCGTGAATCATCTGATGACCCCTCAGGTTTGACCTTTGGAGCGACCCGACCCCTCGGTTAGGAACCACTGAGCTAAAGTGAATATAGAGCGGTTAAATAAGTCACAGAACTGATGCTGTGAGTATATTTTAGTAATAATACTCACAGTGTAATACTCACAGTGTGTACTTCACTCTCCACTCTACTTCAGAACTCCACCACTGATGAGAAACAATACTAGAACTTTCTTCTTAGTATCCATTGACTACAAACAAAGCTCACCACAACCAATATGAGCCACTGCTCACCCTACCAGCAGACTCTTCATCACCAAAACTTCCAGCACTACCTACATTTGGCTGCACACCTCTCTGATAACCTGGAGATGATCAGATGGAAATGATGGAGGTCTGAAGTCAGGAGGATGTGGTATTCATATGCCTCTAACACTGGGTCTATGGGTTACATCACTTTAAGGATAAATGGACTGCACTTATATAACGCTTTTCTAGTGGTATCGACCACTCAAAGCGCTTCACACTACATGTCACATTTACACACACATTCATACAGCATTTGTTCTAAACATACATTGTCTTTATTTATTTTAGAACTGTTTAACACACACATATAACCCACAGTAACCAGTACTCCTACACCTAACTGTGCAGGATGTATCCGTCTCCTCCCACCCACATATGGATAAGGAATACAGATTAAGCAAAGTATACAAAACAGAGAGAAAAAAAAAAAAAAAATAATAATAATAGAAAATAGAGAGAGAGAAAAAAACTAAAATATAAACACAGTAAGAAAAAAAACATATATATAAATGTATGTATACACATTAGTTGGGAACAATATTAGATTAAGTTGGTATCGAATAATTTACACCAGATAGTATACATCTTGTCCAGATGAAATGCAGAGGGCTACTTATAGATCATCCCCAGGTGCCTCCATATATGATAAGTCTTTGTTTTCTAGAAAACCCTTGAAGGGGCCCCAGATGTTGTCAAAGATTGATTACTTACCCTTGATCGTAGAAGTAATCTTTTCTAAGGACAAAGTCATTGTTAGTGCAATGACTCTTTTGGCCAACAACAGGCCTATTTCTAAAAACATTTGTTGATTCCTCCTTATGTTGCTGTTTATTGGGTAAATACCTAGTAAGAAAAGTTTTGGTTCTAAAGGTATTTTTACAGCTAATATATCCTCAATGCACTCTCACTTCTTCCCAGATTTTTTTTTTTTATTTGAGAGCATTGCCACAAACAGTGAAAAATTGTGCCCTTTTTCCTTTTCACATTTTATATAAACATCTGGTATAGCACTGTTGAATTTATCAAGTTTATCTGGAGTCATATACATATGTATTAACCAATCGTACTGCAGAGGTTTGAGGCGTGTGTTCATTGTTTGTGATTGTGCCTTGACAGAGGCTCTCTCTCACTCCTCTATTGTGATATTCTCCTGTAAGTCCTCTCTCCATACAAAGTGCTTTCTAACACATTCATACACATTCACACATCAATGACACACATCAGGGTTCAGTATTTTGCCCAAGGATACTTCGTCATGCAGACTGGGGGAGCCGGGGATCGAACCACCAACCTTCCGATTGGTGGGCGACTGCTCTAAACTCTTGAGCCACAAGTAGTAGGATAGTGTTGGTGTGGGAAAATATTTTTTAGTGTTGGCACTGATTTCTTGACCTTCAGGGATTGTTCAGAATCTGTGAGTGGGAATCTGAGAAAAGCAAATACTTAACGTTACGCAGCTCCAAAAGGCGTTCACTGTCACTGTTAGATGTGCTAACAAGTTCACTTTATCGGCTTTACAGGGTGATGATATCTTCCTACAAATTGGGCACAAATGTCATGGATGAACTCATTAGATTGTGGTAGCTAAAAGTCAAGGACACTGCAACCTCACAAAGCAAATTTTTGTGCAGAACTTAAGAATTTACATGCTAATTAACTGCAGCTGGACTGGTTGGTGGAGGCATACAACCATGAGATGGAAATTCCAGCTTCACTTTAATCACATAATAAGGAAAAATGTTTAACTGTTTAGTTTACCAGTTCTGTGCCCTGCAGTGTGTTCTGTATTATTTCTTCTTTCCTCTACTCAGCTGTTACTCCCTTATTCCACATAGTTGTGTTGTCTTCCACTCTAGCTACATTTAAGTAATAGAAGGAAGCAACCAGGTGTAACAGGGTAGACTTGTATCAATATAGGATCTTGTGTGACACTAGTGGTGGATTTATGGTGCAAGTGTGGGTGGGGGTAGTTAAGCTGGCTGAAAGTCACATCCAGCACACCTGTTTCAGATTAGCCCATCACCATGAAATCACTCCACAAACACACCCTACAAAGCCACACCCACACTCTCCTTCAGTCTCCCTTTGTTCTCCTCTGTGACAGGTACTTGTGTGTATGCGCTTGGAAGTTTCTCCATCTTGAAACTGTAAGTTGAATGTTTTATTTGGTAAGAGTCTCCCTTTGTTCTCCTCTGTGACAGTGGCAGAAGGTTATTCTGCCACTGTCACACTGTGGCATGGGCTGGGGTATCCTTGGGATGGCAGGTCGGACTGGAAGGCAGCAAGAGCGGAGTTGCAGCAGTGCCTTGCAGCCACACGGAGCTGAGTGCAGCAGGTGTCAGTACACAGTATGAGGCGCCAGCAGCAGAGTGTAGCACACTGAGCCAGCATACCAGCCGACTAGCCGGATCCAGCCTGGTGGCAGTGAAGCCCGGCCACTCACCAGGCCACACACCTTCAGCCATATTCCCTTCTTTTAGAGTAGCTGTTCCTGGACTCATTTAACTTTTATGGTTAAAAATAATAAAAGACTTCTTCCAATTTTATTCCTGTCTTGTTGTCTTGCCCATTACCCACTGGTTGGTCAATCGCTGGAGCTGAAAGAACACTTTACACAGGATTTTCTTGGTACCAGCATTTATAACCTGTCTCCTAGACGTTTGTGTATTACCAAAGTATCTTCACTGTGGTGTTCAGAGTCGGCTACACTGGAGTCACTGGAAAGTGGTGTAGGTGGATGATAGCTGTACAAAGCACACTAGGTTCACATCCAGCGTCTAGTCTGTGGTTCAGACAACTACAGCTCTTTGGTTCAAGTTTAGGGGAGGATGGTGGTTTAGGTTCAGTGTAAATAGACTGGTTGTGTCTGAAGTCACTGTGAACTGTTTCTGTATTAAATCAGACCAGGATCTTTCCCTGAACCTGAAGCAGGAGTCTAAACAGAACCAGAAAACTGTTCATGAAGCTGGAGTCTCTACAGGTGAACTGTGCTGATTTTGGCAGAAAACAAAGACATTATCTTTCAACATCTTACTGATACTGATCTAACATTTTGTTGATAGAAAATGTAATTACATTTCTTTCAAAACACAAATGATTGTTAGAGGACTTTTCATGGAGGGTCCAGAATGGAAAAGGTTGATGTGGAGAGCAGAGGACATGCTCAGTACAGGTCATGGCAGTGTATTGTGTAAGGTTTGATGTTTACATGATAATGTGTATATGGATGTTTCAGCCTTTTGGTGGCAGGAAAAGGTCATGTGATCATCATCTGGAATTTTCTGTAAATGACAAGCTTCTAATTGGAAGATACGGTCCCAAATATTAATGACATCCTTTAACATAGAAAATAATCCCACTCTATCACAGACTTTTTCCACACCCTCACATGACTGAATGTCTGTGTAACAGCACACTATGACAAATGATTGAATAGTGGATATTGATTCATGCAGACCGACTGCCCCAGGTCACAGAGTAATGCAAAACAATGAGACTCTGTTATTTCCTGGGAAAAATCAGTGTATCAAAGCCATCACTAATCACATTTAAGAATCATTCAGGATGGATGTTCAACTTGGGTCTGGTGGTTAATACAACATCATATCTTTTCACTCATGGCCAACTCATTTTGGGCAGAACATTAGTCAGAGTGAACACAGTCTGTTATCAGTGATATAACTGAATTGCTGGGGCTAAGTTGAATCTTTTATGGCCAATGTTGCACTGATAAAAGAAATATTAAGATTAATTGCAATTAATTTGTTTACTCCTGTTTTAAGAGTCTACGGCACAGTTCTATGGCAAACAGCAGACTTATGTAAACTCATGACTTTGATTCAATAATATAGTTCAAAACCTGAAAAAGTTCAAATACATCCCATACATAACTTCATTTCCCCACTGTCTCTGATGGTGTTTGCAGATATCGTGTGTTTTCTGGAAATCCAGAAAAACTTACACAACTTACACAACAGGGTTATTTCATAGGGGCTGAGAAAAAGTCAGAATTCAAGCATTTAGACTTCATGTAGGGAAATTAAATTAACAGAAAAATACAGTTTACCAGACGACTGAAAAGAAAATATGTTTTTGGCAGCCGGTCTGTGCTGTCTGTGTGAGCTACAGATGGTTTCCTGGTTCCTCAGTATTTCTCAAATCTGGCTATGGCCCCTTGAGCGGTCCAGACTGAGTGAACATGTCCACCTCTGCACACACCAAATGTAAAATATGCAACAGTCAGTATTAGTGAAACTGTGTGTGTGTTTTCATACAGTATTGGAATATATAAAAGTACATAAAGCGGTGCAGCAGCAGCAGCTTCAGGTCTCTGTCAGTGTCTACACAGGATCCCTGTGGTACAAATTACGAAGATGTGGGTGGCTGTTGTGTGTTAAGTCTGACTGAAACACAAGCATTGTGTGGCTTGTATAGACAGCTATGAATCTGTTCCATTCTGTGCTTCAGGTGACTGAGGCGTGTGCCCCCCAAACTCATTAATTATCTTCTATTAGGGATTTTCATAAAATATTTAATTCAAGAAATTAGGCTACATATCATAATAAATGTGCAAATTTAAATGGAATATTAAATGAGTTTGAGTTGATTTACTGAGGAAGTACTCCCTGCACCGGGTCTACTTCAGTCATTAAGAACTACATGCTTTAGTTTACAATCCAGTACATTCATAACAGGATAAAAAAACAGGGTGGTCTAAAATAAGCCCTCTGGCCTTGTCAGTTAATCTGGACCATTTTGGCATCTTGTGACGCAACTTTCTTGAGGGCGGAACCACGGACAGACTTATATTGTGCAGGATCCGAATCGGACTCATTAAAGTGAAGGACATTGAAAGTCGGAAGCTGTTCGGTGGGACGCAGAAGGATGTGGCTTGTGACAGTTTTGCTGCCTCTGCTCAGGCTGTATCTGTGCGGAATTAAAGTTCTTCTCTATCAGATGTTCAACAGATCTTTTACGTTACCAGGTCAGGTCTGCTTATATTTCTCACGTATCATACTGTCTGCTCATTTCTACTGTTTTAACTTAGAATTTTCCAGCGTCCGCGATATCTGCCATTCGACTCCTATAATTTTGTCTCATCTATATATAAACGGTATTGACAGTCGTTTTTAATTTCGGAGTCTTGGTCAGTTTGGCATACATTTAATACTGCATGTGACGTTTAGAGATTAACGGAGGTTCAGTGAATGCAGCTCATTATAAGTGTCTACCTAAATGATGACAGTGAACCACCAGTGAACGTTGTGAACCACATCTAAAAGGTGCGACTGTTCTGGAAAGCAGCGCTCCCGGGGATCACTGAGAAAAAGGCTGATTCATCAAAGGGGGTTTGTAGAAAATCACGGCAACGCTAATGTAAGCTAAATTTGAACAGAGTTTGGCGCCACTGTAGAAGTGCACGATCTGTCGCTGGCCTGTTTAGCCTCCTTCACAACAGTCAGTGTATCATTTGTAATACTATGTGCTGAAATAATGCTGTGTTTGACATTTAAATCAGGTGAAGTTTGCGTTAAGTGATTTAACAGCATGTTTCCATTGAAGAACGACCTTATTCTACAGTATCCGCGTTAAACAGTGTGTTTTAAAATTAACCACAAACCTGTGACTGTCTTCACTCTTTATTTTTCAGCTTTTGAAATTCAAAAAAATCAAAATTTGTTACTCAAACATTCCCGTATATCTGGTAGTACAAACAGAACAGTTCCCCCCCAGCCTTAGCTGTGTAAGTTGTAGACTGTGTAACTTTCCAGGGATAAGGCTTCTCATTCAATGCATTCACAAGGTCACTCTTCACATTTTGTTATGTTGTAGCCTTATTCTAAAATCATTTAAAATCATTTTTCCCTCACTCGTCTACACATAATGACAAAGCCAAAACAGAATTTCAGACTTTTTCATTATTGATAAGGAAAATCCAAAACTGAAATAGCACATTGATAGGTGTTCATAAGTATTCAGACCCTTTACTCCATAATCAGTTGAAGCACCTTTGTCAGCAAGTACAGCCTCAAGTCTTCTTTGTTATGACAAACTCTGCACACCTGGATTACAGGATTCTCTGTTTATTCCCTGCAGATCCTCTCATAGTTACAGTGGTATGAAAAAGTTTGGGCACCCCTGATAACTTTCAAGATTTTCCTTTATAAATCACTGGTTGTTCGGATCAGCAATTTCAGTTAAATATATCATATAGCAGACAAACACAGTGATATATGAGAAGTGAAATGAAGTTTATAGGATTTACAGAAAGTGTGCAATAATTCTTTAAACAAAAGTAGGCAGGTGCATAAATTTGGGCACCCTTGTTGTTTTATTGATTTGAATACCTTTAGCACTAATTATTGGAACACAAAATTTGTTTGGTAAGCTCATTGACCCTTGACCTACATACACAGGTGAAGCCAATCATGAGAAAGGGTATTTAAGGTGGCCAATTGCAAGTTGTTCTCCTCTTTGCATCTTCTCTGAAGAGTGCCAACATGGGAGCCTCAAAACAACTGTCAAATGACCTGAAAGCAAAGATTGTTCAACATCATGGTTTAGGGGAAGGATTCAAAAAGTTCGCTCAGAGATTTCAGCTGTCAGTTTCCACTGTGAGAAACATAGTGAAGAAATGGGTGACCACAGGCACAGTTCTGGTAAAGGCCCGGAGTGGCAGGCCAAGAAACATCTCAGATAAGCACAGGCGAAGGATGGTGAGAACAGTCAAACTCAACCCACAGACCAGCTCCAAAGACCTACAACATGATCTTGCTACAGATGGTGTCACTGTGCATCGTTCAACTATTCAGCGCACTTTGCACAAGGTGATGCTGTATGGGAGAGTAATGCGGAAGAAGCCTTTTCTGCGCACATGCCACAAACAGAGTCGCCTGAGGTATGCTAAAGCACATTTGGACAAACCAGCTTCATTTTGGAATAAGGTGCTGTGGACTGATGAAACTAAAATTGAGTTATTTGGACATAACAAGGGGCGGTATGCATGGCGGATGAAGAACACAGCATTCCAAGACAAACACTTGCTACCCACAGTAAAATTTGGTGGTGGTTCCATCATGCTGTGGGGCTGTGTGGCCAGAGCAGGTACTGGCAATCTTGTTAAAGTTGAAGGTCGCATGGATTCCAGTCAGTATCAGCAGATTCTTGCGAACAATGTTCAAGAATCAGTGACAAAGTTGAAGTTGCGCCAGGGCTGGATACTTCAACAAGACAACGACCCTAAACACTGCTCAAATTCTACTAAGGCATTCATGCAGAGGAACAAGTACAACGTTCTGGAATGGCCATCTCAGTCCCCAGACCTGAATATTATTGAAAATCTGTGGTGTGATTTAAAGCGGGCTGTCCATGCACAGAAACCATCAAACCTGACTGAACTGGAGATGTTTTGTAAAGAAGAATGGTCAAAAATACCATCAACCAGAATCCAGACCCTCATTGGAAGCTATAGGAAGCGTTTAGAGTCTGTTATTTCTGCAAAAGGAGGACATACTGAATATTGATGTAATTTTTCTGTTGGGGTGCCCAAATTTATGCACCTGCCTACTTTTGTTTAAAGAATTATTGCACACTTTCTGTAAATCCTATAAACTTCATTTCACTTCTCATATATCACTGTGTTTGTCTGCTATATGATATATTTAACTGAAATTGCTGATCCGAACAACCAGTGATTTATAAAGGAAAATCTTGAAAATTATCAGGGGTGCCCAAACTTTTTCATACCACTGTATATAGGGACTGTTGGTTGACAGCCATTATTAAGTCTCTTTAGAGATGTTTGCTTTGGTTCAAGTCAGGGGTCTGGCTGGACCACTTAAGGACATTCACAGAATCATCCCTAATCCACTCCTGTGTTGTCTTAGATGTGTGCTGAGGGTCATTGTCCTGTTGGAAGGTAAAATTTCAGCCCAGTCTGAGGTCCTGAGCGATCTGGACCAAGTTTTCATTAAGGATCTCTCTGTACTCTCCTGTTTGGCTTTCCCTCCACCGTGACTAGTCTCCCTGTCTCTGCTGCTGGAAAACATTCCCACAGCCAGATGCTGCCTCCACCATGCTTCACTGCTGGAATAGTATTGGGCAGGTGATGAGTGGTGTCTGGTTTCCTCCAGACATAGCACTTAGAGTTCAGGTGAAACAGTTCAAATCTTGGTTTCATAAGACCAGATTTTGTTTTTGCAAATTTTCACAGAGGAGACATTTTGTCTGGACTCTCTGTCATTAAGCCCAGATCAGTGGAGTGTTGCAGTGATGGTTGTCCTTCTGGAAGTTTCTCCATCTCCACACAGGATCTCTGGAGCTCAGCCAGACTGACCATCAGGTTCCTGGCTAACTCTGTTACCAAGGCCGCCTCCCCCCGACTAGTCAGATTGACTGGGCGGTTTGTTTCAAACTTCTTCTGTGTAAGAATTATAGAGGCCACTGTGCTCCTAGAAACGATCAATGCAGCACAATGTTTTTGTTTTTTTTCCAATCTGTGCCTCGACACAAATCCTGTCTCTGAGCTCTGCAGACCGTTCCCTTTGATGTCATGTCTTGGTTTTTGCTCTGATATGCATTATCAGCTATAAGACCTTATAGAGACAGGTGTGTGCCTTTCCAAATCATGTCCAATCAACTGAATTTACCACAGGTGGACTCCAATCAACATCTCAAAGATAATGAAGAGAAATGGGAGGACCCTCAGCTAAATTTCAAGTGTCATAGTAAAGGGTCTGAATATTTACGACAATGTGACATTTCTAAAATTCCAGTTTTGCTTTGTCATTATGAGTTAAAACTATATGAGGGGTGAATGATACGTTTGTGGCCAAAGGTAGAAAGAGATTAATTAAATACCTGTCTGAGAAAATGGACAACATCGGCCTTCATGCAGTCATCCACCCAATGTTGATCTGAACTCATCCAGCATCCTCCCTGTTCACCTGATTTACCCCTTCATATTACTACTTCTTCCCCAAGATTTAGAAGGAGCTCAGTGGTTGCTATTTTGACAGTGATGATGATGTCATCGCTGCTGTGGACCTTTTTCTCTGTGTTTTATTCAGATTTAAAGCATTAGACCAACAGCAAATTTTCTGATGCCTTGTGAGCATGTGACGGTAGAGTGAGAATTCACTAATGTGTTTTACTTGAAGACAAAGAGCTGATTGTGCCTCCAGTTGGTGAAATGGGTTTATATACTTATCTCCAAAAGAATGTAAGCTAGTTATTGGGTAATAATGGGATTTCCTAAATTCTTGTGGCGTGGAATATCCCACACCATGACAAAAGGATGAAGACTGACTAGCTTTTAATTTTTGAAACAAAAATGCCACCATCCTTACCCTTATCTTCAAGGCTTTGGCCCTCAGTGTAGCCTATTATAGACGGTATGCTCACTAGTCAGGAGTTCAACCCTCAGAAGTAAAAATGAAGGTTGTAATCCTCCACTGCTTTGTAAAACTGTGTGTACACAGTACAATACAAAGTGGGTTAATGTCTTAAAAGACTTTACAACAGAGATGTAAAGCAGATAATGATTTTATCTTCCCCTTGAAATAAGTGGTTTCATAGTCAGTTAAATTGTGGATTTTTAAAAACCTGTAGTATGTCTGATGGTTCATAATGCAATGTTCACTGGACACTGTTGTAAAACTGTGTGACCTGTGACCCAGTGACCCCATAATTCCATATTTTCAGCAATAACAAGGTTTCTGAAATCAGAGATTAAAAGAAGCCTGGTTAGCAAAGCTGGCGAGGCCTGATTATTTGGCCAAACATGCAATTAAAGGATTTTGACATGCGTGATGAAGAAAACCCAAGGAAAGGGACCATATTCATATTATACTATAATACTGTATAGATTATTTGCCTGAAACCCTTATAGATCAGAATCAGAGGTATTCAAGTTATCAGATTTTCTGCTTTATCCTGATTTCTCACAGTAGTCTGCTTTTTGTGTGCATTGAAACAGGCAGTTTTCCCCTCTGGTTAGGATTCAGCTGATATCAAACTCAAAGATTTAAAAATTTCATAGAATTGTTGGTTCACAAATAGTTGATTTCATCCACCTGTAAACATCCTCAAATATTTATTTCACTATTCCTGTTAGGTGCTCACTAAGTGAAGGCATCCAAGTGGATTGCTTACCAAAGGAACCAATGGAGGGTAAAAGTTCAGGACCTTCATGCTCTGGCCTCAATCTGGTCGCACACCCACGAGCAAAAAGCAAAGTCTGGAAGTACTTTGGCTTTGACACAGATGCAGATGGCTGTATTTTGCACTGGAAAAGGATATACTGTCGTGTATGTATGAGTCAAATTGCTTACTCTGGAAATACCTCTAATCTGTCATACCACCTTGAAAAGAACCATCCCGTAGAGTTCAGTGAGTTTGTGAAGAGCAACACTGATCAGATGCGTGAGGCATTCGCCACAGCATTCTCCAGGATAAAGACTGAGCCTTCAGGTCTACATGGTCAGCAACAATCCCAGGACACAAACTTAAGGCACAGCTTAGACTATGAAAACAGAAGACACAATGATCTGACAGTAGCTATTATCAACTTCATCTGTGAGGGGCTGTACCCTGTATCTGTAGTTGAGGAATGTACCTTTAAGACCTTAATGAGTACTGTTGATCCTGGGTACTCTCCACCGAGCAAAAGTGACCTGGCAGTGAAAATGGTTCCTCAGAGGTATTGCCGTACCCGGGACATGGTCTTTAGTGAGCTTGCTGGGGTTGTGAACTGTGGCGTTACAACAGACCTCTGGCAAAGTCAAACCCAGAACAGAACATACATTTCACTCTCTATGCATTCAGTTAATTACAATAGTACAACTGGTTTCTCTATGACCAACAAGTGCCTGAAAACATTTGAAGTACAAGAGGACAACACAGCCGAGAATATCACCAGAGCAATGTACGAAGCCTTTGTTGAATGGGGGATAACTCATAAAGTCAGCGGTGCCACCACAAATGGTTCAGTAGACATTGTCAAAGCATGCTCGCTCTTGGAATTGTCAGTAGAAATGCCTTGCCTTGGACACACCATCAATCATGCAATGGATGAAGCCTTCCAGCTGCCACGGGTCGACAGTTTTTTGGGATGTTGCCGCAAACTTGTTGATCACTTCAGAGAACCTGCAATGTATCTGCTGAGAGAAAAACAGAAGCAGCATGGCCTCACTCAGTGTGCACTAATCACAGACAGGGGTAGGTCTTGGTTGGCCACACTAGCAATGTTAGACAGACTAAAAGAGCAGCAGGTTGCTATAACTGCAACACTTACAGAGAGTTCCAGCAGTCATCATTTCAGCTTTGATGGCCCTGACTGGACTTTATTGGAGGGCTTGATTGACGTCCTCCAGCCTTTTAAAGTCGTGGCTAATATGATCACTTCCTGCAGATACCCAACCATTAGCATGGTGAGGCCTGTACTTCATATGCTGTTGAACACCACCCTCAAGGTCAAGGAAGGGGACCTCAAAGAGATAAGCATGACCAAAGAGGTTATCTCCAAGGTCCTATCAAGCACATATTCACAGAATTCGCCTCTATCGCAAGAGATCTCAACATTCCTCAACATTGCTACATTCCTGGATCCCCGGTACAAGAGGTTGCCTTTTCTGTCCACTCAGGAACGCTCCAAAGTTGAAAGTAACATCATCGAGGAGGCAAAGGCAATCCTTGAGAAGCAGATTTCAGAGCGGTCATGCCTTGATGACTTCTCCTTGTTGTCTGATGAACCACCTAGCAAAAAACAGGCACCTGTGAGAGAATCTTCAGCCGGCAGTACATCCCAAGATAACCCTTTGGCTGCCATATTTTGCCAGTCTGACACAGACCAGAGCCAGGAGGAGCTGCATGCTCAGGTCGTGGAGGAGCTGAGCAACTATAAGTCACAGAGGGTTCTAGGTCTGAATGAAGACCCTTTACTATGGTGGTCGAGTCATGCAGCCTTGTTCCCTACCCTCCCCAAGGTGCTGCAGAAGTACTGGTGTGTTCCTGCCACAAGTGTACCTTGTCACAGGCTGTTCAGTTCTTCTGGGACTGTGCTGTGTGGGAAGAGGAACCGCATTGCTCCAGCACTAGTAGATCAACAGATCTTCTTGTATGAGAATTTGAGGAGCTACTACGAATCTGAGCCGTGTGAGGATGATTTGGACAATGTTTGGGAAGGAAATTGTAGTCTAGGTCAGCCTCTTGAGTGACTGTGGGCTTGTTGTAAAATTTAACAACTTTATTGCCTGTGCACTGCGTGTGTACACAACCTGCTAAAGCATTAAAAAATCAAGATATTGTCTATACTGTCTGAGTTTTGGCCCATCATTTGTAAGACAAGAATTTGGCCTTATTGCCTCACCCAATCATTTAATAATAGTGTATTATGTTGGGGAGAGCTTTTATATCTTTCTGAGAGTGAGATGAGAAGACTGTATCAGTCTCACGTCAGAGTGACCGAGCTAAACCCAGGACATGTTTAGCCTAACTACTACAAAGACTGGAAGCAAGACAAACCGCTAGCCTGTCCAAAGTTCAAAAACATGTCTACTAACACCTTTAAAGCTCAATAATGAACCCTCATTTGTTTAATCTATATATAAACAAAATGTAGAAACTAGCTGTTGAGCTGTTGTTTAAGAAATAGCTCCAACACTAAAACCAAACATGTTGTTTTTAGCTGTTAGTGGATTGGCTTTAGGTTCAAACTAGATATCTCAACAAGCACTGGATAATTGCCATGAAATTCTTCATCTAGCTCCATCATCAGGTCAATATTTGAATTTGCCCAATACTGTAGTTTGTGACCAAACACCTGCAAAACCAATGGTATATCCATCAGCATCGGCTGAATATTGGGTTTAGTGCTTAAACTGAATTTAATTGAATTGATTTATCAGCTTTAGAGGTGTTGTTAAGCTTTTATTTTTACTTTGGACAAAGCAAGCTGTTCCCCAGTGCCAGTCATAATACTGTGTCCTGACTCAGGTTCTGTACTTAACACACAAAAGTAAGAGTAATATTAATCTTTTGATCTCAGTCTTGGAGGGAAAAGACTACAAGATAGAAAGGGTGTCATAAAATCTATAAATCAAAAGTATAATTTTTCAACTTGATTTTTACTATCTTACAAATGAAAGTAATTAAATGCTATAACTGAATAATGCTCTTCTTCCATCATAGATGCTGAAATAAACATATCAATAAATAAACAAAACATCAGAATCAGCCATTATATGTTCATGTTGGATCAAACAAAACTGATGACCTGAAACAATTCAGGATGTAATTAGTGAGTAATTATGCTGTAAGCATTGTTTTTTTTCCTGTCATACATTTTTTGTCAGACAGTATGATTCAACTTATGTCTAAACATGTCTTGCTCTGATTACATTACAACATGTACTATATGATGTAAAAAAAAACAGAAAGTAAAGAGTTTGTTTTCAACATTTGCTTGACTGGTTGATGTTCAAACCATTTACATTGCATTTATATATTAATGCAGTAATTATTAATCTGTCACAGGAGCAACAGATTTTATCATTTGATTCTTGTCTTAATTGCAGACTAGACATTCCTGCCCTAACACAGTCCACACATACTGTACCCTAATGTGCCCGCGATGTCTGTGTGAATGGAGCACCATGAATGTGTGTGTGAATGGGTGAATGTGGCCTGTAGTGTGAAGTGCTCTGAGTGGTCCAGACAAAGGAGAGCCATTGAACTCAGTCTCCCAGCATCCTTCACCTTTTCACACCTAAGTGTGAAATCAACTCCAGCTGCAATTCGTCACTGCATGGCCAAGACCTCCCTTTATCTGACACCTTCTGACTGACAGTTCCTTTGTTTTAAGCCATGCAAAAGAACTATTTCTATGTCAGCCATCTTGCCATTGCTTCCCACAGACACATACACACGACACAGTGTTGGGTGGATTTAGGTTAGAGTCTGTGTTTTGTCATTTCATTTGGTATTTGTTCAAATAAATACTTTGAACACTGAATATTTTGCTGGCCTCTAATATTGTACAAAAGTGAGTATTGCCAACCCCATGCGAACTCCAGATCTTCAACTTTTTACTAACTATTGATGTGGTAATTTGTTGTAGTACATAACTTGATTATTAATCAAGGTTCCAAATTGATAATTAGTATATTTTATGAGACTGATTTAATGAATTAGTTATCTATATTTGTGGTGATTGAATGTAAATTAAATCCTGTTACTTAATATTGATATTTTTACTATTAATATTTTACAAAATTTTGATAGCCAATAACTCCTACTTGTGCACAACACCACCTTTCTGTTTTGGCTCATGTGGGATCAAAGTCTACATCTGACTGTGATATGTGGACTGTGACCTGTACCCAATTTGAACGCTGCTTGTGTTTGCTTTAAAGCCATATGGATCAGTGAACTGCTGTAAAATATAAAACCTTAACAGTGTTTCCTGCCTGCACGGTCAGAAACTGGATCAGCAACACCAGTAACCTGGCCATGGTAAACTCACGTGTTATTTACAAAAGAAAAATATAATCATATTGATGCTGGGATTTAAAGGACTGCATTATGTTCTCATGTGGTGCCCTCTCCTCCATACAGTCTTACCCAAGCAAAATGGAAGGCTGCCAGACAGGGGTACCTAGAGGAATGGCTTGAGACAGCGAGACACCTGGCAAGCTCTTGGCATGCATGTTGTCATAGGTAGGCTAACACATCCAACCATATGCACCCACTCAGCATCTGTGTACCAGCTGGGTATGAGCATTCAGATTACTGTATATACCCTGCTTCCCTATTAATACAGGTGAATATCTCCAGTCTAGCTCTAGGTTGAAAATATTTGCCATTTTTCCCTCATCTAATATCTTCACTGAAATAAACAAATACTGTCAGAAGAAGGCATGGTTGTGCACTATACTTAATACTTTTTATTTAGTGATTCACATAATAGCCAGGACCTGTCTCAGAGCAAAATACGAGTCCAAAGTTTGCACTGCCTCTTTCTCTCTGGTCTTGAAGCTTTTAAAAGGTTAGCCTTTACAGATGCACGTGAACCCTGACTGGTGGGCCAATTGTTGCTTGGCACCAACTTTTCCCCTTAGACATTTGTGGTTGCTATCCTAATATTGCACCATGGAGGCCAACGTTAGAAGCAGAGAGCTTGCACAATAATTTATTTTCAAGTTGATATACATTGCTTTGTATTTAAAAGACCTGATCCACCCAGCAGCCTCTACAGGCTGTGCTATCTTTGAACTCACCTCCAGTCAGACTAAACCAAATGAACTGACATAGGAAATGATCTCCATGCCCAGTAGTCTGATGGCATTTGATCACATGTTCTGTCATATATATAAGATGTTAAAGTCAAGTCCAAATGCTGTCAACAAAGCTTAGACTGGTGAGAGGTTATATAGATGAATCTTAATGAATTCTATGATACATAATTAATTTGTGCCAGCAGAGAGACATACATTGCGCAAGCAATAGAATTCCAGCTGATGTGGTTATCTGGCTGGACATCTGCCCACCAAGTCTCTCTGACTTCCATCATCTCCAGCTGGGAACGAGAGAAGAGGGTGGCAGTTGTCAAGAAGATTCATGAAGAAGGCAAGGGGGAAAGGTAATTATCAGTCTGTCTCCACGCCTCTCTGCCTGAGGTCTCATCTGTCATTTTAGCTTTTTTTTAGCCAAAACACGATAACAACTTCTTTAAAGTCGACATTAGCTGCATTATTGAGGATTTAACAGCCAAATGTGACGTGACAGCTGTGGTGCTCAAAAGTGAAGCCTTTAATGCTGGATGGAAAACCATGGATATGGTCTCCAGTGTTTCTAAAGGATCTAGAGAAACACAAATTTTAAAATGTTCTGTAATTAATTATATCCTGATGAAAAGCTAAGATGTCATCCATATGATAATATCTGTCTTTGTAAATTGACACAAAACAGTTATCTGTCATGTCTTCAATATAGTCTCTAACACAGTTTTAAAAGAACTTTTATTCCTCAAGGAAAATCTTAAAATGAAAAAAATACATGTTTGACCGCACCTCTCTGACAGGACAGCCATCTTATTTTATCTTACCATTGTTGTCTACCTGGTTAGTGAAAAATAAAGTAGAACTGGAACTTAGATCACTCATTACTGATATGTACCTGTAAACTAGAATAAGACTGGGTTGGTTCCTGGAAGGTCTAACTTACAATTAATTCTAGAGGAATGAAGGTACACTTCCAAATAATTATTACTGTAAAACAATTAGTCATTCAGTTATTACACCGCAGCTAAACAGTCATACATCCATCCATTATCTATACCCTTATCCATTAAGGTCGGGGGCTGGAGCCTATGAGAGGCAGGGTACACCCTGCAGATCACCAGTCCATCAGAGGGGCCAACATGTAGAGACAAACAAATCATTCACACCTATCACCATATCTACGGGTCACCACCAACCTAATGCATGTGTTTGTACTGTGGAGGAAGCCAGAGTACCCAGAGAGAACCCACGCAGGGCACAGGGAGAAATACGCGAACTTGACACAGAAAAGCCCTTGGGCGAACAGGGGCTTGAACCCGAACCTTCTTGGTTGTGAGGCTTACTCACCACTGCACCACCGTAAGGCCCTTCCAACAGTCATAATTAGACAAATACAGAGAATAAAGTTTTAAATCAATAAAATGAATATTTATTCTAATGTGTCATGAAGATTTAATCTGTTCTTTCAAGGAAATTCTTTTGGCTTAGAAACATTACACTGTTACATATTCCATAGTTTCCTGCTTCTCCTTAAAACTTATGTTGTGTACTGTATCACTACAATCACTTTCTCTCCTAATCAAAGTACTAAAAATTACAAAAACTTCATCCTAGAAATATTGACAATAATTCACAGTCCACTTATGAGTCTCGAGCTTTCAGCCAACTTACAGTCCTTATCAGAGGATGGAGTATTGAACTGAGCCCATGATAACAGGTTGTTGTATGTGGATGGAGGTGTTACCCCGGTCTCTGCGCTGGGATGATGTCCTCCTGTTATCTATCTGCGGCCGCCTCTGAACTCTGCCCATGACCTTGACCCCCAAGAGGATGCTGTGACTGCTTTTGATCTGGTTTTCACAGGCAGCTGACGTCATCATACACTACCTGGACTTGCTCTCAGGGGTCCCGTCTTAAAGTGGACTGGCGATCGCCAGGTGATTTAGCAGAGTCCATCCTGGTCTGCCGGAACACGCGCCTGTATGATGACTAAGTTCCAAGTGAGCAACCCATCTGCTAAAGAAGGCTAGGATGTTGTTTTAAAAAGCTAACAAGGGTGTTGATTAAGGTTAATCTGTTGAACTACTTAATACATTTTCATACAAAAATGACTGTACATTTATCACATTTAAAGTGTTACTTTAAAAGGATGTGGAGGACTTCATTGTCCACCGAACAGAGACATGAAGACATATGACTATAAAAGAACAGGTCACAATTCTCACTCACACTCACAACATGACCCAGCTCTAAAACAATTAAATAAGCACTGATGTAGAATCAGTATGGATAATAAAAATGTCTGTCATCCCAGAAGAGAAATATTCGTTGATTAGAATGACTATGTAGTGAAATTAGTCCAAGAAACAGCTCTGAAACACAAGGCTTTATGGGTTAAGGATTGAACCCATTTGTTCTGGAATAAACTCAATGAGCATTAATAACACAACACTGAATACTCAGTCAGCATCTCTGTTGATCTAACCTACTCCCTTTCATTTTAAAAAAGCTGGTTCTAAAATACTGAATCGAAGGTTAAACTGCACTGATCAGCTTTTAATGGGACCCATACCACGTGAGAGATCTTTTGTTTCAGTCCTAATTGTGTGACAGAAAACAGTACTAATTGGACTTTTTCCATAAGCTTCTCTACATGATCGCCTGTAGCACATCATAAGAATTCACCGCCCTCCTGTGAGCTGTCTCAGTGAGAGTAATGGGCTGTATAATGCAATGGGGAAGTTTAACTGATTTAATCAGGTGCTTTAGCAGTCCATTCAGAAAAGACACAAGCAGTAGCAAGTGAACAATAATAACATGCCCGCAGTTGCCAAGAAGTAAGACTGCACCAGGGTTTTACAGGTTTTAAAGCTAACGAGATTTAATCCATCCAGAGGCCACATCATGACTTTAACCTCAAATGTCTGAAATAATATCTCTTCAAAAGAGTAAATGCTAGACTTTGATTTTCTCAGAAAAGGTCAAAACCTCTGCTGTAATTAATGCTAGCAACTACTGAAGAGGTTATGTGAAGTTCCTCTTAATCTTTAAAACCATCTGTCATCAAATTGTATCTTAATGTCTGCTTCCAGTTCGCTAAGATGATTTACTTTTTTTTCAGCTGAGTTTGTCTTCGCGGACTTGACCTCACTGGAAATCAGTGCGACAGTTTGTTCAGACGTCCAGGGACAGAGGACTCTCCATGTTTTGGTTAACAACGGGCTGTTTTTACTTGGCCAAATTCATGAAAGGCCATGTTAGTGTTGCATGTTTGAAAAGTTCTCTCCTCTCTACTGTGCTGTTGTCATATAGCTGGGACCATGCTGGTCCCTGAAAGACAGACAGACGGCTTTGAGTCTCCATTTCCTTTGGTCTCAACTACCTGGCCACTTCTCGCTGACCAACCTGCTGCTGGATGTGCCAGAAGAGGTCAGGACTTATGGTTGTCTAGAATCGCTAACATGTCCTCTGCCACACACTATGCAGGAGTCCTGGACATGAACGATTTGAACAGAAGGTAAGAGGGAAACACAAAATCTTTCTTCTTTAGGTCACTAGGCAGTTTCACAAACACTCAGTGCCCTGCTTTAATCAAACATGTACAACAACAATCATATAATCAGTAGATGTTGGGTAAACACTATGTGGGCATCTCCCTCAGCTTTTGGTTCAAATTCATTCCTGCTTTAACCACACTTAACATTTGTAACATTTGTAATGCACATTTAAATGCATCTAGTGGCTGGGGAGTGTTTAATATATTGCTTTCTTTATGGTGTAAGCATTATTCTGTTATTTGCTTCTAGTGTTTAGATACTGTTTCAGTTGGTGGTGAGGGTTAGGGTTAAGGAAACAGACGTGGTTCTGAGGCATCTGCTCTCAGCACAAATACCAACAACTGTCTTTGTGCTGCTTCGTTGGAATGAACCTCTCACCTGTTTGTTCCTCCGCTGGCTGTTGTGCTACCACGATCATCTTCGGAAATCCAACAGCAGTCACAGAGTGGTTTGATCAGTTAAATGTCCAGCCTCAGACATTCATCTGACTCTACACAATGAAAGTGGAAAGGGGAAGTTGTTCACTTCCATAAGACAACAGAGCTGCTCACACTGAGCATGGGGTCGTCCAACATGAGGCTGTGCTTGCTGGCAGAAAAGTTTACTTTGGTTGCTGTGCTCCAGCTGGACCTGTTATTGTCTCATTAGTACATGAAACAAGACTCTACCAGTATTTTAAAATGTTGTCCATTTGTATGTACCAGTGTACCCCAGGAGAAAACGTTAGCTAACATGTAACATTCAGAAGCAGTGTCTACACTCTTGGTATCAACCAATACCTTCAACCCACACAGGTCCAAACCATGATGTCTTGGTTCAGTTTGAGGCTGTGGTACATCTGACTGAGAGTTTGTGCTCATTTCAACTTTCAGAGCTAACCTGCCCATACCCCCCAACCCCCCCCAACCCCCTCTGTGTCTAGGACGTGCTACAGTTCCCATGGTGCCTACTCTCAAAGCAAACTGGCTCTGGTCCTCTTCACCTACTACCTGCAAGAGCAGCTGACAGCCGGCAACTTTCCAGTGACTGTCAACGCCGTGGACCCTGGCATGGTGGACACAGCGCTGTACGACAACCTGTGGAGCCTTGCACAAGCGATGAAGAAACCAGTGGCCAAGATACTGTTCAGGGTACATCTTTACTAACATCATGACTTCTCCTGTGTTAACACAGTCTGATTCATTTTATCTCTTCTAAGGATGGGTGATTCAGCCAAAAAAATTCTTTTTTCAAGATGAATGTTTTTTCTCCTCCATATTTCATCATATTTTTTAGGATTTTGTGTACAAGACAGTTGAGAATGGTTGCATATTTAAGAAATTCAGAATATTCCATACAACTGAATTCTCAGTACAGCACTGGCATCTAATTTAATTTGCAGTCTGAGCTGAGATAGAGCAGAGAGGTCTGAATGATAGGTCATATCCATCCATCAAAACAGAAATTTGAATTAATTGAATCAAGTCTTTACATTGCCTAATCTGAGCTATAGTGTGATTTGTAAAGATGATTTGTGACATGGCCTGCTTGGTAAGTATGGAAGCACAGCTTCCCACCTGAGCACATTTTGGGACATTCTTCCTTAAAACAATGATTTAAATGCCCATGGCTCACACACAGACTGAAAATTAAACAGTGACATTTAAAACATGTATGTAAGAGAGACTGCAGTTACTCTGATGTGATGGTCTGCAGCAGTATTACTGTCACAGCATACACAGGATGCGAATAAGTCTGTTGTCTTTAGCAAACACTTGAGTTAGAATGCAGCTTCGATCATATGTGTTTCAATCATACATGTTAAAATGTTAAATAACTGTGCAACTCTTCTTCATGTGTGTTCTCCTCAGACTCCAGCAGAGGGAGCAGCCACAGCCATCTACACTGCAGCTGCCTCTGAGATGGAGGGGGTGGGGGGCTGTTACCTGTACAACGGCCAGAAGACACAGTCGTCCGACCTGTCCTACAACTCGGAGCTACAGGCGGAGCTGTGGAAGAAGAGCTGTGAGCTGGTGGGTCTACAGGAGGCCTGACAGGCTCTGCTGACAGTCATCTGACAGATGCTGTAGTAAATAACCAGTGTGAACACATGAACAACCTAAAAGCCTTAGCAGTGCCTGTTTCAGTCCACACAAGACTCTGGTGATTTTTAGAATATTCTGTTTTCCATGTATGTTTCTGTAAAACTGCTTGTTTGTTCAAGACCTGTTCAATCAAACAAAAAAAAACAAACATCAGTACTGGTCTAACTGTACAGCTGAGGTGCAGGTGGAGTTCCCATTTGGATACCAGCCTTAATGAAAACTCATTTTCGCATTCATATCATCAATCAGTCATTACAATGTGATATTAAGTAGCATATTAGAAATCAAAGAGCCTGATTCCTGAAACAAGTTATTTTGTGTGTACGTTATTATTGTAAGGTCTGACAAAACTCTGACAGAAGTCTGTAATAATGCCATCCCTTAACATTTCCTATGTTGATCAATTTCAGATGTGTAGAGAAATATAATTTAAATGGTCCTCAGGACCTCTGATGAATTTTGAATGTGTATTTTCCAGACAATACTGTGATATTAAGTTTAATTTACAGTGTACTGTATATATGTGATTGAGTGACTGCTTGGATGTGTGACATACAGTCAAATGATTAGTATTATCTCTGTTTGGAATCATCAGAAACTGTGTATGTCCATGTAAAACCACCGCAAGCTGCCACATGCTGAGATTTATTAGTTATTTATTAGTTTTATTTGAATGCACTGTGCCTCTGTAGCTGTGTCCCACTTCAGACACCCCCTGCTTGTCCAGGTAAAACAGTAATACAAGCCTGCTCAGATGTAGCACATGGTTTTATTCTTAAGTGACAGACATCCCCAAGTCATGACCCAGATTACTGTTCATGTTAAAGTGTGTGCTGCAGTTACTGCTGCAGTGTTTTAACCATGCTGTCCAGGACTTAATTGTTCTTCTACTGTCATATCAGACATTGTAATGGTAAATGGACTGCATTTATATAACGCTTTTTTAGTCTTATCGACCACTCAAAGCACTTCACACTACAGGTTACATTCACCCATTAGCACACACATTCATACAGGACTTCACTGTTAGTCTGTGTTTGCCAAATGAACACACAGAAAGACATCCCACTCGTGACAAGAACATGTTCATCACTAATAAAGTGCCTTTTGTCTATTTTAATAAGTGGTGCCTGATTTATATTTTATAATGTGTGTCAGAAGCACATAGCTGCCCTTGAGAAATCTCATGGATTAGAAACACAATGATCTGTTAATGGAACAAACAGCATGATGAAGTGATGAAGTGTCAATGTACTGTTTTAAACTATATTCATTGTCTACACTAAATCTCTGTGCTGTGGCCCTTAACTTAATTTTTATTGAAATAAATAATGAATCTAGTGTATAAGATCATACTTTGCATTACAAAAGTCTACCTTAACCAATATATTAGAACACAATAACAAAAAAGTTGTATCAGTGGCATCAGCACAGTGATGAGGAAGTTTTGGAATAAGTAATAAAGAACGTGAGTGTGCCAGAGACATCTGGTTTGTAATATGATAAGTCAGCAAACTGTGTGAGGATTTCCAGAAGAAAAATAATAGAAATGCCACCATTAAAGTATCTGCCATGTCTATATATTTCACAATCTATGCACTTTGTAGTTTTAAATTCATAAATAAGAGGAAAAAAGAAGAAAAAAGGAAAGAAGAAAAGAGAGGGAAAAACAAAAAAAAAAAAGTTTTTTTCTTTTCTTTCCTCCTTTTCCTCCTTGATTTAATGGTAGCTGCACAGGGCTCAGGAGGTGGAGGGTGTTTTAGTTTGTCTTGCAAAAATAAAAATAAACAAAAAATAACAAAGTCATTAACATTTACAAACTCACAACAAGGACTCTCATCAGTCTCGCTTCTCGCTGTCAAATCTGCTCAAAACACCTGCTTCTCTAAATGTTAATAATTCTGTGTTTTTACTGCTGATGTATTTATGAAACTAATATTTATATTCACTCCCATTTTTAAAGTTTGCAAAGTAAAGAAATCCTCTTTAATACAGAGGTGTTGTTTCCTCATATTCTAAATCACCTTAGAAGATGTTCATATTAACTGGGGGTGTAGCCTTCTCACCAAACACCAGTTCTCTGCTGGTGGGGGCCAATGAATGTTTCAGGTGCCCTTTTATTATTTTTTCACCCCTGACCCTCAGACAGCCTGGGTCTGCCACTGGTCCCAGTTACTGAGGGGAACAGATTTTTAATGAGAACCAGTTTCTATCAAGGATGAATGAAACTGAACTGTGTGTCCTATCTCAGACCTAAAGTGGGAAGAGACTGTATGTTTTTGTGAATAGCAGCAGTCAGTAGACTATGGCTTGACCTTTGTATTGTTAGGTAACATGGGCAGCTGTTAAAACAACATGATCCTGAGAAATAACCCTGACAAATCTGAGCTTTTCTCTCTAAATTGAGCTGGGCCCAGTAGATATTTAAAGAAAGCCTCCCCAGGCAGGAAAACAGGATTTGGTGCAGAGGCTAATCCTGAGAGCAGACAGATACATTGTGTGTGACAGATAAACGTTTATGAGGAGACCTCCATCCTTTCTGTAGCTCAGCAGGATAAGAGCAGCTCACAGCTGACTCATAAAAAGTATAAAATGCTGTAAGAACCTTCAGGAGAAGCTGGCAGAGAAGTACATGTCATTGAGAGTCTTTCTGGGGACCCAGCAGAACCCTACTGCAGTTACAACATTTTAAGACTTCAAGGTCTGTAGCTAACACAAATCTCATCTCAAATCACACACACACACACATTAATTTATACAAGTACAATGAGTGTTTTATTCAATTAGAGGACAAACATCAACCACACAAATCATTTAAAGCTAACCCTGCCAAATATTTACTGGCCAGACCTGATGAAGAGCCACTCTGTTCTGCCTGAAGAACATTTTCATTTCTTCACTGAACTGACATAAAGGTTATCTAAAATATAAAGGTTTATACAGAACAGATACAAGGTGCAGATAAAAATCTAAGAGCTATTTTTGTTCAAATGTGCAAAGATGTAATTAAAGTAAATGAAGGTACCATTAAGACAAATCAAATACCTGGAAGCTTAACGGGTTAGAGATGACAAGAACAGAGAACATGTAAACTCCAAACAGAAAAGCCCTGGGTGAAGACAGAGAGTGAATAAATGAACAGTGCTGTAAAGAGTAGAAAACAGTGGACCAGATTGAGAGACATGTGGTTACACAGCCAGGGAGTGGCTGGGCAGAATGAAACAGAGACACTGAGTCTTAGATTCCTTGGTGGAAACACTGGGCAGATTTTAAAAAGCAAGATGATCCACTGTGAAACTTCCTGTCTCTGAACCACAGCCTGTCTCTCTCAAACCATCAGTGGATGTATACTGTTAGCAGAAATAATCAATCTTCAACAACATTAACACAACCTGACAGGAAAAGTCTGTGTAGCTATGAGGCTAAAGTCAGGTTCTGACATGAAGCAGCATGCTGTGGATGAAATGAATTTCTTCACTCGTCATGTCTGTATCAAACATCAGGACTGTCTATACTCACAGCTTTGTGCTGCTTTCATAATGTTCATAATGTTTCAGTCTGGCTTCCGTCCACAAACTCGTGCAATATATTCATCAAACAATTTAGAGAATATTGGACATTTTGCTGAATTCCTGTAAAATAAACCATCTGTAAACATCATGCTGAGCAGTGCCTTAACCAGAGGATTTATACAGGTTTTTGGATTTAGTCCTTTACATCCAATAAACTGGATGGGCTCAACACTAAAGCCCCAGATGGCTTCAGCATTCCCACAGTACATCTGTAACATTATTTTACCCTCAAATGTTTTTTAGACACCTGAGGGTAAGTGCACTGTGTTTGACTGTCATAAAGGAACATTCCACATAACTTTAACCGCAGATCTGAGGTAAGGAAAAAAAAAAAAAAAGTAAGCCCAAATATTTACAGGTATCAGACTTCTTCGGGACGGCTTCAAGTTTTGCTCCTGTTAACTGTGACAAGTAAAATAAGCAAAGACCAGCCCTCATCTCTGAGGGCCACTGGCTTGGCCTTACACTTCAGCCCTGAGACTGACAAATCTGCCTGCAGTGATCCACATTACAAAGGCAAGGTCAGGAGGCTTTAGTGTCAGCTGTGGACGGATAAAGAAAAGCAGGCTGACCTGCACTCACATCACAACAAGTAGTACACTATGTTTTACCATCTGATCTGCCTTGTCTTCTCAAACTGATAAATACTGTAACACAATGAGCCAAAACTTACAGATGTAAGTATTCAGTAGGAAGCAATGAGCTTGGAGCTAAGAGCCACAGAGTATGGGCTCATTAGTTTGGTCATGGATAAAAGTTTTTAAAATGATCACAGTATGAGATAGTGGTCAGCTTTCACCTGCACTGATCCAGAAAAAAACCCACAGATACTGAACCCCAGCTCTGTCCTGCTGCCACTTGTTCTTTTGACCCTGTCTTTATATAAATCATTTCTGCCAACATTTGTGCGGTAACTGTCGTCCTCGCTGTACACCATGTTCTGTCCTGTGTCAGTGTTGGTCTCACCCAAAGAAATGTGTCTTGGGTCTGGACTTAAAGGAGCCTTTCACAGACCCATCTAGCTCCTCTGAGTCGCGGAACGACGTGCTGTGGACAATCTGTGACGTCCTCAAGCGGAGCTTCTGGAGTTTGGGCTTCATCCTGCTGAGAGAGGATTTCCTCCTGAGGGGTTTCTCTCTGGGTTGGCCCTCCCCGTCGACAGAGTTACAGTCAGCGGGGTTCAACAGCCTGAGGGGCTTCAGGTTAGACTGGAGGACCTTGGAGAACCTCCAGCGGCCTCCATCCCCACGCTCTGCGTTCTCTGAGTTTGACTGCTCATATGCTCCTATGATATCCCGTATGTCCACACTGACACTGTCAATGAGGTACTGGCAGGCCTTCCTCCCACTGTAGTCTCTGATCTCCACATCAGCACTGTAGGCGCCCACCAGGAGCTTCACCACCTCCATGTGGTTGTGCATGGCAGCGACATGCAGCGGGGTGTAACCACTGCTGGATCGAACATCCACACTGATGGGAATGTTGTTCTGCTTGGCAAAGTTAATAATCAGTGCTATGAGCTCAGGCTTGCCATGCTTGGCGGCCCAGTGTAGGCAGGTGTACCCAGTGACGAAATCCTTCCTTAGGATGAGGCTGGGGTCTGTGGTGAGGAGGCGGTTCAAGCTGCCCCACTCCCCATCTGACGCACACATCATCCACTCATGTTCCAGAGGGTCCAGAGTGACCGAGGTCCTGTCCTCATCCGGGTTGGAGGAGACCAGGGAGGCTGAGTCACTGTCATTCCTGGAGGACAGGTAAATGGATCTGCGCAGCACCATGCTGCGCCTCACCTGGGGGGACGTGTTCATCATGACCTGGAGGAAGTGTTTGCGGCTGCCTTTAGGGGTGCTGCTGTCGTCACTGCCACACAGGCTGTGCGTGTCAAACTGTCCCTCATTCTCCACGTCGTCCTCGGGCTGCGTGGAGACACACCTGTGCTGGGATCCTCTGGAGTTTCTGCATCTGGACACAACAGGAATGTGCTCTTCTTCCTTCAGGCCTGCTGGGGAGGGAGCGTCAGTCTGAGCTGGTGTGTCTAAGGGACTGAGCCGTGCAGTCTCTGTGTCAGCCTGTCCTGTCCCTCCGGTTTGTACAGGCCCAGGCAAGGTGAACACAGATCCCTGTGCAGGGAGAGGCGACGATTCAATCACTGAAATCTCAGGTATGTCAGGTGCTTTTCCCACCTGCTTCTTCCTGGAGTTTCTCTTCTCTCTCCTAAAACTTTCTGTGTTCCCCATCTCACCTGAGCTGCCGTCCACCTCTTCAGCTACACCAACAAACTCATGGCACTTCCGCCTGTGCTCGGCTGTAGGAGGGGGATCGCGTGGAGCTCTCACCTGGCTGTCACTTCCGTAACCTGAGCCCTGTGCTGTTTGTTGCTTAGCAGCAGCAGTAACCTGTCCGCCGTGCGCTCCGTGTGAACCTTTGTCTTCATGTAGTACATGTTCCGGTCCCGTTTCTGTCCCGTCACTAACCCCGGGGATCTGCTGCTCTTTGGCTGACCCGCGGAACCTTCTCCTCAGGCAGACATATTTAACCCCGCTCTCAGCCTTTACGAACGCGACGTTGTCGACGTAGGTCTTGAACCGGTCCCGGACCTCCGCCTTCTTCTCCGGCTCCTCCGGGAACACGGCTTTAAAATGCTCCGTTAACTCGCTGGTTTTCACTCTGCCCCCCCTGTCCCTCAGGAAGTCCAGGATGGCCTCCTGTGAGCACTCCGAGGCCATTGGAGACTCCTCTCAGTCCAGTCACAGGCAGCGTGGTTGTAATGCGCTCCGCGGATGGGATAACGGTCCCATAGCTGACTGCAAACCGGATTATCCCCGTGCACACAGCGACATAGTAGACTGACTTGGGATCAGTGTGTGGGGTCCAGCTGGTCTCGGCCGTCCTGGCGTCTCCGCCTCCTAGCAACAGGGCAGCGACACGGCGGAGCGGACCGTGGAAAACCGCAGTCTTCTTTGGTACTTTAGGACAGATCCACACTCAGAAAGCTGCAAGTAACAGTCCGGGTCCTGCTCCGGAGAACTTAGTTCAGACCGGTCTAATCCGGTCCGGGTGCTCCTCCTGTTCTCCTCTGTCCCGTTTTCTCCCGCTGTAAGCAGCAGCAGGATCAGTATCAGACAGGGTCCGACCTGGACCAGGACTCAGTGAATCAGTGCTGATGATGATGAGCAGTGACGTCAGTCTACAGGTTCATTCATGTTCCACTGTCAGCTCACCTGTGCACAGGTCACATATCCTGTTCCCAGTGATCACACTTAACAACAGACAACACATAATCATAAAACATAAGGGCAGACAAAAGAAAGCCATGTTCCACCTGTGAGTCAGACCAAACTGTATCAGAACAGATTGCTATTCCCTCAGCCCTGTGAGTGAGTAAATCTGTCCTTATGTCAGAAAGGCAGACAGAACATCAGTGATCATGTTAAAGGTCTAGTGCTGCACATATACACTAAATGAATCCAGTGTCAGCACTTATCGTATCAGAGTGATATCTGATCAGATGTGCTGAGAAATACAAATGACAACAGACAAATAACAGGAATCATTTGAAAGGGTCTGTGTGGGTTTGAAAATGAAAAATATTAAAGAGGAGAAATTGTAGCCGATTAAAACACAAAGTCACAGAAGCGGTGATTGTCAGACACACAAACAGGAAACTCACTTCTGGTCCAAAATTAAATTTAAAAAAATATCTGAAATCCAATTGTGTAGAAGTGTAGGAGATATGTGGGAGAGTGTCCTCAGGAAGGACAGTGTCCGCAGGTGGGACAAGAGCTGAGGATGCTGGTGCTCCTCAGAGGCTGGTATTTTTTGAGAGGAGACAGTGTATAGTCTGACATATTTACAGTGCAGACAGTCTGTATGTTATATTTAGGTTCTTTAAATCAGACAGTCTGTGCTTACAGAGTTGATTTCAGCTTTAGTGGAAGGCTGAGAGTCACCACTGACTGTCACTGTGTCATCTCCATAGGTTTTGTCACATTTCAGTCTAATGAGCTGTGGAGCTGACACAGAACTGTCACACTGAGAGCCCAGCTCTGTTTTCTGGTTCTCTTTTGGTAATAATTGTGTCATTAGTGTAATGAGTGTAGCATGTGAAGGTAAGCATGTTGAGTGTGGTGACAAAACTTGTCTCATCTTTGAATTTAACAGGAATAAATACGTCAGAACTCCACTGATTCTCAGGAAAAGGGAAAAATAAACAGATGTGTTGTTAACTGGAATAGTTTACCTAACTCCAGTCATTTCATGTCTCAGCATGTTTGACTGGCACTGTACAGATGAATGGAAACCAGAAGTAGCTGGGCTGTGGGAAGGAAACACCTGATTCAGAAATCAAACACAGCAGGCTTTAAAAGGCTCAGTAATGTGAAGAGTGCTTGGTATGCAGAGCTGTGCGCAAGAGCTCTGTGCAGTCCTGAAAACAACTGAGCTCTGTCTGAAGGAGCAGCGCAGCAGGTTATGTTGCCATCTACTGGTACAAAGGTTTTCTACTTCAGTAGGCACTTTAAAGGGACAGTTCACCTGAACTCTAAAACATTGTGCCTTTGTACCTTTATTACTCCATTAGTATCTCTCCATGGAGAGTAGTGTTATTCAGGTTAGATTTAACATACAAATAATCAGGCTTGCTGCAATATCTGTGGGTTTACAGAAAACATTTCTACTGAGGTTTTCACTCAGCCAAAGATTTTATTCAAAAACAAAACTCACATTCACAATCATAACAATCATCACAAAACACAGGCAGTCAAAGCAGCATGTACATCATTGCGCTGTCTGTTTCATAGACCTCAGAGCTGGGAGGATGTCATCCAGATGACAGACCCCTGAAACACAGAGAGCAAGAGATGCATCATCATTCTCAACCACATGATTGACGAGAAACACACAACACATTGGGAAAACACTTAAAATTATTATTATTTTAGGCCTCTCTGTGTGGACTGGAGGCTTCAACAGAGGATGCTGTTGAGGTGCATTATGGGATGATCCAGGCGAATGGAAGGGTTGCATTGGGGTACTTATATATCCTCCTGTCCTCACTCCTCCATCCTACAGCCAATCCCTGAAGTGTACTTCACAGGAGAGGAAATGAGGAAACAGGAGAGGATATGAGGAGCAAGGAGATGATGATGATGAGGAGAGAGATAAAGCTCCCAGAGGAGCTTGGAGAGCAACAAGTATATCCTATGTGGAAGTTTCTGGTCAACACCTCCCTTTTCATGTAATCTGACCACTGATTGGTCAGCTGATCTGCTGGGGCTGTTGTGGAAAGTGATGACTGCATCATTGCAATAGGATAGACTTGGAAACTGGTGAACACAGGAGTAATACCGCCAAAATGTGTAATACTCATCATGAATTTTGGGCTCTTGGCTCTCTTGGAAAAACATACAGATATACATTCTCCAGCTAGTTTATCATTCACACCAGCTTTAAAAACCGTAACATTTTGCCACAGATTCTACCAATTTCAGAGGCACTGCTGCAGTTAGTGGATCTACTCGCAATGAGCTCAGTTTTGGTGAACTCTGGAAATTATTGACACTGGCCTACAGTGAGATGTCTTCACAGAGCTGACCTCTGAGTGAACAGACAGCAGAATCCAAAATGGAGGAAGTTGTCATAGATTATTAGCTGTGTGAAACCATTCATTTGATATAACTTCCTCTGTTGGAGGCTGTGCAGCTTTTCACTAACAAATTACCTCAAACATTTAGAGACCTTTTTACTTCTCTGAAATAACTTCAACAGTGTATTGTTGCTATTATTAGTCAGTGAGTGAGGACAAATAAAATTCTGTCCTCACATCTCTCCCTCATGTCCCTCTTGCATCCCTGCTGGGAGAAACACGAGTGAGGGGAAGTGAGAAGCCATGTAACTCAAATGGAAAGCACCCAAATTAAACCAGTCAGTGATGGTTGATATGGTAAGTTATTATACTACTCTATGCTTCAGCCCAGTTTCAATCACAGAACCACAATTATCACAATGTGTTTGTTGTGTTGTACTTACCCAGAATCTGTAACATCTCCATAATGAGGGCATGGAAAGTAGGGAAGAACTCCTCATGCTGCTTCACTTTGATAATGATACTGAAAGACAAGAGCAGAGAGTGAAAAAAAACTGAATAACTGTAACCAGTTAAAACTGACTATAACTGCCTCATATCTTGTATTTCAAACAATATGTTTGAGTTGTGTATGTGTGAACCTGTCAATGTCAGTGTCTCCCAGCATATCATGGAACCCTGCAGTGTGTCCGTTGGAGGAGACCAGTCTGGCCACCTGGTTCACTACCTCCACAGGTGGAACCCTGCTGTCTGACACAAAACCACAAACAACAAATTTTTACTGCACTGTTTCAGAGGCAGACAATACTTTAATTACAATATTACAAATATCTGTAACTGACTTCATTTAAGGAAATTGTATTCTTGCTACAGGCCACTGCTTTGTCCTTGATCTAGTGATGGGTCAAACAGTACTGAAGCGTCGGTGCGTGTGTTGAGCACAAAGAGCGAAACCCTGTGTCTCTGTGTGTATTGCTCTAAGAAAAATCACGTGACCGATACAGCTGCTGTGTCGTATGGCGGTGAGGTTCCAAATTGTGTTTATCAGGAAGCTCAACTTTCGACTCATTTGTATTCGTGCCCAAAGGAGAAGACTTTGTTTGGTGCCGTTTGTGTGTATTTGTTTTGTCTATATCTGTCAGAGAGCAACATATCCAGAACACAGCATCCTTTAGAATACTGGCAGAATCAAAAACACACTTATCTGCACCTCTACAAACCTGCTTTAAAATCTTTATGTACTCCCGCCTCATCTGTACCTTGTGAAAGAGTTTTTTCCAAAGCAGGAGAACTGGTCTCTAAGAGTTGAAATCGCCTTGGCCCCAACACGCTACAAAAACTTCTCTTTCTTAATAAAAATGTGTAAACCCTGCCTTCTCCCCTCACATACAAGTACACAAGCACTCCCACTTTCACAAGCACTTATATTTCCTAAATGAATTTAACAAAACTTTCACTTTGATTTCACATTTTTTACTTTTCACAAGATTTTTGTAAAATCTGCATTTGACATACTGTGTTACTCATAATCATATTATTTTGGTTATATTCAAATTAATTGGAATATATACACTTCTCTTTCATTCAGTTAGCACTTTATTATCAGCTGGTTATGTAAACAGGACCATTCATCACTCATTTGGTGTCCACATGTCAGAATGAAAGAACCTAGTTCAGTCTCTCTCCACACTCTTTGTCTAGGTTGCCTGCAATGATTTTTGAAATCCAGCAGATGTCGCTATTAAGCGATACACCAACAGTGTCAACACAGTTAGGGGAATGTGCCACACACTCCATGAGGCGTCATCTACCTATCACTACTTTGATCAATAATAGAATGATTGATTTCATTTTTATTATAAACTAAATTCACCCAAATTCAGAGCTGGAGAGCGAATGAGGGGGGGCAAGATACACACACAGTGGCAGAGAAAGAGCACCAGAAAATCACTGCCCCTCACCTTCAGTGACAGTGAAAACCTTTATGTTATGTTGCTGGTATAATGTTAATGTGACTACCAATAGATGTTTTCCCTGTCTATTTTTACTGATAACCTTCTGTCACTCGAAGAAAATAGGTGAAGCTCTAGATAATGTTCCACAGTCGCAACTTTAGATGCACGTGGACTGTGTAGCTGCTCTAACCTGTTAACATGGAGCCCAAATAAAAACCAAGATGTTCCATGGCTGCCAGACCAGCTGTGTGTTCCAGGTGTTAAACTTGTGTTATGTAGTGCAGTAAAAAGTACTATATTTCCATCTGAAAGGTAATGAAGAAGCAAAAAGTAGTAGAAAACTGAAATACTCAAGTAAAGTGGAAGTACATCAAAATTGCCCGCGTAGTATTTAAGAGTTATTTTCCACCATTGTTACCTAGGTTCAGAATGTCTCTGAGGTTCTTCATAGTGTTGGTCATCTCTCCCAGCCTGGTGTAGACCTCATTCATACGTGGGTAGACCCCGCTGAGGGAGGTCACATCAAACAGCCTTTGGAAGTGAGACACCATGGATCCCAGAGTGTATCGAGTGGGACTCCTCAGCACCTGGTAGAACAAATCACAGGTTTCAGTGGAGATGACCCTGTATCAGAATCTGGGAAGATTTCTGATACACATTCAGGGACACTTCCAGCAGCATTTAAGACCTGCTGCAAAAAACACCTGAGTGAACTCTGTACCATTTCAACACAAACACTGACTTGATAAAGCAGAACAAGAGGTGTAAAGTGGTATTAAATTGTACCTTCTCATCATCTGCAGAGGTGCTTTCCAGCATGGTGTCCACAAGCAACATCATGTCCTCCACCTTCACTGCCTCTGCAGAATCACCATCAGACAGCTGCCAGGGCACCAGTCTAGCAGTCAGTTTAGTTAAACCTTGCTTCAGCTCCTAAACACATGCACACACAACAATGCCAATGACAGTTAAATCAGGGTTTCTGTAGGTTCACCAAATTCAATTTAAGACATTACCTTGTTGTGAGTTTCGGGCAGGGGAGTGTGAACAAGCTCACGCACCCAAAACCAAATCCTTTTGTGCTGCTAATAAAGGGGCATACTCAGCTACATGCCATGAATCCTGTTACCTGAACAGCTGTGTTCAATTAAGTGTACACTGTATCAACACAAACTGTTGAAATGCTTAGCCCCGTTCGTATGAAGATCTACTCAGTTAAAGACCTGAGAATCTACTTGTACAAGCCCACCAAGGCAACAAGGTAACCATTCTATTACCTCTCGGCACCAAACCTCTGTCCGCACAAAGCTATGTGCCATTTTTATTGTCTGAATTCTCAGTCATTCCCACCAATCAATCTCTCCATCACAACATCAAAATCACCTCTTCAACTCTCACTCCAGCCAAGGTCACAAGAAACCTGGGTGTCATGTTTGATGGCCAGCTCTGCCTCTCTGACCATGTTACAACTGTCTCCTGGTCCTGCTGCTTTGCACTATACAGCATAAGAAAAATCAGGCCTTTCCTGTCTTAGTACACCCCCCAGTTCTTGCACAAGCCATGGATGGATGGATCCTTCAGGCGGGCCTCCCCAGTGGTGCAACAAACTACCAAATGGTTTCAGAGCATTCAGAACATTAATGAACACTGCGCAGAAACATCAAAGAACACTGAACGAAACATCTCTCATGAGAAGTGCGTAACTGCGAGTGATGGTGAGTGGCTCAAACTGCTGAAGTCTGGCTTAACAAGTTCAAAAGAAAAAAACTGTAAAACAGTTAAAAAGGCTTACAAATTAACAACCAGCGTTCATCTGATGTCCAATTAGGGAACTTAGAAAACAGAGTCTGGGGAGTTTGTTACAGTGACAACACTTCCAGCTCTAGAAGCTGGGAATTATGGATAATATACACTGTTTGACAGTGTTTCAGTTCAGTCAAGAGACTGAAAGGCTTTTTAGGCTGATAGGCTGCACATGAAAACTGCTTAACTACTCAGACTCAGAGCCCAGCAGAATTGATAAACACTAGGGCTGCAGAGGCTATTGATCAGCAAAGTTACATTTTGTTGCTTTAATACCACACTGAATGTAACTTAATACCTGTTACAGTTTATGATCGTACTTTTAAAAAAAAATTTACTTTTCAAGATCTGCAGATAGCATGTGAGGAAACTTTGGAGAAACATGGTCAAATTTGCCTCAATGATGTAAGGGCAGGTTATTCAGAGCTGACTTGAAAGTTGGAGCAACAATTTTCTGGGTGAAAGATCAATGAGAAAATATACAAAATCTTCTCATATTAGTGTTATTTACCCCTGTGGTTTGCTATAGTGACACCTGCAGGAAGTCAGTGTTTACCTTGAGCAGCTGGAGCTGCTGGGACCAGACCTCCAGTGTGGGGAGCAGACTATTAAACTCAGCCAGCTCCAAACCAACAAAGGAAGGTTTGTCTCTGTGCAGACGTAACGGAGCGCTGGGACTGGTCACAACCGCATGGATCTCAGTCAACAGCTGGAATACAGGGGAAGAAATTGCTGAAAAAAATCTTGACAATAACATTTCGGAAAGCTGGTTTCAGAAAACAAGGACTGAGTCTCAGTTGACTGTCCTTGTAGCAAAACATAGAAGAAAATATTCAACTGAGAATATCTAGCAGACCTTGAGGAATCAAACAAAATGCTTACATGATGATAGTGGGCAAATAAACTGGCTTCTCTGGCTTTATCACTGACGCGCTCACTAATCTCAGTTGTGTTGTCTTCTTTAGGCAGTCTGCAAAGATGGTTGGTATTGTTCATGAGTGGTGTACTTCTCATTAGATTACTGACACCAATCCTTCTGAGTTTGGGTTTCTTACCTAGGGAGATGAGAAGACTGGCACAAAAACCTCTGTGTTGATGACCGACAGCTTTGTTGACCATCAGTAAAGCCTTGGGAAAGTGGTACCTAAGCTTTGTGGCTTGTGATCTCATGTAATAAAACGAAGTCTACTTGTGGTCCCCACATAACAGGCTATGGTCACTGGTGAGCAATTTAAAAAAGTGATTTCTTTTTCCTTCTTAGATTGTTTCATTTGAAGGATTTTTAGATGTCTCAGGAGGTAAGAGTAAACAGTATTTCACAAAAAAGAGGACATTATTGAGACAAATACAAATGCAAATGAGAAAAAATCAACAATTCATCCAATTCAACAATAAGCACTGGCATTTAGGAGTTATGAATCCAAGACTAATAAGCAATAACACCACTAACACCATCAAATGTACATTTTAATTATTTACCTACAGTTACAGTTAATTTACATATCACTCTTAGCTTACCATACTAAAGTCTTTAAAGGTACAGCTGGTAGTGAAACACTCACACTGCCTGGTGCTGAGGTGGTTTTAACTGACAATGAAAAGACACACTGCTTTATTAGCCTTTCATCACAAGCCTTTGAATGACGAGTGAAAAAACTAAAAAGAAGTTCTATGGGTTTAAATGGACTCTTTACAGTAAACATGAGAAGAGCACATGAAGGTACCACAGGTAAAAGGGATTTTGGTGCCAGTCCCCTCATCACACCCTGGTTCTAAAGAGAGTGCTTTAAACTGTCTTTTCTGAATGCTCCTACCTTTTGTTGTTGTGTTTTCTTAATCCTTCCAAACGCAGCAGTTTGTCTTTGTAGAACTTCACTTCTTTGAGTGTTGGCCTACACAGAGAAACGCAACAAGCATCAACACTGACATGATAGCACATAGCACATGCACATATTTCAAGCGGGTTGAATATACATACCTTGTTTCCAGCTCCTGCTTCAGACGGTCAACTTCCTTCTTTAGCTCTTCTATTTGAGTTTTGCTTGCCTTCTGCTGCTCCTGATGTGCCTTGGATGAGATGCAAAGGCATTAGCTTCAGAGAAAGCCATTTGAGAAATCTTAATCAGAGTGTGCCAGGTTACCTTGAGAATGGTTTTAAAAGATGAAGTTACATTGCTGGATGCCTTCTTCATTTCTTTTTGATAAGACACTCCTGATTCTCCTTTGACAGACCTTGGGTGAAAATGGACAGCATAGCACAACCAGAGGCTTGTGGAACAGTGATCCACAGGAGTCACAAATTCACAAGGATCGCATTCAAAAATGTTGTTCCTGCATTTTTCTTAGAAATAATAAATTCTAAGTGGACAGATGTTTTGTGTCTGTGATTAAAGCCCACCCATGTATATACACTCATATGTGAATCCATCAACTTAATTTATTAAACATCTGCCTGGCCTCCACGGTGGTGCAGTGGTTAGCAAGACATTTTTTTCTGAGCTTTTCTGTATGGAGTTTGCATGTTCTCCCTGTGCCTACATGGGTTATCCCCAGGTACTCCAGCTTCCTCCCACCATCCAAAGACAGGCATGTTAGTTTAATGGGTGACTCTAAATTGCCCATAGGTGTGAATGTGAGTGTGAATGGTTGTTTGTCCCTATATGCTGGTACGATGAATTGGCGATCCGTACAGGGTGTACCCTGCGAGCACCCCAGCGAACCTTAACAGTTAAGTGGTATAGATAATGGATGGATGGATGGATGCCTGGCCTCCTGGAAAACTTTTTTTTAAACATACTTAAGTAATTAAGTTCTGAGACAAGGTGTTGTAGTATAATTCACAGTGTATAATCGCACGCCATGCAGTTCCATTGGACTGGTGTAATAAGTCTTACACTTTACACACTATTTCTTAAGTGTATCAGCATTAACATGAAGTTAAGCATGCACATGCTACCTGAGCTCATCCAGCAGCTTTGTCATTTCAGTCTCATAGAAGTCAATCACATCCAACACCCTGCAGATACAACAACATGGGAAGATGTAGCAGTCAACTCACCACACTAAGCATTTTCTGTTGTTAATTATGATTTTAAAAATTTCTTAAGCCACTCCAACAGTTTGAACAGCAAAGCTAAAATTTGTAAATTTAAATTTACACCATGGGAGCTCTTATTTTTTCAATACTAAAACATACTGCAATCTTGAAATGATACAGTGCTCTCCAATTTTACCATTAGGAACAGGTAGTGTACTGTGTACACATAACAGCAGCTGCTGAAAGTTTCTGAGTTGTATCAGTCATGTCTTACGGCTGGTCTGCTGCACAGCTGTGCTGGCTTTCTCTCTTGCAGATGTGCTGAAAAGTCTGACTCTGTTGAGATAAGTGACGCTCTTCTTCTTTGATAGTAAAATAAAGTTTCCTCTGAAGTTGAGCTGCTCTCTCCCTCTGCCTTGCCAGCTTCTGCTCCAAAACCTCACAGAGTTTCTAGAAAGATTAAACAAAATATTTTTTTTTTCACTGAGAAGACTTCCATGCCAGTAAAATCAGTCAGTATCTCCCTGACAAATACATTCTTTTTAATGTGAATCCTAATAACTATAATAATTATGTACCCACATTTATAAATTAGGCAAGATAATTTATCATTCATGTGAACCTGTGTGTAATCTGAGCATCTTATCTCAGCCTTTAGTGGCTTGTAGACTCTTGACATACTTGTGCTTCTTGTTTTTCCTGCTGAAGTTGCTGTGCGTGACTGTGTTGCTGGACAGCCTTGCCGAGGTAACGGTCCTCCAGGTCCTGGACTCTGGTCTTCACACCATCCAGCAAATTCTCCAGCTCTGTGGCCCGCTGAGACTGCTGGGCTGCACGACCCATGTGCTCCTGAACCTCCTCTCTGACCACACACAGAGAAAAGCATTCTCAAAAAACACAAACCTTTTCTTCACCTGCTTCAACCTTCAGGGTGGTGGGGGCCTGATCTATGATGTCTGAGTGTTGGACAGTGACCATGCAGCGGGCAGGCCAGAGGGGGGCTGTTACAGCAGCAGATTAACACCCATGGTTCTGGAATCACATGCTCTATCAATCAGGTGTCTAAATACTTTCAGCTGATAATATTATACCAACAGGTAAGTTCCTCTTATTGATATGATACAACAATGGGTTTCTAAGCAGAGTATTTTAGTGAAGATGGACTGGAGATGCTGACACAGGAGGTTGCTTAGAAAATGACTAGAACTACAGTCAGCTGCTGCAGTCCAGCCTCAGGGTTACACTTCATACCTGCACTGAGGTATAAGGTGTATCTCTGGGATACTCATCTGATGCTGGTGAGATTGGATAACAGGAGGACAGGTGGTTGCCACAGCACTGCATATACATTATTAAATAGATATGTGGACACAAAACACCCACATCCTCCTCTGTGATGGATGTCTCCTTGTATGATAGATGTATATTGGTCCAAAATGGTGATGAGTCTGAAAAGAGGACCTGATATTTAATGTTCTTTCAATAGATTAAACTTATTCTGCTATTAAATCTCACTGCAATTTCGCTGAAAAGAAAGTCCTCCAAGTTTAGCCAGCTATTTTGGGAATAAGAAAAAACACAACTACATATCAACAAATTTAAAGTATGCTGTATTACCACTAACTGTACAATCCATCCATGGATGGATGACTCTCATCCTGCTTCGTCCTTGATCGCAAACTGCTCCAGTCATGGTCACAGTCTGATGACGCTAACAAAACCATATATATACAGTACTAACCTTCAAACATAATTCAACTGTATCAAGGTGGTTTTTTAAAACCCTGCTGGAATTATTTTTAAAAAGGACACTTTGTTCCTGAATGTAATCCTAATATTGTTGCAGCAAACAAACCTAACTGCTGTTGTACCTGACATCACACTCACTGATGTATTACAGTAAAAGTTCAAATGTCTTTTCTCAAATATGAAATTCCATGGTCAGGAGCAACACAGTGGCACTTTGCCATGGTGCCAGTGTGTCTTCAAAAATTATTTTACAGTAAACTGTTTAAAAGAGCTTTCTTTATTTTCATCTGTTTGCTTTGTCACTAATCTCTTGCACAAAATAAAACACAGGATGTGAACATTTGATGTTTACATTTACATTACATACAATTAATGTCATGTTTTTAATTTTAAAAGATTACTCTACTTATCAATGATTTTGTCTGTGGAAAATGTCTCATCTTGTCAACCCTACAGTACATTTAATACAAAATGAAGCAAGCTGTCTGCATTCCTACATCAATGTAGATGTCTAAACCCTCTACAAACCTTGCATTTATTATTCCTCTTGTTTAGTTATTCACCACAAATCATCATACTGTTGCTCCAGGCAAAAGACAGTACAATGCTTTTCTGTTGGGTCAAAAATCTACACTTCTAAGAGGAATGATTGACTGGTTGATTGTTTGGCTCACTTGAGTTGGTTGTTGGACTTGATGAGCTCCTGGATGAGAGCCTGTCTCCTCTCAGAGTCTGTGAGCATTGTCCTCAGAGTTGCCCTGATCTCACCAGCTGCCCTCTTGTCCAGCAGTGCCAAATCTAAAAACACATGGAGAATCATGTGACAGAATCTCTGCTAATAGAGAGTTTTCATGTTATCCACTCCCAAAAACAAGACATCTGTAAACTTCTCATTGCTTTAACTTTCAAACATTATTTAAAATTGGAATTCCTCCCTGTCAAGAATAAGTGATTACAAGATTTTAATATTATGTGTAAGGTAATAATTACACACAATCTACGAAAAGAGACAAGGTAAAATTTTAATTGAAACTTCTTCATAAAGAAACTGGAACCACTGAGCCTTACCTGAAAGGTTCTTATTCTCAACAGGATCTGCAAAATACACTGGCTTAAAACCATGATGCTGGAGGAGTCTATTCACATCATCCCACTCTATCTGCTCCTGCTGCAACACACACACAAACCATCACAAAGAAATGCAGGAATACAAGTCACACAAACATTACAGAGCAATGTGAGCCTGTGGCTACCTGGAACTGCCTGTAGGTCCACAGGTAAACATAAGTCTTATTTGTCGACTGTAAAAAGTAAGTAGTCCTGCTATCCATGTCCATCAATATAAGTCCTCCAGTGAGCACAAACCCAGCTCCTCAAAACTATCAGCACTTCTAATAACGACTCCAGTGCCTTTCACCTGTCAAACCCACCAGCGATCTGGTTTCTACATCCCCACAGCTGAGAGGAACCGGAGCAGCCACTACAGCCTTACAAAATTAATGACGAAATGAACGACCCCCCACCACACCCCCCGACACACACAAACAAACACACACACTTTATAGCTTCTGATGAGTAATGAGTTTTGTCCAGTGTTACCGTAACTTACCTGCTCCATCGTTTCAAACCGACTGCAAGAAATGAAACAATGAGCACATTAGTGGTCGAAAATGTACACAAAAATCATGAACTACACTAAAAATTCTGACAATTTCAAGCTGCTGGACCGTCGACAACTACAACTAAATGTTGTAAAAATACGATCACTTTTCAATCTTTTCAATCAATTTGTTTTCAAATTATTCTGGTAAATTCGGCATACAGGAAATCAATAAGGCGGACCACGTATTTCAATAAAACCACACTCAGCTGCTATATTCTGAATGGGGAGCTCAGTTAGCCTCTAGCTAATCGGGTAGGGTAAACGGTATAACTAGCTAACTACCGCAAACTTTCTACAGTTAGCGGAATTCAGTAACAGAAAGAAAGAAACGACATAATTGCTAAATGAGCTCCATCCAGTTGTTAATATTCACCTGCTTTTCCGACTGTGAAAAATGCAGCCAGTTAACTGTAAAGTTTACTACTACTCCGCGAGATTCCTCTTCCGTAATTCAAACAAGTGCGCGGTTACGTCACCAACGTAAACCAATAGGATGGATGGACACACATCACAGTGTTTGTGCTGTCAGCGTAAGGCTTTAGTGATGGTGAGGAAATCAGTGGTGTCTTTGTGCTCATTGCTGTTTCTCTACTCATTGCTAACTCTGCTCTGTAGGTATTGTTGCTTGCACAGTCAGCTGGCAGGACTGTTTGTCTTACCTCCTCGTGCTTTGTTACTTGCTTTAAATCCTCTTCCTCTTTTGACTGGGCTGATGGCCATACAATTTACAATACAAAATACAATTTATTACAATTTTTTTAAGAGTACATTCAAGGAACTCAGCAATTTTTCTTCAATGAATTTGTGCATGCAGCCAACCCAGTGTCACTGCAGGCCATTAAATAGTCTTATCTCTTATACTTATTTCATGCACATGGACATGGATTTACCTTTTTTGTGACAGCCAGCACAACCTGCAGGTCATAGTACTTAACTGTATTGATTCATTTAGCCTACATGGACAGGGATTGTCTGTTATTTTAATGACTGAAAAATATGTGACTACAGAAATATGACACTTTATGATCATGTTTAGGCACACACAGCTCTTGGTTAAGGTTAGTGAAAGGTCATGGTCTGGTTTAATCCAGAAAAAGTTTGCAGTGAGTTCAGGCACAACATGTTTAATCAAATGTAACCATTAACCATCAACCATCACCATCTGTCACTAACCTTAACCAGTTCTTTTTTTGCGTAAACCTAACCACAGGTAGGACTCTGGATACAGTGTCTCATGTGATGATCATGCAAGTTGTGCACCTGCAACCTACCTCTTTGCAAATTGTCTTCCATTATTGAATGTAGCACTTCATTCAAACATATCTTTCCACTTGAAATACAAGCATTTGAAAATTGTGCTGTCTGATATGTGACAGAACAGAATGCACAGAAAAATGTTTTTGATGCTTTTGAAGTGGTGTCATCACATACTTTGTCCAGCAGAGTGCACTCCAGCTCCACTGTTTACAGTACTCTCAGCACTGTGTGTGGCACATCTGGCAGAGTAGGGTACAGTCAAAGCTGAGTACGTACTGGTGTGGACTCAGACATGTTGTCACAGTACATTGTAGAGAAATATTTGTGAAATACATTGCTGGAAATTTACTAAACAATGACCCCATCCAGTTTCCCTTCCCAATACAACTCTAATATAACCCTGAGTGGATAACCAACACCTTTTTTACCTAAATGCCGAACACATCAGAAAGTGATGCAAATTAATTTGCCCATCCTTTAGAATTATCGTGCTGGAAGTCAATGATCCTGTGTACTTGTGAATCATGCAGCATAGATAGCTTCTTCCATTTTGGACTGTCTAGTTTTCTTCATTTCCTCAGTGGTCAGCATTACCAAGGTGGTTTGCTATAGGTGAGGGGCACAAATTCACATCATTTAGGAGCCACCAACCAAACTCTGTAAAAGTTCACTGAGTTCACCTCTGTCCTACAGCACCTCATAAATTCACTCTGCCTTTTTTAGATTCCTCTTAAATTTACTGATTTTGGTCCCAAAATGGATGCTGATGGATGAATGTTGATTACTACTGATCAAATCTTGATAAAACTTTACGCGGATTATCATAATACTATAATGAGTTTAATAAGTTATTTAAATCAGTCCCTCTGACGACCTCCACCCACCTGGAAAGAGCTACCAAACACATCATAAAATCTGTATATGGATTTTTTTTTGTGCGTGTGGTGACTAATGATACACAATGTAAATTAGCTGACTGTTGGTTGATCCATACGATACTCTCAGAATCTAAGAGAAAAGACATGAACTCATTTGGCTGACCAGCATTGCATTCAGCAGCTTTAATTCTTCTCCATCTGTAAATGTGTAATGACAGTGAAGGTGTAATGTCAAAATGATGGAGCTGAATAAAATCTGGTGAATGCTGCATTGCTACTGTTGTTGTTGACTTAATGTCAGTCACCTGCTGTTTATCTGCTGCAATCTAAAGCTTTCCTCAGCACCATCTCCACATGAGCTGTTAGGGGTCTATTTCTTTGTGTCATATCAGCCACCGACACCTGTGCAACATGAGAGAGCCATATAATCTCACTGTGGATTACCTGTCCTCTCTGCATCACCGGGGAACAGCCAGACTCTTGCAAACACACACACACACACCTTTCTTTTCTGCAGGAATCTCTCTCTCCATTCCCTTACTGGTCCAAATATAAGAGCAAAGTTTAGAAGCTGATTTCCAAGCTGTGGGATTTGAGCTGATAGAGTGTGGCTAAAGTGAGTGAAAGGAGAGCTTCAAGGTGAAGTGGGATTAGTGAAAACAGCTCTCCATACTTCTCCACCTTCCCCAATTTATCTGCAAATTATGTTCCACGGCTAAGTCTTTGATGGAGGCAACAAGAGACAGACCCTGTCCTCAACCAATTCTTCCCCTCAGCCTCTTTACTGGGATAGTGATTTCCTAGCAATTATGTACTTTATGTTAAGGCCACAGCCCTGTGTCACTGCTTTGAGCTGATGTCTGTTTCCATTTTTTTTACATAGAGTGCTGATATAAAACCAGGTCTAGATAAAGAAGTGAGACTACGACAGACATGAGCTAAGGCTGTAGCTCCACCACTGAGGCAGACACCTAAGAAAATTCCACAAATCACAACTAGTGGGAGTGGTATTAATAGTGATATTCTACATAAAATCATTCACACCCCTTACAGTGGACATTTTTATTTCATGAGTATGATCATCTGGGATGAAATATGGATACATAATCTCTCATGCATGATACTATTGAGAAGGTCAATATGTAAATCTATAGGTCAGTGATCAGCAACTGGTGGCCTGTGGGCCACATCCAGCCCAACAAGCTTCCCATCTGACCCGCAGAATATTAATGAATTCAGTAAATGTGAGGAGGAAGAAAATGTGTTCTTGTATTTAGCATATCCAGCATTTGTTTTCTTCCTACAGTGTTTCCCGTACATTGATTTATTTACAGCTGCCACAGTAAGCACTGACCACTGCATATTAATTTTGTATTTTTTTTACTTTTTCAGATGGTTAAAATTTTATTTCATTGCAGAGCTGTGGTACTCCTTAAGAAAAATAAGGATCTGTTTAAATGTGAATCATACCACCCAGTGAGTTTACTTAGATAAGATATTGACCAAAGTATTGGCGGCTAGGATTGAGCCTGTTATAAGTAAGATAATACATCCTGATCAGACAGGGTTTGTTGCTGGTAGACAACTTTCCAGTAATCTCTGTCATCTATTCAATGTGATGTATAGGACAACACTGAGCCTGAGATTGTTATTTCCCTAGATGCCCACAAAGCCTTTCATAGAATATATATATATATATATATATATATATATATATATATATATATATAGATAGATAGATAGATAGATATATAGATATATATATAGATATATAGATATATAAATACTATCTGTTCACAGCCCTCAAGAGATTCGGATTTGGTCCTAAGTTCTGTTCGTTGGTTGAGATAATTTATGAGAGCCCCCAGGCTGTGGTAAAAACAAACAATATAATATCAGAACCCTTCCCTTTGTTTCGGGGAACAAGGCAGGGATGCCCCTTGTCACCTTTGCTCTTCGACATCGCCATTGAGCCCCTTGCAATAATTCTGAGGAATGCTGGACTGGGGGGGGGATACACAGGGGGGCACAAAACCTAAACCCATAAGCTTTCTCTGTATGCTGATGACCTCCTCCTTTTCCTATCGAATCCTGTCACGAGCATCCCGATGGCCCTTGGTATTCTCAAAGACTTCGGGAGGATGTCTGGTTATAAAATCAATCTAGATAAAAGTGTTCTTTTCCCAATTAATAAGCAGGCGAGGAGATTATCATTCCAGGGCTATTCTTTCACAACACATAAGGACAAATTCACCTATTTAGGTGTTAATGTAATGTATAAAGACTTATTTAATCATAACATGAAAGTAACATTGGATAAGGCAAAATTAGATATGGAAAGGTGGTCATCTCTCCCCCTATCATTAGCAGGGAGAGTACATTTGGTTAAAATGAATGTAATGCCACGGTTCCTCTTTTTGTTCCAGACAGTACCAATTTTCATTCCTAAATAATTTTTTAAAGAATTGAATAAATGTACATCCACCTTTATTTGGAAAAAAAGTGCCCCGGATAAGAAGAGAGTTCTTGGAGAGACAGAGAGGAAGGAGACCTGGCCTTACCAAATTACATGCACTATTATTGGGCTGCTAATATACATAAGCTGTTGTTTTGGGTCTCACAGTTAGATGATGATGAAACTCCACTGTGGGTACATATGGAATGTTATGCATCTAGCCCAGTGTCCCTATGTTCTCTGGTCTGCGCCCCTCTGCCCTAAGCAAACACCTTATATATACCTATACAAACAACCCTGTTGTACATCATTCTATCAAGATCTGGGTCCAATTCAGAACACATTTTAGAAATAGAAGCGCCCTCCTATCGGCTCCCGTTTATGGCAATCATTTGTTTTCCCTGGCCCTTGGGGGAACAGCGTTCAAGGAATGGTATAGAGCTGGGGTGGAATGTGTCAAAAACCTTTTTAAAGATGGTATATTCATGTCTGCTGCTCAGTTGGGGAAGGAGTATGGAATTCTCTCAAAAAACAATTACTTCAGTAAAACAAAGTCTGACCACTGTTATCGGTTATCCAGTTCGTTTATTTTAAATATTTATAGGCTCCAACTAGTGCTGCTGCTGTGGCAACTAAAGAGGGGAATAATAGAGTCAGCTGTGATTATTTGGGACAGCAGGACGGAGTGTGTGGAGCTGAGTCAAACTAAACTACAGTGTGTATTGATGGTGATGAGGGAACATGTCACTCAGTGTAACAGTGTGGGTCACTGATGTGTTTTAATAGCTTATGGAAACAGTGGAGCTCAGAGGAAGAGGATCAAACTGTTTTACACAGACATGTTAGGAGGAGACATTCACTCTTGGTTTGGCTCTGCACATGAGATTTGTTGATAAGAAGAATATAGAATATCACCAGATGTTTGATTTGATCTTAGTGAGAGAAATCATTCCAGAATATTTCAGCTGAAGAAGCAGTCTTGGAGCAAAGTGTCCTGTCCTCCATCAATCTCTCTGGCTCAGTGGCTAAAGTTATCCATCCACTGGGACACCTCCTCATTTGTCACAGCTCGTTTTCCCACCAATCAACCCCCATTAGTCACTTAATGAGCCTCTGCATGAACCTAATGTACATACAGTAAAGTATACTCAGTACACTGAAAAAACACGAGTAGTTAGTTTGCATGAGTGTATTTCCATGAAATCTTCTTTAAAGTGATTCATTGAGGATAATGAATGGATAAAGTTGTCTACAGCCAGAGCCTGGCTGACAACAGCACAACATGAACAGATGGACAGCAGTTATCTGTGTGCAGTCAGTGACAGTTAAAGCATAAAATTTGCTGCGGTGGTAACCAGAAATCAGGTTAGATTCATTAACACTGATAGACGCCTCATTAGTGTCAGTCCTGGCAGAGCCATGGCCAGTGATCTGTTTAAGTCACCACCCTGTAACCAATCCTTATCTTTCCCTCAGCAGATGATCATTTCAAACATCGATCTTTCTGTTTGCCACATTGAACAAACTTTATGAATGACACTATCATTAGGCTCATACTATATGTCTGCATTTTCCAGCTGCACCAGTGGGGGTATCCAGTAATGACACAAGGTAATATGTGTGTCAATATGTCATTGGTCTGGGTGTCATATTTAGTCTCTGCTGTGTGCTGGGTAGCAATAAACAAACAACAAGGAGAAAAGAAAACACCCTGAAATCTTGTATTTTCCTTTGAGAAACGGCTCACTGACCAGCAGTGCAACATTAGGTGAAATTGGGGAGAAATGAACTTAGCTCACTGTAAATTTATTGTGTCATCATACTTTGATGTTTAGTCCCAGTGTAAAGCATTCACTCATCCGTGTGAAATGACTACAGCTGGAGGTTTGGTGTGACGTGTTATTTGTGTAGATAAAGTAAAAAAAGGCCACAGTATGGCAGTTTAAAAACTGTCCTGGTTTGGGTCATGTCTTTAGAGAGCTATATGGAGATGAATGGAGCAGTTGAGGGTTCCTCTTGGTGATCATAGGCGGCTACCTCAAAAACTGTGTGTGAGAAGTGAAAGGTGAGGGCAGGAGAAGAGTTGAAGCACAAAAATTAGAGGAAAAGTTGAAGGGCTGAAGGCTAGAGTGGATGATGAGCATGAAATATAAACTGCTGTCATTCAAAAACTGTACAAGATATCAAAAAGCTGAATACAAGTTGAAAAGCTGAACTTATTGGGACTTGTTTAAAGTTTAAATGAAGTCTCTAGCACAAAGTATGCTGAAGTGGTTAAAGGTCAAAGAGGCTGAAGTTTTCAAGGATTTGAACATTCCGTCCAGGAAAGGCTAGGCGCTTCATAACACTCAGGGTGAGATGTTCTGTCAGAACGCACGTGCTGTTAGAACAGACCTGAAGGTTCCATTGTTGCCATGGGTTTTTTAAGGTGCATCGTTCAGAACCGATCATCTTTCAAACACAAACAAACTCCAGATGATCAGAAAACTGTTGGCTTTCTATTTGCACTGGATTTCTTTGAAAAAAGAGACAATTTCATTGAGGAAAGAGACTTCAACAAGGACTTCTCATCGTACCCGAGCATCTACCTGACAGCTACTGTCACCAACGAGGATTTTTACCTGGAAAAAGTGAGACTTTTTTTTTTTCAAATTATAAAACCATGTTGTTTTCAATGTATTTTGCTGTTGAGTCCAACACTGACTGCGAATATTGGAAATATTTTTTAACTACCAGTGTAAATTAGCCAAATGGGGCTGGCTTTGACTGTCTTGACTTAAGTTTGCCCAAAGAAAGCAAAAGCTAATTTCTGTTTGTTTTACGGTCTCCTTCAATCACCTTGAACTGTTAGCATGCTGAGAGGTAGCCTACTAAAAATAACGTTTGTATATCTTCTCTTTCACACCATAAGTAATACATGTAGTGACAATAGCTTTTAATTTAAAAATATTTTTGATGTATTTTACACAGAACGGCACACAGATATTATTCAGTTTTATGTCAGATTGTGAACTATGATATGTGCTAACTTGATAAACCGTTTACATTTATTTAATAATTGATTAATCGATTAGTGGATTGCCAGAAAGTTAATTGGCAGCAATTCTGATAATTGATTAATTATCTCAATATTTTTTTTACGCAAAAAATCACTTATACCAGCTTCTCAAAAATCTATATTTGCTAGTTTTTTATTGTTTGTTTGTTTTATCAATTTCTGACATTATATACACTGAGCAATCAATGGACTATTTAAAAAAAAATTATAATGTACTTTGTGTTAGTATGACTGAATGCATGTCATTTATTTTTATGGTTCATTTTATTTTATAGTTTTATTGCATTGCGGTACCTTTGTTGTGTATGTTTCCATCTTCAGATGCAGCAGGACACCTGGACAGCGCTTCTTGTTCCTGTCCCCAGCCGCTCCATCATCCCTCAGGTTGCCCTCCACAAGGTCCCGGCGGCAGCCTCCCACAGCACTCCACCTCTCACCTCTCTCTCCCCTCCTGCCTCCTCCTCTGGCTCTTCTCCCTTTTCTCTCTCCTTACCAGGCTGCTCTTTCTGGCCTGTTGAGGCATCAGGACCTCCTCCCCAGAAGATCCCACGGAGGGACCCTCAGCCGCCCCCTGAGCCTCTGGAAGCGCGCTCAACAGCTCGTGGCCAGATCACGGTAAGAACATACATACATGGTATTTTAATTTAATATAATTTAATTTCCCTAACTACCCAGAAACCAACCAGTTGTCTAGACTTAAGGTTATTAGTCAATTAGTGGATTGTCAGAAAATTAACTGGCACCAATTTTGATCATTAATTTATTGTCTAAATATTTTTTTTAGCCATAAGTGCCAAAGAAATTCACTTGTACCAGCTTCTCAGATGTGAATATTTGCTAGTTTTTTCATCCTAACATTATATACACCGAGCAATCAACTGATTATTGAAGAAAGTAATAAAGTATTTTGTGTTAAGTATAATTTAATGCATGCCAATTATTTTTATAGTTTTATTGCATTGTGGTACTTCTATGGCAGTGATGTGTGAAAGTTACTGATGGTATGTTTATGTGATGTGGAGCAGAGCTCTAAAGGTTGTGTATGTATCTACCTTCAGATGCAGCAGGACACCTGGACAGCGCTTCTTGTTCCTGTCCCCAGCCGCTCCATCTACATCCTCGATCGTCCTCACAGGGTCCAGCCCGGCAACCTCATGGCGCTCACCTCTCACCTCTCTGTCTCCACCTGCTCTGCAATCTCCTCTCTCTTCTCTCCTCTCTCCTCTCTCCCTCTCCCTCTCCTTTTCTCCTCCTCTCTCTCTCTCTCTCCTCCTCCTCCTCCCCAGCTCTTGTCTCGGTTATTCTCCACCCACTGGCTGTATTTCTTTCTCTCTCTGTTTTGACTTTTTGCGCTCCTGGTCCCTGGGTGCTAGTCTCCCAGACAAACCTGGGCCACCCCCTGAGCCTTCTGAGAGTCTGTCTCCGGACAAACCCGAGTCACCCCCTGAGCCTTCCGAGGTGCGCCCCCCTGGACCACCTGAGCCACCCAGTCCGCGTTTGGAGGTGCGCCCCCCTGGACCACCTGAGCCACCCAGTCCGCCTACGGAGGTGTGCCCCCCTGGACCACCTGAGCCAACCAGTCCACCTGGGTTGTTTGGGAACCAGCCTGAACCGCAGTGGGTGAAGGATGTCCGGTCCATCATGGAGAGGAGGGAGCCATATGACTCCATGGGGTGCAAAAGGACCATTAAGGCTGAAGGTAAGTCTCCAGGTAAGCCAGAGTGGTTACGTTGTTATCATTATACATTTACACTTAATTTTTTTGTGAATGATTTTGTATTGAACTTCTGTGATTTGCTTTGAATTTGTTTGAATTGAATTGATTGAGGGGCCATGCAGCGTGAGAATGGTGTTCTTGTTGCTGCACCATGACTCAGACAGGGTGTCTGCACAGAGTGAGTGTGATCTGGGAGGGATAGCGTGAACCTCCAACGTGTTTCGACCTCCCAGTGAAGCTCCTCTGTGCCAGAGAAAGAAAAGGATGGCGACACCATGTCAAGGAGGTTCATATGTCTGTCGACGCCCAGCCTAGACCGACAGGAGTCTGCAGTGACAAGGGCCTCATCGCAGGGGTCAGCTGTAGAAAGTTAGCATGTAGGTAGCATGTGTAGTTATGTTAGAGAGGAAATTATTGCAATAGGGAAGAAATAATTTAGGAAGAGAAGGGAGGAGAAGAGAAGAGGAAGGAAAAGGTAAGATGTACAACAGGGAGGAGAGGAGGAGGAGTCCTTCAGAAGTAGAAGGTAAGTATTTCATGTTATTATTAGATTTCATGCAGTTATGAATTATATCTCTGTTTATCTGATTTATAAAGTTTTTAGCTCAATCTGCTTGTCTTCTGTTTTTCTTTTAGAGAGATGACAAAAGAGGAGAGTGGAGGAGAGGAGGGGAGGTGGAGGGCAACATGACATGTAAACCCTCTCATATAAAAGGTAAATATTTCATGTTATTATCAGA